>CM062632.1:29807383-30449883 GCA_025617555.3 Puccinia polysora | reverse complement strand
TTGATCAATCAGGGGGCCAATTAAACATCCCCCCTTTGACCAATCAACTGCCCCCCCCTTTGACCAAACAACGGGCCAATCAACTGCTTTCCCCCCCTTTGACCAACCGCCCCCCCCTTTGACCAACCAACAGGCCAATTGAATTCCCCCCTTTGACCAATGTGGTGTTGTTATATAGCCTTTGTCAGCCTGCTACTTAGCACAGAGCAACCTGACAAAGCAACAACAATAATAATATTAACAAAAATAAATAAATATAATTATTATAAAATGAAAGAGTAGAAAATCCATGAATATTATTGCAGAAATGGATTTCCCACCCAAAACAAGGTAGGGTCAGTCACTGACCCCACCCTTGAATTCTTACTCCTTATATTTTTTAATTAATTTAAAAGAAAATGGTAAATGACCATGGCACCTATATTGCACCTCTTGGCCATTTTAACATTTCACATGATATGTCATGTATAGGTTTCACACCTAAATTTCAGTTGAAATCCAGGTGTTGTGTGTAGTTTAGGAGTTACACGGGGAATTGCGTTTTGTCACAATTGCTGCACACAGCCCCGCGTCCCTACAGCGCTGGACTCCCGCGCGCAGTTGATCTCTCCCGCGTGCAGGTAATCCCGTGAACTAGTCACGCGCGCAGCGGATCAGTCCCCGAGCGCGTCTGAATGGACAGATCCCCGCGCCTAACCTGCTGTGATCACGCGCGCAGCGGATCAGTCCCCGCGCGCATCTGAATGGACTGATCCCCGCGCCTAGCCGGCCGTGATCAGTCTGACAGCCAGGTACCGCTCAGAGGAGCTACAACATAGTAGGATCTACTCTACATATGTAAAGCTACCACACAAGCGTAGATCACAGTTTAAAAACCTTAAAAGTCAATTAAAATCAGTTATTAACTAATTTTTAGTATTTTTTATTAATTAAATAAAGATCCAGACTCACTACGTCATGAGCTGATCAGAACCTTCAAAGACCACAAAACTACACAAGGAGTGGTCTTAAAAATTTTTAAAAATTACATACACGATCAGCAGAGAATGGAAAACCAATAAACATCCACGTCTGCTCACTTTGGACCAGCACTTACAGTACAAATTGAGGATCAGTGCAGGATCAGCAAAATGACTAATCTATTGATTAACAGATCCTGCAGCTAAAAAGGAGCTGTTCCTTGACAGATCTAAGGCCAGCAGGCTAACAGCAACTTGGGACGTGCCAATCTTGCCCTGAATGCCCCCCTAGCCTCAGCCCATGGCTAATACCCCTTCTAGAGGCCCTCAAGCACCCAAAAAGGAATATTTAAACAGGCTCTTTTTGCCCTTCTGTTCCCAATCATCCATCATTTATCAGAAATATTATTATTATCAATCAGACCTTGTTTCAGTGTTAGTCAAGTGCTTATCAAGAAGAAAGCATGTGATTTATGATCTAGTCTGAAGTATTATTATTATTATTTTCTAAATAACTATCAACAACTAGAAGTTTGAACCAGGCACCAACCCCATCTGTTCTGAAGCTTCTTACCTGAATCTTTGAAGGATTTCTGTGGGTTAATTCCCAAGTATGTTGTTCCCTTCCTGATCTGGGTTTTTGTGCTGTTTTGCGCGCCCAAATTAGTGGATAAGGCCTTAGAAGGCACCCATCTTCATTCCAAGGTTATAAACTGCCTAAGGAGGCCCCTTGAGGAGAGGTTGCCAAGTCTGTAAAGACCCCCATTAGTATATTACTGTGGCCCCTCTTTTTATATTATATTTAAAATATTTATAACCAAACCAATTGAACCTTGCACTTGCTCTTACCATACTATTATTAGAGCTGTAAAGTGTTTATTCTTTGGAATATTATTGCTACAAATTGTTTTATCACTCTTTTTAGCTAAAGGACTGCAAGGGGCCTGGTATCAGAGAACTGACAGCCTTGGATTGGGAAAAATACTGTGGGTGGCTGATTTGGGAGAATAGAGTGGGGCAATTGAGGATAGAGGAGTGGGCAGGGCGCAGGCAAGAGCAGGAAGACCCGTGGGAACAGAAATAACACAGAGCGCCTGGCAGATATGGAAAAAGCGGGGGGCTCTGAGTAGGGCCCGGCGGAGGGCTGCGTCATGAGAAGGACAAATTGGGTGTGTGTAACAGTAGGCGGGCTTGAAGGTGGTTGAGGTATAGGAAAGGCTATAGGAGTGGGCCAGGCACGCCCCAGCGGGGGGAAGGAAATCATGTGGAGCGCTGGGAGGATACAGAAAAGGCGGGGGGCTATGGATATTGGTAGGGCAGAGGGCCATGTCATGAGGAGGACAAACCAGGTGTGTGTAACGCTAGGTAGGCTCAAGGGTGGTTGCAGCATGGGAAAATGTTAGGGGGAGGGATCTTATCTTATCTTATCATTGGATCTTGGGACAAGGGAAGGAAAAGGAAAGGGAAAGAGAAAGAGGAAAGAGGATGGAATGAGGGATTGATGAATGAAAGGATGCAGAAAGGAAATGGAATTCATCTTTTTATCTCTCTCTTTCTCTCTCTTTACTGTATTATCTTTATCCTCACAGAGGCTAGGACCATTGAGACCAGAACTCAAGCATAAATAGGTGTCAGCTTGCTACTATGTGCAGAGCAACCTGTCAAAGTAACAGAAGAAATATGATAGCAAAAATTAAATAAGAAAAGTAAATTTTTTGAGAAAGGAGTGAGAAATGAACAAATATTCTTGCAAAAATGAATTCCTCACCCAAAAGTAGGTAGGGTCACTCACTTACCCCACCCTGGAAATCCAACTCCTTCTATTTTTAAATAATTAAATAAAAAAATGGACCAAAAGCCTGATAAATTTCTGAATTTAAATTTAAGAAATTATAATCAAAAGAGGGATCAAGAGGATTGACTCTAGAAATAGAGAAAAGGAATTATTGAGAGAAGAGCAGTTGATGAAGTTGTTGATAGAGGAGTGAGTGGTCTGATATGAAAGAAGACTGCAAGTTAGATCAAGAGATTTAGAGCTTGGAAAAGACCAGCAAAGACAGACATGCTTGAGATTGAGGACATCCAGGAGTGATGTTTGAGGTGGTAGAGATTGCAAATAAGAATTAGGAAAGGATAAGAAAAGAAAACTAAAGAGCCAAGAAAAGATAGGATAAATTAGAAGAGACCAAGAGATTGGTTGTGAGTGATTGTTGTGATTTGAGGTGTATCAAGGTTGAGAGTTGGTCAAATTTGGTAGAGTTCATTGAGTTTGATTTAGTTTGTTGAGAGAGAAGTTCACCCTTCCAGGTGTTGGATTTTAGTTGAGTTAGGAAGACAAGAGCGCGCGCGTGAGAGTAGGCAGTTAGGTTAAGAGCTAGGAGCGCGCGCTTGAGTGCAATGACAGCTTGTCAAAAGGCAAGAGAGCTCAAGAGAGCGTAAAGAAAATAAAGAAAAAGAAACATGAATCATCAAAAATAAAAGAAAAGAAACTAAGAATAAAAGAACATAAACTAAGGAATAAGAAAAGAAAAAGAAAAGATGAAGAACAGAAACTAAGGAAAAGAAAAGATGAAAAAGGAAAAAGAAGAGCAAATATTCAACACCCCCCGTGTCTGGTGGGGCTGGAGACAAGAGAGAAATCAAGATTGATAAGAGAGGTAAGATTAGCTAAGAGATTAGGTGGTAGGGCCTTTGTGAGTCCGTCGGCGTTCATGTTCTCAGAGGGAATGAGATTGATGACTAGACTTCTGCATTTTAATTCTTCCCGTATGGCCTTAGTTTTGATGTCAATGTGTTGAGTTTTCGAGTTACAGCCAAACTTTTTGAGTTTATCGACAAGACCTTTATTATCTATGTAATGATTGCTAGGTTCCACATCTTTCTTCCAGAGTTCAGAAAGTAAGTCTTTCATCCAAATGGCTTCCAGAAAAGAATTGATGAGTGGATTAAGTTCCGCTTTGGTAGTTGAGTGAGTAACGTTTTGCTGACGGTAGCTTCTCCATGAGATGAGAGGTCCAAAAAGCAAGGATAAATGACCAGATTGTGATCTTCTGGTTTCTAGATTGTTGCTCCAGGTAGCATCGCTATAACATTGTATTTGAGTTTTGGAGTTGCGGACAGAAAGCAAAAGTTTGAGATGTTTTGTTGCGTTTAAGTACTTCCAAAAATGCTTCACTTCCCTCCAGTGCTGAATGCCGGGTTTTTTGCAAAATCTAGCAAGACTAGAAACTGCAAAACTGTGATCCGGACAAGTTAGACAGGGAATATAGTTCATGAGGAAAAGAGCCGATCAATAGTTGACGTTGAGAGACAAAAAATCTTGATGCTTGTCATTGGAAGCAGGGGATAGATTTGCGTTGACAGTGAGAGGAACAGAAGAGGGTTTGCCATCCATCATTTTTAATTCTTCAAGTCTGTGATTGATGTGTTTGGGCTGAGAAAGTAAGATCAAGTCTTTGAGTCTTTTGAATTTCATTCCCAATATAGTTTTGGGTTCGTGATGACTAGAGTTAGGAAATCTTTTGAGAAAATTTGTTAAAAAATTATTGCCAGAGCCTACTACAATGAGAGCGTTGACGTGGAAGAAAAGAACAGAGTTGGTTGAAGGATGGATATAAAGAAAGGGGTCTGACATAGATTTGTGGAAGCCCTGTTTGCAGATCCAAGAAGTAAGAGTACTGAACCAGTTGAGTGGGGCCTGTCTTAGACCGTATAGAGATTTGTTCAGGATGAGATATTTGGAAGTTTGTTTAGATCCTTTGGGTCGCTTTATGATGACAGTGTTGGACAGTGGGGCATGTAAGAAGGCACTTTTAACGTTGAGTTGAGTAATGCGAAGGGAATGATAAAGACCAAAGAGAAGAGCAATTTGGAGGTAAGCTGCCTTTCCAGTGTGAGAAAACGTGTCGAGATAGTCTATTCCGTAGATTTGATCCAATCCTTGGACGCAGAGTTGACTTTTGAAGATAAGGGGATTGCCGTGGCAATTATCCTTAAGACAATAGACCCAAGTTGTATTGAGTGGATTGGCAGGTTCAGGTCCGTTGTAGTTGTCCCACACCTTGAGATCTTCAATACTGGTGAGTTCAACGTCCATAGAAGCGTCCCAGTTGAGAGAGTCAGGGCATTTCTTGGCTTTTTCGTAAGTCTTAGGTAAGAAATAGTGGTGCTAGCCATATTGTTGAGGAGTTTTGATGGATGATTGGTGTCAGCCTACTAGATGCCAAGGACCTCACTCCTTCTAGCTACTAGAGGTGATAGAAAGTTTGGATCAAAAGTAAGATAAAGTGCCACATATATGATTTGGCTAAAAGGGTTAAATTTATTTATATATTTATAAAATAAATTTAAATGGAGGGGCCAAGAACTTTATGGGGTTGTTGAGCCCTCCAGAACACAGGTATATGTCTTTTAAGGACAATATAGGAGCAATTTTGGTGCCTGTGGGGTTGACAAGGATTCCTTTCAAGAAGGGTGTGTGTAATTTCCTTGGGGCATAGGTTATGCAAAACCTACAAAAAGGGGTATAAGTCAGCAGGATCACTTACTAGGTCTAGATCCCGACTTATTCTTGATGAATGGGCCAATATTCAATGATTCAGTGTACTGGAAGTTGGTACTGGCGCAGGCTGAATGTGTTGTTGTTTTTCTGTTCATATTTTGTAACTGACAAATTTAGTCAGCCTTGGATCTATCTTACTGCTTTTATTATCCTATTATTATTCTCTCAGGCCCCTTCTGGGGGCTCTCTAGTTGTTTTAACCCTGCTACCCTAGGCCCCCTTTGGGGTTCTCCAGTTGTGCTTAAATACTGGTCCTCCCCTTGGACCAGGACTGAAACTCATCTGATTACCAGTCAACAATACCGGAGTGGCCCTTCCTCCTCATCAGATAAGTTCTTCTTGACTATACAAGAATTATCCCCTCTCTATTGGCTCTTTGTAGCCTTATTATTCCTCCTCATCAGGCTCCTCCATAGCCTACCATTAACTTTTCATCCCTCATGGCAATATAGTCATTCCTCAACTCTTCACGGTTAAAAGCCAAAACTCATCCCGCCAAGCCATCCGGTCAACTTCATTGTTCCAAATGGTTGTGTCACCACAAATCTCATCCATCCCACATTTTCATCTCGTCTCAATCTCTTCTCTCTTCTTCTCATTTGACCCTCTACACTGTCTCCGACATTTGTCTTCAACCTTCATCTCTATCCCATGCGCTTCCCACACTCACTCCTCCAATCATCTCCCATCATCAATCTCAATATCTCAATCCTCAACCCTGGTTATGCATCTATACGATCTCTGGCCTCTCAACTCTGATCTCTTGTTTAGCTCTGTTAAACCCTTCCTCAACGCCACTAACTCCTTCAAGGCCCGTCCCAAGTTGGTCACCCACGAGCAAGTCAAGAGCACCCTTGATAGTCTCTGTGGCCCCAATAGCGGCTTGGGTTGTGCTCCCCACATCATTTATACAATCCTCAACCAATTCACCGCAAGCTGCCCTCAGTAACTTGCCTCCGGCCTCCGATCGGTCCAAGAGGTCTACGATACCCTCTACATCCTAACCCCCTACCGTGTCATCCCTCTGCTTCAATATCCCTTTTCCTTCCTCTCGCATTCATGTTGTCTCCTCTCCTCATTCTCACCTCAACCTCTACTTTATCAATCTCTACATTGGTCCGCTCTTTGCCCTTGATCAATTGGAATAACTCTTCCTAAAACCAAAATTACAACTCCTCTCCCTCAAATTCAATCAGAACATATCCAAAAGATCCTTCAAACTGTTCCTCAAAGTTGCCTACTTCAATCCTTGCTTGGACCTCTTAGCTGAATGGCCCCATCCAATCAATTCCATTCACTCTCCTTTGTTCAAGATCTACCTTCCAGTCCATCCTATTCCTCCTCCTCAATCACTCATTCTCCAACTGTTGAGTCTCACTCAATGGCAATCCCAGATCATGGATGACCCAAGCCAGCACTTCCACTCCAAGGCTGCCTTATTCCAACTTGGTCACTGCTCTCACCAAGGCCTGTATGATCAATCATCATCCCTTAACCCCCTTCATCCCAATCCTCCCATCTGTCAATCTACCACCTTTTTCTGTTTCATCTTGCTCTCCTCAAGACAAGCAGTCTGGCTGCTGCTCAAGTTGTTTGGTCCATAGCTACCTTAATTTGGTCCATCGGTGCCTCAAGTCGGATCCTCGCTGGGTGTTCTTTGACTGTCATTCAGGCCTCCAATCCCAATGGCTGCTCACCTCTACCTCCGTCCTCTCCATCCTTCAACACTTCTCAATTCCCCTCCAATCCCATCCATCACCGCTCCTGCTTCCCCTTATTTCTCACTCAACTCCTCTGAGAATCTTCCAAACAAAGCCGCTTCATCCGCCAACCTTTGTAACCAATCCTCCACTCATCCATCTCCCATCATCCCATCCTTCTCCAAAAATTGTAGGCTACCTCCCAGCTCCAAAACTCCCTTTGAATTCCCTAACTTTCCCTCCTCACTTTCCATCAAGGCCTCCTCTGCTTCCTCCCTCTCAATCCTCATCCATCATCCCCATCTCGCTTGCTTTCGCCTCTCATCATCTTTCAACCTCGCTCATGCAACATTCTCCTTCACCTTGATTGCAAAATTGTTTGTCCCGCACTCCTCCTTGCTCGTCCGCTCCCTCTCTCGCTGCCTTGATTGCAACCACAATGGTGACCTCAATTGCTTTTCAACATCACTTGCAATCTTGGTCGCTATTCAATATCTCCACTTCAACCTTGCGCAATCTTGCTTGCACCTTGACGGCAACCTTGCTCGCTTCAAAATTTTCTCTCCTACATCCAATATCTCCAATGTCTAGCAGCATTTCCTGCAATCATTTCGCAACCTCAAAAGCGACTTTGATTGCCTCCCTTTTGCTACCCACCTCCAACATCTCGCGCGATTTTGCTTCCATCCCATCAGCCCTCGCTTGTAATCATCGTGCAACCCCGATTGCTCTTTAACCTTGCCTGCAACATCAACTGCCTCCCAGCCTCTCAAAATCTGCGACGTTTGTTAAGATGTTAAGACATGTTGGGTCTTATCCCCTTTCTGGGTTCACTGGCGCGGGCGCGGCACTCAAAAAGACAGACAGGGGAGTGAGGATACTCCAACTCACACTCCAAATCCAGCTTATGCCTCATGGCCCCGGATCCCAGGCTATGAATCTTGTCTCAACCTCTGAACCCGGATTCTCCCGGAAAGCTTCTCAAACTCATCATCTCTCCTCAATCTTGACCACGCCTCAATCCAACAACCTCATCTCCAACACTCCCTTCCTTGTCTGTTTGTCTGCATGCTTCAAGCCCTGTCTGTGTGCCTGGTGAGATATTTCTACTTTCCTATTTCCTCATCTTTCCTTTATCTCATATTGACTCATTTTCTGGTCTAGTCCTCATCATCTCTTGTCGTCATCTCTCGTCTCTCACTGCTCCTCACCTAACTCTTGCACCTCAATCATGCCTATGCCAGATGTTTGTTATCTCCTTTCTTTTTCTCATGTCTACTCATCCTGTGTTGATTCCCATCTGCATCAGTTCCCAGTTTACTGTATAATCAATTTCTAAGCTTAACACGGTTAAAAGCCTAATTTGGCTCTCCACTCTCAATCTCAAATGTCACAGAATAACTGGGAAATCATGGCCGGATCAACTTCAGAGGGATTTAGGCAGGCCATGCTAAAAACTGCCCACAATACAATCCCAAGGCTCATCAAAGACAACTACGGCGTGAGGAAAGATAAAATGGACGCCATCCTTGACGTTTGTGGATGCTCCACACCCATTAACGACAACTACTCAGTTCTCTACCCCGATGTGAACAACAAAATCAAGCTTCTTATTATCTCCAGACTGGAAGCTGCCACGCACAACAACATAGGCACCTCACTCAACAAGAATGCGGCCAAACTTCTATGGAAAGCCATTATTGATAAGTATGCCTCCTTGCAGGCCTCAAACAGAGCTAGGATTTTCAACAAATTTCTCTACCTGCCATTTGTGTTGGATCACATTGACGATTTCATAACCAAAGCCAAAGTCTGCCTGAAGAAAATGTCAGAAGTCGGTATCATCCTTCCAAACAATATCTTGGCCTACCATCTCCTCTTCAAATTTCCTGCCTCTATGAGCAACATCAAATGGCAAATCATGCACACAGATAAGGAACTCTCAGTTGATTACATTCTCAACCACCTCACCCAACTGAATAATGAATTGAAAGCGCAGACGCCTCAAGATCATCAGCACTCTCGGACAGAAGTGGCCTTGAAAAATTCAAAATCCATAGCTTCAAATCACAACTACAAATCTGGAGAGCAGCGTTGGTGTACTGAAGGGTACCATAATCCAAAACAGGACAAATACCACTCAGCCGACAACTGCTGGCATCTACATCCGGAAGTTGCGCCTGACTGGTGGAGTGAAGAACAAGCCAAATGGAAGTCTTGCAAAAGCCAATCCAAATCAAACTCAAACCCGGTAGCCCATTATCTCGCACTGCTTTTGATGTGGATTGACCATGGAAACCCCAAATCTTGCTTCATCCTGGACAGCAGCGCCTTGATTCACGTGATCAACGACAGTCAATACTTCAAAAATATGTCTCCGTGCAACAACCAATCAATCAAAACTGGCAAGGAGGGAGCAGAACTAGAGATCAAAGGCAGGGGCACTGTGGTGCTCATTTGGGAGAACTTCACACTTGAACTTTCTAATGTGTTCTACGTTCCCAATCTTACCATCAACTTAATCAGCGCGGGAGCATGTAAAAATAAAAAGAGCTCAAGCTCTAATGAGATGAAAGGATTAAAGAATGAGTGAAGGGGGCTTGTAATGTCAAGTGTAACGGACCTGAGATCAGGAGGAAAAGGAAAATCCAGTTGATGTCATGAGGGAACAGATGATGAATTCCCCTTGAGAGAACTGGTTTTTATATAGACTAAATACACTATAGGCTGACAAGTGGTTAAGTACAAAATGAATACGTAAAAATTAACATAAGCAGTTTAAGTGACATGGTAAGTGAAATGTTATCCTTGGAAAGTCTGAAAATCACTATTGAGAACACAGCCTAGTTATATTTTAGCCATTATTTAAATACTTAAATAACAACAATAATATAAATCAAATCAATCCAATCAATGATACTTTGAACTTCAGTGGAAGTCACATATATATAAACTCAAATTCTAACACACCCGCTTGACTTTCACTGGAGGAAGTTACTGTCTGAAATGAATCTAACTCTTTTTCTTCAATTAACTTAACTTTTTACCAACTGTTGGAATTATTCTACATACAGTTTAGTGACTGATAGCAAGATGAGCTGATTGACTAGTAAACTTCCTGGGGCATATTTGAATTTAACTGCTATCCTTAAGTATGATATCTACTATTCTCTGGAAAATTCTTCAGTTCGAATGTGATTGATTGGTCAAGCCTGTTGATATTGAGTTGATTATTGATTGATTGATTGATTGATTGATTGATTGATTGATTGATTGATTGATTGATTGATTGATTGATTGATTGATTGATTGATTGATTGATTGATTGATTGATTGATTGATTGATTGATTGATTGATTGATTGATTGATTGATTGATTGATTGATTGATTGATTGATTGATTGATTGATTGATTGATTGATTGATTGATTGATTGATTGATTGATTGATTGATTGATTGATTGATTGATTGATTGATTGATTGATTGATTGATTGATTGATTGATTGATTGATTGATTGATTGATTGATTGATTGATTGATTGATTGATTGATTGATTGATTGATTGATTGATTGATTGATTGATTGATTGATTGATTGATTGATTGATTGATTGTTGATTATAATTGTTGATCACAGGTTGACTTGAACGGTGATCTCTTGGGCCAAATATTTGTGCATCTTGGTTGTCAGGTGTAAAGTATTGTAGTATTCCCATCAATCCGGATCATTGCAGTTCACTCCGGTCGTGCTGTTCCAACACGCGTTGATGACTTTTAGGAAGTTGTACTTATTGGGATTATTCCTGACGAAGTACCAATACTTGGGTATATCAAAGTACTTGATATTGACAGTCAAAAATGAATCCAATGGAGTAGTTCTTGATTTTGATTGACGTTTTCCCTGTTGAAGGTTTTTGATACCCTAGCTGATTTTGCTATTATATAGCCCGGTCAGTTTGCCAATATAATCTAGGTAGATGGTTGCCAGGGTGGAGTTCTTAGATGCTAGATCTCTGGATTGATAGTAAAGGTTGGGCACAATTTCCAGAGGGGGTAAGAATAGGAGTAAGAAATCAGAGTTGATCTGATTGACGATTGGATTCAATTGGAGGAATTGAATGTGATTGATTAATTCCTTGGCTTTGACCTTGACCCGATTGACGGCGTGCTCAAAGCCGTTCAGATGACCATTGACTTTGCTGTTCTGAAAAGTGCCGTTCTTGATGACATCTGTCCATATCTGAATGATATCATTGATCCCAATCCATACACAGTGTAGAACTCTTGCATCCTTTGAGCTACCCCTCTGGATCTTTCCATCACTAATATTCTTGACATACATTTCCATCTGAGTCCTTGTATCTGGTGCGTTGACCTTGAAGAATTGATTGTTGACGGTTGCATCTCCATAGGCATAATTTAGGTAACTGATCGACTTGCCGGTTAGGGTCGAGGCAGATAAATACTTGCTAAAAACGGGGCCATTGGTGAATCTTCCCTGCCAATAGGGAGCAGGCCTGATTTTTTCGGCATAAATGGATGATTGAGGATGAGCATCATTACAATCAGAAGCTCCAAAGATAGCAACGGCAGAGTAGGAAGTCCGAATCCAGGAGCTCTTCAGTCAATCCGGGAAGCTTCCAAACGAGTTGTCGGTGCCAGTCTGATGACAACTGACGATTGAATTTGGGGGGTTTGGATCACTCGATGGTTGATCATCGGCCGAGGGGTGGTGATGCTTGGAACCTACAATGGCGGCGACAAGGATCAAGGCCAAGACAAAGATGCAGAGGATACCAAGGACGAGGTACTTTTGGATGTTGATTGGATTGAGAGTTGATTATCTGATCCAATTAGAACATCACTCATGGCATCTTGAGAGGTGATGGCAAGGTGACGGAGGGATTGAAGATGGTTGATGATTGATAGAAAGTCGTGGGACCAGGATCAAAAGGGATGATGATGATGATGACTAGATGGATGTTGATTGGATGGATGTATTGGTATTGGTTGACTCCTTCCTCCTCGTCCTCTAACTCAATGGTGCCCTAGTGTTCATCCTCCACTTGGTGGTGTCCTAGTGTTTGTTGTCAAAGTGTGTGGATAGGATGAGCTTGATAGTCAATGACAAGGCTCATCCTAATCTCCCCCCCTTGCCAAAAGAGTCAAAGATTGGCTTTCAGGATGAGACTGTTGAAGGCAGACAGTTTGAATGAAGTATAGTTGGCTCAGGTTGATAAAAGGCTTTTAACCGTGTAAAAATAAAAAGAGCTCAAGCTCTAATGAGATGAAAGGATTAAAGAATGAGTGAAGGGGGCTTGTAATGTCAAGCGTAACGGACCTGAGATCAGGAGGAAAAGGAAACTCCAGTTGATTTCATGAGTGAACAGATGATGAATTCCCCTTGAGAGCACTGGTGTTTATATAGACTAAATACACTATAGGCTGACAAGTGGTTAAGTACAAAATGAATAAGGAAAAATTAACATAAGCAGTTTAAGTGACATGGTAAGTGAAATGTTATGCTTGGAAAGTCTGACAATCACTACTGAGAACACAGCCTAGTTATATTTTAGCCATTATTTTAATACTTCAATAACCACAATAATATAAATCAAATCAATCCAATCAATGATACTTTGAACTCCAGTGGAAGTCACATATATATAAACTCAAATTCTAACAGAGCACTCAATCATTTGGGATGCTTGCTGAAAGCAAGCAAAAAGCAGTTCAAGGTTTTGAGGGATGGGCGCAAGGTGTTCTGTGGGAATATTTTTGATAACCTCTACACCCTTGACACCCCTTTGTTTGATCAAAATCACGTTTGAGATCATTCAGCAAACATTGCCTGGACCGCTGAAGAGGAGCTCATGGAAATCCACCAAAACTACAGACACGCTTCCATTGCAAGACTAGAGACAATCACAAAACATATACCATCCAAGGCAAAAAGCAACTTCGAATGCATCCATTGCGTCAAGAACAAGATCTCCAAATCAACCTTCAAGGGGAAGCCCATCAATGCTGAGAAACCCTTTGAGCAAATCCACCTTGATCTCATGGGGCCTCTCAAGCCGCAGTCCAAGGGAGGCCACCGGTTCATTCTCATGCTGGTTGACAGCGCCATGGGGTATATTGGCGCTTTTCCCTTAGTCTCCAAGGAAGAAACCCCCGAAATTGTGATAGATCTCATAGAGAAAGAAAATCGACAAAGGGGATACTATCCGGCTGAAGTGTGCTCCGACGGCGGATCCAAGTTTGTGAATAAGAAGCTGCAGAACTTCTGCGACAAGAACCACATACGCTAAATCATCTCAGAACCTTATCACCCTGAACACAATGGCAAAGCGGAAAGAGCAAACAGAACCATTGTTGAATCAACTCGCACCATCCTCAAGGACACCTGTCTTCCTGCGAACCTCTGGAACAAGGTGATCAAATCTAGTGCCCTAATGCTCAATCATATCCCAAGGGAAGACCACCCTGACTTGCCCTGGTCTTGACTACATGGCCGCTTGCTGCCGCCGTCCTACCTCGAACCAATCGGGAGTCCGTGGGTCTACTTGTTGATGCAACAAGAAAAAGGGCACAAATTCAAGGAAAAAGGGGAAGAAGGAACTCTAGTAGGCTTCAATCCTCTTTTTCACTTGTATTGCATTCTAACTAAATCACACTCCATCATCTCTAAGCACGTGAAGTTCCTCAAGATGCCAAGCCCTTCAAATTCAATACTGACTGTCTCGACAGACAACTGGGCGGACAAGCCTTGCACAAATGACTCGGCCAAAACCTCTCCTGCTCCATTGGAGCTGAACCCAGATTCCATGCTTCAGCAAGACAACCCATCCTTCACTAACTACAGGAGCATACCGGAAACCGACCTATCATCAAACTCTGACGCTAGTACTGCATTCCCACTCACAATTTTCAAACAGGGAGGACTCACCTGTTCTATTCATCTCAGCTCAACCGCTACCTGAAACCTTGCCGCCAACTTGATCAGTGAGAAGTCTAAGAGATCACTCAACCATTAAACCTCCTCAACGCTATGGCTTTCTCCATTACTACAAGCCGAAAAGTTACGAGGAAGCTGTGAAAAGCGAAGAAAGCATCAAATGGGTCTCAGCTATGGATACGGAGCTAAGTTCAATTGAATTGTTCAACATGTGGGAGGACTACGAGGGACCCAAACCAACAAACCCGCTTTGGACAACCTGGATCTACAGAATAAAGGAAAACTGCCATGGTGATCCTGTCAAATTCAAGGCAAGACTCTGCGTGCAAGGCTTCAGCCAAATAAAAGGGGTAGACTACTTCAAAACTTTTGCGCCCACCGGCAAACCTTCATCTCTGCGACTATTACTGCTATAAGCCTTGAAGTCTGCTCAAAGGGTCCGCCAATTCGACGTGAAGAGTGCATTCTTACACTTTCCAATTGAGGAAGAAGTCATTATCAGAACGCCAAAAGGCTTGAATCGATCCGCAAAGTTTCTCAAATTGAAGAAATCGCTGTACGGGTTGAAGCAATCACCCAAAAACTGGTACAAAACCTTGAAGGACTGGTTGAAACAGATGGGTTTCTACGAATCAACCTGTGACCCATGCTTGTACCTGTTGAAGGACAGGAAATCACAATTGTTCTTTCACGTTGAAAATATAATACTGGTCGGCAATGGCCAAGGCTTCAAAGAAAAATTTGTACGCAAGTTCAAGGGATCAACGTGTCAAGATTCAAACACCATTCTCGGAATGAAAATTGAGGTCAAGGCGGACAGAATAATGCTCAGCCAGCCAAACCACATTCAGCACAGCCTGGAAGAACTGGGCCTGGAGGAAGCAAATGGCTCTTCCACACCTCTCACGCGTAACCTTAAACTCAAACCCGCCACCAACAAAGAACACGCGCAATTCAAGGCGTTAAATATCAACTATCGAGCTGATATTGGGTTGCTAAACCACATAGCGTGCTATGCAAGGCCAGACGTTATCTTTGCAGTGTTGAGTCTTGCACGCTTCAAAGTTAAACCAGGGATCACCCACTGGAATGAACTGAAGAAAACCTGGAAATACCTCAAGTCAACACAACACCACAGGTTGGAACTGAGGCACCTACCTCAATCAAATGCGCTGGAGGCTTTCTCAGATGCATCCTGGGCAGACAAACCTTTCACTTCTAAATCCCAAACAGGTTACCTATGCACTGTGTTTGGGAGCCTGGTCTCCTGGAACAGCTGCAAACAAAAGAATATTACGTGGTCTTCTACTGATGCCAAGTTGAATGCCTGGGTAGATGCATATCACAAAGCAACATGGATCAAGGCATTAGTTAACAAAATCTTTGACTTATGATTACAAAACATTCCCCTCAACATCAACAACAGCGGACTAGACGATAAGATAAAAAAATTTGGGTCAAACTCTAAAACTTGGCACTTAGATCTGAAAACCAAAGGTATGAGAGAAAAACTTAACGCAAGAAGAATAGAAATCAAATTGATAAAGTGAGAGGTAATGTTGGCTGATGTGCTAACTAAAGCATCCTCCGTTCATAGCATCTCATTGTTGTTTCCTTTCCTCCTCTCCAACACATCCTGATCCTGAACTTCTCCTCATTGTTTCCTTTTCCTTAACTCTCTTATTTTTGCTTCTGTGCTGTAATATCTCATCGGGCATGGTGGGGTGTTAAGATGTTAAGACATGTTAGGTCTTCTCCCCTTGCTGGGTACACTGGCGCGGGCGTGGCACTCAGACAGACAGACAGGGGAGTGAGGACACTCCAACTCACACTCCAAATCCAGCTTATGCCTCTTGGCCCCGGATCCCAGGCTATGAATCTTGTCTCAACCTCTGAACCCGGATTCTCCCCAACAGCTTCTCAACCTCATCATCTCTCCTCAATCTTGACCACGCCTCAATCCAACAACCTCATCTCCAACACTCCCTTCCTTGTCTGTTTGTCTGCATGCTTCAAGCCCTGTCTGTGTGCCCGGTGAGATATTTCTACTTTCCTATTTCCTCATCTTTCCTTGATCTCATATTGACTCATTTTCTAGTCTAGTCCTCATCATCTCTTGTTGTCATCTCTCATCTCTCACTGCTCCTCACCTAACTCTTGCACCTCAATCACGCCTATGCCAGATGTTTGTTATCTCCTTTCTTTTTTTCATGTCTACTCATCCTGTGTTGATTCCCATCTGCATCAGTTCCCAGTTTACTGTATAATCAATTTCTAATCTTAACAACATTCTTGCGCTTCATCCTTGACTTCTCCTACTGCTCCATTTGACATCCCTGCTCATCATCATCAAACCCCACCTCATCCATTAATCGCTCCTCTCATCAACCAATACAGCCTACTACAATCATTACCTTCATCAACCAATCGGGTTTTCCATTCATTTGGACCGTTCTTTCACCTTCCTCATCCCCTCATCCCTCCATTGCTCCATCTCAACCGCTCACTTGCTCTCCTCCATCTCATCCGCTCCACACGCTACATCACCACTCACTCGCTCCGCTCCATCTCAACCGCTTGCTTGCTCCCATCAATCTCCTCTGCTCCACCTGCTACATCATCAATACCTCCATCATCCTTTGCCATCCAACCTCCATCAACATCCAAATCAATCATCCCATCAATCACTCATCCAAACCTCCACCATCCATCTGATTCAACCATCACTTCAACAATCAACAATATCAACAATCAACTATCAACACCATCAACAAACTTCAATTCAACTCCAACAAAACATTAACATTCCTTCCATCTAGTATTGAACAGGCTGGTGTGTTGGAATCCTCCCATTCTTTTGTTGAATACTATCTTTATATACCTTTCTATTATCCACCCTCTTTCATTACTACAATCACACTCATTATAATTCAAGACAATCATCACCCACCATTATTCAACAACTGCTACCAATCCATTTCATCACCATCATCATCACCATCACCATCACCATCACCATCACCATCACCATCACCATCACCATCACCATCACCATCACCATCACCATCACCATCACCATCACCATCACCATCACCATCACCATCACCATCACCATCACCATCACCATCACCATCACCATCACCATCACCATCACCATCACCATCACCATCACCATCACCATCACCATCACCATCATTAGCTTTACCATTACCATTACCCTCATCTATCATCATATCATCCTCCCCATCATGCTAGGCAGCTATGCCTGAGGTCCTTGTTGGTCATCTTAAAATAGTAATGTCATTCCTCCCATATCATGCTAGGCAACTATGCCTGAGGTCCTTGTTGCTCCTCTTAAAATAGGCTTTCATCATGCTAGGAAACTATGCCTGAGGTCCTAGTTTCTCCTCTTAAAATAGGCTTTCATTCCCCATCTCATATGCTGACAAGGTGGTGTCTTGTCATCCTTTCTCAAAACTCATATCTCTCATTCTAATGTTCTTTTCTCATATTCTCATGAATCTCTGAAATGTTGATTGGTCTAAAATTGGTTCCTAAATTTTTCAGTTAAGGTGGTGTGTTGTCATTTTTCTGTTCATATTTTGTAACTGACAAATTTAGTCAGCCTTAGATCAATCTTACTGCTTTTATTATCCTATTATTATTGTCTCAGGCCCCTTCTGGGGGCTCTCTAGTTGTTTTAACCCTGCTACCCTAGGCCCCCTTTGGGGTTCTCCAGTTGTGCTTAAATACTGGTCCTCTCCTTGGACCAGGAATGAAACTCATCTGATTACCAGTCAACAATACCGGAGTGCCCCTTCCTCCTCATCAGATCAGTTCCTCTTGACTATACAAGAATTATCCCCTCTCTATTGGCTCTTTGTAGCCTTATTATTCCTCCTCATCAGGCTCCTCCATAGCCTACCATTAACTTTTCATCCCTCATGGCAATATAGTCATTCCTCAACTCTTCAGAATGGTTGGTTGTTCAATTTGGCCAAAAAACAGGGATTCAAGAATTATGGTCTACAATTTTATCAGAAAGTGGTCCAGGATCACACACTTATTTCTTATAAGGGTTTGATGGCTTGAGGACGAAAATATCTGAAGCAATAATGACTATATAACTGGATGAATGTGGTAGAAATAGCTGGGGGAAGGTCCTTTATTTATATCGTTTGGGTCCCCTCTTGGTACAGTCCTTTTACCAGCCAAAGGAGGGTTACCCAGGCTAGTTCTGAGGCCAGGGAGCCATTAGTGTGTTCGTTTGGACCTGATCTAGTCACTAAAGAGGTACAGGAAGCCCTATGTCATCATCCTTTGGGCTTGATACATGTTTCTGTGCCCTTAATGACCTCACTGTATTGACCAAAGAGGTTGTATTCAATTAATATTTATAAATATAAGCCATGGATTCCTGAGGCAAGGGGCTTGAAAACAGGCTATGGGGACCTTATGCTGCAAGGAAATTTCGAGTCTGAGGCTCTTATTCTCATATTGGGGTGTCTTACAGTTCCTTAATTGGACAGAACACCCCTAGTTGTGACTAGTTACGTACAGTTTTAATTATAAGGGGTATGGAGAGTGTTGTATTTATTCCTGGTGTCTTGTGATCCATCTAGCACGAAGCTAGGCTCCTTTTTATGCTCAGTACACACTATCAGGGTGTTACAGTAACTCACAGATACTTTTTTAGGTACAAATCTTCCGTACAGGCCCTTTTACAGAGGCCCTGACAACCCTTTGGTATAGTTCCAAAAAGGGTGCAGGGCCCATTTTTCCGGATTTTTGGGTTGTTTATCCCCTTTCATACTATTTCACCACATGGTGGCGCTCTCTGGCCCCCATGTGATGTGGAACAGGGCTATGGGGTGTATTGGAGGTACTTCACAGCCCGGTTTCCGTTTTGGGAGAGGGGAGGGCTGGCCAGTGAGCCGGCCAGTCACTTTTCCCTGTGGCTTGGTTGGTCACTAGGGGCCCGCGCAGGGTAGTTGGTCGACTACTTGCCGGGCCGGCGATAGGTAGCGGCAGCCGCGCGAGGTGGTTGCTTGGCTACCCGCGGGCTGGTAAGTGGCGACTACCTCGCGTGGTAGTTGCTGAACTACCCGCAAGGCTGGTCGCTCAACTACCCGCAAGGCTGGTTGGTAGCTGCCGCCTAGAGCCTGTGCGAGGTAGTTGGGGGACTACTCGCGGGGCCACTGCCTGTCCGCTGTGGTGCTCCAAAACCTAACCTATAGCCATCAGACTCACTTTTATAGTATAAATACAGCACTAATCCTCAAAAAAACCTCAAAAATGGATTCTACACCTAAAATAACCCCTAGTCACTCAGCCAAAGGACCCCTCTATCTCTCATGGATTAGAAGATAATGCCCAATAAGGTGTTACAGCTCAGTGAAATACATATGGACATACCCTGGATGCCTTCAAGTACATACCACATAAAGTAAACCCATACACCACTCAAACTCCTCACCAGTATATACATAATTAATATATGCAAGGCACTGCATGAAGAACCAAAAAATCACCTGTATACACAGCAATATATGCAAGACAATGCATGCAGAGGCTGTACATCATCATACAGGACATAATACAGAAGCAATATATGCAGGAACATGCAGTACAGAAGCAATATATGCAGGAAACTGCCTGCAGAACCAAAAAAACAACCCATAACCACAAGTAAGCCACCAGGTGGCAGCCCCCCCTGATGTCTATAAATAGAGGGCCTCTCTCCCCCATCCAGGTCCCACCAGATCCCCCACATCCCCCCAGGAACCCAGCCTGGGGTGGCCACCCTTATAAAGGGTATTAAACCCTTATAAAAACATCAAACCCTTATAAAATATTAAACCCTTATAAAAAGAATATTAAACCCTTATCATAAACAATCATCAACACCATACTTTGACCAGCATCAACCATCATCATCCTTCATCATCATCCATCATCACCATCCATCATCACCATTCAACAACCATCATCATCACCTATCATCACCATCATCATCCTTCATCATCATCCATCATCATCACCCATCATCACCATCATCATCCTTCATCATCATCCATCATCATCATCACCATCCAACATCATCACCATCCATCATCATCATCATTTACCTTGACCATCATCCACCATCATCTTCATCAATCATCATCATCATCAATCATCATCATCAGTTATCAACTATAGGCTCAACCATTTCAACCTTTATTCAAATCATCACCTGTAACATCAAGGGAGTACTCATCAGTAACCAATAAAACAACATGAAGAATATATAAAGGATAAGACTAGAGAAAGGATTCTTCCCTTACTCAGCTTCTATCCACCAGGTCACCTATCTGTTCCACCATTTCTTCCTTATCAAGCTTGAATACATTGATCCTAGTTCTGATAGAGACTACTATAGTAGCAACTCTATTTGAAAATCAGCCACCAATCTCTTTTCTTTTATTGTTGTGAGACTACTATAGTACTTAGAGGGGCAGGCAATTCAAAACCACCCTTAGTCTTCATCTATCTTATTAGTAGTTGTAGTACTAAATTCCCCCTCAAGTGACTGCCAGAAAGCTATTTGCTAAAACTTTACCCAATCCCAAAGGAGTCTCCACACCGCGACCTCTTTGGTCCTGCGCAAGGTAGTCGCTTGACTACTTGCGGGGCCGGTTGTGCCGTGGCTCCTAAGAGCTGCGTGCCTAGTTGCAAAAAAATGACCCGCAGCTGCGCGCGGGGTTATGGACGAAACCAGTTTTTGTCCATAACTCCTAAACTAAACACAATGATGGGTTTCTGACCGAATTTTTGGTCAGAAACCTTTACCTGCGGATGTGATGGGAGGGTGCACAGGTGAACCATGGTTCTACCTGAAGGAGTGGGATTTTGGGGGTGGTGCCAGTGGGTGACCCTACCTGAATTGGCTCCACAAATCCATTTTTTTTTAATATTCTTGTATTTCTTACGACTTAAGGTTTTATTCCTTAATTTTATTTTATTTTATTATTTCCTTATTTGTTTATAATTAATTTATATTTTATTTGTTTTTAGGCTTTAGTCAGTTGGTTCTGAATAGTAGCCAGCTGACAATTGGTCTGGAAGAGCGTAGTTTGGATTGAGTTGAATAGCAAGATTTTTGGATGATTCAGATGAGGAGTCAGAGAGATGATGGTCTGAAGGTTTTGGAGAGAGAGAGGGAGAAGTATCATGCCGGTTGAGTTCAACAGGATCTTCAGGAGTAGGAGGAGAAGAAGAAGATTCCGGGAGTGAGAAGGAAAGGGGAAGATTGATATCCAAGTTAAGAGGAGACAGCATATCGGATTCGGAATCAGGAGAGGATGGTTGTATCTGGGAGGAAGAAGAATTTTTGAGTATCTTTACATGTTTAGAAGAAATGATTGAATTATCAGGGCACAGAATACGGTAGGAAAGAAATTGAGGGTTATAGCCCACAAGGATGCTGGCAAGGCCGTGTTCTTTGAATTTTTTGCCTTGAGCAACCTTGGTGTTGAGGTAGACAGCCTTGGAGCCAATCGGATGGAAGTAATTGAGTGGAAGTGTTTTATTGATTAAAAGTTGATAGGGAGAGGGTGAGGCTGAATTCTTGGGGATTTGATTGAGAACTAGACAAGCAGATTTAGAGACTTTGGCCCAGAGATTGAGTGGCAACTTGGAGCTTTGAAGAATGGCTCAAATGTATTCAGTAAGGGTTCTGTTGGCTCCTCCTATTTTGCCATTGTGTTTGTGATGGTAGGGTTCAGAGATAAGATGTTGGGTAGAGTTTGATTGAAAGAAATCCTTCAAGTCCGAGGAAGTAAACTCCCCTCCTCCATCAGAACAGATGGTAGTGGGGAAGGAGTTTTGTTTTTGCTTTTCAAAGTTTAAGATGGTTTTTAGTTGGGGGCCTGCATCAGACTTCTGTTGGAGAGGAATTGCAGATATATAGCCGGAGTAATTATCAATGATGGCCATGATGTAATTCATGCCATTTTGGGAAGAAGGGGTTATGGGTCCAACAAGATCAATGTGAAGTTGTTTGAATGATTGGGATGCAGAGGTGGAGGTGTTTTTGAAAGAAATTTTAGTTTTTTTAGAGAATAGACAGTCTTCACATTGGAAGTTAGATAAAAGATCGGGGGAAAGGTCAGGATATAGAGTTTTGAGTCAATAGGGACTGGCATGAACAAAGGATAGATGGAGATTTTTGAGCTTCTTGGTGTTCCAATCACTTTGAGAAACGTAACAGAGTTTTTGATTGAATCCTACTTTGGAAGGGTTGTTTAAGACAAAAAGATTACCTCAAATGAATCCAGAGAAGACAGGACAAGAGTTAGAGAACAGTTTGAACTGATTTCCGTTAGTGTTGACAGAACAGCATTTAGTGACAATAAGTTCTCCAGGACTGATAAGATTAACAACAAGGTCAGGAACAAAGAAGGGATTCAAGAGGGTGACCTTGGTGTCTTTCCAGATAAGCTGCACAGTTCCTTTTCCTTTAATGGGAAGCTTAGCTCCTTCCTTTCCAGTACTGATAAACTTGTACCCATGAAAATTGTTGAGATTGGTGAAGAAATTTGCTGAGTTGAAAATGTGACATGAGGCTCCAGAGTCAAGGATGATTTGATTGTGCAAATTTATCTCTTTGATCCAGGTAGTGAGAAGAGAATGATAGTGAGCTACTTCCTTACCTTTAGATTTTGCGTTGAATTGGGCTCTCCAATTAGCTTGATCTTCTTTCCACCAATTGGGAGCAAGATGCTTGTGTTTGTGCCAACATTTATTTTTGGTGTGATTGGGTGATTGCTGATTATGGTAACCTCTTTTACAGTGAAGTTCTAGAGGTACAGGCTTTTTGACATTACAAGAGACAACTAGGGCGGATTCAAGAGATTTTGAATCTTTAGATTTTGATTTGGTTTTGTTTCCAAGTTGGGTGAGATGATTAAGAACAAGATCAACAGAGAAACTTTTATCCAAGTGCATGATTTGTTGACAAAGAGATTGGAGAGAGGATGGGAATTTGAAAAGAATAAGGTAGGCTAGAATATTGTCTGGTAAATCAATTCTGACGTCAATCATTTTCTTCATGGAAATTTTAGTTTTGGTAATAAACAAATTAATTGAGTCGGTTTTGAATTGGTGGTAAAGGAATATGTTGAAAACTCTCATTTGATTGGCGGTTTGGGAGGAGGCAAACCTTTCCTTGATGGTTTTCCAGAGAAGCTTCACAGAAGAGATGTTTGTTGGATTTACAACATTATTGTGAGTAATCGTGTCAATTCTGGAGAGTAAGATAACCCTGATTTCCATGTCGTTGATAGTCTTGAGCAATTTGGAGTCATCCTCGAGAGCTTCTTTGATGCCTTTCAATTCCAGGAAATTGGTCATTTTATCCTTCCAGATTGAGTAGTTTTTGTTGTTTAGAATAGGTACTGCCTCCAGAGCTGCCTTGAGTATGATTTGTCGAAATCCATTGCTGCTGCTTGATCCCTCCATGATTCTGGTGAGATGAGTCGGGCTGATCTTTGGCTTTTAACCGTGATAAATTTCTGAATTTAAATTTAAGAAATAATAATTGAAATAGGGATCAAGCGGATTGAATCTAGAAATAGAGAAATGGAATTATTGAGAGAAGAGCAGTCAATGAAGTTGTTGATAGAGGAGTGAGTGGTCTGATATGAAAGAAGACTGCAAGTTAGATCAAGAGATTTAGAGCGTGCACAAGACCAGCCAAGCCAGACATACTTGAGATTGAAGACATCCAGGAGTGAGGTTTGAGGTGGTAGAGATTGCAAATAAGAATTAGGAAAGGATAAGAAAAGAAAACTAAAGAGCCCCGAAAAGATAGGATAAATTAGAAGAGACCAAGAGATTGGTTGTGAGTGATTTTTTTGATTTGAGGTGTATCAAGGTTGAGAGTTGGTCAAATTTGATAGAGTTGCGTTGAGTTCAATTTAGTTTGTTGAGAG
This sequence comes from Puccinia polysora, assembly GCA_025617555.3. NCBI lineage: Eukaryota > Fungi > Basidiomycota > Pucciniomycetes > Pucciniales > Pucciniaceae > Puccinia > Puccinia polysora. The sequence goes on along the minus strand of CM062632.1, from coordinate 30,425,729 downwards.
AGAAGTTCACCCTTCCAGGTGTTGGATTTTAGTTGAGTTAGGAAGACAAGAGCGCGCATGTGAGAGTGGGCAGTTAGGTTAAGAGCTAGGAGCGCGCGCTTGAGTGCAGTGACAGCTCGTGAAAGGCAAGAGAGCTCAAGAGAGCGTAAAGAAAATAAAGAAAAAGAAACATGAATCATCAAAAATAAAAGAAAAGAAACTAAGAATAAAAGAACAGAAACTAAGTAAAAATGAAAGAAAAAGAAAAGATGAAGAACAGAAACTAAGGAAAAGAAAAGATGAAAAAGGAAAAAGAAGAGCAAATATTCAACAAAGCCAAAACAAAAATATGGAAATTTTTTGCCATTTCAATATTTCACATGCATTGTCATGTGTAGTTTTTACAACTAAATTTCACTCAGAATTGGAGTGTTGTGTATATTTTAGGAGTTACACACGGAAATGTGTTATGTCAAAATTCCTGCGCACAGCCCTGCATCCTGACACAACCCTACGTATCCGTAGCTACACATTCCTGCGTGCAGAGGTCACACGCGCAGTCAATTTTTTCACGCACGCAGCGGATCTCACCCTGTGCGCATCTGAATTGACTGATACCCAAGCCTGGACCAGTCGTGACAAATCTGACAACCGGGTACTGCTCAAGATAGCTACAACCTAGTTAGGGTTAGCTGGCATATTTAATTACCTGAAATATGCATTATTAATAGTCTAAAAACCGTAAAACTTAAACAAAATCAATCAGAAACTAATTTTAAGTATTTTTTAATAATAAACCAAATATTGAGGATTACCACCCAAATCACTTATCCTGATCTTCAAAAACCACAAAACAATGCTAGAATTCATCATGAGAATTATTAAAAATTAACTAAATCCTCAGCAGATGATGGAAAATCAGTAAACTTTCACATCTGTCCACTTTAAAACAATATTAAGAGTACAAATGAAGGATGAGTGCAGAATGATCACATTCATGCCATAACAGATTAACAGATTTTGTGGCTAAAATAGCACAGATATCCAAAAGATCTGATGTCAGCTGATTGAAAGCACCAGGTGGACGTGCTAATTGTTCCCAGACTAGCTTTCCAGCCTCAGCCCAAGAGAAGAACCCTCTCTAACTACCCTGAGAAGCTCATAGTCACTCAAAAAAAGTATTTATACAGACCTCTTTAGACCTATTATTCCCCATCAGTATACCAGGAATTATTATTATCAATAAGAAACCGTTTCATTGTTAGTCAAGTGCTTATAAAAGATATAAGCAAGTGATTTATGACTTAGTCTGTAGTATTATTATTTATCTCTCAAAAAAAAACAATCAACCCATTGAAGTTAGTAAAGCAAATCTTCCCCGTCTTCTCCAAAACCCTTCCTATTATTGCATGATTTTTGTGGTAAAGTGCTCAGAGTGAGTTTTTCCTTCCTGTCTTGGCCATTGTGGTGTTTTGCCTGGCAATACCAGTGGAATAAGCCCTTTCTAAGGCACCCATCTTCATTCCAAGGTTTTTAAACTGCCTAAGGAGGCCCCTTGAAGAGAGGTTGTTTGTCAGTAAAGACCCCCAGTAGTATAATACTATGGCATCTCTTTTATAACAAATTGAAAACCCTTTTTAACCAAACCAATTAAACCTTTCACCAGCTCTTAACATATTCATTGTTTGAGCTTTTTATGTTTTTATCATTGGAATAATATTATCATTATTATTCCAGTATGTTCTATCACTCTCTGTAGCTAAAGAACTGCAAGGTTTCTGGTATCAGAGAGCTCACACTAGGTAATTTCCACCCTCCTGGTTTCCACATCTGGGGTTCTGGCCAGGAACCTTTCTTTTGTCTCAGTTATCTTGAAGGCACTCAAGATGCTACCAGCAGTTGAATCTCCTTCTTATTCCTCCTCCTGCCATCTCCTCATTGACCCAAAGGATAGCCCTGTAATTCAATTCAACACTGCGGATGTGGAGCAATTTATCTCAAAATATGAAGTGATTGCAGACTCCAAAGGTGCATCAGATCCCAAAAGGCGCACAATTTTTTCCTGTTCATTGTGGACACAGAGAATCTTTGGGAAGTGGAAGATATGGAAGGCTTCCAGAACTTTGATTGGCCAAAACTGAAGGGGAAAATGTTGGCAACATGGGGGAAGAATGATCCTTGTTTCTGGGAAGGAAATTTTAAAAAATCCATGGAGGAGGCAGGCGCGCGCAGAGGGGTCCAGTTGCAAACAGAATCGTATTAAAAAGCAGGCATTCGCAGCAGGGCCCAGTTGCAAACAGGATTGGATTACGCGGAATCAGATGAAAAGGCAGCCTGTGCTCCGTCCCTGCAGCCGGCAACCATCCCTTGGTTTAGTGAACTTGCAGAGTTGGCAAGGGATCTTGGAATCTATTTGAAATTTCTTCAGCTCCCTAGAGCACCCGCGCCCCAGGTGTGAATTTATTGTGATGATAGCTGCTACTGGCGGTTGGGGAGGGAGAACCAGAAAATGGATTCAAGCGGGGGATTGGTTTCCCCAGCGGAGACAGGATATGTGTTGGGAAAATGGGTCTTGGCAGAGTTGGATCAGCAATTTGCTATGAAGCAAGCAAGGAAAAGGGAATGGGAAGAAGATATTGCGTGCGGCTTGGGAACCAATGGGCGGCAGCTAAGTCTTGTGGAGAAGGTGATGGAAGCAGATATTTTGCGTGGCTTGGGAACCAATGAATGGCAGATGGGTCTTGCGGAGAGGATAGGAGCTGTGACAGAGGGAGGGGGCCAGGTGTTGGAGGATTGAAAACAAAGTTGGACCCCTTCAACAGCAGGGAGGATGGATGCTGAATGAAAGGACAAGGAGAGTGGGGAATTCCAAATGGGTGGGCCAATGGCGGGCCCATTGTCATCAAGGCTAGCACAGATTTTGGCATTGGTGCAATGGACATGCGCGGCAGGGCTTCAGGTGCGGAATGGGAAGGAAATGGGAATCAACTGTATAACTGATGAGAAGGAAGTTGGGGTTGCAAGGGCTTTGGCAACAGAAGGCGCACCTGGATGGAAGTTTGGGAAAACAGCCGTTGGGCACAACCTGCGTGGGATTGGATGAGGTTGTGTGAATCTCTCTCCCAGAAGAACGGAAGGTTTCAACCACTGGGGGAAGTGGCTAGGCTTTAGGGGGGAAAAACAAAAGGGATAATATTGCAGAAAAACGGGCGCAGACAATGCCGGGTATGTATAAGCAAGGACAAGCCCCGCGGTGGAAACAAGAGGTGGAGTGGAAAGAGGGACAAGGAGTGCTTCAAAATTTTTTTTTTTCTCTATATATCTCTCTTTTTAAGGGCAAGTATTTTAGAGGTAATGGTGGGAAGATCTCTAGGGACAGATCTCATGTTGGGGGGGATGTTGTGTTGTTATATAGCCTTGGATTGGGAAAACTACCGCGGGTGGCTGGTTTGGAGGATGGAGTTGGGCAATTGAGGATAGAGGAGTGGTCTGGGAGCGCGCAAGAGCGGGCCAACCCCCAGGGACGGAAATTAAGTGGCATTCTGGGTGGATAGGGACAACGCAGGGGGATTGGAGTAGGGCACCGCAGAGGGCTGCGTCATGAGAAGGAAACACTGGGTGTGTGTAACAGTAGGCGGGCTTGAAGGTGGTTGAGGTATGGGAAAGGCTATAGGAGTGGGCCAGGAACGCCCCAGTGCGGTGAAGGAAAGCATGTGGCCTGCCGGGAGGATACAGACAAGGCTGGGGGCTCTGGATATGGGCAGGGCGGAGGGCTGCGTCATGAGAAGGACAAACCAGGTGTGTGTAATGCTAGGAAGGCTCAAGAGTGGTTGCAGTATGGGAAAGGGTGAGGGGGTGGGATATTATCTTATCTTACCATTGGATCTTCGGGAAAGCAAAGGAAAAGGAAAGAGAAAGAGAAAGAGAAAAGAGAATGGAATGAGGGATGGGTGAATGAAAGGATACAGAAAGGAAAGGAAATTCATCTATTTATCTCTCTCTCTCTCTCTCTTTACTGGAGCATCTTTATCCTTACAGAAGCTAGGACCATTGATAATGGAACTCAACAATAACTAGGGGATTTGCACCCTCCTGGTTTCCACACCAACCAACAGGCAAATTGACCCTCCCCCCCTTTGATCAATCAGGGGGCCAATTGACTGCCCCCCCTTCTGAATGATTGATTTGCCAATCCAATGCCCCCCTTTGACCAATAAATGGGCCAATTAACCAAAAACCCCTTTGATTGATCAGGGGGCCAATTGAAAGGCCCCCCTTTCATCAATCAATGGAACAATTGATGGGCTCCCCCTGTCAGCTGGCTACTATTCAGAAGCAACAGACTGAACCCCCAAAAAAAGAATATGGAAATAATCAATTAAAAATAAAAACAAAAATTAAGAAATAAAACCTTAACATGTAATAAATATAAAAATATTATTAAAGAAATGGCTTTGTGGTGCCAATTTAGGTAGGGCCACCCACTGGCACCACCTGCAAAAATTTACTCCTTCAGGTGGAACCATGGTTCACCTGTGTACCCTCTGAAACTGCCCAAAGAAGCTACGGCATGCGCTGGCCAGCTGCATACCCTCTGAAACCGCAAAAAAAAGCCACGGCATTCTTTTTTCCATAGCCCCGCACGCAGCTGCAAACCCTCAGCAACTGCGCAAAGAAGCCATGGCACGCTTTTGTACATAGCCCAGCGCGCAGCTGCATACCCTCCGCAACCGCATGAAGAAGCTACAGCACAGGCTGGCCAGCTGCATACCCTCCGCAACTGCGCAAAGAAGCTACAGCATGTGCTGGCGCTGTGAGCAGTCAAGCAACTACCTCGCGCAAGCCTGGAGTAGTTGCTAGTCAGCAACTGCCCACTCCCATGGGTAGTCAATTGACTACTGCATGCAGAAGTTGCTACCTGTTTCCAGCCCCATAGGTAGTTGACCAACTACCTTGTGCAGGCCCCTAGCAACTGGCCAGACCATTGCGCAAGGCAACCAGTTGGCTCACTGGACAGCCCCCCCTCTCCCAAAACGGACATGGGCTGTAGGGTACTACCTATACACCCTAAAGCCCTGTTCCACACCACATGGGGCCCAAAGAGCGCCACCATGTGGTAGGAAATAGTATGAAAACAGATAAACCAACAAAAATCCACAAAATGGTCCCTGCACCCTTTTTAAAACTATATCAAAGTTTTTCAAGGCCGCTGTTAAAGGGAATTTGCAGTAGGTTTGGAACCAAAAGGGTAAATTTTAGTTACTTTAAAACCCTAAGAGTGTTTACTAAGGATAAACAGAGGCCTATATTGGTGCTAGATGGCTCACATGGTACCAAACACCCATACAAACCCGCCTTGTGTCCCTGGTAACTAAAACTGTACGTACCTAATCATTAATAAGAGTGTACTGTCCAATTAAGTGACTGTAAAACACCCCAATATGGACAAAAGAGCCTCAGACTCAAAATATTATTGTAGAATGGAGTCCCCAGAGCATGTTTTCAAGCCCCTGGCTTCAGGAAGCCATGAATTATATTCAAAAATATTAATTGAATACTACTTCTTTGGTAGATACAATGAGATCATTAAGGGTACAAAAACATGTATCAAGCCCAAACGCATGATGAAATAGGGCTTCCTTTACCTCTGTAGTGACCAGAGCAGGTATAAAAAAGCACACTGATGGCTCCGTGGCCTCAGCACTATCCTGGGAAACCCTCCTTTGGCTGGTAAAGAGACTGTACCATGAGGGGACCCAAACAATATAAATAAAGGCTCTTCCCCCAGCCATTTCTAACTCATTCATCCAGTCATATAGTCATCATTGCTTCATATATTTTTCTCCTCAAGCCATCAAGCCCTTATGAGAAATAAGTGTGTGATCCTGGACCACATTCTGATAAAATAATAGAAAAAACTCTTGAATCCTTACTTTATGGCCAAAATCAATATCCAACCATTCAGCATGCCTCAGAACCAGCTTCCAGCACTCTCAATCCCTGGATATTGGTCCATCCATTGTGCATAACCCTGGATCTAGACCTAGTAAGTGATCTTTGTTAAAATACGTAAACACTTACACGTGTGCTACGTATGAGTGTAATCCAGATGGGATGTACATGAGGGTCTCTGAAACCCATTGGACACACACACGGACCATACATTGCTGTGTGGATGTCACGTATTTGGGGAAACTGGCCTCAAAAAGCGTGAAACAGCCCTATTGGTACACGGGCCCTGATGTGACTGGTGGGGTATATGGGCAAATACAGCCAGATGGGCTTTTATGGGCAAAATTGGGCCCAAGGTTTATTTTGGACATACTTGGCCAGACGGGCTGGCCAGCCAAAGTATGTTAAACTCACTTTTTGGGCTTGAGGGCAGCCCATGTCACAGCCCATTTGGGGCTGCCGCCTGTGTTGCAGCCCACTCAGGGCCACTGTTTTCTCTTACAGCCCGTTTATGGGGTCCAACAGCCTGCGCGGGGCCGTTATACAGGAAGGGGGACTCAAAATGGAGCCCCCCCACCCCGGTCTTGGCTGTTGAGCCAGTTGCAGCTGCAGTGCTGGGTGGCAGCTGTAGGGCTGGGGCCAATGCCCCTGGCTCCTCCCCCTCCCCTTGCTTGCCATTGCAAGGAGGAGGGGGAGGGCTGGATGGATGGAACCAGCCAGCAACCAGTCATGGTGGGGGAACTTGATCACCCCCCCACCAAGTGTGGTGGCTAGGCTTGTTGCATCAAGGCGACCGGTGGTGGGGGGGAATTGAACACCCCCACCATTGAAGGGGTGCTCTTCCCTCCCCTTTACAAAGGGGGAGGAGAAACGGGCTGGAGGGGACCTGACCACCACCCAGCCCACTTACCATGACAATTCCCTGGGGACATCAACCTCCAGGGCCCCTGGTAGGGGGATTTGGCCGCCCCCTCCAGGGATTTGAGGGAAAAAGGGGGGGCGGCATGTCCACCGGTTACACCCCCCCATGTGTTTCTGAGACCGGACTCAGGTGTGTCCAGGGTCCCTCCTGTTGTTTGGCCAGGGGCTGGTTGCATGAGGCAACCGGCCAGCATGTGAGGTAACAGGCCAGTTTTAATAGACAACCAGCCAGGGTTTTTAACAGCTAAGGGGCTGGTTCAGCCCCATTGAGGTGGAAACACCAGAAAAAACCGGAATAGGTTGGTTGTAAGGGTACAAGGACTGATGCCATGCAGGCCAATGTAGCCCAAACCAAGTAAAAAGGCCTGTAGAGCCTGTAGAGCTCTTCTGAAGCGGAAAATTTGCCTTTTGGATTTTTGTATCATGGGCTCACAAGAGGCCAATCTTTTGTAATTAAGGAGCTCTTCTCCCTGCTGTTTTCAATAATTCATTCATCATCCAATTGAATTCATCACCAATATCATCCAACGTATTGTCCCATTGTGAGAGCCCATCAGCAATTATTGACACAAGGTGTGCAGCATTTCTTTTGCTTTAAATAATGCTCATTTTCCTAAGCTAATTGCTGGCCATAATTATAACAATATTTCTGACTTATACTCTTTTTTTAGGTTCTGCATAACCCAAACCCCAAGGAAATTACACACACCCTTCTTGAAAGGAGTCCTTTTTAACTCCAAAGCCACCACAATTGCACCTATATTGTCCTTAACAGACATATAACTGTTTTCCAGAGGCTTCAAAAACCCTATTGAGGTCTTGGTCCCTCCTTTTAAATGTATTTTTATGAATATATAAATAAAGTTAACCCTTTTAGCCAAACTATATCTCAGGCATTTTTTAACATTTTTACTCTTAATATTTCATCACCCCTAGTAGCTAGAAGGAGCTGGGTCCTTGGCATCTAGTAGGCTGACACCTACCCTTTGATTAATTGACCAGCCCCCCCCCCTTTTATCAATCAGGGGGCCAATTGACTTGCCCCCCCTTTGACCAATCAACCGCCCCCCCTTTGACCAATTGATGGGTCAATTGACCTCCCCCCCCTTTGACCAATCGACCGCCCCCCCCTTTGACCAATTAACCGCCCTCCCCTTTGACCAATAAACCACCCCCCTTTGACCATTTTGATGGGCCAATCAACCAGCCTTCCCCCCTGTGATCAATCAGGGGGCCAATTGAACGCCCCCCCCCCCCTTTGATTGATCAGGCGGCCAATTGACCGCCCCCCCCCTTTGACCAATTGATGGGCCAATTGACTGCCCCCCCCCTTTTATTTATCAAGGGGCCAATTGACCACCCCCCCTTTGACCAATTGATGGGCCATTTAACTTTTGATGGAATATTTGCATTGAGAAGGATTTATTTTGAAGTTTTGGATTTTTGAGTTGTTTTTATTCAGGAGTGGTAATGAATGATGATTGCTTTGTGGTGAGTGTGTGGTGTGGTGATGAGTGGTGTGGTGTGTAGTAGAATTTTATAGTCTTCTATCATATTATGAGGCTTAGAGTTTGGACAGGCTCTTTGGCTCATCTGGCAATGGCACACTTATCTTAGAGGTTAAAGCATTACTCACCAAGTTTGAGGTCATAGGTTCAACTCCCATAGTGTGAAAATAAATTTTGGCTTATAACTGTGCCACTGCCCTCAAAATGCTATAAAAAAAATTGATGCCCATATTGATCCTCACCCCAAGTGCAGCAGGTGCATGTGAGGGAACACAATGGGAGTAGAGAATTTCAAAAACATACAGAGACATGGCTAGAATAGGGGTTGCAACCCTCAAAATTTTATACAATTAATTTGATCCCTTTTTGATCCTCACCTCTATCAAAGTATATGGTTGGGAGGGAAAAATATGGGAGGAGATGATTTTATAAACATACAGAGATGGTGAAAAAATAGGGCTTGCAACCCTCAAAATTTTATGTAATGAATTGAATACCTTCTTGATCCTCACCCAAAATGTAGTAGTTGGATGGGAGGAGATGATTTTGGAAACATACAGAGATTGGGACGGAATGGGGATTGTAAGCATTGGCTAAAGGGGCAATGTTAGGATTGATAGTTCATGAATTGCTTCCTCATTTTTTTGGATGAAAGGGCCAGCCTACCTTGGTTTTATTGTTTAGTTCATCAGCAATTGGAATATAACCATTAAAATTAGAGAATGGAGGTTGGAAAACCTGTGTTTCATTGTTGGTTGGATCCAAAGCAAGTGTCACAGTTGGACAGAATTCGCAGCCAGTTTACCAGGATGATGTGATCAGCTCTCTTGAACTGACTTGAGCCTTTGGAAGCTGATGGGGGGGGGTCTTGTTGGATGTTGATTTCCTGGGGGATGTTTGCTTTTTTTGAGTGCACGTGTGGGGGGGGGGGGGGTTGCTGAGGGGCCATTTAAAAAGATTAAGAGGGATGAATGGATGAAGAAATAAAGTGATGAAGCAATGTGATGAAGCAATGTGATGAAAGCAGGGAGGAAGCAATGAAGCAATGAAGTGATGAAGCAATGAAGCAATGAGAGTTAGGATGTGATAAAAGGGGGGATGAATAAATGAAGCAATTAAGAAAAGAAGGAATGAAGAAATGAAGAAATGAAGCAATTAAGCAATGAGAGGATGGATTTGATGAAAGCAATAAAGTTGGGAGAGTGATGAAGCAAGGTGAGATTGAAGGAGTGATATGAGGATAGTGATGAAGCAATGGAAGTGGTGAAGTGTTCCAATGAGGTTGGAGGATGAAAAAAGGGGTGATGATGTTGAATAAAGCATGGTTAATCTGTTGAAAGCCTTTATATACTTTACTTGAAAAAAACCACTTATTTCATGCTAACTTTGAAACGTCGGATATTAAATAAGTGTTTTTTTTATTTTTCATGGCGGTTTTGAAACACACCATTAAAAAATGGAGGGTTTTCTTAACTTTGATAGCCCTAATGGTTATTGTTAATTAAGAAAGTGAAAATAGGATCTGATTGTTCTTTTACACCCATTTTCATAGGAGTAAAATTACAGCATGATTCCAATGAATTGAAACAGATTGGTCTTCCACAAATATCTGCTACTATTTAAACCATGCCAAGCTTTGAAAGAAATTTTGAAGAGGGAATATTTTCATTAATGTCATTAAAATCAATTGTTTTCTATTTTTTCAACGTCTTTAATGCCCACAAGGATCTTAGAATAGCACCCCTTATTTTTCCTTAATGTTTCAATAATTTCTTTTCTCACTTGAAGCCATCCAAGCTCATCATAACCAATTGATTTAGCAATTACTCAAAATACACCATTTCCATCACCAACGGGATCCCAAAACCCACCCAAGAACTTATGTAAGTTCTCAGGTATTTGATTGAGGTAATTCACTTCCTAAAATCAAGAAATTAGATAGCCACAACTCAAATCTCATTGAAGGAATAACCACTCACCAAAGATGAGCTTCTGTTTGACTCCTCCATTGCCGCTGCTTCATCCTTTGAAAAGGAATCTGATTGCAACAGCACCAAACCCCATGAACATTCAGTCTCTTCCACTGAACTATGAAATTCAAATGAAGAGCCATCCTTTCACTACAGAAATAATTACCCCATTAGTTAATTAAACCATAAAAATGAACATTTCTCAAAATCAAAGACTTACTATCTTTGGTCTTTCTGATCTCCTTTTAATTGTTGCTTCAGTCTCATCTGCTCATCTGGACTATGGTATTTTTCATCTTGCTGGTACCAGGAACCTTTCTGTCCTTTAGCTACAGCAAGTGATATTGGTGTTGGAATAATGATAATCCAAAGAAAATAGGAAGAAATAATCAGATGATTTATTTAGAAGCAATTTGAAAGTTTGAGTGGTTTGGTTGGATTAAATTGATATAAATATATTTTTCAAGAGGGGCCAAAGTTTATGCAAACAGGGGATCTTTATTGGATAACAACCTCTCTTCACAGAGCTCTTTTGAACTGTGTAAACACCTTGGGACAATGAGGCCCTAAGTGATTACTCAAAAGGGGTTTACTCAAGGGGATTGGGTGGACTGACTGACTCACAGCACTTATGCCTGGAGGGAAGGAGGAGATAACTTACTAATTTAAGCAGACACTCCAAGAAACTTGCAGAAATTTACGGTTGAAAGGGTCTCAGGACAATTGTTGGGTATATTTCTGATATTCTTCAATGGAATGAACAATTGGTTTAGAATTAATAATTATACTATCAGAATGAGGTCATAAATCAATTTTTTATCTTGAATAAACACTTGATCATGGATGGCAAGTGGTCTGGATTGATTACTTAAAAATTACTGGGTTTAAAAAATCTAAAAGGGTTGGTTTATATACTTTTCTGGGGTAATAAGATCTTCTCAGGGCAAGTATAGAGGGTTGTGCTTGTTTGTTGAGGCTGGCAGGCTAACCAGGGCTTGTTTGGAAAAACTTTTTGGTTCTGTAAACTGGCTAGGCTTGCCTGTTTCATATTTCTATGTGAAATAATTTTCAGGAGGTATTTAAATATTAATTTGTTATTTTTATGGCTCAGATATATTCCCTTATTTTGTATTACTTTCTTTTGAGTGGGATGGATAGAAGTGGGTATTTGTAGATTCCACTCCATATTCTACACATTTTGGAAATTTTTAATAATTTTTTGGTATAATTCTTGATGTGTTTTGTGGTTCATAAAGATTTGGCAATCTCATTTACGTGACAACCTTCATTATTGTTTCTCACAATTTATTTGCTTTAATGTTTTGATTTTTATATTTTTATCCAATATTCTTAGGTTTCAAAAATCTTCCTATCCGTCAGTCAACTTCTTACATATGCATGATGTATGCATGAAAGTTGTAGCATGTTCCTGCCTGTCATAACCACAGTTTGACTAAGTCTTCTCAGCCTCACTCAGCCCTCAGCCAATCTCAGTCCAGCTCAATCACACTCTACTGCTGAATATCCTGAAGTATCCCCCTGCATATCCTGCAGCCTTTAGGTAATCTCCCAGGCATACCCTCTACCTCTCTATGGCTTGGTGCATCCTCATCTCTCCTTCATCTCTATCTAGCATGAGAAGTACATAAAGTAAACCCATAGTACATACTTGCGGCTGGATAACCCATACTCCAGTTCAGTACATGACCTTCCTGGACAGGCCCATTACTCAAACTTTCAATCTGCAACCTCCAACCCAATTGGTCCACATGTAATGCCATGGGCCTCCCAGCCCAGCACCAGTCATCCAATCCTCAAGGCCTCCTGTCAGCTCTCACATATACTGGCCTCTCTGCTCCTCTTGGACTGATTCCCCAAAGGAATTAGTATACTACTTCTTATTGGTTAGTCCCCTATCCAATAGGTGTCATCTCAGCACAAGAAAACCAACCAGCCTACCTTACTCATCTCACCTATCCCTCTGGTGTTACTCTTACAGGATTCCCTCATCACAATCCTTCAGAGCCTTACTCCTGGATTCTTCTCCTCATCATTGTCCTTACTCTACATCTCTTCTTCATATGAAATCAATCTCTTTATCTCTATCCTGAGTTCTTTGAGCAGTAGTGCCTGTGCCTTCAGCCCCTTGCACGCCAGGGGCAGTTGTGACACTGCCGTACCCAGATGTTGCAATTAGCACAACTGATATTGACATGCGCAGGCTTTGACAGCTGCGTGCAGGAATCCATCATCAGTCATTTTTCATGCGGGTTTCTTGACATGCCCCTACATACTGGGTGTCAGGTGTGTGTACCCTTGCTATATGAATGCGGGGCTGCGCGTGGGAATTGTGTCATAACACAAATCCGCCTGTAACTCCTAAAATATACACAACACCTCAGTTCTTATTGAATTTTAGGTGTGAAACCTATACCTGGCATTATGTTTGAAATATCAAAGTGGCAAAAAAGTGCAATAGTGGTGCTGTGGTTTATTGGTCTTTTTCTTCTGAAATTATTTATAAAAATATAAGGAGTTGGAATTGAAGGGTGGGGTCAGTGAGTGACCCTACCTATTTTTGGGTGGGGAATCCATTTCTGCAATAATATATATGGATTTACCATTCCTTCTAATTTTTTTATTTATTTTCTGTTTTTGATCCTCTTTGAAAGGTTTCTCTTGTCAACTAGCAAGCTGAAAGGATTCAGATGAAGAGCCATCCTAGCACATCATAAATCATTTTCCCCTCAGTTCATTAAACCCAAAAAATGAAAATTTCACAAAAGAAAAGACTTAACATGTTTTCTCTTTTCTTCTTTGGTTCCCTTCTAATTCTCTTTTCCTGCTTAGTTTCCTTTTCAAAATTTGAAAATTTAGAAAAATCTTGCCATTTATCTGTCAATTTTGGATTCCCTCTCCTTGATTACAAGAATTTAGCTTCAAGTCTTGGCTTTGAATGATAATTTATTGTCTCCTTCATCAACTGCTTCAACAGCCTGCAATATTCTTTTTCAGTATGAGCCAAGATCATTGCATTGAGCTTCTCATCTAACTGAGAATTGTTGAGCAGTTCATCAACATTGGCCTTGAAAAACCCAATAGGATCTAATATTAGTCAAGTAGGAATCATCATCCAGAAAGCATTTATCCAAGAGAATTAATCAAAAAGCATTAATCAAAAATTGATTTGAACAATCCAACAATCAAACTTAAACAAAATAAAAGAACTAGAACTGCAAGCGTCATAATCCAACCTCCACTGAGGATAAACATCCTTGGGAACAATGGTTCCTATTGACACTATCAGGTCACCTATTTGGTGGGAACAGGGCAAACCCATAGTCATTGAGTATGACTTGGTGCACACTTCCCCATCATGGTTCCGCTTTAATCTCTCTAATTAATCCACAACAACTTTTATTGCCTGTAAAGACACCTTGTATCCCAATGGAAAAATTTTGAGAGGAAATACTACATACAATCTTTATTTTAGAGTTGTAAAGGGCTGCCTGAACCAATTTAATTTGATTGGACACCTTTCCCTCTAGGTTTTGCCAAACATCCAACATGTTTCACAAAGAATTTGCAAGGAATTGTTTGAGAGTAGCAGGGATCCCTTCAACCCAAGACTTTTTTTTATTTCCGAAGTCAGGGTTTTTGAAATTCCAAGTTGTTACAAAGATCTCTTTGATACAGAAGATATTATGATTCATATACTCAAGCACATCCTCACATTCTGCCAAGAAACACTTTATACAAGTCATAATGTAAGCAACCCAAAAATAGGAAGATTAACATTAGAGGCTGTGATTTAGAACTTACTCTAAGTTCTGCATCATTGACCTCTGCCTCCTCCTTGGTTGTTAAGGCCCATTATTATCCCACAGAGACATAAATCTTTTCCACCCTTCAAAGTAATTTTTAAAGCACACTTTAAAGTTTTCTTGTATTTTTTTAGACAAGTGCCATTGACAACACTGTCTTTTAGACTCAGCAAAAATTTGTTCTAGAGCATGGATCAAATCTTTTTCATAGTCCATCACAAAGACTTTGAAAAATCCCTCAGGATCATCAGCCAACCCCTTTAGCGCATACACAGGCCAACTGTAGAACTCAAGATTTTCTCTTGTAATGAAAACAAGAGCTTTTGTGAAAGTTTTACAGTTGGCTGTAATTCCTACAATGTGAAACAGGGGGTTGTTGTACTTATTTTTTTATAACTAAAATCCATCATAGCTGTATGATGGAATTGTTTTCAAAGCTTTAATGACTCTGGGTGAGCCAAGAATAGGGCCTCCAAGTAACTGTATCCACTGAATTTTTCTTGATGAACCCAGCCTGAATAACCAAGTTTTTCAAAGAGGACTCCATAACACTTTTCCCCTTTAGTTCTTCAAGCACTCCCTTGTGCTTAGTGCTATAGATTTTTTGGTCATCAAAATATTTTCCACCATCAATCTTGCTCAATTTTCTTTTGAGTTGAATTTTATTGAGCCCATCTTTCATGCCTTATTTTACATTTTCTAAGGCTAACCCAGAGATTCTCCTCAGGTTAGGATGCACTGAAGGGTGTGAAGAGGGTTCATGGTTATGTTTCTCATTTCTGTAGGAGATTTTCCACAAAGGTCCTTCCTTTGTGTGACTTGCATGGATTAAAGAATTTCACCCAACCTTAATTGTGTGAGTTTGCCTTGACCATTTTGTGAGAAATTTCCCAGAGTAAAAAACATGTCTATTACAGGCTAAATCCATATATTTATTATTCTGTGAGTTGAAAACTGTTAAAGCGTAACCACGCTTCATTTCCCATGTTTGACAATAGTTTGGCGCCTCTTCCCTAGTAGGAAAAGATCTCACAGGAGGTTGGAAAAGCGGATCTGTCCTATTTACAAAGTCATAGTTAATTTTCCATCAAGTTAAATAATTTCAGCTTCCTGGATGCCAAGACCCTTGCTATCCTTTAGCTACCAGAGGTGATAGAGTAAATAATAAATATATTATTTAATAAATGCAGAAAAAATCCGTAGAATATTTGGATTAAGCTTATTGCAAGGTTAAGTGGTTTGGTTATTGTTTATTGTTTTGAATAAATATGAATAAATTGATTATTAAATATTTATAGAGGGGCCACAATTATATTGGGGATCTTTAACACCTCTCTTCAGGGATTTCAGTATGAAAACATGTAGTCCTGGTTACTTTGGGATCTTTAGTTTAAAGAATATTTTACCCAAAGATAATATGTATATAAAATACACAATGGAGTGGTAGGGCCTTGTAGCCAAGCTACCACAACAGAGAAAGGATAATAAGACTCACTGGTATTTCATTAAATCCTTTGGGTATCTGTTTGAGACGTGTACTGATGGGTTAAACCTGCATACTGGGGTTATAAGGTTGTTCAGCAGTCTCAATTGATAAAAAGAGGCTTGAGGACGGATATTACTGATCAGAAATTGCCATAAATCACTTACTTATCTGTTATAAGTACTTGATTACCTTGGCAAGGCGTCTGGATATGAATATTACTGGGTCTCTTCCCATCAACATCCTCAAAAGAACTCTTTATTTATAGCTTTTGGAGTCGCAATATGGTCCTTCTGAGGGTTGTAGGTCCTCAAAGGGACGGACACTAAGGCTAGCAGGGTAACCAGAGTTATCCTGTCATGTGTTCCTGGTGCTATAGCACGGGTAGCATCTAATTCCTCAGGGTATGGGAATTATTCTACCTTATAATAGACATTAGGACGTGTGAATAACAATAATCTGTCCTATTTATGTAGTATTTAATTAATTATCCTTAGTAAATGTTCCCAGTAATTTAATAATTATATTAATAGAAAATTCTACGGACATCTTGATGTCAGGTAAGTTCTCATTATGTATTATATAACTGGAGTAAAAATTATAATATTGATTTTACTCTTTATTTTCGAGTTCCAGTTGATTTATTAAGATAATTACTTAAAAAGATAAGTCATGTGAATTCATGTAACATTTTTACATCATTATTTCCCTTAGTATGTCACGAGAATATTGATGTCTAGCAATTCTCATAAAAGTATATTAAAGTATTTTAATATATTTTTAGAAGTTGTCATTGTCTTATTTTCGACATTCTTGGTACTTTGCATTATATTAAGTAAAAAATACGTATAAGGATTATTTATATATTTTTATATAATATTATGTATTTTTAGACAGTCTAATATTCAAGGGAACATTTATTACATATTTAGAAAGTTCCCTTGTATGTTGTAGCCTGTTTAGGCAGTACCTGAGCCTCTCAGGCCACCTGTCACTCTGTCAACCCGTAGTCCCGCGGCTGCGTACTTTTCAGAGGCCTGGGGCTGCGTACATGACCTCAACGGTGTGACAAGGCTGTATCTCAGCCGCGCGCGGGTGCTTTGGCTGCCGTGGCTGCATGGGGGAATTGTGACAAAAAACATTTCCGTCTGTAACTCCTAAAATATACACAACACCTCAATTCTGACTGAATTTTAAGTGTGAAACCTATACGTGATAATGTGTGTGAAATATTTAAATGTCCAAAAAGCTCAATAATGGAGCTGTAGTATTTTGGTTTTTTTTTCCTTAATTATTTAAAAATATAAGGAGTTGGATTTCAAGGGTGGAGTCAGTGAGTGACCCTACCTAATTTTGGGTGGAGAATCCATTTCTGTTTTAATATTCATGATTTTTTACTCCTTCTTAGGTTAATTGTATGATTTTTATTTTTATGTTATTTTTGTTACTTTTGAAGCTTGCTCTGCAATAGTAGCAAGCTGACATTCCCCCACTCCAAGATATGGCCATATCTGAAAAAAATCTGGAGGAAGTTGGGAGAAAAAAATTAACTGCATATATGCTTCAGTTCCTTTTGCTGGCTCTGTAGTTTCTGAGATGTATTGGTCCATCAGGTATATTATTTTCTGGTAACCATTCATCTTTGTCTGCAGATTCTCCTTTGTATCTTACTAAGTATAGCCTGATATCTTTTCCTTGTAACCTCTCTTTCTTATCTCCTAATATCCTGATGACTTTCCCTTTTTCTTTTACAGGTTCAGGTTCTATTGGGATTATTGCTGAAGGGAGGTTGCTGCCTTCTCTTGGTTTAAAGTGTTTGACTAGGCTAACAGGAAATACTGGATGTTATCTTGATAATTCTTCACTCAAGATTACTTCCACAGCATTTTTTCATGCATCTTCTTGATAAAAAATGGTCCAACAAAGGCTGGTTTCAGTTTTCTGTTGCCTGCCAGGTTGTTGAAATTATTTGTAGATATCAAGATCTGGTCTCCTACCTTAAAGTCAGGTTCTTTATGGGATTTGTCCCATCTTTGTTTGTTGTATTCAATAGCTTCTTCCACACATTTCTGAGCATGATTATTTGCCACATCTATCATCTTCTTAAAGTCAAGAGATGTTGGATGAATATTGGCTAAGTTATAATTCAATTTATTCCTAGGAAGTTTTGGAATCCATCTTCTTTCTAGTATGTAAGGAGCTTCTTTGGTAGTAGAATGTTTACTGCTGTTATAAGCCATTTCTAGGGCTGGGAGTAGGCTTCCCTAATCATGCCAATAACCATCTGAGTTTTTGTATTCTATACCAAAGCTACAGAAACTCCTTGGCATATCTTCTAGGGTCTGTATTATCTTTTCAGCTAATCCCTCAGTTTGGGGATGGTATGCTGTAGAAAATACTAGAGTAGTACCCAGTATATCATGTAGATTCCTCCAAAATTCAGATGTGAATTTAGGGTCTCTGTCACTGATTATAATCTTGGGTATACCCACATCAGCTTTAATCCTATTCCAGAATAGTAAGGCTACATCCATAGCACTATCTTCCTTGTGGTTAGGTAATAATTTTTCCTTTTTGGAATATCTGTCAACTATAACTAGGACAGAGTTATAAGAATGAGTACCTCCAGGGGGGAGGCCGGTGACAAAATCCATATTGATAATTTCACACCTGGTTGTAGGTTCAGATATCTTCTGTAAGAGTCCAAACCTTTTTCCAGTAGTTTTATTAGATTTCTGGCAGGTTTTCTTGCGATTAGCGATTCGGTCGGTAGAGGGTTTTAATAATAATTAATAATTAATAAGATTGATTGACTTTTTGATGATAAGTTGGAGATGATGAACAATTGAAAACAACTTGATGATGGGAGATGGATCCCTTAAATACTAATTGAAGTCCATCTAGGCCATCGGGTACAACTATTCAGCATGCTATTCAGATACAATGGGAATTGGATCCATGCTTGATGATACATGGTGGTTCAACTGAGTAAATGATTAGATGCTTTTAGAAAGTAAAATTTATAAATAATCGTAGATTTATAATTTCTTTTTATCTTCTTCTTTATCTTATAATTATGATGGACTTTTTACTTATGTGAAAGTTCCATCTCTTGGCTCTGACTGTGAATAGTCCAATGACAATCCCGGGAGCCATCTTTGCCTTCTTGCTATTTGACACTTTTGAGTGCAGCTTCCTCTTGGAAGCAAAGTTCCATCTTTCTGCTTTTAAACTCAAAAGCATTTCTTTCTGTATATTATTTATGCATTTCATCCTGAAGGAATAGATGTATTGCATATATTATGTTTCTTTGCTTTTCTTCATCAGAACTATCATTCCGCTCTTCAGCTTGAGCTGGGGGACTTAAACTATGTCTCTGTGACATTCCTGTATTGTATTTCACAGGAATTGATTCTTCAATAACTTCCTTGTTATTTAACATATTTATATAATTCTTTTTTCCATAATTATTAGAATTATATTCTCTATCCATTAAGGATACTCCTGATATAATCAAACTGATATCTTAAAATATACAGGAATTAAATATAATCATACCAACTGTAATTCCCCTGATGGGATTACCATTCTAACACACCCCCTTAATCCCAGAAGGGTGAATTTCTCTTGAATACATATTCTATGCTTCATTCTAAAACTCATGCTTCTGCATATAAATTCTCTAGTAGTATTCCAAACTTTATCTATTGGTATATACTATATGGCTCTTATTCATCTAGCCTTGGGTCACTCCATTGTGCCCACTTCCAGCACTTCATCTTCTCAAAGATGGAAAACTTCAATAAGGTAACCTCTTCAAAATACACTTGGTTAAAAAAAAATGATACCTGAAAATAATGTAATCCTTATGCTGTTATCACTGCCTCACAAAATGCTCAATCATCCAGAGCTTTATTGGAAAATATTTTCAATATCTATTGTAATATCAATAACTTGGACCTCTTTTTGTCCAAAGATGATTTCTTCTCTCAGACTTATCTTTGATCTATTTCCCTTGAGGACTTCCTTCCTTAATTCTCTAAGGTATTATGGAAATAGCTACTATGGGATCACTTCTATCCCTCTCAAACAACTATATGTTGCTTCTACTGGTTTACTGGTAATACTCATTTGAAAACCTTAACATACATCTATCCATATCTAGTATGTTACTCTTCAATCTATCCATACACTGTATGATCTTATCTACCAGTTTCTATCAATATCCCAAACTTTTCCACTTTTGAACCTTGTGTTCACCTGATATTAACCTCAAACTAATCTGGCTACTCTCTCATAACTATAAAGTTAACTCTTGAGAATCATGTAATCTATATAATCACTTCTTAAACCAACATAGGTTTAACTCTACACCCCCTTAAGAAGTACATTATATGTTGTCTTCTTTGGTTTCCTTACTTGTTCAGCTTCTAAAGTTTCCTAGTTTCTAAAAATCACTGTATACATCTTCCTTTAACAGTTAACTCAGGTTTCTGGGTTGATAAAAAATATTGCCCATAAGGGTCTTATCTTGAAAAACTCAAATGTTTATAATACTTGGTTTTTCTCTACAGAACCTATCCCTTAAAAAATGGTAATTCTCCATCTTTGCTTATGTGGTAACTTCATTACCTACTTGAAACTATTAATAATTGTCCTATTTTCCATATCAAATGGTTTCATAAAAACTAAGGCATCTTGTTCCTCATAAAGAATTTCTTCTGTATCTCTAATCTCAGCACAATGGGCTCTACACTTATCATAACTATCAGGTACTCTTCTGACTCTTTCACTTCTTATCACTTGTGTGCTTTCTAGCCTTGTATTACTTCTTACTTGACTTCTCCCTTCTGGGGCTTTCTCTGTAGGACTACTAGTTTCTATAAATTTCTGTTGTTGATTCTCATTCTCTCCATTTTCTATGGATTCTTCTTGTGAATTTAATTCTTCACTTCCCTCTTGTTCTGGGCTCTGCACTAGTAATATTGGGTTTTCCCAATCTTCTTCAACAACTTGTTTCAATGGGAACACATCCTCATTAATCTTGAAATATCTTATCCTAATGATATTTCTCTTCTTAGAATCATATACCCTATCACATGTGCTCATGTTTTCATATCCTATTAATATACCTCTCTTGCACAACTTCTCCCAGGGAGTTCACCCTGAAGGAATCTAAAATTGAAATTCCCTTTTTATATAATATTCATCATATAGAATTTTCAAATTCTGTCTTTAACTTCTTGTCAATCAAATGGAAACTTTCCTCTTATGAAAATTTCTGGGTAACAACTTGATTTGTTCTTCAAACAATGATTAGCAGCCTTTCATCTAAATTGGTGAACTTAAAACTTTCCTCTAACACATGAAGTAACCTTCTTACTCTTGTGGTTTTACACAAAGTAAACTTGGATTAAATCCTTAATAATCCATTACTGCTATGATGTTCCATTCCCAATGAAACATCCTTCAGTTCTAAGCAATCTCTCACTGTATGAGTCAAAAATATATATTGTTCCACATGAATAAAAATATAGTAATTTAAAACTTGATAACTCAAAATATCTTATTGTTTGAGGTCTTTCTCAAATCTCTACCTCTACCTTGCCAATGTTGCTTATGGTTAATGTTATTGCTTGATCTTATTGCGATTTCTACTCGCAACCTCTTTTCTCTAGGTAAGCTAATCTCTATCTTTTGCTCTGTTTCCCTTTGCTTCCCTTCTATCTTCAAGGTTAAGTTGACTGACTTGAAGTAATCGTTCCATTCCGTTACATTGTACTGTTGATCTGCTAGTCTTCCTCGACTTGAATGCACAGTAGGTCTCTGTGCGCTTTTCTTTGTGTTTCCCTTGCGTTGAGTCATGTTGATGACGGATTTGGGAAAAAGAATGGTCGCGCAACTTGTATTGCTCCTTTCAGGTAAGCTCCTTCAATTTGTTCCAATCTTGGCTGGAAAACTAATCTCAGGGGATGTTCGCGCTGAGTGAATTAAGATTGGTTATCAATTCTTGTTCATTGGTATACCACAATGGTATCTGCCTGTTGCAATGGATTGACTTGGGTGACAATCAAAAAACTGAGGCTCCAATGGATTGTTCAATTGGTTGGCAATCCAATCCTGAGAATTTCGCGGTGGTATCTGGGCGTTGCGGGTTGCTTGACAATGGCAGCAATGTCCTGGTATGTTTCAGTTTGTGAATTGCTACCTTTGCAAAGGTGGCGTTGGCGATGAAGGTTATACTGTTTCAATGGGTTTTGCAACGTTGGTACTGAGGTTTAGTTCAATTGTAGCAATGTCGCTGGTTCCGAGTTCCGCAAGCAAAAATTGATGGAGGCAAATTAATGCCGCGATAAGGCTGGAGGCAAGTTGAGCAATAATGGTGCTGGCAAATTTTTCAAACGATGACCTGGTACTGGAAATCGCGAGCGATATCTTGGTACTGATAATGTCTTGCGATTAGCGATTCGGTCTGTAGAGGGTTTTAATAATAATTAATAATTAATAGATTGATTGACTTTTTGATGATAAGTTGGAGATGATGAACGATTGAAAACAACTTGATGATGGGAGATGGATCCCTTAAATACTAATTGAAGTCCATCTAGGCCATCGGGTACAACTATTCAGCATGCTATTCAGATACAATGGGAATTGGATCCATGCTTGATGATACATGGTGGTTCAACTGAGTAAATGATTAGATGCTTTTAGAAAGTAAAAGTTATAAATAATCGTAGATTTATAATTTCTTTTTATCTTCTTCTTTATCTTATAATTATGATGGACTTTTTACTTATGTGAAAGTTCCATCTCTTGGCTCTGACTGTGAATAGTCCAATGACAATCCCGGGAGCCATCTTTGCCTTCTTGCTATTTGACACTTTTGAGTGCAGCTTCCTCTTGGAAGCAAAGTTCCATCTTTCTGCTTTTAAACTCAAAAGCATTTCTTTCTGTATATTATTTATGCATTTCATCCTGAAGGAATAGATGTATTGCATATATTATGTTTCTTTGCTTTTCTTCATCAGAACTATCATTCCGCTCTTCAGCTTGAGCTGGGGGACTTAAACTATGTCTCTGTGACATTCCTGTATTGTATTTCACAGGAATTGATTCTTCAATAACTTCCTTGTTATTTAACATATTTATATAATTCTTTTTTCCATAATTATTAGAATTATATTCTCTATCCATTAAGGATACTCCTGATATAATCAAACTGATATCTTAAAATATACAGGAATTAAATATAATCATACCAACTGTAATTCCCCTGATGGGATTACCATTCTAACACACCCCCTTAATCCCAGAAGGGTGAATTTCTCTTGAATACATATTCTATGCTTCATTCTAAAACTCATGCTTCTGCATATAAATTCTCTAGTAGTATTCCAAACTTTATCTATTGGTATATACTATATGGCTCTTATTCATCTAGCCTTGGGTCACTCCATTGTGCCCACTTCCAGCACTTCATC
This sequence comes from Puccinia polysora, assembly GCA_025617555.3. Lineage (NCBI taxonomy): Eukaryota > Fungi > Basidiomycota > Pucciniomycetes > Pucciniales > Pucciniaceae > Puccinia > Puccinia polysora. Next base: position 30,402,608 of record CM062632.1, on the reverse strand, counting down.
TTCTCAAAGATGGAAAACTTCAATAAGGTAACCTCTTCAAAATACACTTGGTTAAAAAAAAATGATACCTGAAAATAATGTAATCCTTATGCTGTTATCACTGCCTCACAAAATGCTCAATCATCCAGAGCTTTATTGGAAAATATTTTCAATATCTATTGTAATATCAATAACTTGGACCTCTTTTTGTCCAAAGATGATTTCTTCTCTCAGACTTATCTTTGATCTATTTCCCTTGAGGACTTCCTTCCTTAATTCTCTAAGGTATTATGGAAATAGCTACTATGGGATCACTTCTATCCCTCTCAAACAACTATATGTTGCTTCTACTGGTTTACTGGTAATACTCATTTGAAAACCTTAACATACATCTATCCATATCTAGTATGTTACTCTTCAATCTATCCATACACTGTATGATCTTATCTACCAGTTTCTATCAATATCCCAAACTTTTCCACTTTTGAACCTTGTGTTCACCTGATATTAACCTCAAACTAATCTGGCTACTCTCTCATAACTATAAAGTTAACTCTTGAGAATCATGTAATCTATATAATCACTTCTTAAACCAACATAGGTTTAACTCTACACCCCCTTAAGAAGTACATTATATGTTGTCTTCTTTGGTTTCCTTACTTGTTCAGCTTCTAAAGTTTCCTAGTTTCTAAAAATCACTGTATACATCTTCCTTTAACAGTTAACTCAGGTTTCTGGGTTGATAAAAAATATTGCCCATAAGGGTCTTATCTTGAAAAACTCAAATGTTTATAATACTTGGTTTTTCTCTACAGAACCTATCCCTTAAAAAATGGTAATTCTCCATCTTTGCTTATGTGGTAACTTCATTACCTACTTGAAACTATTAATAATTGTCCTATTTTCCATATCAAATGGTTTCATAAAAACTAAGGCATCTTGTTCCTCATAAAGAATTTCTTCTGTATCTCTAATCTCAGCACAATGGGCTCTACACTTATCATAACTATCAGGTACTCTTCTGACTCTTTCACTTCTTATCACTTGTGTGCTTTCTAGCCTTGTATTACTTCTTACTTGACTTCTCCCTTCTGGGGCTTTCTCTGTAGGACTACTAGTTTCTATAAATTTCTGTTGTTGATTCTCATTCTCTCCATTTTCTATGGATTCTTCTTGTGAATTTAATTCTTCACTTCCCTCTTGTTCTGGGCTCTGCACTAGTAATATTGGGTTTTCCCAATCTTCTTCAACAACTTGTTTCAATGGGAACACATCCTCATTAATCTTGAAATATCTTATCCTAATGATATTTCTCTTCTTAGAATCATATACCCTATCACATGTGCTCATGTTTTCATATCCTATTAATATACCTCTCTTGCACAACTTCTCCCAGGGAGTTCACCCTGAAGGAATCTAAAATTGAAATTCCCTTTTTATATAATATTCATCATATAGAATTTTCAAATTCTGTCTTTAACTTCTTGTCAATCAAATGGAAACTTTCCTCTTATGAAAATTTCTGGGTAACAACTTGATTTGTTCTTCAAACAATGATTAGCAGTCTTTCATCTAAATTGGTGAACTTAAAACTTTCCTCTAACACATGAAGTAACCTTCTTACTCTTGTGGTTTTACACAAAGTAAACTTGGATTAAATCCTTAATAATCCATTACTGCTATGATGTTCCATTCCCAATGAAACATCCTTCAGTTCTAAGCAATCTCTCACTGTATGAGTCAAAAATATATATTGTTCCACATGAATAACAATATAGTAATTTAAAACTTGATAACTCAAAATATCTTATTGTTTGAGGTCTTTCTCAAATCTCTACCTCTACCTTGCCAATGTTGCTTATGGTTAATGTTATTGCTTGATCTTATTGCGATTTCTACTCGCAACCTCTTTTCTCTAGGTAAGCTAATCTCTATCTTTTGCTCTGTTTCCCTTTGCTTCCCTTCTATCTTCAAGGTTAAGTTGACTGACTTGAAGTAATCGTTCCATTCCGTTACATTGTACTGTTGATCTGCTAGTCTTCCTCGACTTGAATGCACAGTAGGTCTCTGTGCGCTTTTCTTTGTGTTTCCCTTGCGTTGAGTCATGTTGATGACGGATTTGGGAAAAAGAATGGTCGCGCAACTTGTATTGCTCCTTTCAGGTAAGCTCCTTCAATTTGTTCCAATCTTGGCTGGAAAACTAATCTCAGGGGATGTTCGCGCTGAGTGAATTAAGATTGGTTTTCAATTCTTGTTCATTGGTATACCACAATGGTATCTGCCTGTTGCAATGGATTGAATTGGGTGACAATCAAAAAACTGAGGCTCCAATGGATTGTTCAATTGGTTGGCAATCCAATCCTGAGAATTTCGCGGTGGTATCTGGGCGTTGCGGGTTGCTTGACAATGGCAGCAATGTCCTGGTATGTTTCAGTTTGTGAATTGCTACCTTTGCAAAGGTGGCGTTGGCGATGAAGGTTATACTGTTTCAATGGGTTTTGCAACGTTGGTACTGAGGTTTAGTTCAATTGTAGCAATGTCGCTGGTTCCGAGTTCCGCAAGCAAAAATTGATGGAGGCAAATTAATGCCGCGATAAGGCTGGAGGCAAGTTGAGCAATAATGGTGCTGGCAAATTTTTCAAACGATGACCTGGTACTGGAAATCGCGAGCGATATCTTGGTACTGATAATGTCTTGCGATTAGCGATTCGGTCTGTAGAGGGTTTTAATAATAATTAATAATTAATAGATTGATTGACTTTTTGATGATAAGTTGGAGATGATGAACGATTGAAAACAACTTGATGATGGGAGATGGATCCCTTAAATACTAATTGAAGTCCATCTAGGCCATCGGGTACAACTATTCAGCATGCTATTCAGATACAATGGGAATTGGATCCATGCTTGATGATACATGGTGGTTCAACTGAGTAAATGATTAGATGCTTTTAGAAAGTAAAAGTTATAAATAATCGTAGATTTATAATTTCTTTTTATCTTCTTCTTTATCTTATAATTATGATGGACTTTTTACTTATGTGAAAGTTCCATCTCTTGGCTCTGACTGTGAATAGTCCAATGACAATCCCGGGAGCCATCTTTGCCTTCTTGCTATTTGACACTTTTGAGTGCAGCTTCCTCTTGGAAGCAAAGTTCCATCTTTCTGCTTTTAAACTCAAAAGCATTTCTTTCTGTATATTATTTATGCATTTCATCCTTAAGGAATAGATGTATTGCATATATTATGTTTCTTTGCTTTTCTTCATCAGAACTATCATTCCGCTCTTCAGCTTGAGCTGGGGGACTTAAACTATGTCTCTGTGACATTCCTGTATTGTATTTCACAGGAATTGATTCTTCAATAACTTCCTTGTTATTTAACATATTTATATAATTCTTTTTTCCATAATTATTAGAATTATATTCTCTATCCATTAAGGATACTCCTGATATAATCAAACTGATATCTTAAAATATACAGGAATTAAATATAATCATACCAACTGTAATTCCCCTGATGGGATTACCATTCTAACAGGTTTCACAGCTAGTAACATATTCTGTAGTGACTTCTTTCCAGTCTATCCACCAGGCAGTTTGTTTCAATTTCTCTAAGGTTCTTTCTGTGGATAAATTTCCTTATGAAAAGTTGTCATGGCATTCCTGGAGTATATGTTGTAAATGCTCTTTGTTGCTTAGTAATAATACGCTGGAATGTTGGTGTCTATAGTAAAGGAGACCATTCCAAAAGGTAAACCTTCCTGCTTTATAGGTTTTAAGTAGTGAAGCAGGCAGGCTATTTATCAAAGCTTCTTCTGGGGATTCAAATTCCATAATATTAATCAGCAGCTTGATTTCTGGAGAGTAGCTATCTCTTACTAGGTTGAAGAAAGCAGTGTCTAATTCACATAAGTGGATTTCCATTATTGGAGCACTCAATGCAAAAAGATTGATGTTCAAGATAGGAAAGATATCTTGATCTTCAGGGTCATATGCTGGATTGTTAGAGTCATTAGGCAAAGCATTCCTACTTAGACTATCAGCATAGTGATGTTTAGCTCCAGCTTTATGCACTATAGTCATCTGTCCTCTATATTGTTGTATAGCAATTTGCCACCTGAGCATATGTCTGCTGGGGGTTTTCATGTTCATAAGAGTTCTTACAGCATTGCATTCCGTGATTACTTGAAATGTGGTGCCTTCTAAGTAATATTGTAGCTTCTCTAAAGCCCATACTAGTGCCAAACATTCCAACTGACTGGCCCCACATCTCTTCTCAGTATCTTTGATCTGTCTAGATATGAAGAGTACAGGTTTTTCTACTGGTTTGTTTTCTTCTATCCTTTCCTGATGTAAAGCAGCTCCTAGCCCTTTGATGCAAGCTTCAATGTATAGTTTGAAGGGCTTAGAGTAATCTGGTTGGATAAGTAGAGGAGTAGAGGTCATAGCTATTTTTAATTCCTCATAGTTCTTTAGTCTCTCATGAGTCATTTCAAATAGTGTGTTGTTTTTGCATACTTCATACAGACTTTTAGTTAGCATAGCAAACTTTGGTATTTATTGTCTGTAATCACTGCAGAACCTGATGAAAGACAGTAATTCTGTCTTGTTTTGAGGCATAGGTCTATTCATGACAGCAGCTATCTTATTTTGATCAGCAGCTAGAGTTAGACCAGAGACTATATGTCCTAAGGCTTTCAATTCTCCGTAGCCAAAGTTGCATTTCTTCATGGATACCTTTAGTCCTGCTCTTGAGATTGTCTGGAGTACTAATCTTACTTGGTTGATATGAGTATCCCAGTCATCAGAGTATATGATAACATCATCTATGTATACCATCATCCATCCTTGTCTGATGTAATTTCCTAGGACTGTATCCATTGCTCTCTGGAAGTGTGATGGAGCATTCTTTATTCCAAAATGCATCCCAAGATATTCATATATTCCCAAATGACAGATTATTCTCATAAACATCCTGCTTTCAGGGCTTATTGGTATCTGGTGGAAGCCTTTAAACATATCCATAGTAGTGATGTACTTAGCCTTGGAAAATTTATGCAGAGCATGATCAATCCGGGGTATAAGATAATAATCTGCTTGAGTGTAATTGTTGAGCATTCCGAAGTCTCCTACCATTCTTGAATTGTTATTATGCCAAGCTATGATTACAGGTGTGGTCACATCTACCTGTTCATTATGCCCTACTTTCCTTAATACTTGTAAGTCTATCTGTTCTTGGATATGTTCCTCAAGAGCTTTTCTAGACTTAGGAATAGACGGATAGGCTGGCCTTCATGCTTTAGGAGGATAAGGAGGCTTAATGGTCAATGTCAATACCATATCATGTCCTTTAATATCACCAATAGGATGATCTTTAGTACAAAAAGCATTCTGCTTCTCAAAGCAGACTTTTACTATATCTTTCTTCTGTTCCTCAGAAATTTTCATATTCAGAGCTGCTTGAGAGAAATATGTTGAGAGTAAATATCCATAAATCATCTATTTGAAATCTCCGCGGGGCTTCCAATCATGTCACCCGCCTATCACAACACTTTCACAATCACCCTAATTGACTCTTATTCCTTCAGCTCATCCATTCCAACTCATCACTCCCCTTTCTTCATTCCTTTCTTCATTCATTCCATTCTTCACCGCTAAACTCCCCATTCCTTCCCACTCCTCACCTCATCGCTCCAATCCTTCCATCCAGTCCTCTCTTACCATCTCCTCTCCTCCGCTACTCACTCTGAATCTCTTCTTATCTATTTTGCTACCTACAATTCCAATCCACCCGCTCTTTCCTTCTCTCACATTTCTTTCCATTTTGATCCTACAATTTCAAATCCTCAATTCTCAAATTCAAATTCAATTACTTGACTCTTGATCCACAACTATCCCTCTCTCAATTGATAACCTTGATACGACTCGCTCAACGCTCAACCTTTGATTCACATCGCTAACATTGCTCATCTCAAAATAATCAATTTCCTCTTCCTGTCTTGTTCACTTGTGAGATTGTTCCTATCTCAAAACTATTTATCTATTACTTACTCATCTCCACTCTATCTTTTTAGCCTTTCATCTCTTCCTGTCATTTTCATTCTTAGTCCTGATTCTAAAATCACATTACTGTTGTCCTCAGAGTGAGATATTTCTTTTTTCATTCATTTCTTTTTTATTTTCTGTTACTCCTGTTGAAACTCTTCATTTAGTCTGTTGGTTCAGGTAATACAAAATATTTTAAACTCTTCACGGTTAAAAGCCAAATACAAACTCAAACCGATTGCTCAAACTATTGATGGCTTCGCCTGGACCAGCAGATCTCAATGCCTCACCTCTCAAGACGCTTACGGACTCCATCCCCACTCTCACGGAGTCGAATTTCTCGCTATGGCGCTCCAAAATCATTACAATATTTGATCTCAAGGGGATCACTAATTGGCTGCAATCTTCCAAACCCTAGAAGTGCCCCGTTGACGTGAATCTGGAGCTTGTTGGGTACATTCTTGCTCAACTGGACAACAGGACCTATATCAACTGTGTCAAGGACTTTCATCTGACAAATGGTATTGAATTGGGGAAATCTATCAACAAATTTTATGCCTCCTCGCAAAGGGCAAACCAATTGCGAGTATTCTTTAATTGTTTGAATCTCCAATTTGATACAAAATTTTTTGATAAATTCATCACAGAAGTGAAGGCCTGTCTTCTTCAAATCTCTGAGATAGGAATTTGAATGGATGACAACATAATCACTTATCTAATTTTATATAAATTTCCTCCCCAACTCAAACATCTCAAAACAACCATTACACATTTGCTCGGAGAATCAAAAATTGATGGCGACCTTGTACTCAGGCACTTAAATCAGATTAAAAAAAAAGTAGCAGCCGGCACCTATGCCTCCACCATGATGAACAACTCAACTAGACAGGAAGTGATCAAGTGTATACCTACATGGCATAATCCCCAATCGTCTCACCCCAAAAGCTCGTGTTGGTGGCTGTATCCACACCTAAGACCAGGGAACAATCAAAGCTCTAGCGACAGCAACAACTCTTCAAAACCGCCCAACGCAAAATCTGCCTTGGCAAATCTGTCCTACACTTTTGCAATGACCAACTCTCGGCAACTAACCAAGGACTACATAATCTTGGACTCAGGGGCGTCACAATCAATGTTTAACTCGAAGGAATTCTTTCTTGACCTTAAGGAGGACGACACGGAGATCCAAACTTGAAAGGAGAGCACGTTGTTGACAGCCAAAGGTGTTGGAACCGCAAAAATCTTATTGGACAACTGCTCCGTGCTGCTCAAAAACTCTCTCTTTGTTCCTCATTTAGCTGTGAATCTGGTCACTCTAGGTCAGCTGCTTAATAAGGGTTGCTCTCTCCATCAATCAGGTCCAACTGGGTTTGCAGTCAAATTCAAAGATGTTACTATTCTCTTTGGTCGGATTGAAGACAACCTCCTTGTCATCACACATTTCTTGCTCCCTCAGTCGGAGCTGGCTTACTCCTTCATCAGTCTGTCTACCATTCATAAACACTTTGGACATATCAATCCAGATCAAGCTTAACTCGTCTTGAAAGACTTCCCTAGGATTAAGTGGGAAATTCATCCTTGTGAATCATGCGCTCTTGGAAAGATTCATCAATCATCTTTCTCAAATTACATCTCCCCAGAATCCAAACCATTTTCCCGAGTTCATGCTGATGTCTGCGGGCCAATTAGTCCAATCTCTAAGAATGGAAACCAATATTTTCTTCTCCTCACCAATGAATTCTCCCGCTTCAAAATCTGTCTCCCGATCAAACATAAATCCAAAGTCGCGGATGAAGTGATCAAATTCATCAAAATCCACTCCAATAAATTCGGCTATCAACTCAAATATTTTCACTCCAACAACGGGGGTGAATTTGTTAATTCTAGATTGGCCACATTCTTCACTGACTTAGGAATTCAGCATACCACCTCCAAGCCTTATACACCGCAACACAATCCAATTGCCGAACGTGGTAATCAAACACTTGTTGAATCAAAAAGAACAACCCTCATTGACATGGCCATTCCTGTCAACCTGTGGGACAAAATTCTAGTTGGTTGCAGCTAAGTTCTCAATCTTGTTCCCTCCAAAGTGTCAAAACAAAGCCTGTCCAAGCTATGGCATGGGGTAAAAGCCAAACTAAATTTGGTCCGTACGCTAGGCTCAAAGACTATTGTTCTCAACCTGCAAAATAATCTTGGAAAATTTGAAAAGAAAGGTTGGGAAGGTATACTTGTAGGCCACAATCTGCATCTTAACTCCTACCAAATTTTCATTCCTGAACTCGGAGAGACTGTTCACTCAAAGCATGTCAAAATCTTTGAGGGCATGAAATTAACTGACAATCCTACCTCCTTTGATTGCCCATTTGAATCTATTCTCAATGATGACCCTGATCTTCTTGATATACTTTCCTCTAATACTTCTAAACCCAAACCTTTGGCTCCGCTTGACTCAAACTCTTCTTCATCTACCAAACCCCAACAGAACTCACTTGAAACATCTGACCCCAACATAACAGAAAACTTGTCCGAAAACGATCAGTCCCAATCAGAGTCGTCAGACAAAAACGATGTCTTGAATCAATTGGCTCCACCTGTCCAAAACCTAAGAGATCGATCCACTATCCAACCACCACAGCGATACGGCTTCTTATCCAGAGCAATCCCTAAAAACTATGATGAAGTGAAGCATTTTCCCAACCGCGAAAATTGGATAAACGGCATGAAGAAAGAACTTGGCGGCATTGAGTTGATGAAAGTCTGGTCCGGATGCTACACTCTGCCTGAAGGAAAAAGGGAACTCTCCACAGTCTGGTTCTATCAATTAAAAACCAAACCCAATGGAGATGGACTCATCTTCAAAGCAAGACTGTGTGTGCAAGGCTTTTTTCAGCTTGAATTCCTTGATTATGGCAAAACCTACGCTCCCACTGGCCAGATAACGACTCTTTGCACTATACTTGTATATGCCTATTATCATGGTCTTCCTGTCACTCAAATGGAAATTAAATCAGCTTTACTGCATTCTGAACTAGATGAGGACATCTATATCAAATCACCTCCCGGCTATGATACACCTTTTCCCTACCTGAAGTTGAACAAAGCCCTATACGTATTAAAACAAGCTCCTAAATCCTGGTTTGAAACTCTCAAGAATTGGATCCTCAGTCAAAATTTCATCATCTCCTCCTCAGATCCATTTCTCTTTATCAATCAATCCACTCAAGTCTACTTTTTTTGTTACGTTGACAATCTCGTGATTATTGGCGACTCAAGGGACTTCAGAAAGGAACTACAATCTTGCTTCTCAATATTGCATGTAGGACCTTTATCTAAAATTCTTGGAAACTACATAGTAGATTCTCCATCCGGACCTTACCTTCATCAACCATCTCACGTGGACACTGCCCTATCCGAGTTAAGGCTCATCGACTCAAAGCCCATTAACACCCCAATGACTCCAAACGTAATCCTCAAACCCGCTACCAATCAAGATGCCTCCGTTTTTACATCCCTCAACATCAACTACCGATCATCCACTGGATTTCTCAATTTCATCGCCACCAGAACCAGGCCCAATCTCTTGTATGCAGTATCTTCATTATCTCGCTTCAATGCCAAAACCGGTATGTCTCATTGGATTGAAGCAAAACACGCCTGGCGATACGTCAAGAAGACGCTCAACTTGGTTCTTTGTCTCAAAAAAGACTCTTTTGATTATGATCTTGAAACATGGAGTGATTCTGACGGTGGAAACAAACTAGTCTCAAGAAGAAGTCACACCGGCTACCTAATACTTCTCTATGGCTGTGCAGTATCCTGGCACAGCAAACTGCAATTAACGGTCTCACTTTCATCGACTGAAGGCGAACTCAAATTGCTCGTACTGGCAACTCAAGAGAAAATCTGGATAACAAATTTACTGAAAGAACTCAACCCTTCAATTTCTCTTACTTACTGTTTGCATATCAACAATAAGGCCCTTAATGATCTCATCAACTTTGAATTGCATTGCAACGCACTCAAGCATGTGGATATACAAGTCAAATGGCTTTGAGAACAATAATCATCAAAGGTCCTTGTAACTGACCTTGTGAATTCAGAAGCTATGCTAGCGGATGCCTTAACAAAACCGGCCATCAAACCCTCCGTCAAAAATCTTACTTCTGCTATCCTACAATCTCTCAATTGAACACGGCGGCGTGTTGAGAGTAAATCTCCATAAATCATCTATTTGAAATCTCCGCGGGGCTTCCAATCATGTCACCTGCCTATCACAACACTTTCACAATCACCCTAATTGACTGTTGTTCCTTCAGCTCATCCATTCCAACTCATCACTCCCCTTTCTTCATTCCTTTCTTCATTCATTCCATTCTTCAACGATAAACTCCCCAATCCTTCCCACTCCTCACCTCATCGCTCCAATCCTTCCATCCAGTCCTCTCTTACCATCTCCTCTCCTCCGCTACTCACTCCGAATCTCTTCTTATCTATTTTGCTACCTACAATTCTACTCCACCCGCTCTTTCCTTCTCTCACATTTCTTTCCATTTTCATCCTACAATTTCAAATCCTCAATTCTCAAATTCAAATTCAATTACTCGACTCTTGATCCACAACTATCCCTCTCTCAATCGATAACCTCAATACGACTCGCTCAACGCTCAACCTTTGATTCACATCGCTAACATTGCTCATCTCAAAATAATCGATTTCCTCTTCCTGTCTTGTTCACTTGTGAGATTGTTCCTATCTCAAAACTATTTATCTATTACTTACTCATCTCCACTCTATCTTTTTAGCCTGTCATCTCTTCCTGTCATTTTCATTCTTAGTCCTGATTCTAAAATCACATTACTGTTGTCCTCAGAGTGAAATATTTCTTTTTTCATTCATTTCTTTTTTATTTTCTGTTACTCCTGTTGAAACTCTTCATTTAGTCTGTTGGTTCAGGTAATACAAAATATTTTAAACTCTTCAAAATATTCTTGGTAAAAGTCTTCTAATTGCTTCTGAAAAGTAGAGGAGGGGAAGTTAGACTGAATGGTGCATACCTTAAAGTTCTTATCCCAATTACCTCCTACTGTGAAGTATCTTCCTCTACTCTGGAACACGTCTATACCATATAGACATAAGGCATCATTACCCAGTATCAGGTAGTCACATAGTCCATTGAGCAATACTACAAACTCCACTTGTATTCTCAAAGATCCTTTAGTATGAGGTAGTATTATAGGAGCAGTCCATACTCCAATAGCATTCATGGTAGAGTTGCAAGAGCTGAACTTGGCTTTTGGGACAGGTAAAAGGTGTTCTCTCCAATTGGGGTCCCATTTGTTTAAGAATTCAGCACAGACACATGAGCAAAAGGCTCCACTATCCAGTAATAACCTTATAGATCTGTCTTTATACAACCCAGTTGCATAGCACGTTTGTAACCTTTCCCACTCATGGGTTTGACTGTTAATGGTTTGACATCCATAATATGTCTAGGAACTATAGTAGGATCCCATTGTTGGGGCAGGCTAGAATCCCCATGGATGTTATTGATCTCTGCAGAAGTACCTATATCTCCTTCTATAACATTAACAGGGTTGGTCAAGATCAATTCACATTCAGAAAGAGATCCTTCAGTATCAACTATATCTTCATAGTTCTGATTCCCTTCAACCTCCTTTTCTCCTTCCAAGACTGCTATCTTCCTGTTTGGTAATGGACAGTCTTGTCTCATATGCCCAGTCTTGTTACAATTCCAACAAGTTGCCGGCATCCTCTCTTTCTCCCTATTCTCATTATGTTTCTTATTGTCAGAGGCATTTATCAGAGGAGGTTGTTCTCTGGTTTTATTGATGGTATAGTTCTATTTGGGTCTGGAAGGGGCTTTCTTGTCCAACCCATTCATGTCTATGACTTCTTCTAGCACATTGATTAGAGTGGGCAAGTCCGCATCCATACTCATCCTACATCTTACACTATGGTTAAGATTGCCAGGAAACAGGTTGAGGAGTATTTCATTTACTTCCTCTTTATCAGCATCTGGATAGAAGCAATCCAATCTTTTCTTCTGTTCCAAGCACCATTTGTGAGGTTTGTCCTTGGAGGGGTCAAATGAGGAATTTTCAAAATTTTTCATCATTTTCCTTTTCCACATTCTAGAACCAAATTGTTCTTTTATCAGAAGTTTCCAAGAATTCCATGGTAAGGATCCTACTTCTTCTCTCTTACTGATAAACCAGTCCAATGCTACTCCTTCAAATAGTCTGGGTAGCCTGACTACAGCTATAGCTTCTGGTAGGTCATAAGAGTTAATGGTGTAATCAATAAATTTAATAAAATTTATATGATTGTATTCTCCTTCTCTGGAGAACTTGGGCCATTCAGAAATAGGGGGTAACAGTTTGAGAGCTTTCTCCATCTCAGGAGTACGACTAGGCCTAAAGGTGTCACTCCTATGCATTCCTAATAAGGGTGGTGCATAAGGAGTAGCGGTTTGTCTTGGAGGCTTTGGTTCCTCTGTAGTACTCCCCAAGGGGTTGGTCAGACGGACTTTTAAGTCTCTAAGATCATTTTTGATCAGATTAATTTTCAGGTCCACTTTGTTATTGAGCAAATCCAATTTTTCACTAAGGGATAGAATAGAACTGTTAGTGGTGGTTGCCAATTCTTCTTTTAAGGGGTGGAAAGACCTAATAAAATTTTCTTGTATTCTGGATAACATTTTCTCAATTGCTTGGGTCTGTTTGGTCCTACCTTGATGAATTGTCTCCAATAACTGCTCTGTGTGTTCTTTAATCTCTTCCATTCCTACCGTCTTTGTTTGATTATTAATCAATTTGGCTACTACTGAGGTTAATTTATCCATTTGGGTGTAAACCCTGTCCAAATTTTCACAAACAATTTTGAAATTATGACACATATCATTAGAAAAGGGAGTAATTACATCAGAGGTTTAGTTGGGCTCAGAATTAGAGGCTAATTGTTGTAAACCTTTTTCCACTTTTGAGCCAGTGATATTATGTGGTCCCAGTCTTTCTTTCCCTTTGGCTTGGGATGGGAAGAGGATCTCTTCTTTCCTGATCCTTTGCCTTTCAGTTGGGCTAATTGATCCCATGGATTACACTTTTCTACGTAGGATTCTACCTCTTTCCTTGGAATCATTTTCTGAAGAGCTATCTGGGTGGCTTTTGCCTGGGAGATTATCTTTTTCATAGATACCATGTCCTCCTTGGCTTGGGCTTCTTTGAATTCTTCCCAATATTTCACATGCTCTTTGACTAGGTCTTTGATCCTGGACTCCTTGGCCAGATTCTGCTGGGGTGGCTGCAGGAAATATTCTTGTAAAGGAGGGTGGCTTGATTCTGCTACTTTCTCCGGCTCTAGGTTGGGAGAGGGCAGAAGTGGTTGGTTCTGATCCTTGTTCATCAACATTTGGTTCACGGGTTCTAGTCCCTTCATTGTTTTCCTTACTGGTGGTCTCACGGTTACTGAGAGCTGTTGGCAAAGATCCATAGGAGGGAATTCTTCCTGAGGCTCTCGTGTTGCGTCTATTGATTTTCAGAATAATATTTTTATAAGTATTTTACAGAAAAAATCCGTAAAAATAAGTTTTATTTCAAAACTCATCTAAATTGATATTCAAATGTACCAAGACCTTATTGGGGTTGAATTGATCCCTAGTAGATAATCCTCAGGGGTCTTGGTGGGTTCCAATGAGGTCCTCACCCGTCCAATCAATATTCTCAGGGCGTCCGGAGATGTCTGGGACTTCCTGATCCAATAGATCCACTTGAGTGGCGGTGGTTTCTGGTACAGGAGGGTTCACTGGTAAAAAAGTGTATTTTATTGGTTTAATAAAATATGTTAATATTATTTTCTTTAAAAATAATACGGTAATGCAAGTTGTGTACTTACTTTTATATTTCAAAAAGTAATTTTTGCGGTATTTTTTCCAAGCTTTATGTTTTCTTAATAGGGCCTTGAAGTTGATACATCTCTCAAGATCTTTTTGTTCAAGGAGTTTATCTAAGTGTTTGCGTGCAGAAGAAATATTAAGTTTCTCAGCTTGAGTTAAAGCTTTCCAACGAGTAGGTTTATAATTTTTAATATATTCTTCTTTTCTTATCTTTAAAATATTTAGATAATAGATTATTAATTCTGAATTGTTTTTTAAATCCACCGCAAAATAATTTAATAATAAATCACAGTTATAAAGTCAGATAAATTTATCTTTGATTTTATTTTTTTGTGAAAATGTCTGGTCCAAGGTATTAAATATAATAAAATGGAATATTTCCCGGCCAGACCCCCAATTGTCAGCCTCCTGGATGCCAAGACCCTTGCTATCCTTTAGCTACCAGAGGTGATAGAGTAAATAATAAATATATTATTTAATAAATGCAGCAAAAAATCCGTAGAATACTTGGATTAAGCTTATTGCAAGGTTCAATGGTTTGGTTATTGTTCATTGTTTCAAATCAAAATTGATTATTAAATATTTATAGAGGGGCCACAATTATATTGGGGATCTTTAACATCTCTCTTCAGGGATTTCAGTATGAAAACACGTAGGCCTGGTTACTTTGGGTCCTTTAGTTTAAAGATTATTATACCCAAAGATAATATGTATATAAAATACACAATGGAGTGGTAGGGCCTTGTAGCCAAGATACCACGAAAGAGAAAGGATAATAAGACTCACTGGTATGTTATTTTTATGGTTTTCCTACTCCTTCTTAGTTTAATTGTATTATTATTATTTTTATGTTATTTTTGTTACTTTTGCAGCTTGCTCTGCAATAGTAGCAAGCTGAAAAATAAGGCAAAGACCAGAGTAACATGAAATGTTACGCTCCACCAGAGGTCATGTCTATTTTTGAAAAATTTTTTTCCTCAATTTTCACCCTTTATGATGAGGCAATTGGGGCTTCCAATGTTTTATTGCCCAAATCCTTTTTTTTCCTCGACTTTTTTCATGGCACTATCAATTTAGTCCTTCAACACAGCCATTTTACAAAAAGGAGGGCTTCCCACTGTTCCCATAATTCAAAACAAAATGCAATGCTACTTAAGTATTCAATCCAACATTCAATTGAACAACTCCCAAGTTTCCTCACTTTCAAGTTGAGAAAGATCAATATTGTGGGACGTTTTTTTTGCAGTTTTCTATAGTTTCACTTTAATTTCACTTAAATTTCACTTGATTTCACTGCATTTCACTTTAAATTCACTCTAGTGTCACTTTATGATTCCTAGGTATGGTTCAACAGTCCCACATAGTATGTGCTGATCCCAAATTTGGTTTTATGGAACACAAATGTGGTCCAGGGGGTGCCACAAATTTTGGCACAACCCCCCAGGGGGTTTTATACCCCCAGCCACGAGTCAAAAGCGCTTTTAACAGGGTTAAACAGCCCAAAAACGCCATTTAAGGGGGTAAACCGCCTAAAAACACCATTTATGGGGCATATATGGCCCCCGGGGGTTGCGCATGTTTGATACAAGCCCTTGGGCGCGTCCAGACGCTGTTTTGGCCTGAATTAATTTTTGGAGGGGTTCTAATGCCTCAAAAATTACCAAAGATTTTATTTGCAGTTTTATTAACATCAGCTATGGGAATGCAGTGTCATAACTCCGAGAAAAAACTCCTGAAATTACCGTGAAATAAAATATTTGTCTGTGTAGCAACAAGGATGCGCAATGGCGCACCAACTTAGTCCACTGTGAAATAAAGGATTGGTGACATGAGAGAATTAATTCCATATTTTAATTTCAATTTTAATTTCAAAATCAATTTTTCTTCTTCTTTCCTTTTCTTTGCTTTGGCTTCCTTTCCTTTTTTTCCTTATTCCTTTTTCCTTTTTCCTTTTTCCTTTTTCCTTTTTTCCTTTTTCCTTTTTCCTTTTTTCCTTTTTCCTTTTTCCTTTTTCCTTTTTCCTTTTTCCTTTTTCCTTTTTCCTTTTTCCTTTTTCCTTTTTCCTTTTTCCCTTTTTCCTTTTTCCTTTTTCCTTTTTCCTTTTTCCTTTTTTCCTTTTTCCTTTTTCCTTTTTCCTTTTTCCTTTTTCCTTTTTCCTTTTTACTTTTTCCTTTTTCCTTTTTCATTTTTCCTTTTTCATTTTTCCTTTTTCCTTTTTCCTTTTTCCTTTTTCCTTTTTCCTTTTTCCTTTTTACTTTTTACTTTTTACTTTTTCCTTTTTCCTTTTTCCTTTTCCCTTTGTGTTTTTTCCTTTTTCCTTTTTCCTTTTTCCTTTGTCCTTTTTCCTTTTTCCTTTTTACTTTTCCTTTTACCTTTCTTATTTTCAATTTTATTATTATTATTATTCATTTCTTTTCAAAAAAGTATTCAAAGGCTTCATCCTAGGTTTGAACCTGGCCCAGACTTGGGTCAGGTGGTGGCAGTCCTCCCCCCATTTTCATTTTTTTATTTTTCTCATTTATGTATTTATCTCAAATTTTCTTTGGAATTTTGAGTGATTTTTTTTCTTGTTTTTTTTTTTAGGTTTTTTTATAAAGATTCACATTTTGAAACATTTTATTTATTAAAATGTATTCTAAAGTTGTCTGGAACAATAAAAACTATTTTTTTCATGATTAATATTTAGATAATTATTTTCTTTCATTTTTTTGAAACATTCCATGTACATTTTCACAATAAAATTCATTTTTTAACAGGATTATAAAGAGGTTTCATTTCTTTCCAAAGGCTTCAATCTTTAAAAGGGTAAAAGGGGACTCTGAATTGTTTTTTCCATCAGCAAAGTCCAAATAATCATGAATATTCTGTCACCGAAGCCCTTTCACCCACCCAAATACTTAAAAATTAATATATTAAAAAATTGATAACCCTAAAAAACCCAATGCTCATTTTGAGGAAATAAAGAAAAGAAGATCATAATTGCAAGAAAGTTTAATTAATATTGATTTCAATTATTCCCATTATGTAATGATGCCATTTTTTCATTCAAGTATTACCAATTATCCAATATAAAATATATCAAATGTTTATTAAGATGTTCATAATCCACCTGAACCAACACTAACAAAATCTGAATCCATGTTTTGATTTTAAACTTTTTGAATATACCTCATGAAATGGATATGTGTAGAATTATCTATTTTTCTTAATGTTTAGTGGAAAGGTAGTAGCATATCTTTCTGTTTTTTATGATTTTTACAAAGATATGTATGTTCCACAGTAAATTTCCATTTTGTGTGAAAAAAATTACTGTCATTCTTCTCATTTTTCTTATATTGGATGAAGTTTTCATTCAAATCTGGGTTAGTTTTTGTATTTATTGCACAAAATTGATGTTGATAGCATTTTCAAATATTTAATTAACTAATTTTTTTCCATCATTGAATTCTCAAAAACATTCTACCCCAGGTAGACCCCACAAGGGGTCTGGAGGCCTTGATTTAGCCCCGCAAGGCCTCAATCGACTTTTACAGGCCTTTGGGGGGGTCAAAGCACCATCAAATGGTGTGTTATTCAACCCCAGGATCCCCTTTATAACTTGAGAAGGATTCATACCTTCATAGCATGGGAAATAAGGCCAGCTGGTGTGATAATAGCAAAAGAAGTTCTATAATGAAACCAATGAGCCTGTTGGTGTGATTTTAGCAATTATTTTCTAAAATGAAGCATTTGGGCTGTGGTTACCAATTTCATTGGAGTCATTATAGCCTGTTCCGTAAATATATAACATAATACAGATTAATAATCAATAATTTAATATTTCTCAACCTATTAGAAACCATAATGAAAGAAAAAAATGAATGAAAAGAATCAATACACCTTAATTCAATACTTAGAGAAGCAAACAACCTTACTCCCTTCTAGCTACCAGAGGTGATAGAAAACAGTAAGAAACAATGATTATTTAAATAAAAGATAAATATCCAAGAATTTTGGGATATAATGGATACAGGGATACAATTAATCTGCTTGGATCTGAGTAAATCTTTTCAAGAAAACTCAAAAAGGATAAGATGTGTGCCAGATAACTCTGATATTTTTTTTGATCTTATTCTGAGGTTTGTTGGTTTATGCAGGTGATAAAATTTATATTTTATCCTAAAGCTCACTAAATAATACTAAAATCAGTTGATCTTCATTGAAGGATTGGAATGAAATATTAATTATTAAAAAAAATAGAGGAGTACTAACTTTGGTGATTACTACTGCAAGTTATCTTCCAATATGGAAAAATTACTTTATAAATATTAAGTTATTCTTGCGATTCTGATGGTTTCATCAAAATGCTGCAAAATTAATAAAATTAAATCCTTTCATAATCTCTAAAAATAATACTGTTAAAAATAATTATATCCTCATAAGCACTTTATGCTTTTGTTTAAGGCATATTTTTCTATGAGTCAATTATTTTAATTTGAACAAAGTTTTGAATCAGCTGGTATTTTTAATTTTCTATTATGTTAGTGATGTTACAATCTTCTGTGAGTCTCAAGTGATAATTGAAAGCACTCAATGAGGTGATAAATTTATTCAATGATTTGAAATTTATTAGCCTTTATTCAATTAATTATCAAATTTTTTTCATTTCAGTATCATATGATTTTCTTATTTTTCAAGACATAAATTTGAAATTATAAAATTGTCTATCAATAAAAATACATCTTTTTTAAACTGAATTGTTACATATAGACTCTGCATAATTATCATAGTTAATAATACTGGGGCATCAATGATGATTGATTGATTATTTAGCATTAATTTGGATGGCATTTGTTCCAAACAAGCCAGAGTTAAAGTTTATAAATATTTTTTTATTGGTTTTTCATCATGAAGAAGAAAGGATTTAGGTTTGTTTGATGATTTTATGAGAATTCAAAATTAGATTGAAAATATTCACAAACTCTACTATGCACTTTTCCAAAATATTCAAGATGAAAAACTTTTCCAAAAAAGTAGTAGTAGGAGGTAACTGAAGTAGCTACACTCAAAGGTTTTGGTGGTTAAATCAGTAATAAATCTTCTCAAATCCACAAGACCAGCATTCACTTAGTTTACCACAAATTTGTTTAAGTGGAGGGACTTCAATGACCTACCACTAATCCTTTGTTTGAGAAATTTTTGATCTTGAATATTTTCAAAAATGCATAGAAGAATCCTAAAGATTTTTAAGATAATTAAAAATTATAATAAAATAACAAAAAACCATAAAAATAATTTTATTAATGATAAAGACCCACTAAAAATGCTCTGAAAACTTTACCCCTGGCTCATTTTTGAAATTTGTCATCCAAATAAATGCTAAATAATTGATTAATCATCTTTCATGCCACATTATTATGAAATATGATAAATATGTAAATAATAAAGAAGAACAGAATGCAAAAGGTGAGAGATTTCTTAACCATACATAAAAAGGAAACCTGTAAAGGTTGAATGTAACACATGAAAAAGTGTTAATTTGTATATGGCCATAGAGATTATTTCCCACACAGAGAGAGTTAGCCTGGTAGAAAAATGAAATATATGCAAGAGTACTATCAAGTGGTAGGTACAGGATTATTTATATTGGGTCTTGATATTAGATTAAGGCTGATAGGAGATTCAATTGGCTTATTTTAGGGAGTTTCAAAAATGTTTTATGACAAGCCCATGTGACACTAAAAATTCTGAATTTCAAATTAATACAGGATGTGGTAATCTTTTGTATACTAAATGGCTATTTGTGGGAATTTTCAATTAAAATATTTATTGAAATCAATCCTAAAATATACTAAACCATTAAATATTGACTTAATTTTGTGTGTATGCATAAAATATAATTTTATGAAGCATTCCCAAATCTTTTACCAGAGGAACTCAAGCTAAACTTAAATCCTCAAATGATTGTGCATTTTAGGGTAGTTTAAGTGGTTGGATATACCTCAATTGGAGCTAAAAATCAATTTTAATAATCCTTAAATATAGAAAGATTAGTTATTCAAGGTTTTGAATGTACCAATGTTGACCAATTTGTGAAAAGAATTCAGTAGATGGTCTCAGTTTGTGTGGAACCAGAATTTTTCTCTCCAATCTTAGGCAACCAAGGTAAAGGATGCCCATTTTTCATCTCTCAGGATTTTACACAAATCATCCAAAATTTTGGGGCTGAAAACCATTCATCTGAATTTAGCGTTTTTTTTAAATGTCCAAGTTTTTTTTAAAGAAAATAAAATTAAATTAAATCAACTGAATAAATATATTATTTTCATTTTTTTCAGTACCAAAAACAGAAACCCATAGACATACATATATGCAAATCTGCCTCATATAACTCCCTCCACTTTTTTTCCATTAAATGAAACAAATACATGTACATAAATCTGCATTACTTATAAAAAAATAAGATTTTTGTCCCCTTTTTTCACAAGTATTGTACAAAACCATTTACATAAATAAATCTTAAAGTATGTTAATGTACACAATCAAAAAAGAACACCCTCAGTTTAAAAGGGGGATTTACACTAAGAAGAAACCTTCAGCATAAAAATTCTATGAGAAAAACAAATTTCTAATCAATGATCTGCAAGACATCTAACAGAGGATAATGGCAAGAAACCATTTGGGTCAAATTTGGTTGACAAGAGTACAACCTTGGCTTCATTTCCAGATAATCCCACATCAAAAGTCACATTTTGGATTGATTCTTAATATACATGATTCCTCTTTTCAGCCAAATATATTCCAAGGACCTAACTCCTTCTATCTACTAGTGGTCATGAAAAGATTGGAGCAAAAATAGGGATAAATTCCAGATATGTGATTTTTCCAAAAAGAGTAAATTTATTTGTATATTTATAGAAATAAATTTCAATACAGGTTCCATGAGCATATTACAATTTTTGATCCCTGCAGAACACAGTTATATGTGTTTTTCATACAATATATGAAAAATTTTGGTGCCTGTGGGAATTTGAAGGAATCCTTTCCAGAAGGGTGTATATAATTTCATTGGTGGTTTGGTTATCTAAAACCTAAAAAAGATGGTTAAGTCAGCAGTATATCTTACAAGTTCAAGATACAGAATTATTCTTGGGGAATGGAACAAAATTGAAGGATTCAAGATTCTCAAAGTTGTTTCTGGGGAAGGATAAAGGTATATTTTGATGATTTGGCCAAAAAAAGAGATACTGGTGTTTTAGTCAAAATTAAATCAGAAAGTGGTCCAAGGTCACACACTTATATTATCATAAGTGCTTTATGACTGAGGATAAAATATCTGGTGCTAAAATTATTTTTTCATTGGAATGAATTAGCTGTGAATTTCTGAAACAGGGACCTTTATTTATACCTTTTGGGCCTCCTCATGGTACGGGTCTGTTACCAGAAAAAAGAGGCTGACCCAGGCTAGCATTGAGGACAAGGAACTAAATATTTTTGCAGTTGACCTCCTCTAGAAATTAAAGAAGGTTAGGAATACCTATGTACTCAATAAAGGGTGATGATAAGTTCACCACTTCCAGTTGTGTGGGAGTTGCGTGAGGCCCTACAAGGACAAATGGAAGCGCAAAGCACGCGTGCGGGCTTAAAAACAGATCTACACACGTGAAAAGTTTTTTTTCAAACACGTTAAATGTTGTATACCCTCTTTAAATGGAGTTCTTAAGTTTTGTAACCCCATAAACTGCTGTTTTGAGGCGTGTTTGGCGGTATAAAGCCCCCTGCGGGTTGTGAAAAATTTTGGGGACCCCCTGGACCACATTTGGGTTCCATCAACACAAATTTGGGATCAAAACATACTATGTGGGACTTTTTCACCACACCTAGTTATCCCCAAGTGAGACTAAATTGAATATAAAGTAAAATCAAGTTAAATTCAAGTGAAACTAAAGTGAAACTGCAAAAAAACCCCACTAAACTTGACCTTTCTCAACTCAAAAGTGAGAAAACTTGGTTGTTGTTCAATTGAAAGTTGTATTGAATACTGAAATATCATTGCATTTTTTTTGCATTATGGGAACAGTGGCAAGCCCCCCTTTTTTAACATGGACTTTTTGAAGGACTACATTGATAATGCCATGTGCAAGGCTGTGTAAAAAAGGATTCAGGCATGAATGATTGGAAACCCCAATGGCATTCTCATCTAGGGTGACAATTGAGGAACAAAATTTTCCCAAATTGACATGAGCTCTTGTGGTGAGTAACATTTTATGTTACTCTGGTCATTGCCTCATTTAATTTGATGTAAACTGAAATATGAATATGTACTATGACTATGTAAATATGACAGATCCACTTCACCCACCCCCTGTGAGAGCTTTTACTACTAGGGAAGATGAATAAAACTATTGAAAAACATAGGCAACAAATGATGGTTACGCTTTGAAAGTTTTAAATTCAAAGGGTGGTAAATATGTGGATCTAGCCTGTGATAGACATGGTTTGTACTTGGGGCAATTTCTCACCAAAAAGTCAATTCAAAATCACAAAGGGAAGGTTTTGTGCAAGTTTTCAATCCGTGAAAGTTTCACAAAGGCAAACCTCTTGTGGCAAATCTCCTACAGAAATGATCAAAATAACCATAAACCATCTCAACACCCCTCAGTGCATCCTCACAGGAGCAGAATCTCTGGGATGGAATTAGTGCATTTAAAAGAATGCATGAATGATGGGCTCAATACAACCCAACTCAAAAGAAAATTGAGGAAGATTGATGGTGGAAAAACTTTGATGACCAAAAAATCTATAACACTAAGAAAATCTTAATGCTAGCAGAACTCAAGGGAAAAGTGTTATGGAGGTCCTCTTTGAAAAACTTGGTGATTCAGTTTGGGTTCACAAAGAAAAATTCAGTGGAGATGGTCACTTTGAGGCCCTATTCTTGGCTCACCCCAGGTCATTAAAGGTTTGAAACAAATTCCATCATATTTCTTTGTTGGATTGTACTAATGAAACAAATAGGTACAACATACCCCCATTGCATGTTGAGGGAATTATAGAAAACCAAAAAAACTTTCACAAAAGCTCTTGTGCTTATAACAAAAGAAATGTTTGAGCTCTTAAGTTGGTCTGTAAATGCACTAAAGGAGATGGCTCATGATCCTGAGAGACTTCAAAGATTCTTTGTGACAGACCGTGAAAAAGCTTTGATTTGTGTTGTAGAACAAAGTTTCCCTGAGTCTACAAGAAAGTTTTGTCAATGGAACTTGTCTAAAAACATACAAGCAAACTGTGAAGTGCACTTTAATGATGCTTTTGAAGGTTGGAAAAGCTTTTTGTATCTTTGGGCTATGTATGGGGCATCAAAAACCAAGGAGGAGGCAGAGGTCAATGACATGTAACTTAGAGTAAGTGCCAAATTACTGCCTCAACTGTTAATCTTTATAGTTTTTGGGTTGCTTAAATTATGATTTGTATAAAGTGTTTCTTGGCAGAATTTTAGGATGTTCTTGAGTATATGGATAATAACATATTCTGCATCAAAGAGAATTTTGTTACATTTTGGAATTGAAAAAAACCTGAATTTGGAAATAAAACAACATCTTGGGTTGAAGGGGCCCATGCTACTCTCAAACAATTCCTTGAAAATTATTTGGGAAACATGTTGGATGTTTGGAAAAACATGGAGGGAAAATTTTCAAATCAAATCAATTTGGTTCAGTCTTTGATTTACAACTCTCTAATTGAGATAGGAATAGTTCTTCCTACTGAACTGTTACCATTGGCATACAAGTTGTCTTCAGAGGCAATTAAACTTGTTGTGGTAAAATTCAATAAATTGAAGTGGAACCATGTTGGGGAAGTGTGCACCAAGTCATACTGCAAGAATATGGGTTTGCCCTGTTACCACAAAATAGGTGATATACTTGTCTTACAAGGATCCGTTGTGCCTGAGGATGTTCATCCTCAGTGGTGGTTGGATTGTTAACCTTGCAGTTCTAGTTATTCAAGTTGGTTTAAGTGGGATTGTTGTATTCTTTAAACACTTTTTGATTAATTCTTTTTAATAAATGCTTTTCAAATGATGATTCCTACTTTACTAATATTTGATCCTTTTGAATTTTGAAAGTTTGAGTAGATGAAATTATCAGCAATTCTAAGTTACATGAGAATATCAATGCAATGATCATGGGATACCCTGAAGAAGATTGTTTTGGGCTTTTGAAGAATTTTATGATGGAGATTGCTGTGGTGACTAATTTGGGAAATCTCAGAAAAAGGGGAACTTTTTTAAAAAAAATTCTAAAACTTCCATCTGACCATTATCAAAAAAAAAGAGAATATTTTCTGTATCTCCATGGGAACTATTTCTTTTGTTCAGCTTTGCAAATCCTTGCTGTCCTAGCGGTCTAGGAAGGGCTCTCCAGGGCTTCCAAATCCCCAGATCCTCCGTTCAATTCCTCCTTGTTATGCTTGCCTCCCAAATTTCTTTTGGCCAAATGCTCTTTCAGACAGTCATCCCACTCCTTGTCTCCTCATCCTCAATGATCAACATCATTAATTTGGCCTTTGGCATTGAAAACAGCCATCAACCAAAAATATCTCCCCACCAAAATCACCATCCTATTTTTGTCCTTGAAACCTCATCAGAAACTGATTCTTGCACCCAATAGACTAGCAAGCTATTGCTTGCGGCTGTCATCTCTCAATATTTTCCTGTCAACCACCAATCCCATCTGCTTTCAAATTTCACCTCAAAAGCTTGGTAATTCTTTGCACCTCAATCTGGCCTTGACCATCAATTCTGTTGCAAGTGGTTGTCTTGCCAACTCACCAATGCCAATCTGTGACTGCTGCCATTGGTGTTCCCATCTCTATCAATCATCCACCAATAATCATTGTTGTTGCGGCCACTTGCCTACTTGCTGGAGCCCATCCGCAACCGCTTGCAATTTGCTCATCTCAGTTCCAATCAACCTCTGCTTGACTTTCACCTGTCACAGCATTGCGTTGGCAAAGCAGCAGACATTCATCCACATGCCGCTTGTCTCCGTTTCCAGGCCATTTTCCTTGTTTTCTCAAAAAAAAAATCTCATATCACTTCTTCCTGTCTCTTTTGTGTGTTTTTTTCATTACTATTCTCCCTCATCATTTCCTTTTCCTCAAAAAAAAGCCAAAAAATAAAAATAAAATAAAATAAATAAAATCAATAAATAATAATTTTTTCCTTCTCTCAGTTGTTTCATCTCTTGTAAGTAGTTTAAAGGGCCTCTTTCCCATAAAAGGAGGGTCTCTCCCCTGGCTTTTGCCAATCATCACTTTATGCAATCAATTAATAGGTGGGTCCCTTTGCCTTTATCTGAGAATTTTACCATCTTTATCCTTGGTATATCCACGTTTTCCCCTTGAAACTTGAGCCTCCATAGTCAAAAATTTGATCCATCCTCTGTGATCTCATCTGTTATTTCTAACCAATAGCCTTTCTGGTTGAATAATAATTCATTTTATGGAATTCTTGAGTGTGTCATACCACTCTTTGATCCCTTTTTTGACCATAATGGTCTGATCAGTCTTTTATTTCCCTTCCCAAACCATTCATGTTTGACTGAGAGGTTTCTTTTAGCTTGGAACCTGGAGTGTTAAACGTCCCTTTATTTCTTTGAAGTTCAATTTTTCCACACTAATCTTGATTCCCTTGAGAATTGTTGGGTTATTCTTGTCTGATTTTTTATTTCTTTGCTTTTAGAGCTTCATAAAAAAATGCCTTTGTCTGGCACAGCCACCCACAGTTATCTGGTAACCTTCATGCGCTTGATTTCAGAGAATTGGGTAGGTTCATTGGGAACCTTGAGGTTTGTTGAGATTGAGTTTATCTTTCCTAATCTTCTGCTGACAACCAGAGTAATAAGAGTTTGGGCTTTTTTACTTAAAACTTCCTTTTTCCATTGAACTCTGAACAAACTCTAACTTATTTTGATCAAATATTTTCCTGCACCATCTTGCCTGAGATAGTGATTTTCCATTTTTACCAAATACTATCAAACTCATCCCTTCCATTGATTCCTCATTCATAAGTTTCTGGACCTTGATTACAGTTACATTTAAATATTTTTGTAACACTTAGGAGGGAAGCCTAAAAATCAACTTTCCCCTCCACAGAACTGCCTGCGCCTCAGAAATGCAATGTTTGGAGTCTGACATTTTGTTCCCTGGGCCAGGGTCAAACCAGCAACCTTGGGATTTACAGTCCCATTACTTTTGGAATTAACCTCAATATCCAATCCATTTTATTTTTTTTTGTTTCTCTTTTCTTAGATCTGATCCTTGGAGGCAGCTTATCTCAGAATTAAGTCCTCCCAATTTTGCATAGCTAGGGCAAGATTCTTGTTGTTTTTTCTGTGAGACACTAATCTTGCCACACTTGTGATCCACTTTGGAATTCTGCTCTTTGGATCCTCTAGGAACCCTGTTATTTTAAATGGCATGTGTTTGTACTCCCACCACCTTTGTTTGACCAAAAATGGTCAAGATCAAACCTCAGAACAAGAACTTAGGGCTCAACAGGGTTAATGTTGAATGGTTCTTGGAATCTTACAAAATGGCTGCTGAAGTGGATGGGGAAGGTGAATAAAATATGGCCTACCAGGTAGAATTTTTTATCTCCTTTGATGAAGTCATGGAATTAATTCAGTTGTTTGACATATTCAAATCGCACAACTGGACACTTCTAAGGGAAGAAATCATTGCATATTGGGGGGAATTGGATGTAGCTTGATTTAGTTTGCAGTACTTGGATCATTTTGTATCTCAGTGGATCTCAAATTGTGGTTTCACTTCAGCCTCTGACTATCAGTCTTCTAGGAAATGGTGGGAACCAATCCAAAATTATCTTATCTCACACAATCACATTGATAAGGTGGACAAATTTTGAGTGCATTTTTTTGAATCTTTTTTTCTAGCAGTGCAGTAAAGGATTAGGGATGAATGAATCAGTTCTGGATCAATGATAACCAGCAGGGATAATTTATTCAAGCTCCCTGATTTCCTTGTCTTTAGGGGCACTGTTGATGAAGTTATGAAAGGTCAAACTGCTTTAACTTTTGAAAATCCTGGAACCACTGAACCAGTCCATACTCCTTCTTTGAAAGAATCCAAAAAAATCGTGATTAAGATTGAGGCAGATTTCAGGCCTAAATCAAATCCTCAGTCCAACCTGGAATCTCCTACTATAGAAAAAATCACCAAAATAATCTTGGCTTTTGAGAACAAAATTGATCAAAAGATTTACTCTCTTTCTACTCCTTAACCCACTAGCTCTGTCCCTAAATCTACTGTGGTCCACTACTACTGTCATACGGAAGTTCATTGAACTGGAAAATTTCTTGAACTCCAGAAGGATAAGGAGGAAAAATTGGTGGAGCAGAAGGGGAACAATTTCTTTCTTATTAATGGTGCTTTGATGCCTTTTTATTCATCTTGCGCTATCCCTCATGTGGTGGCCTCTTATTGGCCACCACCTCCTATGAAGGCATCTTTGCCTTCTTTTGATTTCCAATCTTCCTGTGGTACCCTAGAACCTTGTTCCCCCCCATTCTTGCTGGGGATCATCAATATGATCCAGCCAGGAAACAACACAAGGAACCCAAAACTCATAAAGCTCCTTTGTTTCCAACTTCAATTCTTTTAAAACAGGTTCAATTTCAATCTTCACTTGAGCCTCCTTCCTCTGATGTGGAAGACATGGAGGTGGAAAAGGAACCACTCATGGACAGGTTTCAAGATAACTCTGATCCTCCTCCTTCATCTAAATTTATTCAAACTTCTGATCCTGTTCCTGCTTCACCTGAACTTCCTCCCTCCTCCCGGCCAAAAAGTTTGGTTTGAGAGGGGAATCTCAAATGACCACCCCAATGCTGTGGAAGGGGTATTAAATAAAATTTCTGATCTCAAAATTCCTGATCTATCTGTGGCTGAACTGCTGTCAATCTCTCCATCTGTCTCTGGAGGAATAAAGTAATGGGTCTCTTGTTGATGTGTGGAAATTGGTCCTGACAAATTTAAGGTATCCTCTGGCAGGTTGATGAAGGACTTGGGTGTAACATGTCCTGTCAGCTTGCTACTATCTACAGAGCAACCTGTCATAGCAACACAAAACAATAAAAATAAGAATATCTAAATTAACAAAAGAAGGAGTGAGAAATCCATAAATATTATAAAAGAAATGAATTCCTCACCCAAAATTGGGTAGGGTCACTCACTGACCCCACCCTTGAAATCCAAGTCCTTACATTTTTAAAATAGTTAATAAGAAAAGTACCAAAAATTACAACACAAGTATGGCACCTTTTGGCCATTCTAACATTTCACACATGTTGTCATGTATAGGCTTTACACCTAAAATTCACTCAGAATTGAGGTGTTGTGTATATTTTAGGAGTTACATGCGGAAATGTGTTATGTCACAATTCCCGCGCGCAGCCCCACATCGTTACATACCCCTAAGTACTCATAGCAGCAGTTCCCTGCGTACAAGAGAACCGCGCGCAGCCAAATTCTGCCATGCACGCAGCATATACCACAATGCGCGCATCTGAAATGACTGATTCCCGCGTCTGCATCCGTTGGGACTAATCTGACAACCAGGTACCGCTCAAAAGAGCTACAACCTAATTAGGGTTGCCTGGCATATGTAACAAGTTGACATATGCATTATAAATAATCTAAAAAGATCAAAAATTATTAAAAATTAATAAAAATTAAGTTTAGAACATTTTTTAATAATGAATTAAACATCAAGGATTACCACATAAATCATTTACTCTGATCTTTAAAGATCACAAAACACTACAAGGAGTTTTCATAAAAATTATTAAAAACTATCAACGTGAGCTGCAGTTGATTGAAAATCAGTCAAAGTCCACATCTGTTCACTTTAAAGCAATACTGATAGTACAAAAGCAGGATGAGTGCAGAATGATCAGATTTACGCCATAAAAGATTAACAGATCCTGTGGCTAAAATAGTACAGAAATCCAGCAGATCTGAGGTCACCTGATTAACAGCACCAAGTAGATTTGCTAATCTTTCTCTGACTGGCTTTCCAGCCTCAGCCCATGAGCAGAACACTCTCTACGTGCCCTGAGAAGCTCAAAATCACCCCAAAAAGGTATTTATACAGACCTCTTTGGATCCATTATTCGATCATCATTTTACCAGGAATTATTATTATCAATCAGAAGCCATGTAATTGTTATTCAAGTGCTTATGAAGAGTCCAAGCAAGTGATTTATGACCAAGTCTGTAGTATTATTATTCATTTCTTAAAACCAATCAACCCTTGAAGTTTAGTCAGAAAATCCCCCCCATCTGCTCTGAAACCCTTCCTATTATTGCAGGATTTTCGTGATAAAGTGCTCAGAGTGAGTGTTTCCCTTCCTGTCTAGGCCAGTGTGCTGGTATGCCCAGCCATTAGTGGAATAAGCCCTTTCTAAGCCACCCATCTTCATTCCAAGGTTCTTAAACTGCCTAAGGAGGTCCCTTGAAGAGAGGTTGCTTTGTCTTTAAAGAACCCCAGTAGTATAATATTGTGGCCCCTCTTTTATATTCATATTGAAAACCTTTTATTAACAAATCAATTAAACATTGCAACTACTCTTATTATATTATTTATTTGAGCCCCTAAGCGTTTATTTTTGGAATAATAATTATTATTATTATTTCAGTATTTTTATCACTCTCTGTAGCTAAAGGACTGCAAGTTTCCTGGTATCAGAGAGCTGACAACTGGGGGTCTAGCCAGGAAATATCCTTTCATAATTAATATTTGATTATTTATTCCTTTGACCAGTCTATTTTTTTTAAAAAAAAATAAGTTAAAATACTTATAACATATATTTTTGATCATTTGTTTCTCTAGTGGATCTTAAGAGCAACCAAGAATTGATCAATTATTATTTAAACCTTCTTAAAAAGAAATAAGAAGAGAAATTCTGTAACTTTTTCCCTGTTATTATAACTCCTGAGCAACAACAAGAGAAATTTCTTTATTATAAAAAGCAGGTTATAAAGGGAAAAGAACTTGAGCTTGAAAGAATTATCAATTTCAATTTTTTATTAAGGCAACATGAGGAGTGAAATATTTATCAAAGGAAACTTTGTATTTATAAAATAAATAACCCTGAAGATAAAGAAAAATCCAAAACTAATAAAATTGATTATTTTTCTAAAAATATCATCTTGACACGTAAAAATACAAAAAAATATTAAACTTATATTTTTTGTATCCATCTCAGTGGATTTAGTTTTTGGGGATCTCATTGAACAGCACCTCCTAGAGGACATCCCAGAAAGTGTACCTTTGGACTTACCCTTGGATTTATCCCAGGATCTGATTGGAACTCACTCAGACCCTGTTTGAATACCCCCCAAGGACAGTTGTGATCCCAACCAAGTGTTGGTACCCTTGAATTTAACTTTAAGTGAGTTAAAATATATATATATATATATAATTATTATGAAAAATATAAATACACAAAAAATATTATTTTTCCATATTTTTAAGTCTTTTCTCAAAAGTTTCAACAAAAGACTTACTCATTTATTTTGGTGCTATGTGCCAAAACAGGCGCAAAACCTGTGCAACAGGTAGAGCCCCATTTTATGGATCTCTGCCCAGAGGAACCCATACGCGCAAGGACTACAGTTGCAAGCGCAATGAGGGGGCTCAAACCTGTGACCATAGCGTCACGCGGGACAACAACAGCAACAAACCTGGCGACCAACTTGACCAACAGAGAATTGGAGAACCACCCATTGCCCAACAAGTTATCCTGGGAGGATACCGGTCCTCCTATGACACCACAGCTGGACTCAACCAAGGAGGAAAGATTCAAGGTATTAGTGAAAGATCACGTAAGCTATTGGGAACAATTGAAATTGGCTCAGACCCAGGAGGATCAGCCAGGTATGAGAAAAGCTATTTCTTTGGAAAAAAATCTCATATTTCTCTGCAAAGGTTGATCCCAAAGAAAGAAGTAGAATTCTACGTGCAGAACTGGAATCCTTCCAATCAGTTAGCTTCCTTAAAGGGAAAGGACCCCAAAAAGAAGAGGTCCTCAGTCCATAAGAAGTTAAGGAACCCACAGGATTGGGACAGCATAATATCCCTAGCCCAGCAGTGGAAGAAGGTGTACCACAATTAGATGTAGAAGCTCTTAATAGCTTCTCTGTAAATGTGTCTCACAATTTTACAGTTATCAGCCAATTTTTTGACAAAGTTTATAAAAAATTGGACAGATTGAGTCTGGATATTTTCAGAGTGATTGATACCCAGTCTCAGACTATGAGAATTGATGAGTTAGAAATACAACAAATCAAGGGTAGTATAAAATCTAGTAAGTTGGACCTGATGAAACATATTGATGATAACCAATTGATTCTTCAGAGGGGTATTCTTGCAACCATGAACCAGCTTAAGGAAGAAGTTAAGAAAACTAGTTGTACTCCTTCAGCTCACCTGATTAACAAAATTGATTTACTAAAAAACAAACTTGATTCGGAGTTAGGTATGATTAAGAATAATCTTAGAGATCTCAAAGTCAATTCTACTAACTCCCCAGTCATTGACCTGGAAGAAACTAGACCTGCTAGATTAACCAGTACTCCTAGTGTTCCTGCCAGAACTAGGATAACTAGGGATGAATCTTTCAGGCCCAGTCCTAATCCGGAAATAGAAAAGGATTTGAAGTTACTTCCACCCATTACTGAATGGCCTAAATTCTCTGGAGAAGGAGAATACAACCATTTTAGTTTCATTAAATTTATTGATTATACCCTCGCTTCTTATGAAATACCTGATACAATAGTTGTGGTATGATTTCCCAGACTATTTGAAGGAGTGGCTCTTGATTGGTTTATCAAGAAAAGGGAAGAAGTTGGATCTTTATCCTGGAGTTCTTGGAAAGAATTGATCAAAGTACAATTTGGTACTAGAATTTTTAAAAGAAAGATGATGAAAACTTTTGAAAACTGCAAGTTTGATCCATCCAAGGACAAACATCATAAGTGGTGCTTAGACCAGAAAAGGAGGTTAGACTGTTTTTACCCGGATGCTGATAAAGAAGAAGTCAATGAAAGACTTCTCAACTTATGTCCCGGACAAATCAACCAAAGTGTAAGTTGCAGGATGACTATGGATTCTGATCTTTCTACTCTGATAGGTATGTTGGAAGAGACTATTGATATGAATGGTCTAGATAAGAGAGTCAACAGACTCCCCAGGGAACAAAAGAATAGGAACAGGGAAGATTATACTGCCAAAACTAAGGAATCCCCTGGCACTAATCCAACTAACTTGGAGGTAAAGAAGACTCCAGAGTCAAAGAAAAAAGTATTTTGGAACTGAAACCAAAAAGGACATGTAAAACCTGATTGTCCTCTACCTAGGAAAATGATTAATCCTATTGAAGCAGAAAGGTATGATAATCCTGACCCTCACCTAGATGATACTGATGGATCACCTTATTAGTGTGATTTGATGATCACTAACCCAATCAATGTCATTGAAGGAAGTATTGAGTCTTCTCTAGACATAAATTCTGTTAATAAGGATTCTAACTTACCTCAAAAATGGAATCCCAAAATGAAAATTCACCACATCTCTGAGGCTAAGGCCTTGAATCTAAAACCTTCTGCCAGTAAAAGTTAAACCTCAGGCAAAACATGCTATGCTACTGGTTTAATTCAAGGTTCCCCTTTTAAGGTACTTCTAGACAGTGGAGCATTTTCCTCTTGTGTTGGTTCAACTTATCTGGAGAAACAAGACCCAAACTGGAAGCTGAACTTACTAATAGTACCTCAGTCTAAGTTCAGCAGTTGTAATTCTTCTCTCAATGCTGTTGGAATATGGTCCTCTGATATCATACTCCCTCACTATAAAGGATCACTCAAACCAAAAATTGAATTTTTTGTGCTCCAAAACAGAGTATGTGATTACTTTATCCTTGGCAATGATTACCTTGGTATAGATTTATTCCAAATCAAGGGTACATACTTCACCACAGGAGGAGACTGGAAGAAGAATTTTCAAATATGCCATGTCAATGCTCAAACTTCTGATTCAACTTATGAAAAACACTTAGAGAGTTTCAATCAGGAATACTTCTCTCAAGAAGCTTTGAATCCCCTGCTCAGTGAGGAACACAGATGGGAAATCCTACAAGTATGCTTTGAAAATCAGAATTCTTTCTGTACCAAGGATCACCCCATTGGTAACATCAAAGGACATGATATGATTCTGAATCTAACCATTAAGCCTCCTTACCCACTTAACCTCAGGATACCTGCTTACCCTTCTAGTCCAAAATCTAGAGCTGCTCTGGAAACTCACATACAACAGTTGGTTGACCTACAAGTCTTAAGGAAAGTAGGATACAATGAACAAGTAGATATCACTACTCCAGTAATTATAGCTTGGCATAATGATAATTCAAGGATGGTTGGAGTTTTAGGAATGCTGAACAACTACACCCAAGCGGATTATTATCCAATTCCTAGGATTGACCATGCTCTGCATAACCTGTTAAAAGTTAAGTATATCACTACCATTTACATGCTGAAAGGTTTTCACCAAATACCTATCAGCCCTGATAGCCGGAAATTAATGAGAATTATCTGTCATTTGGGAATTTATGAGTATCTAAGGATGCTTTTTGGTATAAAAAATGCTCCTTCTCACTTTCAAAGGATGATGGAAACAGTTCTAGGATTGATCATCAGACAAGGATGGATGATGGTTTAGATTGATGATGTTATCATTTACTCTGATTATTGCAATACCCACCTGGATAAAGTAAGATTAATCCTCAAAAACATCTCTGCCCTGGGATTGAAGGTATCAATGAAAAAGTGAAACTTTGGCTACGGAGAACTCAAAGCCTTAGGACACATTGTCTGCGGACTAACCTTAGCTGCTGACCAAAACAAGATAGCAGCAGTATTGAATAGGCCAATGCCCCAAAATAAAACTGAACTCCTATCTTTTATTAGCTTCTGCAGCTACTATAGGAAGTACTTACCAAAGTTTGCTCTTCTAACCAAGTTTCTGTATGAAATCTGCAACAACACTACCTTTTTTGAAATGACTCATGAAAGAGTTAAGAATTCCAAGGAACTCAAGATTGCCATGGCTTCACCTCCATTACTTATTCATCCAGACTATTCTAAGCCCTTCAAGCTCTATACAGAGCTATTATTGACGGGCTGGGAGCTGCATTACACTAGAAAGTCATAGAGGATGAAAAACCATTGGAAAAACCTATAATCTTCATATCCAGACAAGTTAAGGATACTGAGAAAAGGTATGGTGCAAGCCAAATGGAATGCCTGGCTTTAGTATGGGCTCTGGAGAAACTTCATTACTACTTGGAAGGCACCAAGTGAACAGTAATTACTGACTGCAATGCTGTCAGGACTTTGATGAAAATGAAGACCCCTAGTAGGCACATGTTAAGATGGCAGATAGCCATAAAACAGTACAGAGGTCAGATGACCATATTTCAACAAGCTGGTGCTAAACACCAGAATGCTGATAGTTTGAGAAGTAATGCTTTAAACAATGAACAAAGTAACCCTGCTTATGATCCATAGGATAATGATATCTTCCCTATCCTTAACATTAACATGTTGAACGTTGAAGCTCCTATAATGGGAATCCACATTTGTGAATTGGATGAATCCTTGTTCAACTCAATCAAAGAATCTTACAATTCTGGCATGAAAAATCTGATCACCATTATAGAAAGTACTTCTCCACCATCTGAATTGATTAATAGCCTACCTGAACCCCTCTTGAAACCATACAAAGACAGAAGGTTCACCATATGGGATGGTCTAGTATACTACGGGCATAAACATTCAAGTGTTACAGTATTAACTAAGGATGGCAATATCAAACAATTCCTGGCTGAATGCCATGATAACTGCTCATCTGGTCATTTATCTGCTGATAGAACCTTAGATAAGGTTAAAAAAACTGCTTGGTGGATCAATCGGAGAGACTCCACTATCCAGTATGTTACTAGTTGTGAAACTAGTCAGAAGTCCAACAGGACCACTGGGAAAAGGTTTGGTCTACTGCAAAAGATTGCTGAACCCAAAAAAAGATGGCAGATCTTCAACATGGGCTTTGTAACTGTACTATCACCAGGAGTAGCCTATTCCTACAACTCAGTCGTAGTAATTGTGGATAGATTCCCCAAGAAAGCAAAGCTTCTACCTAATCACAAGAGAGACACTGCTATGGAAGTTGCCCTATTATTTTGGAACAGACTCATTGCTGATGTTGGAGTTCCCAAGATCATTATCAGTGACAGAGATCCTAAATTCACCTCTGAGTTCTGGAGAAATCTTTATGATATGCTGGGGACCACCTTAGCTTTCTCTACAGCTTATCACCCTCAGATGGATGGCTTAGCTGGAAGAATGATTCAGAACCTGGAAGACATGCTCAGGATATTCTGTTGCTTTGGTCTAGAATACAAGAATTCTGGGGGTTATTGCCGCAATTGGGGTAGCCTTTTACCTGCACTAGAGATGGCCTACAACAGAAGCAAGCACTCTACCACTGAGGAAGCACCTTACATACTGGAAATAGTCTGGATTTCTAAATGACCCAACAATAACCTTAATCACCAGCTAACAAATATTCACCCTACACCACTTGATTTCAAAAACATGATAGTTGTAGCCAATAAACATGCTGTTAATTTTTTCCAGGATGCAGTGGAGTATAACCAACAAAGGTGGGATAAAACCCATAAGGAGCCTGATTTCAAGATAGTTGATCAAGGCTTGATCTCTACCACCAACTTCACTAACTTATCTGGAAATAGAAAGCTTAAAATAGCTTTTGTTGGACCTTTCACCATTAATAAACTTCATGGTAAGAATGCTGTGGAAGTAATGCTTAGTGATGAGCTTTCAGGTAAACACCCTGTCTTCCCAGTAAGTCTCATCAAACACTAACACCCAAGGAATGGAGAATATAATCCTTCAACTTAAATACCTGTTGCAGAAGAACCTGAAAAAGAAAGAGGAAAAATTAGCAAGATCCTCAAAGATAAAAAGGAAAGGATCAATGGAAAAGATGTCAGACTCTACCTAGTTAGATACAAGGGAGAATCAGCTGATCAGGATGAATGGTTACCTGAACACAATATCCCTGATCAACCCATACACCAAAGGAACTACAGAGCCAGCAGAAGGCATTGACCCAGAATTTATTTTTCAGATATAGACATATCTTGGAGTGGGGGAATTTCAGTTTCCTACTATCTACAGAGAAAACTCTCATAGCAACACAAAACTATTAAAATAAGAAAATCTAAATTAACAAAAGAAGGAGTGAGAAATCCATAAAAATCATTAGAGAAATGGATCCCTCACCCAAAATTAGGTAGGGTAACTCACTGACCCCACCCTTGAAATCCAAGTCCTTACATTTTTAAAATAATTAAAAAGAAAAGTACTAAAAATTACAACACCAGTATGGCACCTTTTTACCATTCTAACATTTCACACTTGTTTTCACGTATAGGGTTTACACCTAAAATTCACTCAGAATTGGGGTGTTTTGTATATTTTAGGAGTTACACGCGGAAAT
This sequence comes from Puccinia polysora, assembly GCA_025617555.3. NCBI lineage: Eukaryota > Fungi > Basidiomycota > Pucciniomycetes > Pucciniales > Pucciniaceae > Puccinia > Puccinia polysora. Next base: position 30,366,027 of record CM062632.1, on the reverse strand, counting down.
GTGTTATGTCACAATTCCCGCGCACAGCCCTGCATCATTACATACCCCTAAGTACTTGTAGTAAAAGTTTCCTGCGTATGAGAGACCCGTGCGCAGCTATATTCTGCCACACACGCAGCGGATCCCACCCCGTGGGAATCTAAACTGACTGATCCCCGCGTCTGGATCCGTCGTGATTAATCTGAAAACCAGGTCTTGCTCAAAAAAGCTACAACCTAATTAGGGTTTCCTGGCATATGTAACAAGTTGACATATGCATTATTAATAATCTAAAAAGATCAAAACTTAATAAAAATTAATCAAAAATAAGGTTAGAACATTTTTTAATAATAAATCAAAGATCAAGGATTACCTTGTAAATCATTGACTCTGATCTTTAAAGACCAGAAAACACTAAAAGGTGTCAGATCTCTGATACCAGGAACCTTGCAGTCCTTTAGCTACAGAGAGTGATAAAAATGCTGGAATAATAATGATAATTACTATTCCAATAATAAACTCTTAGAAGCTCAAATAAAGGATATAATGGGAGCAGTTGCAAGGTTTACTTGGTTTGGTAATAAATGGTTTTCAATATAATATAAAAGAGGGGCCACAGTATTATACTACTGGGTATATTTATAGAATAACAACCTCTCTTCCAGGGGCCTGCTTAGGCAGTTTAAGAACCTTGAAATGAAGATGGGCGCCTTAGAAAGGACTTATTCCACTAATGGCCGGGCGTAACAGCGAAAATGGCCAATACAGGGAGGGTAACACTCACTCTGAGCACTTTACCACGAGAATCCTGGAATAATTGGAAGGGTTTCAGAGCAGATGGGGTGGATTGCTTGACTAAACTTCAAGGGTTGATTGGTTAATAAGAATAAATAATACTACTACAGACTAAGTCATAAATCACTTGCTTATCTTCATATAAGCACTTGATCAACAATGAAACTGTGTCTGATTGATAATAATAATTCCTGGTAAACTGATGATGGAATAATGGATCCAAAGAGGTCTGTATAAATACCTTTTTGGGTGATTTTGAGCATCTCAGGGCACTAAGAGAGGGTTCTGCTCGTGGGCTGAGGCTGGCAAGCCAGTCAGGGCAACATTGACACGTCCACTTGGTGCTGTCAATCAGATTTCCTTAGGTCTGCTGTACTTCTGTACTATTTTAGCCACAGGATCTGTTAATCTGTTATGGCGTAAATTTTATCATTCTGTACTTGTCCTTCATTTTTACTATTGATATTGCTTTAAAGCGGGCAGATGTGGATTTTTATTGATCTTCCATCATCTGCTGATCATTTAGATAATTTTTGATAATTTTCATGAACACTCTTTGTAGTGTTTTGTGATCTTCAAATATCAGGGTCAGTGATTTATGTATTAATCCTTGATCTTTGATTTATTATTAAAATTTTTTTCAAATTAATTTTCATTAATTTTATTAAATATTGATCTTTTTAGATCATGAGTAATGCATATTTCAGTTTGTTACATATACTAGGAAACTCTAACTAGGTTGTACCTCTTCTGAGCGGTACCTGGTTGTCAGATTAGTCACGACGGATCCAGACGCGGGGATCAGTCAGTACAGATGCGCGCAGGGTAGGATATGCTGCGTGCGTGGCAGAATCAGCTGCGCGAGGGTCTCTAGTACGCGGGAATCTGCTACTACAAGTATGTAGGGATATGTAATGATGCGGGGCTGCGCGCGGGAATTGTGACATAACATATTTCCGCGTGTAACTCTCAAAATGTACACAACACCTCAATTCTGAGTGAATTTTAGGTGTAAACCCTATACATGACAACACGTGTGAAATATTAGAATGGCCAAAAATTGCCATAATGGTGTTGTAATTTTTAGTACTTTTCTTTTTAATTATTTTAAAAATGTAAGGACTTGGAATTCAAGGGTGGGGTCAGTGAGTGACCCTACCTAATTTTGGGTGATAAATTTATTTCTGTAATAATATATATGGGTTTCTCACTCATTATTTTTTTAATTGAGATATTCTTATTTTTCATAGTTTTTGTTGCTATTGACAGGTTGCTCTGTATTTAGTAGCAAGCTGACACAAGGAGTTTTCATAAAAATTATTAAAAACTATCTACGTGAGCAGAAGATGATGCAAAATCTTTTAACGTCCACATCTGTTCACTTTAAAGAAATACTAATAGTGCAAATGCAGGATGAGTGCAGAATGATCAAATTTAGCCATAATAGATTAACAGATCCTGTGGCTGAAATAGTGCAGAAATCCAGTAGATCTAAGGTCACCTAATTAGCAGCACCAAATTGACGTGCTAATGTTTCCCTGACTGGATTGCCAGCCTCAGCACATGAGCAGAACTCTCTCCATGCGCCCTGAGAAGCTCAAAATCACCCCAAAAAGGTATTTATACAGACCTGTTTGGATCCATTATTCCATCATCAGTTTACCAGGAATTATTTTTATCAATCAGAAACCATGTCATTGTTAGTCAAGTGCTTATTAAGAGTCTAAGAAATTGATTTATGACCAAGTCAGTAGTATTATTATTCATTTCTTAAAACCAACCAACCTTGAAGTTTTGTCAGGCAATCCACCCAATCTGCTCTAAAACCATTCCTATTATTGCAGGATTTTGGTGGTAAAGTTCTCAGAGTGAGTTTTTCCCTTCCTTTCTAGGCCAGTGTGCTGTTATGCCTGGCCATTAGTGGAATAAGCCCTTTCTAAGGCACCCATCTTCATTCCAAGGTTCTTAAACTGCCTAAGGAGGCCCCTTGAAGAGAGGTTTCTTTGTCTGTAATGACCCCCAGTAGTATAATACTGTGGCCCCTCTTTTATATACATATTGAAAACCTTTTATCACCAAACCAATTAAACCTTGGAACGGCTTTTATTATATTATTTATTTGAGCCTCTAAGCTTTAATTTTTGGAATAATAATAATTATTATTATTATTTGAGTATTTTTATCACTCTCTGTAGCTAAAGGACTGCAAGGTTCCTGATTTCAGAGAGCTGACATGTCCCTCCCCAGATTCCAACCTTTACTCCCATCCTATTTTTTTTCTTCCTTATGACCTCTGTGATTCACCTAAAAATTTTTCTCCTCTTGTGGATTCCAGTTCCCAGCTCAACTCAATTTTGAATGCCATGTCCTGTAAACTCAAGCTTAGTCTAAGGGTCAGCTTCAATTGTGCAGTTGATGGGATAGGGAATCAATCTTTTGAATTGGTTGGTATTTCTAAAGATTTCCCAGTAAGGATTTGTCAAAACATTTTTGGAACTTGTCACTTTTGGATCACTTGTTTGGAAGGTCCCATGATCTTGGGCCAACTGTTATTAATTTTTGGTGCTACCCTGACTTTTTCTGATCAAGTTGGGGATAGAATTCTCCTCCCTGATGCTGATGGTAGAAAAATTTAAGTTCCTCTCTTTTCTCTGGATTCTGGATGTTGGGAAATATATTTCCCTGGTCATCCTCCAAAACCTTATTTAAAGGGGAAGCAGAAGGATAATTCTAATTCCTCTCATTTTTTATCAGAATAGCTGATCCTACTGATAGTTGTAGTTCCTTCCAGCCGCAGAATTCAAATCAAGGGTCAATTCTCATCCCTGAGGCTTTTTTCATTTTTCTCATCATTTTCATCTAAACTGGAAAATATTAAAAATCAAAAACATGTTAAAATAGAAAATTCCAAAAATATTTCTTTTCTCTCTGGATCTTTTGTGTCTTTTTTTCCTTTTACTCTTAGACCTGATAAATCTCCTCTCAGTTCATCTCAGAAATGAGTGCAAACTAGATCCCAATCTTGATTCTATTCTTGGTGGTTTTGGTGTGGAGAAATATGGCTTCAGTGGGGGCGATTTGGGGTAAAAGTAAGTCCTCCTAATTGTGCACCACTGGGGCAATCTTCTACCATTTTTTTAAAAACCCTGCCTAGTGCAACACAAGTGAGCAAATTAATATCTCCTGGTTCTCCCTTTATGGAAAAGGAACCCTTTGAGAACATTGTGGAACATCAGACATGGAGGATGTTGGACCTTGGCCTCATTTTTTGTATTCAAGTTTTGAAGGCCAATGCTTGGAGGAAACAAGAACTTCTCTCTTTTTCTACCAAGTACAAGCCAGTTGCAAAAAATTTCCAACCAGTCAACCAGCCTATTCCTCTCAAGTTTAATCCTCCCCTCATTCATCCTCCCTTATCTCAAGATCCTTGCTGTGGTTTTTTTCAATCTCTTACTGGACCCTTTGTGCCCAATGGTTGGGTCACTGAAGAACTTCTGAAAGTGGGCAACTTTGGTCCAGATTGATGGCTCCTTCCTGATGAGTTAAATTTGGTCAAAAATATCCTTTCTCTCAGGGAAAAATCTATTTATTTCTGTGAAGAGGAGAGAGGTGTCTTCAAAGAATCCAATGGCCTCCCATATATCACCCCTGTAGTTGAAAATGATTCATTGCAAAAGAAAAAGATCCTAATCCCTGCTTCAAAATTCAATGATTTTATCATGTTGGTCCACAAACAAGTTTTTACTGGTCTATATGAAAATTGAACTTCCAGTTATTCCAGCCTTGTATTCTGTGTCCTCAAGTGTAATGGTAAACTTACAATATTTCACAATCTTCAACCTCCAAACAAAGTTATTATTAAAGACTCTTATATTCCTCCTTCCACTGAAGAATTTGTTGAATCTTTTTCTGAGAGAGCTTGCTATTGTCTAGGGAACATTATGGGTGGTTATGAAAAACAATCCTTCCATCCTATCTCTTCCCCTTTAACTACTTATGATACTCCTCTTGGTCAATTCCAACTTACTCCATTGCCTCAAAGTGCCATTAATTTTGTTTCAGTCTATCAGGATCAGATGATGAGGATCCTCCAGTATGAAATCCTTGATCATTCTGGTATCTTTAATGAAAATTTCAGAATTAAAGTTACAAGTTTGGAATATGATAATGAGATCTTACCTTGGCATTCAGGAATTCATCTTTTCATGTTGGAGTATGCTACTACTTTGGAAAGGATTCTGTTCCAAATCGAGGAGTCTTGCCTTACTGTCTCTGAATCCAAATTGGCTTCTTGTGTCCCTTCTCTGGAAGTTGTTGTTCATGTGGTCTTCAAGGAAGGTAGAAGGATGGCACCAACCAAAGTTAACCCAATAATCTCTTGGCCCACTCTGATCAATCCTACTGAAGTTAGAAGCTTTCTAGGTGTTGTAACTTATTATTGAATCTTTATCCCAGCTTTATCCAAAATCTGTGCACCCTGGCGTTGTCTAACCAGGAAAGATAATGAATGGATTTTGACCCAAGAGTTTGAAAATTACTTTCAGTGTCTCAAAATGATTGTTGGTAAAGATATAGTTTTGAAAAAGATCTCTTATGGACATGGAGCTGGCAAGATCAAGCTGGATGTCAATTCTAGTTATCAATCTGTTGGGGCTGTTCTTACTCAGGAAGATGAAAATGGTTTGGACTTTTCTGCTCTTTATGAATCCTTGTTATTTTCAGATGTAGAATCCAGATACTCTCAACCAAAATTTGAAATCTGTGGTGTGGCTTGAATTATGAAGAATCTCCAAAACTTCCCCTGGGGTCAAAATTTCAAATTACAAGTAGATTCTTGAACCATCATTGAAATTATCAATGCTCCCAGCTTCCTGAATTCTCCTATGACCCATTGGGTGGCCTTTATCCAGCTTTTTTATTTTTATATTTTTCACAGGCCTGGAAAATATTTCACCATGCCTGATGGTTTATCCCAACGTCCTCTTGGAGAAAATGAATCTGATGTTGGAGTGGATTTTGATGAAGAAGACACTTTAATCAAAACTTTCTTCTCCTTCTCCTCTTGGTATTTTTCTGGCTTTCAACAAGGCTTCTGGCTTAAACTAGAGCAGTAACTTTTAACTCTTCAAAAACCCCCTGATCTTTCTGCTAAAGAATTTTGATCCCTTGAAAGAAAGTCCTCTGATTTCTTTGTCCAAGGCTCAAGGCTTATGAAAAGAGGAAATCCTAGGGTTTTTATTGTGGTTACTATCCCTTCTAAACAATATTCTATCCTCAAAAGCCCTCATGAAGGTCTTGGTTATTGTGGGTAAACTGAAACTTATTGACAATTATCCAAACAATTCTAATGGCCATCTCTGAAGAAATACATCTCCCAAGGTGCAAGAGTTTTGAAGTTTTTCAAAAAATTAATCTTAGGCATCAAGATGAAATTCTTTTTCCTAGTGGTGAGTCCATTATCTTTGGGAGGATTGCTATGGATGTGGTTCATATTAAGGCAGGTGGTGCTAAGTACCTCATTGTGGCTATAGGTGATTTTTCCAGATGGTTTGAAGCAAAATTTCTTGAGAATCTTAGCTCTGAATCATTGGAAGATTTCCTTTGTGGGACTTTGGAGATTTTTTACAGCTTGGCTTGATCTTTCTCTAATGATGGTGGCTCTGAATTTTGTGGAAAACCTTCTGAAATGATCAAATCTCTTCCTGGAAAACATAGAGTTACTACTCCTTATTATCCTGAAGGCCAAGGCATGGTGGGACAAGGCCATGCTCCTTTGAATGCTGCACTTGTTAAACTGGCTGGTGAAAGTGGCAAGAATTTTTGCAAATTCCTTCCTCTTGTTCTATTCTCTGATCAAATCTCAACCAAACAGACCACTGGCTACTCACCTCATGAAATGATCTTTGGTCAAAGGGAAGTTCTTCCATTGGATCTGGAAATGAAATCTTTCTTGGGTATCTCTTGGGAGCAGGTTTCTTCAACCACTGTTGTATTAGTTGCTAGATCCAAGAAGATGGATCAAAGTGAAGATGTTTTTAGTGAAGCTTATCAGAAGATGATGAAATCAACAGTAAAATTGGTTCAGTATTGGGAAGATAAGCACTAAAATCAAATCAGGGATCCCTTAAATACTGATGATCTAGTTTTAGCTTATAATCAATGCTTGGAGACCCATCTGGGAAAGCTTTTATCAAACGGCTGGAATGCTCTTTATTGAGTGGTTTGCCAAATTAGAGGCTGATCTTATGCTTTGGAAGAGATGGATGGTCCTCAGTTGGCCAGAAGGTTCTCTGCTGATCAATTCAAGAAGTTTCATTGTTGTGGGGGCAACTCATCTCAGAAGTAAGTGCTCCCAATTTTGCACCACCAGGGTCATTTGCTGCATTTTTGTTGTAAAACTCTACTTTATGCCACATACGTGAGCACCTGGGACACCTTCTTCATTATATTTCTTCCGCTTCTTGGGCTCTTGTGGATTTATCATGATATTTTTCAAATTTTCAATCACTCTCAAGATCAAGAAATGGCTATTTTTCTGTCTCAATTTCTTGTATTCCTCATTTTCTTAATATCTTCATACTCAAGATGCTTACTAGGGAGAGATGTGTTGACCAATTTGGACACCTCAGAAAAAGGTGAAATTTTTTAAATTTTTTTATAAAACTTCCATCTAACCATCATCAAAAAAAAGAGAGAATATTTTCTGTATCTCCATGCACACTCTTCCTTTTTTTCAGTTTCCCAACTCCTCCCTGTCGTATCAGTCTAGTAAGGGCTCTCCATAGCTTCCAAATTTCTAGATCCTCTGTTCAATTACTCCTTGTTGTGCATGCAACCTGAGTTTTTTTTGGCCAAACGCGCGCATGGAAAGTCATCCCACTCCTTGTCTCCTCATCCTCAAAGATTAACATCATAAAATTTGCCATTGGCGTCGCCAACAGCCTCCAACCACCAATATCTCCCCACAAGCTTCACCAGCCTATTTTTGTCCTTGAAACCTCATCAGCAACTGATTTTTTCACCCAACGGACTAGTAAGCTATTTCATGCGGCCACCTGCGTCATTTGCCATCCTCTCTTGATCTTGTCCAATCAACCACCAATCTGATCTGCTTTCAACTTTCACCTCCAACGCTCACATCCATGGGCACTTGGTTTTTCTTTGCACCTTGATCTGGCTGCGACCGTCATTGCTGTTGCAAGCAGTTTTCTTGCCAACTCACCAACGCCAATCCGCAACTGCTGCCATTGGCCTTCTCATCTCCATCAATAATTTTCAGCTTACTGATACCAGGAACTTTTCCATCCTTTAGCTACAGCAAGGGATATTGGTTTTGGAATAATAATAATTCCAATAAAATTACTTAAAATGCTCAAATGGTTGATTTAGAAGAAAGTGCTAATTTTTAATGGTTTGTTTGGATTAGATTGATGTAAATATATTTTTCAAGAGGGGCCACAGTTTATGCAAACAGGGGATCTTTATTGGATAATAACCTCTCTTCAAGGGGCTCTTTTGAACCTTGTAAAGACCTTAGGACAGTGAGGACCTAAGTGATTACTCAAAAGGGGTCTACTCAAGGGGATTGGGTGGACTGGAAGACTCACAGAACTTATGCCTGGAGGCAAGGAGGAGATAAATTAATGAAGTTAAGCAGAAACTCCAAGAAACTTGCAGAAATTCAAGTTTGAAAGGGTCTCACAACAATTTTTGGGGATATTCCTTATATTCTCCAATGGAATTAATTATGGGTTTAGAATTAATAATTATAACATCAGACTGAGGCCATAAATCACTTTTTCATATTGAATAAACAACTTATCAAGGATGGAAAGAGGTCTGTATTGATTACTTAAAAATTACTGGGGTTTAAACCATCTAAAAGGAGCTTTTTATATACCTTTCTAGGGTAATAAGACCTTCTCAGGGAATGTAGAGAGGGTTTTGCTTTTAGGCTGAGGCTAGAAGGTTAGCTAGGGCTTTTTTGGCAGGAAGTCTGGGTGCTGTCAGCTGGCTAGCCTTGCCTGTGTCATATTTTCATGTGAAATAATTGTCAGAAGGCATTTAAATGTTAATTTTTTATTTTTATGGTTAAGGCACATCTCCTTATTTTTAATTTCTTTTTTTAAAGTTTCATGGACAGGTATAGGTATTTGTAAATTCTACACCATCTTCTGCACATGTTGGTAATTTTCAATATTTTTCGGCAGACTTCTTGATATGTTTTGTTGTTCATAAAAATTTGGTAATCCCATTTCCGTGACAACCTTCATTATTGTTTCTCACAATTTATTTGCTTTAATGTTTTGATTTTCATAATTTTATTTAATTTTCTTGGGTTTCAAACATCTCTCCATCTATCAGTCAACTTTTTACATATGTATGATGCATGCATGCAAGTTGTAGCATGTGCTTGCGGTACCTGACTTTTAGAAATAGTACAGTTCATTTTGAAGAGCAGTGGCTTGACAGCTGGGTGTGGGAATCCATCATCTGTGGCTAGAAGTCATTTTTCATGCGTGTTTCTTGACGTGCGGCTGCCTACTGAGTTTCAGGCGTGTGTACCATTGCTATATGAATGCGGGGCTGCGCGCGGGAAGTGTGACACAACACTAATCCACCTGTAACTCTTAAAATATACACAACACCTCAATTCTGACTGATTTTTAGTTGTGAAACCTATACATGGCATTATGTGTGAAACATTAGAATGGCCAAAAGGTGATATTGTAGTGCTGTCTTTTATTGGTCTTTCCTTCTAAAATTATAAAAAAAAGTAAGGAATTGGATTTCAAGGGTGGGGTCAGTGAGTGACCTTACTTTTTTTTGGTTGGGAAACTCATTTCTGCAATAATATATATATGGATTTCCCACTCCTTCTAATTTTATTATTTATTTTCTGTTAGACAGGTTTCTCTTGTCAACTAGCAAGCTGAAAATTATCCCCCAATCAACATGATCATTGCAGCGGCTTTCCAACTTGCTGGCACCCATCAGCAACTGCTTGCACCTTGCTCATCTCACATACAATCAACCTCTGCTTGATGTTTGCCTGTTGCAGCCTTGCATCCACAAAGTGGCCAACATTCATCCAACTGCGGCTCATCTCCATTGCTGGGCTGGTTTCCTTATTTTCTCACACTTTTTTTTCCCATGTTCAGCCTACTAGATGCAAAGAACCTAGCTCTTTCTAGCTACCAGAGGTGATGAAAATTTTAGATTAAAGATGTTAAAAAATGCCAGAGATATATTCTGGCTAAAAGGGTCAAATTTATTTATATATTTATAAAAATAAACTCAAAAGTAGGAGCCAAGACCTTAATGGGGTTGTTGAGCCCTCCGTAACAAGGGTATATGTTGGTTAAGGACAATATAGGTGCAATTGTGTTTCCTGCGGGGTTTAAAACAACTCCTTTCAAGAAGGTTGTGCATAATTTCCTTGGGGTTTGGGTAATGTGTTGGGCTGAGGGTACGCAGAGAGAAGATCAAAGTAGAAGGATGAATTTCATAAACAGGAAGAAATGATAACAGTTATTTTAGGAAAAGGGAAATGAATAAAGGAGAACATGACTTACCTGAGGGTACGCAGAGAGAAGATCAAAGTAGAAGGATGAGAGAAGAGAGGCCTTCTACTTTGTCCCAGCTCTTCCCTCAGGTATACAAGACTGGATGAGGTGTCACACACGTTGTGACACTGAGAAGGAAATATTGAATATTGAATACTGAGACTGAGATGAGCGCGCGCTGGCATAGCCTGATTATGAGTAATGAGAGAAGTATGAGGATGAAAAGACGTAGAGTGGGAATACAAAAGGAGAGAAAGAAGAGAAGAAAAAACATGGAAAAGTGGAGGTAAGTGTTTACTCCAACACCCCCCCTTGCTGGCCAACGCCTAATATGCCAAACATACGCTGATGAGTGTTCAGGAGCACGCGGGAGAGGGGCTTGGTCAGCATATCCGCAATCATGTCTTTTGTGCTAACATGATGGACTTTGAAAGCCTGTCGAGAGACGCACTCGCGGATAAAATGGTGCCTTGCATCAATGTGTTTTGTCCATGAGTGTTGTTTGGGATTTTTTGCAAGAGCTTTGGCGCCTTAATTGTTGAAAAATAGCTTGACGGGAACCTCTTTCCGTAGGCGGAGCTCAGAGAGGATTTTGCGCAGCCACAAGCCCTCCTTGCAGGAATTGGATAAAGCTTTGTATTTGGCTTTGGAGCTGGAGAGGGAGACAGTTGATTTCTTTTTTGACTTCCAGGATATCCCGCCAGACCCAAGGCGGAAAGTGTATCCCGAAATCAAGCAAGGATCATCCCAATCCTCAGCCCAGTTGGAGTAAGAGTAGCCCATGAGCTTGAGGTCTTTGCCTCCCAGGGTAAGGCAAAGTTGTTTGGTAGCATTGAGGTAGCGCAGAATTTGTATAGCCAGGTTCCAGTGGTCAAGAGATGGATTCTGAAGGAACTGGGACAGTTTGTTGACCACAAAAAAGATTTTGGGGCGCGTACACTGGGAGATCCAGAGTAACAAACCAATAAGCTGGTTGTATTGGGGAGGAGACCTGGGAGAGCTGGGGGAGCGTTTGGAGAGAAGCTTGAAGTTGATGTCGGTTGGGGAGATGGCTGACGCGCAGGGGGAAGGAAGGAAGGAGGAGACGACGGAGGATATGTAATGGCTTTGGCCAATTGAGACTGTGCGCAATTGGATGTTCCGATGGATGGAGATGGATAGGAAGAAAGCCAGGTCCTCATGCAAGCCAATTGAGAAGCGCTTACCAATGTCCAAGATGAACGACTTGACAAAGTTTGGGCAGCCAACCACGGCCAGATTGTTGAAGTGCGCAGTGATGGCTCTAACAATGAGACCGTGTGAGAGCTTGAAATAGAGAGAAGGGTTGTAAGAGGAGCGGGTCAGACCAAGGGACAGTAGAGCGGAATTTAGCTCAATGTTCCACTGGCGGGGAGATTGCCAAAGGCCGTAGATTGCCCTGGATACCTTGCACACCCAGTTGGGATGAGCGGAATCCTCAAAAGCTGGAGGCTGGGACATGTAAACAGGCTTGTCTAAATGCCCGTTCATGAAGGCAGTCTTGAAATCAACCTAGCGGCCAACCCATTCTTTGTTGCCTAACAAGGAGAGAAGCAGACGTAGAGTTTTGAGACAGAGCGTGGGGGCAAAGACCTTGGAGAAGTCAAGAACTTGAACTTGCAAGAATCCCATGGCCACCAAACAAGCCTTCAATTTGATGATGGAACCGTTGGTGCGCCGCTTGACTTTGAAGACCCACTTACATCAAATGATTTTCTGACCGGTGGGCGGGGGGACAAGGGTCCAGGTGTTCATACCCCGGAGAGAGAAGATCTCCTTTTGAGTGGATTAGATCCAGCGCTGGCGATGAGGTGACTTCATCAGTTTTTTCAACGTCTTAGGCGCGAGGAGATCTTCCTTGACCTTGGCCAATTGAGAATAGTTCCCAAAACAAGACGGAGGGCAAGTGATTCTGGAGGAGCAACAAGGAAGCAAGTGGGGGGATGGGGAGCAATAAGCAGGGTGGCGAGGGGGGGAACGGGTAGAGGGGAGGGGGAAAGGGCAAGCTGAAAACGCTGGGTGGGGGGTGAATTAGACCCAAGTGAGGGAGAGGGCAAGGATAGGAGCGGCGGAAAGACCAAGTCGTCAGATGTGCAGTGGCTGGGACTGCGGTGGCGTGGAAAGTTGTTCAGACCAACTGGGAGGCAGGGAGCTGTATCCAGAGATGGTCTGGAGGGAGCAGTGGGGATGGTGGGAGCCGTATCCAGAGATGGTCTGGTGGGAGCAGTGGGGATGGTGGGAGCAGGGGAGGGGTTGATACGGGGGGGGGGCGAGGGAGGCCAAGGGAGTTCAGTGACAATGGGAGCAGAATTCATACTGGTCTATTGAACGGGCAAATCATAGGGGAAGAGAGTGTTGTTGAAAAGGCAATCCCTAGATTTGATGACCCTTCTATTGACCAGATCCAGGAGTACGTAGCCGTTTCCGTGGCTGAGATAGGATAAAAGGATGGATGGGCGGGCTTTTGGTGAAAGCTTTTGTCAATTGCGTTTGGGGACTTTGTACCAGGTGAGGCATCCAAATGGGTGAAGATAGGCAGCAGGTATGTTGTCCTGGCAAAGAATGGAGTTGGGGGAGGTGAAACCCTGGGGGGTTTTGCAGGGGAAGGAGTTGAAAGGGAAAAGAGAATGCTGGAGAGCGTTGGCCCAGTAGCTTTTGGGAAGATTGGAGGACGGGAGGGCAGATTGAATGAGATTCAAGATGGTCCTGTTGGATTGCTTGGCCACACCATTCAGCTGTGGGGAGTGTGGGGGCCCTGGCTTGTGAGAGATGCCTTTGAGCAATAGGAAAGCCTTCATCCTCTTTTTGATGTATTTGCCTCCGTTTTTGGTTTTTAGACAGCTGATGGAGAAATTCAATTGGTTCTCAAAATAGGAGAAAAAAAATTTGACGCATTCAAAAGCGTCGGACTTTTGTTTGAGAGGAAAGGCAAAGAGTGCTTTGGAACAATTGTCTATGAACGTAATGATATATTTGAAGCCTTCTTGTGATGCAGTTTCAAAACTGCATAGGTCCAAGTGGATGATTTGGCCTGGTGAGTTTGACCAATAGCTGAGACATGAATGAAATGGTGTTTGTGACATTTTTGATTGGATTCACGTGGCGCATTGCTGTACCTCATACTTTTTGTTGAGGATTGGTTTGATATTTTGTGACTTCAAGAGCTTGCGGAGTGATTTCAGGTTGAGATGTGAGAATCTGCAGTGGTAGCCTAAAAGGGTGTCGTCAGAGAGAGTCTTGATGCTCGAAAGAACCAAATCTTCTTGGCTTACCTTCTTCAAGGGAAGATAGTATGGGCTTGATTTTCTTTAGCTGGAATTGACCGGTGGTACGTTGATTGAGAGACTGGAGTCTTTGTAGATGTTGCATGCGTTGGAGGTGAAGATCACAGTGAATTCTGCGTCGCAAAGACTTGAGATTCAGAGGAGAGGTTTGTTTAGGTTTGGAATGACCAGAGCACTAATGTTCCCAAAATATAGATCAAATTTACCTTTCATTCTGGATGAGATTGTCAAGCCATCCACCAGGTGGACTGAGGTGGAGCAGGGGAATTTGTTTCTAAGCTTTCCTTGAAAAGGGGTCATCAAGAAAGTACATCCAGAATCAAGGTTGAAGTCTGCATTAGTCGTTGGTTTCAGCTGCGTCAGATTGCATGCGGCGTATCCGGCATGAATGATTACTTTGGATTTGGAGAAGTCATTGTCCTTTTCAGGTTTTTTTGTCACCACAGCGTTGGCTTTGTTTTGATTAGATTTGCTCCAATTTTGCTTGTTTTGTTTTGATTGTTTGAGTGCTTTGTGTACCTCTGGACATCTGGAAAATTTGTGTCATTCAATCTTGCAGTTGGTGCAGTAGTATACTCGCGAAGGATTTGACTTGTCCCACTGTTGTCTATTGGACAATCTGATGTCAGCTTGGGATTTGGTTGAGTTTTCCACAAGTGTGTCTTCTTTGTTTCTGGTTTTTTGGCCAAGATGTTCCTGCTTGAGTGCGTTTATAAGCTTTGAGGATGGTACCAACTCTTCATTCATCATGCTTGAAACGCATGCAAGCCAGTCGTCCGGAAGTGAAAGAAGAATAGCCGTTGATTGAAGTTCATCTGCTGTGAGAGGGTTTTTGGGAGTAATGAGGGATGACAGCTTTTCTCCATAGGAGACTATTTCTGAAATATGTATTGTCATGTCTTTGTTGTTCATTTTGGTGAGAAGAAGCTTTTGGAGCCAGTAAATTTGACCGCCCAATGAGCTTTCCTGGTGTGCTTCGCGGAGAGAGTTCCACATTCCAATGGCTCTTTCTTTGTGCTTTCTTATAAATTGGAAATTTGATGGATTGATAGATCTAGAGATAACGGAACAGACTGCTAGATTTTCTTTAGACCACGTGTCTTGGTTTGGTTTTTGTGAGTCACCAGTAAGCAAATAAGCGACTCTGGATGCTCTGAAGTGAATGCAAAGTATAATTTCCCAGTCCAGGTAGTTTGAATTGGATCCTGGGGAGTTGAGCGGGATAATATAGGGTGTCTTTAACACCAGATGCGATTGATTTTCATCCATAGTTGATCAGCATAGCAACACCTAGAGTGCTGGATCCTTCTGGGTTAGTTTGATAGAAAATTTGGTTGCAACTCTGGGCTCATAACCTGTTGGGCTGAGGGTACGCAGAGAGAAGATCAAAGTAGAAGGATGAATTTCATAAACAGGAAGAAATGATAACAGTTTTTTTAGGAAAAGGGAAATGAATAAAGGAGAACATGACTTACCTGAGGGTATGCAGAGAGAAGATCAAAGTAGAAGGATGAGAGAAGAGAGGCCTTCTACTTTGTCCCGGCTCCTCCCTCAGGTATACAAGACTGGATGAGGTGTCACAAACATTGTGACACTGAGAAGGAAATATTGAATATTGAATACTGAGACTGAGATGATCGCACACTGGCATAGCGTGATAATGAGTAATGAGAGAAGTATGAGGATGAAAAGACGTAGAGTGGGAATACAAAAGGAGAGAAAGAAGAGAAGAAAAAACATGGAAAAGTGGAGGTAAGTGTTTACTCCAACATAATGCAGAACCTACAAAAAGAGTATAATTCAGCAGGATCACTTACTAGTTCTAGATCCGTACTCATAATTGATGGATGGACCAATATGCAGGCATTCAGGGTGCTGGAAGCTGGTACTGAGGCAGGCTGAATGGTTGGATATTTAACTTGGCCAAAAAGTAACAATTCAAGAGTTTTGTCTATAATTTTACCAGAAAGTGGTCCAGTATCACACATTTATTTTGTATAAGGGTTTTATGGCTTCAGGAAAAAAACCAAATAAATAATGAAAATATGACTGGATGAGAGTTAGAAATGGCTGGGGGAAGAGCCTTTATTTATATTTTTTGGGTCCCCTCATGGTAAATTCTCTTTACCAGCCAAAGGAGGGTGACCCAGGCTAGTTCTGCGGCCAGGGGGCCATCAGTGTGTTTTTTTAGATCTGATCTGGTCACTAAAGAGGTAAAGGAAGCCCTATGTCATCATGCTTGGGGCTTGATACATGTTTCTGTACCTTTAAGGACCTCATTGTATCTACCAAAGAAGTAATATTGAATTAATATTTTTGAATATAAGTGATGGCTTCCTGAAGCCAGGGGTTTAAAAACATGCTCTGGGGACCCCATTCTGCAAGAATATTTTGAGTCTGAGGCTCTTTTGCCCATATTGGTGTGTTTCACAGTCACTTAATTGGACAGTACACTCCTAGTAATGATTATTTATGTACAGTTTTAGTTACAAGGGACACAAGGGGGGTGTTGTATGGGTTTTTGGTACCTTGTGATACATATAGCACAAATATAGGCCTCCTTTTAAACTTAGTACAAACTATCAGGGTGTTACAGTAACTAACATGTACCCTTTTGGGTCAAAACCTACCGTACAGGCCCTTTTACAGGGGCCCTGAAAACCTTTGATATAGTTTTAAAAAGGGTCCACGGCCCATTTTTCCGGATTTTTAGTTAGTTTATCTGTTTTCATACTATTCCCCACCTCATGGTGGCGCTCTTTGGTCCCCATGTGGTGTGGAACAGGGCTGTAGGGTGTATAGGTGGTACCCTACAGCCTGTTTCTGTTATGGGAGAGAAGGGGGATGTACGGTGAGCCGGCTGGTTGCCTCCTGCAATGGTCCTGCTGGTCGCTAGGGGCCCCCGCGAGGTAGTTGGTTGAATACCTGCAGGACTGGAAACAGGTATCCATGGCCACGCGCGGTAGTTGCTTGACTACCCATGGGAGTGGGTAGTGACTGCCTTGCGCCGTAGTTGCTTGACTTACCACAGGAGTTGGTAGCAACTGACTTGCGCGGTAGTTGCTCAACTAACCGCAGGAGTTGGTAGCAACTGCCTTGGGCAGTATTTTCTCAACTACCTGTGGGAGTTGGTAGCAACTTCCATGCGCAGTAGTTGCTTACTAGCAACTACTTCTGGCTTGCGCAAGGTAGTTGCTGACTGCTTGCAGGGCCGGCACATGCCATAGCTCCTTTGCGCAGTTGCAGAAGGTATGCGGCTGTGCACAGAGCTATGGCAAAAACCTGTTTTTGTCCATAGCTCCTAAACTAGACATAATTATGGGTTTATGACCAAATTTTTGGTCAGAAACCCTTAACTGTGGATTTGATGGGAGGGTACACAGGTGAACCATTTTTCTACCTGAGGGAATGAATTTTGGGGGTGGTGCCAGTGGGTGACCATACCTGAATTGGCACCACAAGCCTATTTCTTTAATAATATTTTCAGATTTATTACAGTTTAAGGTTTTATTTCTTAATTTTTATTTTAATTGATTATTTACATATTTTGGTATTTATTTTTATTATTTATTCAGTTTTATTTTTGGGGGCTTTAGTCAGTTGGTTCTGAATAGTAGCCAGATGACAATCTTCCTGTCTCTTTTTTTTGTTTTTTTCATTACTATTTTCCCTCATCATTTCCTTTTCCTTAAAAAAAAAGCCAAAAAAATAACAATAAAAATAAAATGAAAAGAAAATAAATAAATCAATAACAATTTTTTTATCCACCCTCAGTTGTGTCAGCTCTTCTAAGTAGTTTACAGGGCCTTCTGCCCATAAAAAAAGGGGCTCTCCCCTGCCTTTTTCCCATCATCACTGTATGAAATCAATAATTCTATGGGGCCCTGCCACTTTATCTGAGAATTTTACCATCTTTATCCTTGGTAAATCCACAATTTCCTCTTGAACCTTGAGCCTCCATACTCAAAACTTTGATCCATCCTCTGTGACCTCATCCCTTATTGCCAACCAAAGCCCTTGCTGGTTGAAGAAGAATTCATTTGATTCAATTCTTGAGTGTTTCATACCACTCTTTGATCCCTTTTTTGACCATACTGTTCTGATCAGTCTTTGATTTACCTTGCAGAACCAGTCACATTTGACTAGTGTTTTTTTTAAGCTTGAAACCTGGAGTGTTAAAACTCCCTTTATTTCTTTGAATTTGAATTTTTCCACACTACTCTTCAGTCCCTTGAGAAGTTTTGGGTTATTCTTGTTCAAATTTTTTATTGCTTTGCATCTAGAGCTTCATAGAAAAAATGGCTTTGTCTTGTACAGCCACCCAAAGTTATCTGGTAACCTTCAAACGCTTGATTTTAGAGATGTGGGAAGTTTCATTGAGAACCTGAAGGTTGGTTGGGATTGAGTTGATCTCTCCTAATCTTCTGCTGATGATCAGAGTTATTAGCCTGTGGGAGTTTTTACTTACAACTTCCTTGTTCTATTGAACTCCAAACAAACTCTAACTTATTTTGCTCACGTCTTTTCCTGCACCTTCTTGCCTCAGATAGTGATTTTTCATTGCTTCTTAATACTATCAAACTCATCCCTTCCATTGATTCCTCATTCATAAGGTTCTGGACCTTGATTCTGGTTACATTTAAATATTTTTTTAACAATTTGGAGGGCAGCCTAAGAAGCACCTTTTGCCTCCACAGAACTGCCTGTGGCTCAGCACCTTTTGGAGTCTTGCACCAGGAATTATCAATCAAAGCCAAGAATTGAACCAAAAGTTATTCAATCAAGCATAGGATGTTCAACATTGAAAAATACCCAGATACACCCTTCTTTTTTTGAATATTTTTAAAGGCAACTTAAGCATTAAAAGAGAATTAGAGGTTCAAAAAATAAGAAAAGACAAAAGATTTTAAGTATTTTCTTTTTTGTGAAATGTTGATTTATATGGTTTAATGAACTGATGATGATATTATGTTGATTTTTAGTCAAATTTGGCAGGATCAGAATCTGAATTTTATAGTTCAGAGGAAAGGACTGAAAGTGAATTATCTTCCCTTCATTTGGATTTGGAATCCTCTTCAGAGGAAGAAGACATGCAGGAAGAATCAACCAGAAGCTCATCTTAGGTGAGTATTGATTTGATTAATTAATGTTATTGGAATTTTGGCTGGGTTATTTTTGACTATAGGAACCCAAAGTGAAATAATTCAATTAAATACCTGAGTAATTGCGGACATTTTTGGGTGAGGGTTGGGATTAAATTTTTAAGGGGAATTGCTGATTTAGAGTCATTGCTAAATCAATTGGGTATGATGAACATGGTTGGTTTAAAGTTAGAAATGAAATGATTGAAACGTTGGAGAAACATAAAGCATGATGCATTAAAATGCTTGGTGGTGCAAAATAGGTAGAAAATATTAAAAAAAGACTTGATTTTGAAGGCATCAATGCAAATATTCCCTCTTCAAAATGGCTGGCTTAGTTAGAAATGGGTCAAATTATAGAAGAAACATATGCCAGACCTGTATGTTTCATTTCATTGGAGTCATGTTGTTCTTATACTCCAACAAAAAAAGGTGTTGAGATCCATAAGAGCCTTTTTATATTTCCTTTTTCAACAATTAACCACTGGGTTATATTATTATTTGAGGGAGAGATGATTCCAATAACACCCATTGTAGCAAAACCCTCTGCTTTCATTTCAAAGAAGTCATTTGGTTGGGTTGATCATCTCAAAGATCAACTGCATGTGTATTCTAGATTATATACTTCAATTATACAGATAATTTCATCATTGGCTTTCCATATGACTTTTAATTCTGATGCAGCTAGATTTTAATTCTATTAATATAAAGGGTTATCCTATTTTGAGCATCATTATGTTGAGTGTTTTGATTTAACATCATTATGATAAGTTTTTTGAATGATATTTTATTTTTAATTCAGTTTAACTTGTGTTGGGCTTATTCCATCATAAGGAGTATTTTTAGTTCTTGTGATGAGATCAGCTTATCACAAGTTGAACTGGTTTTTTTCTTTGTGCTTTTACTTCAGGGTTTGTCAAGTTACTTGTATTTGTTTTTTATGTTTTTAATTTAGGGCTTGTCAAGTGACTTGTCCTTTTTTTTGGTATTTTCACTTTAGGGCTTATCAATTTGAACTTGTATTTTTGGAACTTTTACTTTAGGGATAGTCAATTTGAACTGGTATTTTTCAATATACTCTTTCATTCTTTACTTAATTTTTGGTGTTTTTGTTGTCTTCAGTTTTTTTTGTTTTTTTGTTTTTATTTATTTATTTTATTTATCTATTTTTACTTATTTTTATTTTATTTTTTATTTCTTTCTTTTTCAACCCAAAAATCAACATTTTTTGATCTTTTGGTTGATTTATGTTTTTTTTTGTGTTTGTATTTAGTTTATTTTAGCTTTTTATTTTTCCTATTTATTTTCATTTTATTTTTTTCTTGGCCCACAAAACTTAAAGCTGTGTGGCACAGAATATCAGCCTCCTGGATGCCAAGGTCCTTGCTACGTTTTAGCTACCAGAGGTGATAGAATATATAATAAATATATTTTTATATAGAGGCAACAATAATCTATAAAATATTTGGATAAAGAAAATTCAAGGCAATATGTTTTTCTTATTAATAATTATTCTTAATCAATATTAAAAAAATTATTATGAAATAAATTAAAATAGGGGCAAAAATGGATATTGGGGATCTTGAACACCTCTTTTTCAGGGAATTAACTTTGAAATCTGCAGTCCTGGCTACTCTGGAACCTTTAATTTATATTCTTTAAGGCTTTTGGACAAAGATAATATATATACAAAATATACAGTGGAGTGGCAGGGCATTGTGACCAAGCTGCCACAACATAGAAAGGATAATAGACTTACTCATATAGTATTTAATCTTTTAGTTACCTGTTTGTTACATGTACTGATGAGTTTAAACCTGTAGCTGGAGTTGAAGGTTGTTCAGCAGCATAAATTGATAAAAATAGGTTTGGGATGGATAATATTAATCTGAATCAAGCCATAAATCAGTTAATTATCTCATACAAGTATTTGGTTACTTTAGCATGGTTTCTGGATGTATATATAACTGTTTCTGGGGTATCAATAAACTCAAAAAGGGCTCTTTATTTATAGCTTTTTGAGTACCAATTATGTACTTCTGAAGGCTATAGTGGCTCAAAGGGACCTATGCTAAGGCTGGAAGGGTAACCTGTGGTAGCCCATCATGTTTTCTTGGTGCTATAACACGGTTAGCATCCAATTCTACAGTGTGGGGAATTATTCTACTCTTTTATTGAGTTATTGGCATGTGACTGACAACTTATTTATTCACATGATCTTTATTTTATTATTTATACCTAGTAGATATTCCCAGATCCTGAATATTCCTTCCTAGTAGACCTTCTTGCGGTCACTCTGATGTAATTTAAGTTCTCATTATGTATTAATAAATGGGAACAAAATCATAATAATGCTTTTGGTCTTTATTGATGAAATTCTGCTATTTACTTGAAATAATTAATTGAAAATATATACAACAAGAGATTATATGAATTTTTACATATTCATTTTTTGCAAATTGTCATGGGTATTTCAATGTATTAATGTGATCATATTTGTTAATTTAAGGTAGTTTTTAAGATTTTTCAATCTGCTGTTATCTGTTTTTTACATTCTCATGTTTTCTTAATATATTTAGTCAAAAAATGTAAAAGGTACAACTTAGGTAATGATATAATTATTATGTTTTTTTTTTGACCATTCTCTACCCACAGAGACATTCATTACATATTTGTAATTTCTCTGTCTGGGTAGTAAAATGTTTAGACAGTACCTCAAGTTTCCCCTTCAGACTGTCAAGCAAGCCTTTAGTCCTGCGGCTGCATACTTGTCAGATGCCCGGGACTGCATACCTGGCTTTTTATTTCATATAGACAGGGTGGCGGGGCTGCTGCTCAATCACGCGCAGGTATCTTAGTTTCTGAAGCTGCGTGCAGGAATTTCGACAAATCAATTTTCCGCACGTATTTCCTCAAATATACAGAATTCACAGATTCTGGAGAAATTTTACCTTTTCAGCCTCCTGGATGCCAAGACCCTTGCTATCATTTAGCTACCAGAGGTGATAGAATAAACAATAAATATATTATTTAATAAATGCAGCAAAAATCCGTAAAATATTTGGATAAAGCTTATTGAAAGGTTAATTGGTTTGGTTATGGTTTATTGTTATAAATCAACATAGATAAATTGATTATTCAATATTTTTTTAAAGGGGCCAAAATTGTATTGGGGATCTTCAACACTTCTCTCCAAGGATTTCAGTATGAAAACATGTACTCCTGATTACTTTGGGCTCTTTAGTTTCAAGGATATTTTTCCCAAAGATTATATGTATATAAAATACACAGTGGAGTGGCAGGGCTTTTTAACCAAGCTTCCAAGACAGAGGAAAGATAATATAAATCAATCTTATATTATTAGATCCTTAGGGTATCTGTTTGGGACATTCACTGATGGTTTAAACCTGTATACTTGCGTTATAAGGTTGTTCAGCAGTTTAAATTGATAAAAAGAGATTGATGAAGGATTTTATTAATCAGACTAAGCCATAAATCACTTACTTATCTCTTATAAGTATTTTATTACCTTGACATACTGTCTGGATATAAATATAACTGGGTCTCTTCTCATCAATATCCTCAAAAGAGCTCTTTATTTATAGCTTTTGGAATCCCAATATTGTCCTTCTGAGGGGTACAGGGGCTCAAAGGGACAGATACTGAGGCTATCAGGGTAACCAATGGTAGCCTGTCAGGTGTTCTTGAGGCTTTAGCACGGGTAGCATCTAACTCCACAGGGTATAGGAATTATTCTAATTTATGATTGATCTTTGGACGTGTGAATAACACTAATCTGTCCTTTTTATGTATCATTTAATTAATTATCCTTAGTAAATGTTCCCAGGAAGTTAATAATTATTTTAATAGACATTTCTACCGACATTCTGAGGTCAGTTGAGTTCTCATTATGTATTAAATAACTGTAGTAAAGCCATGATATTTATTTTACTCCTTATTTTCAAATTTCAGTTGATTTACTAAAATAATTACTTAAAAATATAAGTCATGTGTACTCATGTAATATTCTTACATCATTAGTTTTCTTAGTATTTCACAAAAAATATTGATGTCTAGAAACTCTCATAATAGTATATTAAAGTATTTTAATATATTTTTAGAAGTTGTCATTGTCTTATTTTCAAAATTCTTGGTATTTTGAATTTTATTTAATAAAAAATACCTATAAAGGTTATTTAGTATTTTTACGTAATTTTATGTACTTTTAGACCATCTACTATCCATGGGAATATTTATTACATATGTGGAATGTTACCGTGTGGGTTGTAGCATGTTTACACGGTACCTAAGTTTCTCAGGCCACCTGTCACTTTTTCAAAAGGTGTCCCGCAGCTGCGTACTTGTCAGAGGCCCAGGGCTGCGTACACGAATTTGACGGAGTGAAAGGGCTGTATCTCAGCCGCGCGCGGGTGCATTGGCTGCCGCGGCTGTGTGCGGGAATTGTGACAGAACACATTTCTGTTGGTAACTCCTAAAATATACACAACACCTCAATTCTGACTGAACTTTAGGTGTGAAACCTATATGTGACAATACATTTGAAATTTTTAATTTTCCAAAAAGTTCAATAGTGGTGCCGTGGTATTTTGGTCTTTCTTTCCTTAATTATTTAAAAATATAAGGAGTTGGATTTCAAGGGTGGGGTCAGTGAGTCACCCTACCTACTTTTGGGTGGAAAATCAATTTTTGCAATCATATTTATTGTTTTCCTAATTCTTCTCAGTTTAATTTTATTATTATTATTATTATTTTATTTCTGTTACTTTTGCAGTTTGCTCTGCCATAGTAGCAAGCTGAAAAACCTATACGTGGGGTTTCAGATGAAATATTAAAAATTGCCAAAATCTCAAAGCCATGCCTTCTTTGAATCCTTTATTAATCTTTTAAAAATTTAAGGAGTGATAATTTGGGGTAGTTGTCAGTGAGTGAACCTATCTTAAGTTTGATGGAAAATCTGAATTTGCAAGATTATTCCTTCCTTCCTGTATTTTTATTTTTATTTTTGTTTTTTTTTCTGTTAATTTTTCAGATTTCTCTGTAATATTAGCAAGCTGTACAGAAAAGGCCCACATTCCAGCAGTGCTGAAGCCCACACAACTTGAATGTAGTCAGGTATTGTGCCACATGGCGCCTGCTGTCTTGTGGGGGCCGCATGACTGCACTTGAGTTGTATGGTGGCTAAACAACTACAATCAAGCCATGTAGCATGCCACATGGCCCAAATTAGTTGTTTAGATGGCTCATTTGGGCCATTAATTTATCATCAACCCTTAATAAATTTTTCCTACCCTAAGTGACCTCATTGTATCAGCCATGTGGGTGATGATCAATTATGATATAAAATGCAAGCTTGTGTTTTTTGAAGCCATTGTCTTTGTCAAATGTTTTGGGGACCTTTCCATGGAAGATAATTGTGAGTTTTGGGCCTTTTCCTGCATGAGTCTAGACACACGCTGTGGTGACCAATCCGGGACACCACGGCCAAAAAAAAAAAAAAAAAAAAAAAAATTTGGTTGTACCCCTATGGGTACCTTCATTTCCCCCCATCTCTCAACTTCTCCCTGTCCTAGCGGTCTAGGACAGGCCTCTTGCCTGTCTCTCCGCTTCGATCCCCCCCTCCTACGTTCAACTCCTACTTGTTGCGCCCGCGGCTGTCAGCCTGCTACTTAGCACAGAGCAACCTGACAAAGCAACAAAAATAATAATATTAACAAAATTAAAAGGAACAAAGATAAATGAATAAATAAAATTATTATAAAATGAAAGAGTAGGAAATCCATAAATATTATTGCAGAAATGGATTCCCCACACAAAATAAGGTAGGGTCACTCACTGACCCCACCCTTGAATTCTTACTCCTTATATTTTTTTTAATTAATTTAATACAAATGGTAAATGACCACGGCACCAGTATGGCACCTTTTAGCCATTTTAATATTTCACATGATATGTCATGTATAGGTTTCACACCTCAATTTCAGTCAAAATCCAGGTGTTGTGTGTAGTTTAGGAGTTACACGGGAAATTGTGTTTTGTCACAATTCACGCACGCAGCCCCGCGTCCCTACAGGGCTGGTCTCCTGCGTACGCAAACTCCCGCACGCAGCCCCGCGTCCCTACAGCGTTGGACTCCCGCGTACGCCAACTCCCGCACGCAGCCCCGCGTCCCTACAGCGCTGGACTCCCGCGCAACTGAATTCCCGCGCAGGTAATCCCGTGACCTAGTCACGCGCGCAGCGGTACAGTCCCCCGCGCGCATCTGAGCAGCGGATCAGTCCCTGCGTGCATTTGAATGGACTGATCCCCGCGCCTCCTATGACATCCAGGTACCGCTCAGAGAAGCTACAATATAGTAGGATCTACACTACTTATGTAAAGCTACCACACAAGCATAGATTATAGTTCAAAAACGTTAAAAATCAATTAAAATTAGTTAGTAACTAATTTTTAGTATTTTTTATTAATTAAATAAAGATCCAGACTCACCACGAAATAAGTTGATCAGAACCTTCAAAGACCACAAAACTACATAAGGAGTGGTCGTAAAAATTATTATAAATTACATACAGGATCAGCAGAGAATGGAGAATCAATAAACATCCACTTCTGCTCACTTTGGACCAGTACTTACTGTAAAAATTGAGGATCAGTCCAGGATCAGCAAAATGACTAATCTATTGATTAACAGATCCTGCAGCTAAAAAGGAGCTGTTACTTGATAGATCTAAGGCCAGCAGGCTAACAGCACCTTGAGGACGTGCCAATCTTGCCCTTATTGCCCCCCTAGCCTCAGCCCATGGCTAGTACTCCTTCTAGAGGCCCTCAAGCACCCAAAAAAGAATATTTAAACAGGCTCTTTTTGCCCTTCTGTTTTGAATCAGTTAATCAGTTATCAGGAATTATTTATCATCAATCAGACACAGTTTCATTGTTAATTAAGTGCTTATATGAAGATAAGCAATTGATTTATGACTTAGTCTGTAGTAGTATTATTTACCTTTATTAACCAATCAACCATTGAAGTTTAGTCAAGCAATCTACCCCATCTGCTCTGAAACCCTTCCAATTATTCCAGGATTTTCGTGGTCAAGTGCTCAGAGTGAGTGTTTCCCTTCCTGTCTAGGCCACTCGTGCTGTTAAGCCTGGCCATTAGTGGAATAAGTCCTTTCTAAGGCACCCATATTTATTCCAAGGTTCTTAAACTGCCTAAGGAGGCCCCTTGAAGAGAGGTTGCTAGTCTGTAAAGATCCCCAGTAGTATAATACTGTGGCCCCTCTTTTTATATTATATTTAAAATATTTATAACCAAACCAAATAAACCTTGCACTTGCTCTTACCATACCATTATTGGAGCTTTAAAGTGTTTATTCTTTGGAATATTATTGCTCCAAGTTCTTTTATCACTCTCTGTAGCTAAAGGACTGCAAGGTTCCTGGTATCAGAGAGCTGACAGCGGCCCTGACTTTTGGCAAAGCGAGCAATCGTCGAACCACCTTTGATGATCCCTTCAATCCTTCCTCTTCTCCACTCCATCCACACTCATCCACCACCCTTTCCTCATCCCAACCCACTCAGTCACCATCAACTCATCATCATCCACCCCCAATCGATTCTCCGCCTCAATCCACCATGATCTCATCCCTGCTCGAGTCCTCAGATCCTTCCGATCCTGATTGGTCCATCCTATTCATCCCTCCCACCGGTCCTATTGATCAAAACTTCTCAGGGTGCCATCCTCCCCAACCCGCTCGTCTTGAATCCATCGATCCTCATCCCTCACGACCCCCTCATTTGACCCTTCCCGATCCACTCATCCAACCGACGCCGTTGCTTGTCGCGACGGTCGTCAAACATTGAATCGACCTCCCCGGCTCCCTTGGGTTCATCAGATCCTCCCAAACTCAACCCTGCTCATCCAAGTTCAGATCCTCGCCCATCATCGGATCCAACCGACGACCGCAAGCGACCGCTCGCGGCCGCCGGAACCTTCACCCCGCTGTTGCCGCCGATCGGGCAACGACAGCTGTTGTCAACACCCGCGCCAGCGGTCGCGGGTGCCCATCTGGTTGCCCGCGGTCATTCTCGACGCGGGCGACATTTCTTTTTTTTTCCCTCTCATGTCATCTTTTTTTTATGTTTTCATTTTTCCGCACCTATTTGTAGTATCTCTTGTACGTAGTATACAGGGCCTCATGTCTATAAAAGGAGGGGCTCTCCCCTGCCTTTTGGCCCAGGATCCAGCAGACCATCATCATATCATCTCATCTGTCTCCTTCATCATCAGAAATCAACTTATCCGTGGGCATCCTTCCCCACTTATCTGAGCAATTTATCTGGGTATTTCCATGATTCCCCCTTGATCCTTTGAGCCTCCTTACTCAAACTCTGTCCCTTGTTACCTTGATCCTTATCACCAACCAATAGCCTTGCTGGTTGAAGAAGAATTCCTGTCTGAATTCTTGGGTGTGTTATACCACTCTGATCCCTTTTTCCGACCATACTGGTCTTGATCTCTCCTTGATCATCTTTCTGGAGCCAATCACGTTTGATTGAAGAGGTTTTATTAAGCTTAAAACCTGGAGTGTTATACCTCCCTTCTTCTTTAATGTTGAATTTCGCCACGCTATTCTTGAGTCCCTTGAGAAGTGTTGGGATATTCTTGCTCGAATTTGTTATTGATTTGCTTCTAGAGCTTCATAAACAAATTGCTTTTGTTTTGTTCAGCCTCCCACAGTTATCTGGTACCCTTCAAGCGCTTGATTGCGGAGAGTTGGGCAGGTTCATTGAGAACCTGGAGGTTGGTTGGGATTGAGTTGATCTTTCCTAATCAGCTGCTGACGACCAGAGTTATTAGCTTGTGGGCGTTGTCTTACAACTGCCTTGTTCTATTGAACTCTGAACAAACCTTGACTTATTTGTTCAAGTCTTTACCTGCACCATCATGCCTCAGATAGTGTTTTTTCCATCGCTACCAACAACTCTTATCCTCTTCCCTTACTTTGATTTCTCATCCATAAGGTTCTGGACCTTGATTCCGGTTACATTTAAATATTATTGTAACTCCTAGGAGGGAAGCCTAAACAGCACCTTTCCCCTCCATAGAACTGCCACGGCTTAGCACCGTTTGGAGTCTTACAACGCAACAAAGTGGTTACTAAGCTCCTTGTTGCATATTTCTTTACAGTTTTGTATTTTTTTTGAAGCTAAAGGCGTTTGGCTGGGATCCTGGGATTTACAAGAGCAATCCATCAAGAAAAACGCTTATTTTTAGGCTCTGGGTACACCCTCAGAGTTTTAAATTATCCAGGAGGTACTGGAACTGGGTTCTAAACCATTTTTTTACACCCAATTAAAGGGGCCCAGGAAAACTATGGTACAGTTTTTATGGTGCCCATGGCCCCATTTTTCCATATTATTATTTGATTATGTATTTTTCAAGAGTTTTTTCACCACAAGGTGGAACTCTTTGGGCCCCATTTTGTTTGAAACCAGGATTTAAGTTGTATCTGAGGTATCCTACAGCCATGTTCTGTTTGAGGTGGCTGGTGGCTGGCCATTGCAGCAGCAGGTTTCCTTGCGCAACAGCAAGGCCAGTTGGTTTGTGCCTGCACAAGGTATTTTCCTGACTAAATGTGGTAAGTAGCAACCTACCTGGCCCATGCAAGTTAGTCAAACAACTACCAGCAGTGCCGGCAGTTTCTACATTCCTGGCCTGCACTGAAGAATGTATTTGGAGATGTGCTGCAGCTTGCAGCAGCCTTGGAAAACTATGGGGGAGTTGAAAGGTATTTTCAGGCCTATCTGCAGTTTCAGAGAGTCCACAGCTGAATGTGGGGTTATGGAAAAAACACATTTTTTCCTGAACTACTAAACTATACATAGCTATTGTTTTCTTACCCAAATATTATTTCAAAAACAATAAATGTGGATATAGTGAGTTGGAGTATGTTAAAATATGTATGCACTTACACCTGTGCTACATATGAGTGTAATCCAAATGGGATGCACATTTGGGCCTCTGCGGCCCATTGGGCACACACACACAGACCATACGTGCCAGTTTGGATGTCATGGATTTGGGGAAACTGACCTCAAAATGCGTGAAACAGGCCTATTGGTTCACAAGCCCTAACGGGCCCGGCAGGGTATATGGGCAAATACAGCCAAATGGGCTTGTATGGGCATAATTGGGCCCAAGGTTTCTTTTGGACATTCTTTGCCAAATCTGCTGGCCCGCCAAAGTGTGTTAAATTCACTTTATGGGCTTGGGTGCGGCCCATTGGGGCCGCTGCCCATGTTGCAGCTCATTTGGGGCTGCCACCCATTTTTTGGCCCGTTTGGGGCCGCTGTTTTTGCTTATAGCCCGTTTATGGGGCCCAACGGCCCGCATGGGGCCGTTGTAGGGGGAAGAGGGACTCAAAATGGAGTCCCCCCACCTCGGTTGTGGCTGTTGAGCCGGTCACCGCTGCCACGCTGGGTGGCAGCCGTGGAGCTGGGGCCAATGGCCCCGGCTCCTCCCCCTCCCCTTCCTTGCCATTGCAAGGAGGAGGACAAAGGGCTGGCTGGGTTGAACCAGCCAGCGACCCATTGCAAGAGGCAACCCATCAGGGTGGGGGGGACCTGATCACCCCCCACACAAAATTTGGTGGCTGGGCTGGTCGCAGCAAGGCAACCGGCGGTGTGGGGGAATTGACCACCCCCCACCATTAAAAGGGCGCTCTCCCCCCCCCCCCTTTACCAAGGGGGAGGAGCGACGGGCTGCAGGGGATTCCACCACCCCCCAGCCCACCTACCTTGACAACGCCCTGGGTGTATTGACCTCCAGGGCCCCTGGTAGGGGGATTTGACTGCCCCCTCCAGGGCCCCTGGTAGGGGGATTTGACTGCCCCCTCCAGGGATTTGAGTGAAAGAGGGGGGGGTGGCATGTCCGCCAGTTACACCCCCCCCCCCCCCCCATGTGTATCTGAGACCGGACCCAGGTGTGTCCTGGGTCCCACCTGGCCATTTGTATGGCCAGGGGCTCGTTTCATGAGGCAACCAGCCAGCATGTGAGGTAACAGGCTGGTTGTAACAGGCAACCGGCCAGGGGTTTGAACAGCTAAGGGGCTGGTTCAGCCCCATTGAGGTGGAAACACCAGAAATGACTGGAATAGGCTGGTTGTAAGGGTACAGGGACTGATGCCATGCGGATTGATCTAGCCCAAACCAAGTAACAAGGCCGGTGTGGAGACTCCTTTGGGATTGGGTAAAAAATTAGCAAATAGCTTGCTGGCAGTCACTTGAGGGGGAATTTAGTATTACAGCTTCAAATAAGATAGAGGAATACTAAGGGTGGTTTTGAATTGCCTGCCCCTCTGAGTACTATAGTAGTCTCACAACAATAAAAGAAAAAGAGAAATGGTGGCTGATTGTAAAATAGAGTTGCTACTATAGTAGTCTCTATCAGACCTAGGATCAATGTATTCAAGCTTCATAAGGAAGAAATGATGGAACAGATAAGTGACCTGGTGGATAGAAGCTGAGTAAGGGAAGATTCCTTTCTCCAGTCTTTTCCTTTATATATTTTTATATTTATTATATTGGTTACTGATTGATACTCCTTTGGTGATACAGGTGATGATTTGAATAAAGCTTGAAATGGTTGGGCCTATAGTTGATGACTGATGATGATGTTTGATGATGATGATGATTGATGAAGTAGGTGATGATGATGGATGATGATGGATGAGGTAGGTGATGCTGATGGATGATGATGATGACCAATGATGATGATGGTGAGTGATGATGATGATGGATGATGGTCAAGGCAGGTGATGTTGATGATGGATGGTGATGATGGTAGGTGATGATGATGACTGATGATGATGATGGTAGGTGATGATGATGACTGATGATGATGATGATGGTAGGTGATGATGTTTAGGTTATGGGCACATGGTGGTGATGTTCACAGGTATGGGTTAAGGAGTAAATAATGGTGGTGGTGGATGGTCAAAAGTATGGGTTATTGGATTGGGTCATGGTCAAAAGTATGTGTTGATGATGGTGATGGTGATGGTGATGGTTGATGGTGATGATGATGGTGATGGTGATGGTGACAATATTGGTGATGATCATAGTATGGGTTATGGGATAATGGTTGAGGGTAGTAAAGTATGGGTTAAGGGTGCCTAAGAGGCATGGTGGTCCCTTGGAGGGAAGGATGGGGGGAACTGATGATGGGACCTGGATGGGGGAGAGAGGCCCTCTATTTATAGAAAATCCTGCCCTCAGGAATGCCCCTGAGGGTCTCCCTGGTACAGTGAATACAGTTCATGAGGCATTTTTGCTGGTCAGAGGAGGAGGCTGTGCAGGATCTACATGCATGTACACCCTTGCATGAATTGCTGTGCTGCATTGATACAGGTGCCCCCTGCATAAATTACTTCTGTATAGTGTCCTGTATGATGCTGTACAGCCTCTGCATGCAGTGTCTTGCATATATTGCTGTGTATACAGGTGATTTGTTTGGTTCTCCATGCAGTGCCTTGCATATATTGTTTCTGTATTATGTCCTGTATGATGCTGTACAGCATCTGCATGCAGTATCTTGCATATATTCCTGTGTATACAGGTGATTTGTTTGGTTCTTCATGCAGTGTCTTGCATATATTGCTGTGTATACAGGTGGTTTGTTTGGTTCTTCATGCAGTGCCTTGCATATATTAATTATGTATAATGCTGCAGGTTTGTTTGGTGCTGTATGGTGGTACTGTATGGGGTATGTACTTGAAAGAATCCAGGGTATGTCCATGAACCTTCACTGGTCTGTGACACCTGGTAGGGGTATGGGTAGGCCAGGGTTGATTTAAGCTGTATCTTCTAAACCATGAGAGATAGAGGGGTGCTTTGGCTGAGTGACTAGGGGTTACCTTTGGTGTAGAATCCATTTTTGAGGTCTTTTTGATGATTGGAGCTTTCCTTATGCTAGAAAAGTGAGTCTGATGGCTAAAGGTTAGTTTTTGGAGCACCACACCGGTAGAGTCTGTAGAGCTCTTTTGGAGCAGGATATTTGTATTTTGGCTTGTTGTATCATGGGCTCACAAGGGGCCAATCTTTTTTACTTAAGGAGCTCTTCTCCCTTCTTTTTTCAATCATCTATTCATCATCCAATCAAATTCATCACCAATATCATCCAACATATTGCCCCATTCTGAGAGCCCATTAGCAATTATTGACACAAGGTGTCCAGCATTTCTTTTGCTTTAAATACTGTTAATTTTTCTGAGCTAATTTCTGGCCATAATTATAACTCATTATCAGTACCAACATCACAATTACTTCCAAGCCATATAGACCCTTTTACCTCACTCTGGAGAACGTCAAAGACCTCACTTTTTCCACAAAGATGTCCTATATCCCTTATTTTAGCTCCACCAAGATAGTTCTGAACAGTCAGAATTATAATTCTTGGGCTGTCCTTATGGATAGTGAGCTTGACAACATCTGTTGTGGGGATATAATGGATGCAGATGACACTTTGATCAGTTCAGAAGTGGAGAAAAAGTGCTATCATCTCATCCTTAGGCATCTTGATGAGAATCATGTGACATGGGTTTCTGATACTCTTAGGGAAGATGAGAGAAGGAGGGGCAGCATCCTTTGGAAGTTGATTAAGTCCAAATATTCTGGTGATTCTGTTCACCAGAAGGGTATAGCCTTCAATAAACTATTCAAGTTACAGTATTTGAGTTGTAAGAAGTTTGTTTCAGAGGCTAGGTCTAGCATAGAAAATTTAAGTCATGAGGACTTAACATGGATCCTGAGTGTTTCTCACTCTTAATCCTTCAGAAGCTACCAAAGGAGTTTGATTCTTTAGTCAGAATTATCTCTCAATTGGATCTTCTTCCTGGGGAGGAGGATGTGTTGAAGAGGATTGAAAAGGATGATCTTCAGTTCAAAATGAATGGGGGCTCTGGAACAGCCCTTGTTGGAAAGACTTGAAAATCTCTCAATAAGGCAAAAAAGGATTTGTCCAAGGTCTTATTCTATAATTGTCAGAATAAGGGACATTATGCTAAAGATTGCAAGGAGGCCAAGAAGAGGCAGAAGTCTGAAGAGAATGACAAGGAGGTCAATCTAACTACTGAAAATGTTGCAACAGTGGTGTGTGATGGTTCAATGGAAATGGTTGTTGGGGAAGAAGGTCCCAACAAGAAGGCCAAAATTGATGAGGATCAAGAAATGAACTTGATTTATTATGAAGTGAGTAATCTTAACCTCAAAGATGAGAAATTATCAGTGACTGATAAAGCTTCTTTCCTATTAGGAGGATTGAAGGAGGATGTTCTTGTTTTGATTGATGCTGGTTGTACAGATCACACGTTCTTTGAACCAAATTTTCAAATCTTAGTGATCATGATGGAGTTGTAAATATTGGTCAGAAAGGCAGAACAATTCAGATTAAGGAAATTGGAAAATTCATTCTTGCAAATCACTTGGGTTTCCAAATTTTTTTTTAGAAGGTTTTCTATGTACCAGAGTTTCCTTCTAACCTTGTGTCTCTTGGAGTGTTGTGGAAAAAAGGTTTCCAGATTTTTTATCTTAAAGAAGATAGGTTTGTTATTGATATGAATGGGAGAACTGTTCTTAGTGGACAAGTTTGTAATAAGCTTTTGTGTGGAAGCTTGTTCAAATTCTCAGCTCTGAGCACTGTTGCTCATAATAGAAGTGGCCATAAGGTAAAGGACAGCAACTGTGAGAGTTGTACTTTGGGGGCTAAGACTAGAAATGTGTTCTCTAAGAGTAGAGATTGCACTGATGTTCCTAGAGAGGAATTTTCCATTGATTTTGCAGGGCCATTCACACTGGAGTCCCTTGGTGGGGCCAGATACTTCATCAATTTAGTTGATACTGAAACTAATTATGTTTGGTTTAAACCAATTTGATCTAAGGATCAGACCACAGAGGAGGTTTCTATAATCTTCCAATTCTGGAAACAGAATGGTCTAATAAAGAAGATCAAGAGGTCTATTACCAATGGAGGTGGTGAATTTGTGAGTAAAGATTTTGAGCCGTTATTGAAAGATTATGGTATCATTCATATAGTCACTACTGCGAGTACTCCACAGAATAATGGAATAGTTGAGAGAATGAATAGGAATTTAAGGGACAAAGTCAGAACCATTATGTCTTAATCTGGTCTACCAAAGTTCTTATGGGCTGAGTTGATGTGTACCGTCTGTCTGTTGCACAACATTGTAAGTGTTAATGGGAAGAGTCCTCATTATCAGTTTTGGAAGTTGTACCCCAAAACATCACACCTAAGAACAATTGGTTGCTTGGTGTATTATAGTATCCACCATAATGAGATGTTTGGAAAATTAGACCCTAGAGCCAGAACAGGGGCACTTGTAGGCTATGATTTGATAAGTAAATTGTATAGGATCTATTTTCCAGGGACAAGAAAGGTTATCTATAGTAGGGATGTAAAATTTGATGAAAGTACCTTTCCACTCAAAAGGAGTGAAGATGTTGTTGTGAATAAGTCACAACAAGAAATAGAATTAGCACCTATTTCACCAGAAAAGGCTGAGGAACATTTGGTTCCAGATGATGAAGAGTTGGCAGACGTGCCACCAGAGGGTTTAGTGCCCTCTTCAGGGGAATCCATTAATTTGGAACCTGATGAGCCTCCACCTCCAGTTAGAAGGAGGGAAAGGGTTTGAGTGCCAGTTGATAGGTACAGGGAATGGAAGTCCCATTATTCTGCCGCAGGATATGATTAAGATATATTTCAGGAACAGTGTATGCTCAATGAAGTCCTGGAGTTGAGTGAATACATGGTTAACAGGGTTAACCTAAGAAGCTTTGGCCAAGCTATGAATTCTGATGAGAGAGCCAACTGGAAGAGTTCTATTTTTGAGGAATTTGATTCTCTAAAGAATAATAGTGTCTTTGAAGTGGTTAAGCGGGATTCTGTTCCAAAAGGAAAGACCATTGTGGGGTCTAGATTGGTCTTAAACAAGAAGTTTGACACAAATGGAGTTTTGAAGAGGTTTAAAGCTAGATGCGTTGCACAGGGCTTCAAGCAGAGAGAAGGTATTGATTACCAAGAAACTTTCTCAAAAACTGGAAGTCTTTCCACCTTCAGGTACATCATTGCTCTGGAAGTGGAGTTGGGTGAATGAATTAGACAAGCTGTTTTCGTAACAGCATACTTGAATGCAAAACTTGGAGAGGAGGAGACTGTTCATATGTAAATTCCTGATTGTTTTTGTGAATGGTTAGTAGAGACTAAAACAGAAACCATGAAGAAAATCTGTGTTAAAAGTTTTCTTTCAGCAGATAAAGGGTAATATGTCCTCAAGCTGTGTAGATCCCTGTATGGATGGAAGCAAGCAGCTAGGTTGTGGTATAATACCATCAGTGAGAAACTGATACAGATTAGTTTCATGACATCTGAGGCCAACCCTTAGGTCTTTTTGAGAAAGGATTCAATTTTTTTTGTATGGGTTTATGACTTAATCATCATCGGAAATGATAAAGAGAGAGTCATGGATACACTCAAAAAGGAATTGAAGATAAAAGATCTTGGTCTGGCGCAACAGGTGCTAGGAATGAAAGTCAGTAAGAGCAACAATGGTATTAAGTTAAAACAGAGTCACTACGTGGCAGCTCCTCTTAAGAAATATGGCTTAGAAGATGCAAAGGAGTTTGGTACTTCCATGCAAGTAAACATTTGTTTAGAGAAGTCTACAGATGAGGAGTATGTGGAGTTTGTTCAATCTGGGAACAACTACAGGTCATCTATTAGCTTTCTTAATTATTTGGGGCAGTGTACAAGGCCCAATATTGCCTTTACAATTGGTTTCTTGTTTCGACACTTAGAGAATCCAAGCATGAGGCATTGGTCAGTGTTTAAGAGAGTTATGAGGTATCTTAAAGGAATGCACAGTCTGGTACTGTTGTTTACAAAGTCAGAAAACTTTGATTTGGTTGGTTATTCTGATGCAAGTTGGGCAGGTGGTAACACTAGGGAATCAACAAGTGGTTTTGTATTCTTCTTAGGTAATAATCCGGTGTTGTTGATGTCCAAGAAGGTATCAGCAATAATTCTTTCATCAACAGAGGCTGAGTATAGAGATTAATTAGCAGCTTCACAGGAGGCAAAGTGGTTGAGGAAAGTCTTAGAGGCTACACATAAGCCACAAGGGTTTGCATTTTTGTATTCTGATAACCAGAGTGCCATTTCTTTGGCGCAAAACCAAGTGTTCCATTCAAGAACAAAACATATCAATGTTCACTATAACTATATTTGCAATGCAGTTAATGTCAAGGAGATTGTGTTGAGGTACATGCCTACTGGAGAAATGATTTCAGATATCTTGACTAAGGCTTTAGATAGGAACAAGCATCAAGGCTTTGTGACTGATATGCCAATGTCACCCCTTTTGGATTAAGGGGGTGTGTTAAAATACATATGCACTTATGCATGTGCTACATATGAGTGTAATCCAAATTGGATGCACATTTGTTCCTCTGCGGCCCATTTGACACACACATGGACCATACGTACCTGTCAGCTCTCTGATACCAGGAACCTTGCAGTCCTTTAGCTACAGAGAGTGATAAAAATTCTGGAATAATAATTATTATTATTCCAATAATAAACACTTAGAAGCTCAAATAAATGATATAATAAGAGAAGTTGCAAGGTTTAATTTGTTTGGTAATAAATGGTTTTCAATATCATATCAAAAAGGAGCCACAGTATTATACTACTGGGGATCTTTACAGACTGCAACCTCTCTTCAAGGGGCCTCCTTAGGCAGTTTAAGAACCTTGGAAAAAAGATGGGTGCCTTAGAAAGGACTTATTCTACTAATGGCTGGGCGTAACAGCACAAATGGCCAAGAAAGGAAGGGTAACACTCACTCTGAGCACTTTACCACGAGAATCCTGGAGTAATTGGAAGGGTTTTGGAGCAGATGGGGTGGATTGCTTGACTAAACTTCAAGGGTTGATTGGTTGATAAAAATAAATAATACTACTACAGACTAAGTCATAAATCACTTTTGTATCTTCATATAAGCACTTGATCAACAATGACACTGTGTCTGATTGATAATAATAATTCCTGGTAAAATGATTAACTGATTAGATCCAAAGAGGTCTGTATAAATACCTTTTTGGGGTGATTTTGAGCTTCTCAGTGCACGTAGAGAGGGTTCTGCTCGTGGGCTGAGGCTGGCAAGCCAGTCAGGGCAAGATTAACACGTCCACTTGGTGCTGTCAATCTGCTGTCCTTAGATCTGCTGGTTTTCTGTACTATTTTAGCCACAGGATCTGTTAATCTGTTATTGCATAAATTTGATCATTCTGTACTTATCCTTTATTCGTACTATTGATATTTCTTCAAAGCGGGCAAATTTGTATGTTTACTAATTTTCTATCATCTGCTGATCATGTAGATAATTTTAAATAATTTTTATGAACACTCCTTCTAGTGTTTTGTGGTCTTCAAAGATCAGGGTCAGTGATTTACGTGGTAATCCTTGATCTTTGATTTATTATTAAAAAAGTTTTTTAAACTTAATTTTCATGAATTTTATTTAAGTTTTAATCTTTTTAGATCATTAGTAATGCATATGTCAGTTTTTTAAATATACTAGGCAACTCTAACTAGGTTGTAGCTCTTCTGAGAGGTGCCTGGTTGTTAGATTAGTCACGATGGATCCAGACGCGGGGATCAGTTAGTACAGATGCGCGCGGGGTAGGATCTGCTGCGTGCGTGGAAGAATCTAATGTTGGGTGAGGATTCCATTTCTGTAATAATATTCATGGATTTCTCACTCCTTATTTTGTTTATTGAGATATTCTTATTTTTTCATAGTTTTGTGTTGCTCTTGACAGGTTTCTCTGTACATGGTAGCAGGCTGACAGTACCTGTGTGGATGTCATTGATTTGGGGAAACCAGCCTCAAAACGCATGCAAAATGCCTATTGCTACACAGGCCCTAATGGGCCCGGTGGGGTATATGGGCAAATAAAGCCAGATGGGCTTTTAAGGGAATAATTGGGACCAAGTTTTATTTTGGACATACTTGGCCAGACGGGCTGGCAATCCAAAGTAAGTTAAACTCACTTTTTGGGCTTGAGGGCGGCCCATTGGGGCTGCTGACCATTTTACAGCCCATTGGGGGCTGCCGCCTGTGTTGCGGCCCCTTTGGGGCCACTGGTTTTGCTTACAGCCCGTTTATGGGGCCCAACAGCCCACGTGGGGCCGTTGTAGGGGGCAGAGGGACTCAAAATGGAGTCCCCCCACGCTGGTTGCGGCTGCCACGCTGGGTGGCGGCCGTGGAGCTGGGGCCAATGGCCCCGGCTCCTCCCCCTCCCCTTGCTTGTCATTGCAAGGAGGAGGAGGAAGGGCCGGCTGGAGTGAACCAGCCAGCAACCGGTCACAAGAGGCAAAAGGTCAGGGTGGGGGGACCTGATCACCCCCCCACCAAATGTGGTGGCTGGGCCAGTCGCAGCAAGGCAACCGGCGGTGGGGGGGGGAATTGACCACCCCCCCACCATTGAAGGGGCGCTCTCCACCCCCCTTTAGCAAGAGGGAGGAGCAACGGGCTGGAGGGGATTTGACCATCCCCCAGCCCACCTACCTTGACAATTCCCTGGGGGTATTAACCTCCAGGGCCCCTGGTAGGGGGATTTTACCAACCCCTCCAGGGATTTGAGTAAAAGAGGGGGGTGGCATGTCCGCCGGTTACACCCCCCCCCCAAAGTGTGTCTGAGACAGGACCCAGGTGTGTCATGGGTCCCAACTGGCCAGGGGCTGGTTGCATGAGGCAACCAGCCAGCATGTGGGGTAACAGGCCAGTTGTAACAGACAACCGTCCAGGGGTTTGAAAAGCTAAGGGGCTGGTTCAGCCCCATTAAGGTGGAAACACCAGAAATGACAGAAATATGCTGGTTTTAAGGTTACAGGGACTGATGCCATGCGGGCTGATGTAGCCCAAACCAAGCAACAAGGCCTGTAGAGCCTGTAGAGCTCTTTTGGATTGGAAAATTTGCCTTTTGCCTTGTTGTATCATGGGCTCACAAGAGGCCAATCCTTTGTACTTAAGGAGCTCTTCTCCCTGCTGTTTTCCATCATCTATTCATCATCCAATAGGATTCATCACCAATATCATCCCACATATTTCCCCATTGTGAGAGCCCATTAGAAATTATTGAAACAAGCTGTCCAGCATTTCTTTTGCTTTAAATACTCCTCATTTTCCTAAGCTCATTGCTGGCCATAATTATAACAGAGTACCCTTGTGGGGGTGGTTCTCCATGAAGGAGTGGTAATTTGGTGGTTGTTCCATAGGGTTACTGTACCTAGTTTGGCGCTGTGGTGACCAATTTTAAGTTTTTTATCTCATCATCAAAAAAAAATTGCTGCTATGGGGAATCTTCCTCTTTTGTTCCTTCAAACTCCTCCTTTTCCTAGCGGTCTAGGAAGGGTACCCCTAGGGCTTTCTATTCCCCAGTTCATGCATTCAGTTCCTCCTCTTTGTGCTTGGCTCCCAATTTTTTTTGCCAAGTGCACAGACGGCCATCCCTATCATTATCACCATCACCACCACCCCTTCCTATTCCACTTCTTCTTCTTCAATTCTCTATTCAACTCAATCCATTCCTTCATCCAATCAATCCACCATCTCATTTGGCTGAACGCTTGATTTCTATCAATCACTCTCCAAAGCTTTTCTATCCTATCTCATAGCCCCCACCACAATGGCTAGTGCCCTCATCCCTCACTAAATCTCCCTTTTAACTGGTTTGTTGACCACCTTACTTGCCACAGCCACCGGTACCTTCCTATTCTCTGCCTCCCCCAATATGCTCAATCAAATCTTCAAAGCACCTCTTGATGCTTGGATTTCTCGTACTCAATCAAGAAGCTTGTCCAGAAGGCTCATCTCAATTCATCATGCCCCTATCTTTTCCTCCCTCTCTGCTATCTCTGGTACTACCTTACTTGCCACCATGGTCAATCTTATCACCGTCCTTGCTCATCCTCCATCCTCCCCTTTTGGAGAAGGGACCACGCCCTTGCTTTAATGGTTGCGGTGGTTGTTTACAGTTTTTTTGGCTGTTTTCAAAATCTTGGACACCCTTTAGCAACTGAGCGCGTCCACTCATCACCTCCTCCCTGTTTCTTTGTTTTCAAATTTTATTTTTACTATTTAATTTAAACTAAATTAAAAAAAATCCTGCTCTCAAATGTATCATCCTCTTGTAAATATTACACAGGGTCTCTTGCATATAAAAGGAGGGGATCTCCCCTGCCTTTTTTCCCCATCAATCAGCCCTCATTCATGATCCATCTATTGGTATCATCATTGTCATCTGAGGCAATCAAAAAGCTGATACATCATCTGGGGGATCCATCCTCCATCTTTTATCCTGGGTATATCTATGATTGCCCCTTGATCCTTGAGCCTCCATACTCAAACTCCTAATCCTCCCTCCTGTGGCGCTGTTCCTTATCACCAAACAATAGCTTTGCTGGTTGAAAAAGAATTCATTTTGTTGAATTATTGAAGGTTTTAAACCACTCATTTGATCCCTTTCTCTGACCACTTCTGTCTTTATCATTCATTTGATTGTCTTTCTGTAACAAGTCACGTTTGACTGAGAGGTTTCTTTAAACTTGAAACCTGGAGTGTGAAATCTCCCTTTATTTCTTTAAGGTTTAATTGTGCCATGCTATTCATGAGTCCCTTGAGAAGTGCTGGTTTATTCTTGTTTGAATTTGTTACTGTTTGGCTTCTAGAGCTTCATAAAACAAATTGCTTTGTTTTTTACAGCCACCCACAGTTATCTGGTACCCTTCAAGCGCTCAATTGCAGGGAGTTTGGCAGTTTGATTGAGAACCTGGAGTTTGGCTGGGATTGAGTTTATTTTTCCTAATCTTCTTCTTACAACCAGAATGATTATCTTGTGGGTGTTGTTACTTACAACTGCCTTGTTTGATTGAACTCTGAAAAAACTTTAAATTATTTTGTTCAAGTCTTTCCCAAACCTTCTTGCCCCAGATAGTGTTGTTGCATTGCTGCCAACTACTATCAAAATTTATCCTTTCCATTGATTCCTTATTTACAAGGTTCTGGATCTTGATTCTGGTTACATTTGAACATTTTTTTAAAACTCAGGAGGGCAGCCTAAACAGCACATTTTCCCATCCACAGAACTGCCTCTGGCTCAGCACCCTTTGGAGTCTTACATTTGGTCCCCCAAGCCAGGATCAAACCAGCAACCTTGGGATTTACCATCCCAATACTTTTGGAATCAACTTCAAAATCCAATTCTTTCTTTTTTTTCTCTGTTTCTATTTTTCTTGGATCTGATCCATGGAGAAAACTTATCTCAGAAGTAAGTCCTGCCAATGTTGCACTGGTTGGGCAAGATTTTTTTTTTTGTGGAACCCTAATCTTGCCACACTTGTGAGCCATTATGGAAAATCTTCTCTTTTGATCCTCTAGGAACTCTTTTATTCATAAAGGAATCTACTGGTACCTCCTCCTCCTCTGCTTGTGCTAAGATGGTCAAGGAAAACCCCAGAACAAGAACTTGGGTTAAAATGGGACAAATTTCAAACAATTCCTGGATTCTTACAAAATGGCTGTGGAAGTGGATGGAGCTAGCAAATACAATATAGCCTATCAACTATGTTTCTTTATTTCATCTGCTGAAGTTAAGGAATTAATTGATTCTTTTGATGAATTCAAATCTCATAATTGGACGCTTATAAGGGAAGAAATGCTGGCATATTGGCGAAAGATAGATATAGCTTTCTTTAGGCTACCAGAATTGGACAATCTTGTCTCTCAGTGGATCTCAAAGGATGGTATTTCTTCAGCCTCTGATAATTAATCATTTAGGAAATTTTTGGATCCTATCCAATCTTATCTCCTTAGAAATGATCATATTGACACTGTGGAAAAAGTTTTAGTCTGATTTTTCCAATCTTTTTTGCTAGGATTCCAGGAGAAAATAAGGGATTAATTGGTTAAATCTGGATATATGATCAGGACAAGGGATAATTGTTTCAAGCTTCCTGCTTTTCTCATCCTCAGGATTTCTGTGTATAAATTCATGAAAAGTAAAACTGCCCTATGTTTTGAAAAATCCTGCACCACTGAACCTGTTCCCTTACCTGTTTTTTGAGTCTAACAAAATTATGAGGAAAATGGAGGCCAGTTGTTGTCCCAAATCAAATCCTCAGACTAACAAAGAAACTGCAACTATTGATGAAATCACAAAACTTCTCCAAGCTTTCAAAAATAAAATGGATCAAAAAATTTCTGCTCTTGCTTCTCCAAAGCCTTCTAATTCTTTTCCTAGATCTTCTCTGGTCTGCTACTATTGTCATAGGGAAGTTCATCAAACTGGATGCTGCGCAGAACTCCAGAAGAATAAGGAGGAAAAGTTGGTGTAACAGAAGGCAAATAATTTTTTTCCTTCCTAATGGTGCTCTGATCCCTATTGATTCATCACGCCCTATCCATCATGTGGTGGCATCTTTTCAGCCATCTCCTCCTAATCCTCCCAAAAAAGTTTCTTTGTCCTATTGGCATTTTTGATCTTCCTGTGGTACTCTTCAACCATGGTATCCTCCTGCTATCTCCTCTAGCTTTTCTGGAGCTTACCAATCTTATCCGGCTAGGAATCAAAATGAGGAACCAAAAACTCACAAAGCTCCCCCTATGCCATCCTCTATCCTTTTTAAACCTGTCAAACATTGATCATCCCCCAAACCTCCATCCTTTGTGGTGGAAGAAATGGACTTGAAAATGGAACCTCTGATGGAAAGGTTTCAAAACCACACTGATCCTTCTCCTCCACCTGTTAAAACACCTCAACCTGCTGATCCTGTCATAATCCCTGCTTCACCTCAGGATCCTCCCTCCAACCATCCCAAAGTTTGGTTCAAGGAGGCAATCTCTAAGGACCACCCCAATGCTGTGGAAGGGATACTCAAAAAATCTCTGATCTGAAAATTCCTGATTTCTCTGTTGATGAGATCCTGTCAATTTTTCCATCTGTTGCTAAAGTGATGAAGAAATGTGTCTCTTGCCAATGTGTGGAAATTGGCTCTGAAGAATTGAAGTTTTCCCCTGGAATGTTGCTTGAGGACTCTGGCGGAACCAATCTTTCCTCATAATCCATCCTTTACTCTTGTCCTGTTGGTTTTCTGCATTGTTGCCTTGGCAAATTGGATAAAATGGTTTATCTCCTGGTCAATTCTGGTTCTCAACTTAACCTGATTTTGGATTATATGGCCTGCAAACTCAAGCTCAGTCCTAGAGTTAGCTTCAACTCTGCGGTGTATGGAATAGGGAATCATTCTTGTGAGTTAGTTTGTGTCAGCTTGCTACTATGTACAGAGAAACCTGTCAAAGTAAAAGAAGAAATATGATAGAAATAATTAAATAAGAAAATTAGAGTTTACTGAAGAATGAGTGGGAAATCCATAAATATTATTGCAGAAATGGATTCCGCACCCAAATCTGGTAGGGTCACTCACTGACCCCACCCTTGAAATCTAACTCCTTCTATTTTTTAATAATTAAATGAAAAAGGGACCAAAAGCCATGACACCAATATGGCACTTTTTTGGCCATTTCAATATTTCACATGTATTGTCACATATAGGTTTTACAACTAAGTTTCACTCATAATTGGAGTGTTGTGTATATTTTAGGAGTTACACACAAAAATGTGTTATGTCACAATTCCCGCGCGCAGCCATGCATCCTTACACATCCCTACGTACCCGTAGCTACGCATTCCTGCGTACAGAGGTCACACGCGAAGCTAATTTTGCCACCCACGCAGTGGATCCTACCCCGCCCACATCTGAATTGACTGATCCCCGAGGCTGGATCAGTTGTGACAAATCTGAAAACCAGGTACTGCTCAAGATAGCTACAACCCAGTTAGGGTTAGCTAGCATATTTAATAACCTGACATATGCTTATTAATTTTCTAAAAGCTATAAAACTTAAAAAAAATTTATAAGAAATCAAGTTTAATTATTTTTTTAATAATAAACCAAATATCAAGAATTACCACGTAAATCACTTATCCTGATCTTCAAAGACCACAAAACAATACTAGAATTCATCAGAAAAATTATTAAAAATTACCTACGTGCTCAGCAAATGATGTAAAATTAGTAAACGTTCACATCTGTCCACTTCAAATCAATATTAAAAGTACAAATGAAGGATGAGTTCAGAATGATCACATTTACACCATAACAGATTTAAAGATTCTGTGGCTAAAATAGGACAGATATCCAGCAGATCTGATGTCAGCTGATTTAGAGCACCAATTGGACGTGATAATACTGCCCAGAATAGCTTTCCAGCCTCAGCCTAAGAGCTGAACCCTCTCTACATACCCTGAGAAGCTCATAGTCACCCCTAAAAGGTATTTATACAGACCTCTTTGGACCTATTATTCCCCATCAGTATACCAGGAATTATTATTATCAATCAGACACTGTGTGATTTTTACTCAAGTGCTCATAAAAGAAATAAGTAATTGATTTATGACCTAGTCTGTAGTATTATGATTTATTTCTCAAAAAACCAATCAACCCATTGAAGTTAGTCAAGCCAATCCGCCCCATCTTCTCAAAAACCCTTCCTATTATTGCAGGATTTTCGTAGTAAAGTGCTCAGAGTAATTGTTTCCCTTCCTGTCTTGGCCATTTTGCTGTTTTGCCCAGCCATATCAGTGGAATAAGCCCTTTCTAAGGCATCCTTCTTCATTCCAAGGTTTTTAAACTTCCTAAGGAGGCCCCTTGAAGAGAGGTTGTTTGTCTGTAAAGACCCCCAGTAGTATAATACTTTGGCCCCTCTTTTATAAAAAATTGAAAACCTTTTTTAACCAAACTAATTAAACCTTGCACCAGCTCTTAACATATTCATTGTTTTAGGTTTTTTTGTGTTTATCATTGGAATACTATTATTATTATTATTCCAGTATCTTCTATCACTCTCTGTAGCTAAATGACTGCAAGCTTCCTTGTATCAGAGAGCTGACAACTGGGGGTCTGGCCGGAAATCATCCTTAAATAATTGATTTTTAATTATTTATTCCTTGGACCA
Organism: Puccinia polysora; assembly: GCA_025617555.3. NCBI lineage: Eukaryota > Fungi > Basidiomycota > Pucciniomycetes > Pucciniales > Pucciniaceae > Puccinia > Puccinia polysora. Next base: position 30,321,073 of record CM062632.1, on the reverse strand, counting down.
GTCTATTTATTTTTAAAAAAAAAAAAGTTAACATACTTATAACATATATTTTGACTGTTTATTTCTCTAGTGGATCTTAAGACCAATAGAGAATTGATCAATTATTATTTGAAACTTTTTAAACAGAAAATAGAAGAAAAAATCCGTAAATTTGCGCCTATCATTATAACTCCTGAGAAACAACAGGAAAAGCTTCTTTATTATAAGCAACAAGCTTTAAAAGAAAATGAGCTTGATTTAGAAAGAATTATCAATTTTAACTCTTTATTGGGGAAACATAAGGAGTGTAAAATTTATCAAAGGAAGCTTTATATTTAAAATATAAACAACCCAGAAGATAAATAAAAATCTAAAAATAAAAAAAGGAGATTAAAAATTATTTTCTTTTGAAATATTATCTTACCATGTAAAAAATTACACAAAAATATTAAACTTATATTTTTTTATTTTTTCATCATTCTCAGTGAATTTTGTCTTTGGTGACCTTATTGACCAGGATCTTTTGGAGGACATCCCAGAAATTTTACCCTTGGACTTTCCCTTGGACTTATCCCAAGATCTGATTGGAAACATTCAGACCCCATTGAAATACCCCCCAAGGACGTTAGTGACCCCAACCAGGTTTTGGTACCTTTAAATTTCACTATAAGTAAGTCAAAATAAATTTGAAAAAAAATTATTAAAAGTATAAAAAATCAAAAATTGTTATTTTTTTATATTTTTTGTTTTAAAGTCTTCTTCAAAAATTTTGACAAAGACTTATACCTTTTGCGCTATGAATCAAAACAGGCACAACACCCAAGAAACTGGCAGAGCGCCATCCTATGGATCTTTTCCCAGAGGAACTGTTGAGATCTACTCTCAATTAGTCTTTCTGGTACACTCCAACCACTCCACGACTACCCCCGGATATAGACTTTCCCCCTTGTTTTGTCAGAAATTCCTTTCTGGGTGGGTCTGTGTAGTATCTCTTTTGTCCTGCGTCTTCAGACTATCTTGACTCTTTTTTTTTCTTGATGGTCTTTTCTTTCTTTTTTTCTTCTCTTTTCTTGCCCCAAAGATATTACTCTCCTCTCTTCATTTTTCTCTCACTCACTCCCTTTTCTACCTGCTCCATTACCTCTCCACTCTCTCCGCCACCTTGCCAATTGTGAGATTTTGAGTTTGAAGCTCCGGTTGAAACACTTAAGAGGAGGTTAGGAAAGATCTTGTGACGCCAAGAGGAGCGGATCTTGGGATTCAAGGGGTCACTCTGGTTCAGTGTAGGGAAGAACAGATGAGGATTCATTGACTTGGAAACCAGCAGCTTTAATAGACTAAGTACATTAAGGCTGACATGTGGTTGACAAGATGAAGGAAACAATAATGGATAAGGTAAGATGAATATGGATATTAGGAATTGGGCCACAATAGATGAAAGATAGAGGAGGCACTAGAGTTGATACTGCCGGAACAACATAAAGACATCACTAGACTAAGACCAATCACCTCAGTCTAACTTGTCTCTCTCTTCAATGCTTCACTCAGAGTCTCTGCCTGGAAAGATTGCTCATATCCCTTCTCAAAAACTTGGACCAACCTGACAAGACCTGTTCAACACCTCATTAGCATCTCCAACCAATCTTCTGTCTCTTGTCTCTAGTCTTGACTCCTTACCTTTTGTCTGCCCATTCTCAAATCCTCTTGTCTCCTTGTTGAAGCTGTTGGTGTTCTATGTTTGATCTTGTCTCTTCTCTTTTCACCGCTTCTGTCTCTGACTCCAAATCCAGTCTGTTGGTTTTTAGCTCTTAATCTCATCCCTGCAATATTATCACGCTTAAAAGCCAAATTGAAGCACCCCCCCGATCCCAAATGAAACAATGAACAAACCAACAGGAGCCGCCAACTACTTTCATCAAGTTGCATTGAAGGCAGCCGTGGATGCCATTCCTCTATTGAACAAAGAAAACTATTCCATGTGGCGCGACAAGGTCCTCATGCTATTTGACCTCAAAGACATCAAATATGCTATTACATGAAACTCCGGACAGCTATCTATGAGACAGGACCGGGAAATCAGGGCTATTATCTTATCCAAGCTGGACAGCAGGACACATGCAAATTTAGTGAATTCCTCAAAATTAACATTGTCAAAACTCCTCTGGGCCAAGATAACCCTCCAATTTGCCTCCTCCAAAACGGCTAATAGGGCCAGGGTGTTCAATCAATTCTTGCATGCTACCTTCAAAAAAAATTCCATCAAAGGCTTTGTCACAGACACAAGGAGGGCACTCACCCGGATGGCAGAAATCAGAATAGAACTTCCTAGCAACATCCTTGCGTATCTAGTACTCTTTAAATTTCCTCCCGCTTTAGAGAAACTCAAACAACAGATCATGCAAGTATAAAAGAATCTAACCATCAAGGTAGTCTTTAATAATCTCATCCAATAAAATAACAAGCGCAAGGCCCAACAGAAATTAACCAAGTACCTTACCAATGTCTCCCTAGTGACCACTAAGAATAAAACTGAGAAAGATGACAGACAAGTGAAGATGCAATGCCAAGAAGACTATCATGATCCTAATTCTCCCCACGCCAAGTTATCCTGCTTCCATCTACATCCTCAAATAGCCCCTATCTGTTGGATTGAAAAAGAGAATGAGATGGAAGAACAAGATAAAAAAACCTCCTACAAACAACTACCATGCTCTCTTAACTCTTTGGATCAATGCAGACAATAATCCCAATCTCTTCCTAGACTCTGGCGCCAACATTCATATTTTCAACAATCTTAAGTACTTCTCCAAGATTGAGATTCAAGAAGAGATGGAGGAAATCAAGACGGGCAAACTTGAAGCCAATCTTAAAATTCATGGGACAGGCACCGTACAACTTGAATGGAATGACTCAGTGGTTACCCTCAAAGACTGCGCATATAGCCCGGACATTGTGGTCAATCTGATTAGTCCTAGTCAACTTGCTAAAAGAGGATGTATCCTCACTCAGCATCAAAACAGGTTCTTGATCACCAGAAATAGTCTCACAGTCCTGAAAGGACTTGTCCAAGACAATTTGTTCATGATTGAGAAGCCCAAATCTATTGGTCAAGAGAACAAGGTCTACCATCTCAATCAACACTCAAATCTTGAGACAGAAGAAAAACAATCTATAAAAGACCTCCATAGAATTTACGGCCACGCTTCCATATCTACGCTCAAGCCAATCCTTGGAAGTCTTTTTTCTAAGGAAGAACTTAACAATTTTCAATGCAACGGATGCGTCAAAAGCAAGATTACATAATCTGCTTTTTCCGCTACTTCAACCCAATTTAGAAAACCTCTTGAGCGTTTTCACCTCAATCTAATTGATCCGATCACTCCTCAATCAAATTCTGGACACCAATATATACTTACACTAGTGGACAACTTCACTGGATACCTCGCGGCTTTTCCCCTAAAATCCAAGGATGAAAAGCAGGAGAAAATCATCAACATCCTGGGGTTAAATTCAAAAGACTGAACTAATACCCAACTGAAATATATTCAGACAAAGGAACCAAATTTGTCAATTCAACTCTCAAATTTTTTGCTCAATCCAAGAACATCAAACTTCTCACCTCAGAACCATATCACTCTCAACATAATGGTTGCACTGAGAGGGCAAATCACACAATAATAGAATCAGCTTGGGCCACATTCTCATCCTTGCAATTACCAAAGAATTACTGGCACGTAGTCACAAGGAGCTGTTGTTTTGTGCTTAATCAGATACCCAAGGAAGTTAATGATCAGTCTGTTATAATTATGGCCAGCAATTAGCTTAGGCAAATGAGCAGTATTTAAAGCAAAAGAAATGCTGGACACTGTGTGTCAATAATGGCTAATGGGGCTCTCACAATGGGGCAATATGTTGGATGAATTCGATTGGATGATGAATGAATGATGGAAAACAGCAGGGAGAAGAGCTCCTTAAGTACAAAAGATTGGCCTCTTGTGAGCCCATGATACAACAAGCCAAAGGGCAAATTTTCCGCCCCAAAAGAGCTCTACAGGCTCTACAGGCCTTGTTACTTGGTTTGGACTGCATCAGCCCACATGGCATTAGTCCCTGAACCCTTACAACCAGACTATTCCGGTCCATTCTTGTGTTTCCACCGTTACGGGGCTGAACCAGCCAATTGCTGTTCAGTCCCTTAGTTGGTTGTCTATTACAACCGGCCCTGATGGCATCATTACCCCTGTTACGGGCTGGTTGCCTCATGCATCCAGCCCCTGGCCCCTGAAATGGGCCAGGTGGGACCCAGGGCTCACCTGGGTCCGGTTTCAACCTCACATGGGGGGGTGTGACCAGCGGACATGCTGTCCCCCCCTCTATCTCTTACAAATCCCTGGTGGGGGCGGTCAAATCCCCTCACCAGGGGCCCTGGGGGTCGATACCCCCAGGGCGTCGTCATGTAAATTGGCCTGGGAGGTGATCAAGCCCCCCCAGGCCCATCGCTCCTCCCCCTCGGTAAAGGGGGGGGGAGAGCGCCCCTATCTGGTTTGGTCGCATTGACCGATCAATGGTGGGGGGGTGATGAAATCCCCCCCACCTGCCGGTCGCTACTCTTGCGGCCGGCGCCGCCACCTCCTTGGGCAAGGGGGTGGTCAGGTCCCCCCTGCCCTGACCGACCGCCTTGTTGCGGCCGGTTGCTGGCTGGTTCAACCCAGCCAGCCTGCCCCCTCCCCCTTGCGACGGCGAGAGAGGGGAGGGGGAGCGAGCCGGGGCCGCGAGCCCCGGCTCCGCGGCGCTGGTCGCCGGTCGCGACCAGCCGGGCCCGCGCGGCATCGCACCGCGCGGGATCCCTCGGCCGCGCAACAGCCCCGCGCGGGCCGTCGGGCCCCGCGTGGGCCGTGCCGAGGAACACAGGCGGCCCCGAACGGGCCACGACGCGAGCAGCGGCCCCGAGCGGGCCGCGACACGGGCGGCAACCCTAATGGGCCGCCCCAAGCCCGAATTGTGAGAAAAGACTACTTTTGCGGGCCAGCCCGTCTGGCCAAGTATGTCCAAAATAAACCTTGGGCCCAATTATGCCCATAAAAGCCCATCTGGCCGTATTTGCCCATATACCCCATCGGGCCCGTTAGGGCCCGTGTACCAATGGGTCTATTTCACGCGTTTTGAGGCCAGTTTCCCCAACTCTGTTGCATCCACATGGGCCCGTATGGTCCGTGTGTGTGTCCAATGGGCCTCAGAGGCCCATTTGTGCATCCCATTTGGATTACACTTATACGTAGCACCCGCGTAAGTGCGTACGTATTTTAACACACCCCCTTAATCCAAAAGGGGTGACATCCGCATATTAGTCACAAAGCCTTGATGCTTGTTTCTGTCTAATGCCTTAGTCAAGATATCTGCAATCATTGCTCCAGTGGGCATGTACCTCAACACAATCTCATTGCAGTTAACTGCGTCGCAAATATAGTTATAGTGAACATCAATATGTTTTGTTCTTGAATGGAAAACTTGGTTTTGTGCCAACGCAATGGCACTCTGGTTATCAGAATACAACAACGCAAACCCTTGTGGTTTATGTGTATCCTCTAAGACTTTTCTCAACCATTTTGCTTCCTGTGAAGCTGCTAAGTAAGCTCTATACTCAGCCTCTGTTGATGAAAGACTTATTGCCGACACCTTCTTGGACATCCATGACACCAGATTCTTACCTAAAAAGAATATAAAACCACTTGTTGATTCCCTAGTGTTACCATCTGCCCAACTTGCATCGGAATAACCAACCAAATCAAAGTTTTCTGACTTTGTAAACAACAGTCCCAGACTGTGTGTTCCTTTAAGATACCTCATAAATCTCTTAAACGCTGACCAATGCCTCATGCTTGGCTTCTCTAAGTGTTGCGACAAGACCCCAATTGCAAACGCAATATCGGGCCTTGTACACTGCCCCAAATAATTAAGCGATCCGACTGCTGACCTGTAGTCATTCCCTGATTGAACAAACTCCAGATACTCCTCATCTGTAGACTTCTCTAAACGAATGTTTGACTGCATGGGAGTACCAAACTCCTTTGCATCCTCTAAGCCATACTGCTTAAGAAGAGCTTCAACGTAATGGCTTTGGTCTAACTTAATACCATTCTTGCCCTTACTAACTTTCATTCCTAGCACCTGTTGTGCCAGACCAAGATCTTTTATCTTGAACTCCTTTTTGAGTGTCTCCATGACTCTCTCTTTACCATCACCAATAATGATAATGTCATTGACCCATAAAAACAAAATTGCATCCTTTCTCACAAAAAGGCAAGGATCGGCCTCAGACGTCTTAAAACCAATCTCTATCAGTTTCTCACTCATGGTGTTATACCATGACCTAGCTGCTTGCTTCAATCCATACAGGGATCTACACAGCTTGAGGACATATTCCCCTTTATCTGCCGAAAGAAAAGTTCTAACACAGATTTTCTTCATGGTTTCTGGTTTAGTCTCTACTAACCATTCACGAAAACCATCAGGAATCAACATATAAACAGTCTCCTCCTCTCCAAGTTTTGCATTCAAGTATGCCGTTACAAAATCAGCTTGTCTGATTTCTTCACCCAACTCCACTGCCAGAGCAATGATGTACCTGAAGGTGGACAGCCTTCCAGTTGGTGAGAAAGTTTCTTGGTAATCAATACCCTCTCTCTGCTTGAAGCCCTGTGCAACACATCTAGCCTTGAACCTTTTCAAAACTCCATTTGTGTCAAACTTCTTGTTTAACACCAATCGAGACCCCACAATGGTCTTTCCTTTTGGAACAGAATCCCGCTTAACCACTTCAAAGACACTATTATTCTCTAGAGAATCAAATTCCTCAAAAATAGCACTCTTCCAGTTGGCTCTCTCATCAGAATTCATAGCTTGGCCAAAGCTATTTGGGTTAACCCTGTTACCCATTTCTGAACTCAGCTCCAGGACTTCATTGAGCATACACTGTTCCTGAAATGTATCTTCCTCATATCCTGCGGCAGCATAATGGGATCTCCACTCCCCGTACCTGTCAACCGGTACTCTAACCCTACCACTCCTTCTAACCGGAGGTGGAGGCTCATCAGGTTCTGATTCCACAGAATCACCTGGAGCGGGTACTGAACCCTCTTGTGGCACGTCTGCCACCTCTTCATCTTCTGGAACCACATGTTCCACAGCTTTTGCTGGTGAAATAGGTGCTAATTCTATTTCTTGTTGTGGCTTAATCACAACAACATCTTCACTCCTTTTGAGTGGAAAGGTACTTTTGTCAAATTTTACATCCCTGCTACGGATAACCTTTCTTGTCCCTGGACAAAAGATCCTATAAGATTTACTTATTAAATCATAGCCTACAAGTGCCCCTGTTCTGGCTCTAGGGTCTAATTTTCCGACCATTTCATTATGGTGGACACTATAATACACCAAGCAACCGATTGTTCTTAGGTGTGATGTTTTGGGGTACAACTTCCAAAACTGATAATGGGGGCACTTCCCATTAACACTTATAATTTTGTGCAACAGACACACCGTGCACATCAACTCAGCCCATAAGAACTTTGGCAGACCAGATTGAGACATAATAGTTCTGACTTTGTCCAGTAAAGTCCTATTCATTCTCTCAACTATTCCATTATTTTGTGGAGTACTTACAGTAGTGACTATATGAATGATACCATAATCTTTCAACAGCCTCCCAAAATCTTTACTCACAAATTCACCCCCTCCATCGGTAATAACCCTCTTGATCTCCTTCATCAGACCATTCTGTTTCCAGACTTTGAAGATTACAGAAACCTCCTCTGTGGTCTGATCCTTAGATCGAATTGGTTTAACCCAAACATAATTAGTTGCAGTATCAACTAAATTGATGAAGTATCTTGCCCCACCAAGGGACTCTGGAGTGAATGGCCCTGCCAAATCAATGGAAAATTCCTCTCTAGGAACATCTGTGTGATCTCTACTCTTAGAGAACACATTTCTAGTCTTAGCCCCCAAGGTACAACTCTCACAGTTGCTGTCCTTTACCTTATGGCCACTTCTATTGTGAGAAACAGTGCTCAGAGCTGAGAATTTGAAAAAGCTTTCACACAGAAGCTTATTCCGAACTTGTCCACTAAGAACAGTTCTCCCATTCATATCAATAACAAACCTATCTCCTTTAAGATAACAAATTTGGAAACCTTTTTTCCATAACACCCCAAGAGACACAAGGTTGTAAGGCAACTCTGGTACATAGAACACTTTATCAAAAGTAATTTGGAAAACGAGTTGATTTGCAAGAATAAATTTTCCAATTCCTTTAATCTGAATTGTTCTGCCTTTCTGACCAATATTTACAACCCCATCATAATCACTAAGATTTGAAAATAAATTTGGTTCAAAAAACATGTGATCTGTACAACCAGAATCAATCAAAACAAGAACATCCTCCTTCAATCCTCCTAGTAGGAAAGAAGCTTTATCAGTCACTGATAAGTTCTTATCTTTGAGGTTAAGATTACTCACTTCATAATCAATCAAGTCCATTTCTTGATCCTCATCGATTTTGGCCTTCTTGTTGGGACCTTCTTCCACAACAGCCTCTTCAATTGGAGCATCCAATGCCACCATTGCAACGTTTTCAGTTGTGAGATTGACCTCCTTGTCATTTCCTTTGGACTTCTTCCTTTTCTTGGCCTCCTTGCAGTCCTTAGCATAGTGACCCTTATTCTGACAATTGTAACATAAGACCTTGGACAAATCCTTTTTTGCCTTCTTGCGAGATTTTCCAGTCTTTCCAACTAGGGCTGTTCCAGAACCCCCCTTCATCTTGAATTGAAGGTCATCCTTTTCAATCCTTTTAAGCACATCCTCCTCCCCAGGAAGAGGATCCAATTGAGAAATGATTCTGACTAAGGAATCAAACTCTTTTGGCAGCTTTTGAAGGATTAAGAGTGACAAACACTCTGGATCCATGTTAAGTCCAGATGACTTGAACTTGGCTATACTAGACCTAGCCTCTGCCACAAACTGTTTACAATTCAAATTTTGTAACTTGAACAGTTTATTAAAGGCAATACCCTTCTGGTGAACAGAATCACCAGCATACTTGGACTTAAGCAGCTTCCAAAGGATGCTGCCCCTCCTCCTCTCATCTTCCCTAAGAGTATCAGCAACCCATGTCACATGATTCTCATCAAGATGTCTAAGGATCAGATGGTAAGACTTCTTCTCCACTTCTGAACTGATCAGAGTGTCATCTGCATCCATAATTTCCCCACAGCAGATGTTATCCAGCTCACTATCCATAAGGACAGCCCAAGCATTATAGTTCTGACTATTCAGAACTATTTTGGTAGAGCTAACATCAGGGATATAGGACATCTTCTTGGAAAACTTGAGGTCTTTGAGGTTCTCCAAAGTAAGGTACAAAGGTCTAGATGGCTTGGAAGTAATGATGATTTTGGTACTGATAATGTGTTATAATTATGGCCAGCAATTAGCTTAGGCAAATGAGCAGTATTTAAAGCAAAAGAAATGCTGGACACTGTGTGTCAATAATGGCTAATGGGGCTCTCACAATGGGGCAATATGTTGGATGAATTCGATTGGATGATGAATGAATGATGGAAAACAGCAGGGAGAAGAGCTCCTTAAGTACAAAAGATTGGCCTCTTGTGAGCCCATGATACAACAAGCCAAAGGGCAAATTTTCCGCCCCAAAAGAGCTCTACAGGCTCTACAGGCCTTGTTACTTGGTTTGGACTGCATCAGCCCACATGGCATTAGTCCCTGAACCCTTACAACCAGACTATTCCGGTCCATTCTTGTGTTTCCACCGTTACGGGGCTGAACCAGCCAATTGCTGTTCAGTCCCTTAGTTGGTTGTCTATTACAACCGGCCCTGATGGCATCATTACCCCTGTTACGGGCTGGTTGCCTCATGCATCCAGCCCCTGGCCCCTGAAATGGGCCAGGTGGGACCCAGGGCTCACCTGGGTCCGGTTTCAACCTCACATGGGGGGGTGTGACCAGCGGACATGCTGTCCCCCCCTCTATCTCTTACAAATCCCTGGTGGGGGCGGTCAAATCCCCTCACCAGGGGCCCTGGGGGTCGATACCCCCAGGGCGTCGTCATGTAAATTGGCCTGGGAGGTGATCAAGCCCCCCCAGGCCCATCGCTCCTCCCCCTCGGTAAAGGGGGGGGGAGAGCGCCCCTATCTGGTTTGGTCGCATTGACCGATCAATGGTGGGGGGGTGATGAAATCCCCCCCACCTGCCGGTCGCTACTCTTGCGGCCGGCGCCGCCACCTCCTTGGGCAAGGGGGTGGTCAGGTCCCCCCTGCCCTGACCGACCGCCTCGTTGCGGCCGGTTGCTGGCTGGTTCAACCCAGCCAGCCTGCCCCCTCCCCCTCGCGACGGCGAGAGAGGGGAGGGGGAGCGAGCCGGGGCCGCGAGCCCCGGCTCCGCGGCGCTGGTCGCCGGTCGCGACCAGCCGGGCCCGCGCGGCATCGCACCGCGCGGGATCCCTCGGCCGCGCAACAGCCCCGCGCGGGCCGTCGGGCCCCGCGTGGGCCGTGCCGAGGAACACAGGCGGCCCCGAACGGGCCGCGACGCGAGCAGCGGCCCCGAGCGGGCCGCGACACGGGCGGCAACCCTAATGGGCCGCCCCAAGCCCGAATTGTGAGAAAAGACTACTTTTGCGGGCCAGCCCGTCTGGCCAAGTATGTCCAAAATAAACCTTGGGCCCAATTATGCCCATAAAAGCCCATCTGGCCGTATTTGCCCATATACCCCATCGGGCCCGTTAGGGCCCGTGTACCAATGGGTCTATTTCACGCGTTTTGAGGCCAGTTTCCCCAACTCTGTTGCATCCACATGGGCCCGTATGGTCCGTGTGTGTGTCCAATGGGCCTCAGAGGCCCATTTGTGCATCCCATTTGGATTACACTTATACGTAGCACCCGCGTAAGTGCGTACGTATTTTAACACAGTCCCCCTGGGAACTAATGTTCAAAAAGAAACTTACCACTAACTATTTGAGACCTTTAGGTTGTCCTACGGTCTATCTCACCAATTGCACCCAAAAAGGGAGAAAATTTGATAAAAAGGGAACTGAAGGAGTCTTAGTTGGGTTCAATTCTGCTTTCCACTCCTCCTTGATTCTTAACTCATTTGGTTCTCTCATTGAAACTAAGCTTGTCAGATTTCTCAAGAATCACTCAAACAACCTTCCTCTTCTCAAACCAGAGGGACTGGATATTTTCTCTCAAGCTTCTCACAATCCAAAAGAATCTGATTTCTCTGGCATGGACAAACAGTTTCTGCCAAGGGATGCCAGAATGGAGGACTTGGAGTCATACTCTGACCATAATTCATCCAATTTCCTCAAGTCTGAATCCCCTGAATCCAATCTCTCACCACCTCAACAACCTCCACCCCCACAGCCTGCTGTCCAGGAAGTGAATCAACATCCACAACAAGAAACTCAAAAGCCGCAACAATACGGCTTCCATCACTACTATGAACCACCCTTGTACAAGGCGGCACAAAAATCCCAAGAGTGGCCTAAGTGGCAGAAGGCAGCTGAAGAAAAATTAAACTCAATCAAAGCACAAGAAGTTAGGTAAGAATATTATGAAACTCCCAAAAACGTTCTAAATACCACCTGGGTCTTTAAAATCAAGCAAAATTTTCATGATGAGCCAGTCAAATACAAAGCTAGACTATGTGTACAGGGATTCAATCAGGTACACAGAATCAACTATAACAAGACGTGGGCTTCAACAGGCAAGTTGGGATCTTTACGTATTGCGCTCCTATACGGTCTAAAAGAAAAGATGAAGTTCACCCAATTTGACATCAAGGGCGCCTTCTTGCATGCACCACTGGACAAAAAAGTTATCATAAAGAAACCAGAAGGCTCTCATCAAAAGTCTCCTTACCTAAAGTTAAAAAAATCACTATACGGTTTAAAACAGTCTCCCAAAAACTGGTATGAAACACTCACAACATGGATCAAATTGCAAGGGTTTCACAAATTGTTGAGTGATCCCTGTCTCTACATCAATTCAAACTCCAAAGAGGTCCTCTACTTCCATGTGGATGATCTGATCCATGTGGGGAAGATTGATGAATTTCAATCTAATTTTCTGACTCGTTTCAAGAATTTTTCCTGTCATCCGCCCAATACCATTCTTGGCATGCTCATGGAGGTGAAAGGCAACCAAATTGTCTTGAGCCAACCTAACCACATTGATCTTGGACTGGAAGAACTGGGACTAACTGAATGAAAAGCAACCCATTCCCCTCTCACAAAAAACTGGAAACTCAAGCCAGCCACGGATGAGGATCATGCAGAATTTGTACACATGAACATCAACTACTGGTCTATTATTGGTCTTCTTAATCACCTGGCTCAGTATACTCAACCCAACATAGCTTTTTCTGTCTCCAGCTTAGCGCAATTGAACACCAAGCCAGGTATGACACACTGGCAGGAAGCTTGCAAGGTGTGGAAATACCTCAAGAATACCAGGTACCTCAAACTTTTTCAAAACTTTGACCCAAATGCTGAAGCCATTTCTCCCTACATTGACGCAACTTGGGGAGCCAATCCCACATTCCAAAAATCTTAGAGCGGATCTATCATCCTTCACCACAGAAGCGCGGTAGTCTGGAACTTGTTCAGACAGAAGAATATCAATTACTCATCCACCAAATCAGAACTCAATACAATGCTAGACTGCTTTCTTGAATTGAAGTGAATATCTCATCTAATCAGCAAAATCCATCATTCGCCCAAGCTCAAACCCACTATATACATCAATATAAAAGGGCTTGACAACAAGATCAAGAGGTTTGGGTCTCACTCCAAATCCCAACATATAAACATCAAAAAAAAGGGACTTAGAGAAGATTTCAACAACTCTGAGTTCCAGCTCTCTTTAATCTTGACAAACAGCATGATAGCTGATTTGCTGACAAAAGCCTTGTCCATCAACTCCTTAAACCTCTTACTCAAATCCATCTTCAACTTCCCGGACAGCGGATACGTCTACTCTTGCCATCTCACCAGTCAGGAGGGGTGTTGAGATTTACTCTCAATTAGTCTTGCTGGTAAACTCCAACCACTCCGCATCTACCCCCGGATATAGACTTTCCCCATTGTTTTGTCACAAATTCCTGTCCCGGGGGTCAGCTTAGTCTCTCTTTTGTCCTGGGTCTTCAGACTATCTTGACTCTTCTTTTTCTCAATGGTCTTTTATTTCTTTTTGTCTTCTCTTTTCTTTCCCCAAAGATATTACTATCCTCTCTTCATTCTTCTCTCACTCACTCCCTTTTCTACCTGCTCCATTACCTCTCCACTCTCTCCGCCACCTTTCCAATCACCTCAGTCTAACTTGTCTCTCTTGTAAAGGCTTCACTAAGCATCTCTTCCTGTTAAGATGGCTCGTATCTCTTCTCAAAAACTTGGACCAGCCTGACAAGACCTGTTCAATACCTCCTTAGCATCTCCAACCAATCCTCTGTCTCTTGTCTCTAGTCTTGACTCCTTACCTCCTGTCTCCCCATTCTCAAATCCTCTTGTCTCCTTGTCAAAGCTGTTGGTGTTCTACGTTTTATCTTTTCTCTTCTCTTTTCACCGCTTCCTTCTCTGACTCCAAATCCAGTCTGTTGTTTTTTATCTCTTAATCTCATCTGCGCAATCTTATCAGGAACCCGTGCATGAAAGGACTCCAGTTGCAAGCGCAATGAATTTACTCAAACCCATGACCATAGCATCATGCGGAACACCAACGGGGACAACCATGGCCGCCAACTTGACCAACACACCGTTGAAGAGTCAGCCATTGCTCAATGTATTATCCCAGGAGGGTACAGGTCCTCCTACGTTACCCCAGCTGGACTCAGCCAAGGAAGAAAGAGTCAAAGTGTTAGTGAAAGAGCACGTGAGCTACTGGTAACAATTCAAGTTTGCTCAGACCCAGGGGGATCAGCCTGGTATGAGAAAAGCTATCTCTCTGGAAAAGAAATCTCATATTTCTCAGCAAAATTTGATCCAAAAGAAAGAAGTAGAAGGCTATGTGTAGAGTTTGATTCCTTGGGATCAGTTATTTTCCTTAAAGGGAAAGCGCCCCAAAAAGAAGCGGTCCTCAGCCCATCAGAAGTTAAAGAACCCAAATGATTGGGACAAAATAAGTCTCTAGCCCAGAAGTGGAAAAAGGTGTGCCACAATTAGATATAGAAGCCTTTAACATCTTTTGGTAAAGATGTCTCACAATTTTACCATTATTAGCAAGTTCTTTGACAAAGTTTATTGTCAGCCTGCTACTTAGCACAGAGCAACCTGACAAAGAAACAACAATAATAATATTAACAAAATTAAAAGGAACAAAGATAAATGAATAAATAAAATTATTATAAAATAAAGGAGTAGGAAATCCATAAGTATTATTGCAGAAATAGATTCCCCACCCAAAATAAGGTAGGGTCACTCACTGACCCCACCCTTGAATTCTAACTCCTTATATTTTTTAATTAATTTAATAGAAAATGGTAAATGACCACGGCACCAGTATGGCACATTTTAGCCATTTTAATATTTCACATGATATGTCATGTATAGGTTTCACACCTAAATTTCAGTCAAAATCCAGGTGTTGTGTGTAGTTTAGGAGTTACACGGGAAATTGTGTTTTGTCACAATTCCCGCACGCAGCCCCGCGTCCCTACAGCGCTGGTCTCCCGCGTACACAAACTCCCGCACGCAGCCCCGCGTCCCTACAGCGTTGGACTCCCGCTTACGCCAACTCCCTCACGCAGCCCCGCGTCCCTACAGCGCTGGACTCCCGCGCAACTGAATTCCCGCGCAGGTAATCCCGTGACCTAGTCACGCGCGCAGCGGTACAGTCCCCTGCGCGCATCTGAGCAGCGGATCAGTCCCCGCGCGCATTTGAATGGACTGATCCCCGCGCCTCCTGCCGTGATCAGTTTGACATCCAGGTACCGCTCAGAGGAGCTACAATATAGTAGGATCTACTCTACATATGTAAAGCTACCACACAAGCATGGATTATAGTTCAAAAACATTAAAAATCAATTAAAATTAGTCATTAACCAATTTTTAGTATTTTTTATTACTTAAATAAAGATCCAGACTTACCACGAAATAAGTTGATCAGAACCTTCAAAGACCACGAAACTACATAAGGATTGGTCGTAAAAATTATTATAAATTACATACAGGATCAGCAGAGGATGGAGAATCAATAAACATCCACGTCTTCTCACTTTGGACCAGTACTTACTGTACAAATTGAGGATCAGTGCAGGATCAGCAAAATGACTAATCTATTGATTAACAGATCCTGCAGCTAAAAAGGAGCTGTTCCTTGACAGATCTAAGGCCAGCAGGCTAACAGCACCTTGAGGACGTGCCAATTTTGCCCTGATTGCCCCCCTAGCCTCAGCCCATGGCTAGTACCCCTTCTAGAGGCCCTCAAGCACCCAAAAAGAATATTTAAACAGGCTCTTTTTTCCCTTCTGTTTCCAATCAGTTATCAGTTATCAGGAATTATTTATTATCAATCAGACACGGTGTCATTGATTAATCAAGTGCTTATATGAAGATAAGCAAGTGATTTATGACTTAGTCTGTAGTAGTATTATTTACCTTTATTAACCAATCAACCATTGAAGTTTAGTCAAGCAATCTACCCCATCTGCTCTGAAACCCTTCCAATTATTCCAGGATTTTCATGGTCAAGTGCTCAGATTGAGTGTTTCCCTTCCTGTCTAGGCCACTTGTGCTGTTAAGCCTGGCCATTAGTGGAATAAGTCCTTTCTAAGGCACCCATATTTATTCCGAGTTTCTTAAACTGCCTAAGGTGGCCCCTTGAAGAGAGGTTGCTAGTCTGTAAAGATCCCCAGTAATATAATACTGTGGCCCCTCTTTTATACTATATTCAACACCATCTATTACCAAACCAATTAAACCTTGCAACTGCTCTTATTATATCATTTATTTGAGCTTCTAAGTGTTTACTATTGGAATAATAATTATTATTATCATTCCAGCATTTTTATCACTCTCTGTAGCTAAAGGACTGCAAGGTTCCTGGTATCAGAGAGCTGACATTTATGAACAATTGGAAAATTTGAGTCCGGCTGTTTTCAGAGTTCTTGACACCCAATCCCAGACTATGCGGATTGATGAGTTGGAAATAAAACAAATCAAGCACAGTATCAAATCTAGTAAATTGCTTCTGATGAAGCATATTGATGATAACCAATCAATCCTTCAGGAAGACATGATTGTAACTATGGATCAAATTAAGGAAGAAGTTAAGAAAACTAGTCATACTTCTTCAACCCATTTGATTGACAAAATTGATTTTTTAAACAAAAAGCTTGACTTGGAGTTAGGTCACCACAGAAAAATGGCCGCCACCTGTATGCAGGTGGCATTTCTGTATCCCATTGATATCTCAGGGTTATGTGATGCTGTATCTCATCATCAACTTTTAGCAGGTGGTGAAATATTGTGACTAGAGATCAGCATTTGCTGAACTTCTGGATCATTAGTTCATAATAGATTTTCAAGGGAAATCTAGATATGAGCAAAGATGTTGCTTCACAAGCATTCCACATATCATCCACAAATTACTGTAGTTGGTGTTTGGGAATTCCTTCAAAGTGAAATTCAAAAATTCCAGAAAAGGCTGATTTTTTCCAGAATGGAATTTCCATTAACTGGTAAAAAACTGGGTAATTCCTCTTATTCACAGCCCAATAAAAAATGCATAAACATTTATTTAGGATAATACTAACACACCATGCTCATAGAAATGTATAAATCTTTCCTTATATAAATGAGCCATTCATGGCTTCTTTTCTGTTGGTTGCTTATTCAATAGCCTATGTTGGTTTCATTTTATTTTTTATACTTCT
The DNA here is from genome assembly GCA_025617555.3 of Puccinia polysora. Taxonomy (NCBI): domain Eukaryota; kingdom Fungi; phylum Basidiomycota; class Pucciniomycetes; order Pucciniales; family Pucciniaceae; genus Puccinia; species Puccinia polysora. The sequence continues at coordinate 30,304,150 of CM062632.1, read as the reverse complement.
ACTTTTCATCAGGGAAAATACAGAAAGCCAAGCCAAAAGTTTTTGTTCAAATTTCAAAAAATGAAGAATATTTGAAATGGAAGATGAACCGAAACCAAGGGAGTAAAGAAAGGAAAAAGAACAAAAGAAGAAAGAAAAAAAAAGTCAATATCCTCAATTAGAAAGAGGCAGGCTTCTTTTTCCAATGTAGAAAATCCAGGGTAGGTGAAATTTATAAAAATAGAAAAATGCATTGAACTAGTTCTGGCCTGAGCAGAAGGGAATCCATTGTGGAAGAAAAGGAAGACATGAATTGAGTGGGAATTGAGCTAGTCAAAAATGCATGCAATCAACAACTGCAGATTTGTTGACTACCAGCCCTGGTTATAGAACAAAGTTTCACTCAATAACAAATTGATTTTTGAAAATTAAGCCATGAGAGGACATGTCTTTACCGCAGGAAAAAGGCCAAATTAGAGCATACCAGAGTTAAGCAAACCTGCCATTTTTTAATAGTGGGTTTCAACCCAAATTCACCACTTCAAACCCACCATTAAAAACCCAAAACAATACCCTTATTTCCCATCAGACCTGTCAGAGTCACCTGAAAATAAATGGGTTTTTTTAAATAAAGTATCTAAAGAGTTTCACCACCTCAACCCATCATTTCACATCATCACCCCTGGTTTCAACCTCCATTCCTATCCTTTTTGCTTCATCACTCTACTTTAATGCTCACAAAGCTTCATCACATTATTACTTCCATCACATCCATGCTCTCATCACTTCATCCCCACTTTATTCACATTCCTTCATCACTTCATTGCTTCCTAACAGTGGAGGCACTCAAGGAGATTGCTCAATTACTGGGCTTGTCAATATATTTGATTTATTGATTGGATAAAACTTTCAAAAATGAAAAAAATACAATAGAAACAATAGAAACAACATCAAACATATTGGGCTTTCTTTCCAAAAATTCTTTCATCAATTTTGGAAGGACTACAATCTTGGAGTTTAAAAGATACATTGGCTAGTTTTTTATTAATTTGGAATGAGAACCCAAAGTGAGTGTGGGTTGAAGAGTTTTTTAAAATAGGAGGAGGAAATTTAGTCTGATGATCAAAAATTTGAGTCTGCCAAAGAATTTCAATAATTCCCTCAGATTTTGCAAAGTCAAAAATACAACCAAGTTTTGGAAAAGATGAACCATGACCCAACTCATTGCAGGGAGGAAGGACAGGCTGTCCTGTAGATCTTTTGATGTATGAAAATATCCCATATGTAAAACCATTCAAGTCATTCTTATCAGTATGGAGCTTGTTTGAGAAGTCATCAAATGTTACAACCACATTCTAAAATATGCAGAAATCTTGCTCCTTTTCCATCCACTCAGATGAAGACCAGTTTGGGATTAGATGTTCATCTGAAACTTTCTTGTTTTGCGCATGAGCTGAAGTACACAGTGATTGGATCCTCCCAAAGACAAATTTGTTGTGAGCAGGAAGACGCTCCCACAGTTCATCATCCTTCTTGATGGTCTCTTCATTCAAACTTGGTTTGCAAGAATAGACCCCTATTTTTGAATTAAAGTCAACATCAATCAATTTTTTGAACTACTGACAAAACCTGACATAAACAATTGGACAAACCTACAGAAGCACCTCTATCACTTCCAGCACAAAAAACAATGGCATGCATGAAGCCAGTCAATGCTGCTGTGTTCTTCTTGCTGAGTGAATGGCGGTTCTTTGCCATCTGGTACAATTCAGCAACAATGTTGCACAAAGTATTGATTTGTGGAGTGCTTTTGGCAGCCTTCAAACTGTGGTATTTTAGAATGAAGTAGGGCTGAAACTGGCGGTTTGTGACAGCATTAAGCAGCATGTGAGGGCACATGCATGGTAAGAAAACATGATTGGGTGCAAGATTGTCCCACATTGTCACAAAGTATGTTGGCTCATCACATTCTTGTGCAAAATTTCTTCTGGCACGGTTGAACTTTTTGTTACTTTTGGATGTTGAAGTAACATTTGAGTTCAGTTGCCTGTGTCTCTTTCCTACTACAAATGGTTCTGATGCAGGTTGTTTCTCCTTGGCATCTCCTGAAACGCCAAGATCATCACAACTACAAACCGTTTTTCAGCATGACACCCAGGAATCACAACATGAATCAAAAACCAATAGAAAAATAATGCAGAATCAAAAGTTCAATCAGTAATTTTATTGTTGAACAATATTGAGGAACAAAGTTTAAATCCCATACCCGTTTTTACCAGAAATGCCTTCATTCTATTCCACATTCTATTCCATCAAGATTGATATCTCAAAGACTGATATCTAAAAACAATAAATACCCTCTTTTTTTAAAAAAGAAAAAGAATGTTACTTACCAATGGGGTGGTGGTTGTGGTGGATGAGGTGGGTGGTGGTGGTGGGTTATGGTGGGTAGTGGTGGGTTATGGTGGGTGGTGGTGGTGTTGGTGGGTGGTGGTGGGTGGTGGTGGGTGTTGGTGGGTGGTGGTGGGTGGTGGTGGGTTTTGGTGGGTGGGTGAGGTGGTTCACCTCATAGTAGACAGACCCCCAAATTGGAGCTGACAGACCCCAAGTGTGGTGCAGGTTTCTAATCACTCACTAGCTGGGGAGGGAATTTGAAATCCCCCCCACCAAGCCACTCCCTCCCCCCTTGATTGCCTTCTAGGTGGAGAGCGGATTTGAAATCCCCCCGCCCTCCCCCCTTGATCTCCCCCCTTGCTTGCTTGCTAGGTGGGGAGGGGATTTGAAATCCACCCCCCTTTCCAGCCTCCTTGATGTGGCCCTCCCTCCCTTGCTAGGTGGGGAGCAATCCACCCCCCCTCCCTCCCTCCTCAATTTCCCCCTTGCTCGCTTGCTAGGTGGGGAGCGGATTTGAAATCCACCCCCCTCCCTCCCTCCTCAATGTCCCCCTTGCTTGCTTGCTAGGTGGGGAGGGGATTTGAAATCCACCCCCCCTCCCACCCTCCTCAATGTAGCCCTCCCTCCCTTGCTAGGTGGGGAGCCAATTTGAAATCCACCCACCCTCCCTCCCTCCTCAATGCCCCCCTTGCTTGCTTGCCAGGCGGGGGTGTGACCAAGTCCCCCCCACCGCAAGCCCCACCGGCCCCCACCCTTGCTCCCACGGCGGCTGGTGGCTTGCATCCCCCTTGCTTGCTCGCCGGGCGGGGGGGTGATCAAGTCCCCCCCCACCGCAAGCCCCACCAGCCCCCACCCTTGCTCCCATGGCAGCTGGTGGCTTGCACCCCCCTTGCTCGCTTGCCGGGCGGGGGGGTGATCAAGTCCCCCCCACCGCAAGCCCCACCGGCCCCCCACCCTTGCTCCCACCGCGGCCGCTGGCTCACATCCCCCTCGCTTGCTTGCTGGGCGGGGGGGTGATCAAGTCCCCCCCACCGCAAGCCCCACCGCCCCCCCCCCCCTTTGCCGCTCACTTGGTCGGGGGGTGATGAAATCCCCCCACCGCGAGCCCCTCCGGCCCCCCCCCCTTTGCCACTCCTTGGTTGGGGGGTGATGAAATCCCCCCAATGGGCTGGCCCCCCCCCTTTGCTACTCGCTTGGTTGGGGGGTGATGAAATACCCCCCCCAAGCCAGGCCCTCCCTCCCCTCCGGCCTGCTTGCTCAGTCAGAGCAAAAAAAAAAAAAGAAAAAAAAAACAAAAAGAAAAAACAAAACAAAAAACAAAAAACAAAACAAAAAAGAAAAAACAAAACAAAAAACAAAAGGAACCAAGAGAAAAAAAATAAAAAAAAAAACCAAAAAAAAAACAAAAAAAAAAACAAAAAAAAACAAAAAACAAGAAAAAAACAAGAAAAAACAAGAAAAAACAAGAAAAAACAAGAAAAAACACAAGAAAAAACAAGAAAAAAAAAAAACAAGAAAAAACAAGAAAAAAAACAAGAAAAAACAAGAAAAAACAAGAAAAAACAAGAAAAAACAAGAAAAAACAAGAAAAAACAAGAAACAAGAAAAAACAAGAAAAAACAAGAAAAAACAAGAAAAAAAACAAGAAAAAAACAAGAAAAAACAAGAAAAAACAAGAAAAAACAAGAAAAAACAAGAAAAAAACAAGAAAAAACAAGAAAAAACAAGAAAAAACAAGAAAAAAAACAAGAAAAAACAAGAAAAAACAAGAAAAAACAAGAAAAAACAAGAAAAAAACAAGAAAAAACAAGAAAAAACAAGAAAAAACAAGAAAAAACACAAGAAAAAAACAAGAAAAAACAAGAAAAAACAAGAAAAAACAAGAAAAAACACAAGAAAAAACAAGAAAAAACAAGAAAAAACAAGAAAAAACAAGAAAAAACAAGAAAAAACAAGAAAAAACAAGAAAAAACAAGAAAAAACAAGAAAAAACAAGAAAAAACAAGAAAAAACAAGAAAAAACAAGAAAAAACAAGAAAAAACAAGAAAAAACAAGAAAAAACAAGAAAAAACAAGAAAAAACAAGAAAAAACAAGAAAAAAACAAGAAAAAACAAGAAAAAACAAGAAAAAACAAGAAAAAACAAGAAAAAACAAGAAAAAACAAGAAAAAACAAGAAAAAACAAGAAAAAACAAGAAAAAACAAGAAAAAACAAGAAAAAACACAAGAAAAAACACAAGAAAAAACAAGAAAAAACAAGAAAAAACAAGAAAAAACAAGAAAAAACAAGAAAAAACAAGAAAAAACAAGAAAAAACAAGAAAAAAAAGAAAAAACAAGAAAAAACAAGAAAAAACAAGAAAAAACAAGAAAAAACAAGAAAAAAACAAGAAAAAACAAGAAAAAACAAGAAAAAACAAGAAAAAACAAGAAAAAACAAGAAAAAACAAGAAAAAAACAAGAAAAAACAAGAAAAAACAAGAAAAAACAAGAAAAAAACAAGAAAAAACAAGAAAAAACAAGAAAAACAAGAAAAAACAAGAAAAAACAAGAAAAAACAAGAAAAAACAAGAAAAAACAAGAAAAAACAAGAAAAAACAAGAAAAAACAAGAAAAAACAAGAAAAAACAAGAAAAAACAAGAAAAAACAAGAAAAAACAAGAAAAAACAAGAAAAAACAAGAAAAAACAAGAAAAAACAAGAAAAAAACAAGAAAAAACAAGAAAAAACAAGAAAAAACAAGAAAAAACAAGAAAAAACAAGAAAAAACAAGAAAAAACAAGAAAAAACAAGAAAAAACAAGAAAAAACAAGAAAAAACAAGAAAAAACAAGAAAAAACAAGAAAAAACAAGAAAAAACAAGAAAAAACAAAAAAAAAAAAAAAAAAAAAAAAAAAAAAAAAAAAAAACAAGAAAACATCAGAAAGCCCCTCCTCGCTCCCACCGCAAGCCAGTGGCTCGCACCCCCCTTGCTTGCTTGCTGGGCGGGGGGATGATCAAGTCCCCCCCACCGCAAGCCCCACTGGCCCCCCCCTTTGCCGCTCACTTGGCTGGGGGGTGATGAAATCCCCCCACCAAGCCAGGCCCTCCTTCCCCTCTGGCCTGCTCCCTTGGTCAGAAAAAAAAAGAAAAAACTGAAAAAAATAAAACATAAAAAAAACCAATCAATTAAAATAAAAAAAAAAAACACAAAAAACCAACAAAAAACCAACAAAAAACCAATAAAAAACCAAATAAAAAACCACAAAAAAACTACAAAAAACCAGAGAAAAACCAAAAAAAAAAAAAAATGACAAAAAACCAAAAAAAAACAAAAAAAAATGAAAAAACAAAAAAACAAAAACAAAAACAAACAAAAAACAAAAAAAGATGAACAAAAAAAACAAAAAAAAAATGACAAAAACAAAAAAAAAAAAAACAAAAAAACAAAAACCAACAAAAAACCAGAGAAAAACCCAGAAAAAACCAAAAAAAAATGACAAAAAACCAAAAAACAAAAAAACAAAAAAAATGAAAAAACAAACAAAAACAAACAAACAAAAAATGACAAAAAACCAAAAAAAAAAAAAGAAGAAAAAAAAAAAAGAAAAAAAAAAGAAAATGAAAAAAAAAACCAAAAAAAACTGAAAACAAAAAAAAAATGGAAAGAAGCCAAAAAAAGAAAAAAGAAAAAAACAAAGAAAAACCAAAAAAAAAAACAAAGAAAAAAACAAAGAAAAACCAAAAAAAAAAAAACAGGAAAAATCCAAAAAAAAAAAAAAAGCAAAAAGCAAAAAGCAAAAAAAAAGGAACTCTTTAATTGATGGCTTGAACGTGAAAAATCATAAGATATATGAATAAATGAACCCCAGTTCAAATAAAAAAAAGAAACATACTTTTGAAAAAGATCTTTACTCACAGGGCTGGTGATTTCTTGTAGTGACTTACTTGTGGGGTTTCTTCTGTTCATAGATTGGAAAATGTTTGGTGACTGATTTTTTGGAATTTTGGTATCAATGAAAATTCACAAGTGATGTTTTGAAGTTTGATGATAGAAAAATTTGATTTTAATATATGTGTTTGATGTGATTTTTTTGACCTTCCAGCATCATTATATAGATTACCTCCATATTTGAATGTCCTTTGAGAACATATGGTGCATTTGAATATGAAAATGTTCCCCCCTCTGGTGGTGTTCTCATTGTTTTTATTGAATTGGATTTTGTGTTAAGTCATCATATTGAATGCAGATTATTGACCCATGTAAAATACATTGGGAATACTAAGATCTTTGGTTTTGAATTCAAAATTGAATTCACTGATGGAAAATCATGGATTTTGTTTGAATATTAATGATCTTAATAAAAACCCATGATTGGAATTGATATTTTCACATCAGGAAACTTTAGAAAACCACATTAAGCAAGGAAATATCCCATGCAAAGAATTTGTTTGCTTCACCAAAACAACATATTTCATGACTACAAATATTCATTTTTCATAATTTTTTATAGAGAGACTTTATTCAATAATATGGGAGTGTGGAAACACCAATTCATTGCATCATGACTTCTTGAAATTGAGATTGGCACATGTTCAATTTCAGAAAAACCAAACCCTCATGCAAAAGTATCACATCTCATCTTTCTCCAACTTATTGTTTGATGATTCTCTTGGGACCATCTCTGATAACATACATGAAAATTGCATCCACATATTTCTTGGCTGCAATGCAACAGTACCTGGCCAGAATGTGCAAAATTGTATTTTCTTTGCAGCTTCCAGGGCACCTAACCAGTCCCACATCAAGTCTTAGTGATGGATCATTGGTGTCATTTCATCATCATAGATCTCACAAGGTTCCAAAAGCATCTGCTTTTCTTGTAGCCCAATGTAGTCTGTCAGCTTGCTACTATCTACAAAGCAAAACTGTCAAATAGTAACACAAACTATGAAAAATAAGAATACCTCAATTAACAAAAGAAGGAGTGATAAATCCATAAATATTATTACAGGAATGGATTCCTCACCCAAAATTAGGTAGGGTCACTCACTGAGCCCACCCTTGAATTCCAAGTCCTTATATTTTTGAAATAATTAAAAAGAGAAGTACTAAAAATTACAACACCTGTATGGCACTTTCTTGGCCATTCTAATATCTCACACGTATTTTCGAGTATAGGGTTTACACCTAAAATTCACTCAGAGGTGAGGTGTTGTGTATATTTTAGGAGTTACACGCGGAAATGTGTTATGTCACAATTCCCGCGCGCAGCCCCGCATCATTACATAACCCTACGTACTAGTAGCAGCAGGTTCCCGCGTACTAGAGACCCGCGCGCAGCTAATTCTGCCACGCACGCAGCGGATCCTACCCCGCGTGCATCTGTACTAACTGATCCCCGCGCCTGGATCAGTTGTGACTAATCTGACAACCAGGTACCACTCAGAAGAGCTACAACCTAGTTAGAGTTGCCTTGTATATGTAACAAACAGACTTATGCATTACTAATGATCTAAAAAGATCAAAAATTTAATAAAATCAATCAAAATTAAGTTTTAAACATTTTTTAATAAATACTCAAAGATCAAGGACTACCATGTAAATCACTGATCCTGATCTTTGAAGACCACAAAACACTACAAGAAGTGTTCATAAAAATTACTAAAAATTATCTACATGATCAACAGATGATGGAAAATCGATAAACATCCACATCTGCACGCTTATAAACCATATCAGTAGCACAAATGAAGGATGAGTACAGAATGATCAAATTTACACCATAACAGATTAACAGATCCTGTGGCTAAAATAGTACAGAAATCCTGCAGATCTAAGGACAGCTGATTGGCAGCACAAAGTGGACGTGCTAATCTTGCCTTGACTGGCTTGCCAGCCTCAGCCCACGAGCAGAACCCTCTCTACGTACCCTGAGAAGACCAAAAATCACCCCAAAAAGGTATTTATACAGACCTCTTTGGATCCATTATTCCATCATCAGTTACCAGTTATTATTTATTATCAATCAGACACCGTGCCATTTATAATCAAGTGCTTATATGAAGATAAGAAAGTGATTTATGACTTAGTCTGAAGTAGTATTATTTACCTATATCAACCAATGAACCATTGAAGTTTAGTCAAGCAATCTACCCCATCTGCTCTGAAACCCTTCCAATTATTCCAGGATTTTTGTAGTGAAGTGCTCAGAGAAAGTGTTACCCTTCCTGTCTAGGCCATTTGTGCTGTTAATCCTGGCCATTAGTGGAATAATTCCTTTCTAAGGCACCCATCTTTATTCCAAGGTTCTTAAACTGCCTAAGGAGGCCCCTTGAAGAGAGGTTGCTAGTCTGTAAAGATCCCCACTAGTATAATACTGTGGCCCCTCTTTTATATTATATTGAAAACCATTTACTACCAAACCAATTAAACCTTGCAACTGCTCTTATTAAATCATTTATTTGAGCTTCTAAGTGTTTATTATTGGAATAACAATAATTATTATCATTCCAGAATTTTTATCACTCTCTGTAGCTAAAGGACCGCAAGGTTCCTGGTATCAGAGAGCTGACAACTGGGGGTCTGGCCGGGAAATATCCTTGAATGATTAATTCTTAATTATTTATTCCTTGGACCAGTCTATTTATTTTAAAAAATAAATTAACATACTTATAACATATATTTTTGATCATTTGTTTCTCTAGTGGATCTTAAGACCAACGGAGAATTGATCAATTTTTATTTGAACCTTCTTAAAAATAAAAAAGAGGAAAAACTCTGTAACTTTGTCCCTGTTATTATAACTCCTGAGCAACAACAGGAGAAATTGCTTTATTATAAACAGCAGGTTATAAAAGAAAAAGAAATTGAGCTTGAAAGAATTATCAATTTCAATTCTTTATTAAGGCAACATAAGGAGTGGAAGATTTATCAAAGGAAGCTTTATATTTATAAACTAAATAATCCTGAAGATAAAGAAAAATCCACACATAACAAAAGTGATTATTTTTTTCTAAAATTCATTTTAACACATAAAAATACAAAAAAATATTAAACTTATATTTTTTTGGTTTTATCCATCTCAGTGGATTTTGTTTTTGGTGATCTCATTGACCAGGACCTCCTAGAGGAAGTCCCAGACAGTGTACCATTGGACTTACCCTTGGATTTATCCCAGGATCTGATTGGAACTCACTCAGACCCCGTTGGAATACCCTCCAAGGATAGTTTTGACCCCAATCAAGTGTTTGTACCCTTGAATTTGACTCTAAGTAAGTTAAAATATTTATAAAAATCATTAAAAATATATAACACACAAAAAATATTATTTTTATAATTTTAAAGTCTTTTTTCAAAAGTTTGACAAAAAGACTTACACTTTTTTTTGGTGCTATGTATCAAAATAGGCGCAACACCTGTGCAACCGGTAGAGCCCCCTCATATGGATCTCTGCCCGGAGAAACCCGTGCGCACAAGGACTCCAGTCGCGAGCGCAATGAGGGGACTCAAACCCCTGACCATAGCGTCTCGCGGGATGACAACGCCAACAACCGCCGCCTCCATCTCGACCAACAGACCATTGGAGAGCCATCTGTTGCTCACCACGTTATTCCAGGAGGGTACAGGTCCTCCTAAACCATACCAGATGGACTCAACCAAGGAGGAAAGATTCAAAGTATTAGTGAAAGAGCACTTGAGCTATTGGGAACAATTCAGGTTGGCTCAGACCCAGGAGGATCAACCAGGTATGAGAAAAGCCATTTCTCAGGCAAAGAAATCTCAGATTTCTCTGCAAAGTTTGATCCCAAAGAAAGAAGTAGAAGGATGTGTGCAGAACTGGAATCCTTGGGATCAGTTAGCTTCCTTAAAGGGAAAGGACCCCAAAAAGAAGAGGTCCTCAGCCCATCAGAAGTTAAGGAACCCAAAGGATTGGGAAAACATAATATACTTAGCCCAGAAGTGGAAAAAGGTGTACCAAAATTAGATGTAGAATCTCTTAATAGCTTTTCTGTAAATTTTTCTCACAATTTTACTATTATTAGCCAATGCTTTGACAAAGTTTATCACCAATTGGAAAAATTAAGTTCAAGTATTTTTAGAGTAATTGACACTCAGTCTCAGATTATGAGAATTGATGAGTTGGAAACACAACAAATCAAGGATAGTATAAGAGCTAGTAAGTTGGACCTGATGAAACATATTGATGAGAAGCAATAAATTCTTCAGGAAGATATTCTTGCAACCATAGACCAGCTTAAGGAAGAAGTTAAGAAAACTAGTCCTACTCCTTCAGCTCATCTGACTAACAAGATTGAGTTATTAAGCAACAAACTTGATTTAGAGTTAGGTATGATTAAAAATGATATCAGAGATCTTGTCAGCTCTCTGATACCAGGAACCTTGCATTACTTTAGCTACAGAGAGTGATAAAAGAACTTGGAGCAATAATATTCCAAAGAATAAACACTTTAAAGCTCCAATAATGGTATGGTAAGAGCAAGTGCAAGGTTTATTTGGTTTGGTTATAAATATTTTAAATAAAATATAAAAAGAGGGGCCACAGTATTATACTACTGGGGATCTTTACAGACTAGCAACCTCTCTTCAAGGGGCCTCCTTAGGCAGTTTAAGAACCTTGGAATAAATATGGGTGCCTTAGAAAGGACTTATTCCACTAATGGCTGGGCTTAACAGCACAAGTGGCCTAGACAGGAAGGGAAACACTCACTCTGAGTACTTGACCACGAAAATCCTGGAATAATTGGAAGGGTTTCAGAGCAGATGGGGTTGATTGCTTGACTAAACTTCAATGGTTGATTGGTTAATAAAGGTAAATAATACTACTACAGACTAAGTCATAAATCACTTGCTTATCTTCATATAAGCACTTGATTAACAATGACACCGTGTCTGATTGATAATAAATAATTCCTGATAACTGATAACTGATTGGAAACAGAAGGGAAAAAAGAGCCTGTTTAAATATTCTTTTTTGGGTGCTTGAGGACCTCTAGAAGGGGTACTAGCCATGGGCTGAGGCTAGGGGGGCAATCAGGGCAAAATTGGCACGTCCTCAAGGTGCTGTTAGCCTGCTGGCCTTAGATCTGTCAAGGAACAGCTCCTTTTTATCTGCAGGATCTGTTAATCAATAGATTATTCATTTTGCTGATCCTGCACTGATCCTTAATTTGTACAGTAAGTACTGGTCCAAAGTGAGCAGACGTACATTTTTATTAATTCTCCATCCTCTGCTGATCCTGTATGTAATTTTTAATAATTTTTACGACCACTCCTTATGTAGTTTTGTGGTCTTTGAAGGTTCTGATCAACTTATTTTGTGGTGAGTCTGGATCTTTATTTAATTAATAAAAAATACTAAAAATTAGTTACTAACTAATTTTAATTGATTTTTAAGGTTTTTGAACCATAATCTATGCTCGTGTGGTAGCTTTACATATGTAGTGTAGATCCTACTATATTGTAGCTTCTCTGAGCGGTACCTGGATGTCATAGGAGGCGCGGGGATCAGTCCATTCAAATGCGCGTGGGGACTGATCCGCTGCTCAGATGCGCGCAGGGGACTGTACCGCTGCGCGCGTGACTAGGTCATGGGATTACCTGCGCAGGAATTCAGTTGCGCGGGAGTCCAGCGCTGTAGGGACGCGGGGCTGCGTGCGGGATTTGGCGTACGCGGGAGTCCAACGCTGTAGGGACGCAGGGCTGCGTGCGGGAGTTTGCATACGCAGGAGACCAGCGCTGTAGGGACGCGGGGCTGCGTGCGGGAATTGTGACAAAACACAATTTCCCGTGTAACTCCTAAACTACACACAACACCTGGATTTCGACTGAAATTGAGGTGTGACACCTATACATGACATATCATGTGAAATATTAAAATGGCTAAAAGGTGCCATACTGGTGCCGTGGTCATTTACCATTTTGTATTAAATTAATTAAAAAATATAAGGAGTAAGAATTCAAGGGTGGGGTCAGTGAGTGACCCTACCTTATTTTGGGTGGAGAATCCATTTCTGCAATAATATTTATGGATTTCCTACTCCTTTATTTTATAATAATTTTATTTATTCATTTTTCTTTGTTCCTTTTAATTTTGTTAATATTATTATTGTTGTTGCTTTGTCAGGTTGCTCTGTGCTAAGTAGCAGGCTGACATTCCCCCACTCCAAGATATGACTATATCTGAAAAAATTTTTGGGGCTCAGTGTCTTTTACTGGCTCTGTAGTTTCTCAGGTGTATAGTTCCATCTGGAATGTTGTTTTCAGGTAGCCATTCATCTTTATCAGCTGATTCTCCTTTGTATCTGACTAAGTAAAGTCTAACATCTTTTCCTTGGATCCTTTCTTTTTTATCTTTAAGGATTTTACTAACTTTTCCTTTGTCCTTCTCAGGCTCATCTAAGACTGGTATTTCAAGTGAAGGGGTCTTTTCTCCTTCTCTGGGATGGTAGTGTTTGACAAGGCTAACTGGGAAGACTGGGTGTTTCCTAGAGAGTTCATTACTGAGGATGACTTCTACGGCATTTTTACCATGGAGTTTCTTGATAGTGAAAGGCCCAACAAAGGCTGGTCTGAGTTTTCTGTTTCCAGCAAATTTATTGAAATTGGCGGTTGAAATTAGAACTTGATCTCCTATTCTGAAATCAGGTTCTTTGTGAGTTTTATCCCACCTCTGTTGGTTGTATTCAACAGCATCTTGCACACACTTAGCAGCGTGCTTGTTTGCCATATCTATCATGTTTTTGAAGTCCAGTGATGTTGGATGGATATTAGTCAACTCCTGATTGAGGTTATCTTTGGGCAATTTGGGGATCCATCCTCTTTCCAGTATGTAAGGAGCTTCTTTGGTAGTAGAGTGTTTACTACTGTTATAGGCCATTTCTAGTGCAGGTAAAAGGCTAACCCAGTCATGGCAATATCCGTCTGTATTTTTGTACTACATCCCAAAGCAACAGAACCTTCTGAGCATATCCTCTAGAGTCTGGATCATTCTTTCAGCTAATCCATCTGTCTGAGGGTGATAAGCTGTAGAAAAGGCTAAGGTAGTTCCTAAAATATCATGGAGGTTTCTCCAGAATTCAGACGTGAATTTGGGGTCTCTATCACTGATAATAATCTTAGGAATTCCTACATCAGCAATTAGTCTGTTCCAGAAGAGTAAGGCTACTTCCATAGCTGTGTCTTCCTTATGGTTAGGTAGAAACTTGGCTTTCTTAGAAAATCTGTCTACAATAACCAGGACTGAGTTGTAAGAGTAAGCTCCACCAGGGGGCAGTCCTGTTACAAAGTCCATGTTGATAACTTCCCATCTTTTCCTGGGCTCAGCTATCCTTTGGATTAGTCCAAACCTTTTCCCAGTGGTCCTGTTGGACTTCTGACAGATTTCACAGCTTGAAACATACTTGATAGTGGAGTCTCTCCAGTTGATCCACCAGGAAGTCTGCTTTACTTTATCTAGGGTTCTATCAATAGACAGGTGACCCAAAGAGCAATTATCATGACATTCAGCTAAAACAAGTTTGATATGCTCTGCTTTGGTCAAGACTATAACACTAGAGTGTTTATGACGGTAATATACTATCCCATCCCACAGTGTGAATCTTCCTTCTTTATAGGACTTCAGCAGGGGTTCAGGTAAACTGTTTATGAGTTCAGATGGAGGTGAGGTACTTTCTATGATTTTAATCAAAGTCTTCATGCCAGAGTTGTATGCTTCTCTGATGGAGCTGAACAGTGATTCATCTAGTTCACATATGTGAATTCCTATGATGGGGGCTTCAAGATTAAATAGATTAATGTTTAGTATAGGAAATATATCATGATCTTCTGGGTCGTGAGCAGGATTGCTAGTATCATTTGGTAGAGCATTTCTGCTAAGACTGTCAGCATTCTGATGTTTAACTCCAGCTTGGTGGACTATTGTCATCTGACCTCTGTACTGTTGTATGGCTATCTGCCATCTTAACATATGCCTGCTAGGAGTTTTCATGTTCATGAGAGTTCTAACAGCATTGCAATCAGTGATCACCACGAAATTTGTACCTTCCAAATAATAGTGGAGGTTTTCTAATGCCCATACTAGAGCAAGGCATTCCATTTGGCTGGCACCATATCTCTTTTCAGTATCTTTGACTTGTCTAGATATGAAGAGTATAGGTTTCTCTACTGGTTTATCTTCTTCTATTACTTCTTGGTGTAATGCAGCTCCTAATCCTTCCATGCTAGCATCTATGTAAAGTTTGAAAGGTTTAGAATAATCTGTTTGTATCAACACTGGGGCAGTAGTCATAGCTACTTTGAGTTCCTCATAATTCTTCAATTTTTCATGAGTCATTTTGAACAAAGTGTTGTTGTTGCAGATCTCATATAAACACTTGGTGAGGTTAGAAAATTTAGGTATGTACTTCCTGTAATAGCTGCAGAAGCTTATAAAGGATAAGAGTTCCGTTTTGTTCTGGGGCATAGGTCTGTTCATTACTGCGGCTATCTTACTTTGGTCAGCAGTTAAAGTTAGTCCAGAAACAATGTTTCCTAGAGCTTTGAGTTCTCCGTATCCAAAGTTGCACTTTTTCATAGATACTTTTAATCCTACTGCGGCGATTTTTTTAAGCACTAGCCTTACTTTATCCATGTGAGTATCCCAATCGTCTGAATAAATGATAACATCATCTATGTATACCATCATCCAACCTTGTCTGATGAACATTCCTAAGACTGTATCCATCATTCTTTGGAAGTGGGAAGGAGCATTTTAAATACCAAATGGCATTCTGAGATACTCATATATGCCTAAATGACATATAATTCTCATAAATTTCCTACTATCTGGACTGATAGGTATTTGGTGAAAGCCTTTCAACATGTCCATAGTAGTAATGAACTTAGCTTTAGAAAGATTATGTAGAGCGTGGTCAATCCTTGGGATAGGATAATAGTCAGCTTGGGTGTAGTTGTTGAGAATTCTAAAGTCTCCAATCATCCTAGACTTATCATTGTGCCAGGCTATTATCACCGGGGTAGTTATGTCTACTTGCTCATTATGCCCTACTTTCCGTAAGACTTGTAAGTCCACTAGTTCTTGGATGTGGCTTTCTAGAGCAGTCCTAGATTTTGGACTAGAAGGGTAAGCTGGTCTCCTGAGGTTAGGAGGGTAAGGAGGCTTACAAGTCAAAGTTAAGACCATATCATGACCTTTAATATTACCAATGGGATGGTCTTTAGTGCAAAAAGCATTCTGGTTCTCAAAGCATGCTTGGAGAATATCTCTTTTCTGGTTTTCACTAAGCTGGGAATTCAAGGCAGCTTGGGAAAAGTATTCCTGGTTAAAAGTTTCTAAGTGTCTCTCATAAGTGGAATCAGTAGCTTTAGCATTTACATGGCATATTTGGAACTTCTTGTTCCAATCTCCTCCTATAGTGAAATATCTCCCTTTACTCTGGAAGACATCTATCCCGTACAGGCAAAGAGAATCATTTCCTATAATAAAATAATCACATACTCCATTTTGAAGTACTACAAATTCAATCTTTATCTTGATTGATCCTTTAGAGTGGGGGAGTAAAATTTCTGTTGGCCATACTCCAATAGCATTGAGAGGTGAGTTACAGCTGCTGAACTTAGCTCGAGGTACAGGTAGTAAGTTTTTCTTCCAGTTGGAATCCTGTTTATCTAAGTAGTCAGTTCCAACGCAAGAGCAGAAGGCTCCACTGTCTAGAAGTAATTTTACGGGGGAACCTTGTATCAAGCCAGTGGCATAACAAGTTTTACCACCAGTGTACCCTTTTCCAATAGAAGGTTTAAGGGTTAAGGTCTTAGCTTCAGAAACATGTTGGATTTTCATGTTGGGTGTCCATTTTTGAGGCAAATTGCTATCTTCATTAACAGGGTTAATATCTAGGGAAGATTCTATGTTACCTTCGATGACATTAATGGGATTAGTGATAATTAGGTCACACTCAGAGATGGAACCATCAGTGTCATCTAGTTGGGGGTCAGGATTAGTGTCATCCTCTTCTCCTTCAATAGGATTAATCTTTCTCCTGGGTAAAGGACAGTCAGGTCTTACATGCCCTGTTTGGTTGCAATTCCAACATGTCTTTTCTTTGGTCACCAAAGTATTCTTGGCTTCTGAGTTGATAGGTAGAGGTTCTTTATTCTTGTTATTATAATCTTCCTTATTCCTAGTAGTTGGTTCTCTGGGTTTATTAAGCTTTTTGTCTAAGCCATTCATGTCAATAGTTTCTTCTAATACTCCTATGAGAGTGGAAAGGTCAGAGTTCATGGGCATTCTGCATCTTACGCTATGGTTAAGTTGTCCTGGACATAGGTTGAGGAGTCTTTCATTGACTTCTTCTTTATCAGCATTTGGGTAGAAGCAGTCTAGTCTTCTCTTCTGGTCAAGGCACCATTTGTGAGGTTTGTCCTTAGATGGATCAAACAAGGAAGTTTCAAAAGTCTTCATCATTTTTCTTTTCCAAATTCTGGTACCAAATTGTTCCTTAATCAAGTCTTTCCACAAATTCCATGACAAAGATCCTACCTCTTCTCTCTTATTGATGAACCAGTCAAGGGCTACTCCTTCAAACAGTCTAGGTAGTCTTACTACGGCTATGTTATCAGGAAGTTCATAAGAGGCCAGAGTATAGTCAATAAACTTAATAAAACTGACATGATTGTATTCTCCTTCTCCGGAGAATTTAGGCCACTCAGTGATAGGGGGAAGTAATTTTAATGCTTGTTCTACTTCAGGAGTGGGACTAGGTCTGAAAGATTCATGCCTTGTTAGTCTTGGTCTAGAAGGTAGTTGGGGCGTACTGTGGTACCTGGAAGGTCTGATTTCATCAGAATCTGAAATGGGTTGAGATAAGTTTATCTTTAGATCTCTGAGATCATTCTTAATCATACCTAATTCCAGGTCAAGTTTGTTACTTAATGAATCAATTTTATTAATAATATGAGTAGGTGAAGTGTGGTCTGTTTTATTAATACCTTCTTTGATTTGTTCAATAGATAGAAGAATTTCTTCTTGGATAGCTGAAGTATTGTTTTCTAGGTAATTCATTAGTTCTCCCTTACTCAAACTAATGCTGTCTCTTATTTGTTTTACCTCTAACTCATTAATTTTGATCAAGTTGGATTGGGATTGCATGACTTTACCAAAATTGGTATTTACTTTATCCAATTTCTCATATACTTTATCAAAACATTTGCCAATGATATCAAAGTTATGAGAAACATTTATGGAAAACAAGTTGAAAGTTTCTACGTCTAATTGTGGTACACTTTCTTCCATTTTCTTGCCAAAGATATTATATTGTCCCACTCTTTGGGACTCTTTAATTTCTGATGGGCTAGAGATCTCTTCTTCCTGTTGTTGTTGTTTCCTCTTAAGGAAACTAATTGGTCCCAAGGATTCCAATTCTTCACGTAACCTTCTACTTCTCTCTTGGGAATCAATTTTTGGAGGGTTATTTGAGTATTCTTTGCCAAAGATATGGCTTTTCTCATACCCTGCTGGTCTTCCTGGGTCTGAGCCTGTTTGAATAGTTCCCAATGACCCACGTGTTCTTTCACCAATACCTTTATTTTGTCCTCCTTGGAAGAGTCCGGCTGGGGTGGCGTAGGTGGAATGGTATCCTCCTGGGATTTCACGTTCAACAAGGGACGGCTCTCCAACGGTGAGTTGGTCGAGTCGGTGGCCGCGGTTGTTGTCACGGTCGCTCGGATCAGAGCGATCACTGGCTTGATCCGCATTGCGTTTGCGACTGGCATCCTTGCGCGCACGGGTTCCTCCGGGCAAAGATCCATATGACGGGGCGCGTCCACTGGCGCGGGTGTTGCGTCTGTTTTGATGCATGTTAAAGATTATGTAAGTTTTTGTCAAAACTTTGTAAAAAAAATCGGAAAAAATAATTTTTTCGAGTAGTTTTGGATTTTATATTTTTTTTTAAAAAAAAAAATATATGTCTTACTTATATGAAGGTTTAAAGGTACTAAGTCCTTGTTGGGGTCAGGACCGTCCTTGGAGGGTATTCCAATGGGATCTGAGTGGGTTCCAATCAAATCTTGGGACAAATCCAAGGGTCCACAGTCTGGGACGTCCTCTAAGAGGTCTTGGTCACTAAGATCACCAAAGACAAAGTCCACTAGAAAGGATAAAATAATAAAAAATATAAGTTATATATTTATTTATTTTATAATAATTTTTTTTTATAATTTTCGAGTTTTTGTGATTTTTTTATAAAAAAATAAAAAAGGAGATCAAAGCTCACTTTTATAATTTTGATACCGTCTCTTAAAAGCAGAAAGCTTTCTTTGATAGATTTTCCACTCTTTGTGCTGTCTTAACAAGGAGTTAAAATTAATAATTCTTTCTAACTCTTGTTCCTTTTCTTTTAAGATTTGTTGTCTATAATAAAGAAGTCTCTCTTGTTTCTGTTCAGGAGTTATAACAACAGGCACAAAGTTACGTAATTTTTCTTCTTTTTTCTGTTTAAGAAGATTTAAATAATAATTGATCAATTCTCCATTGGTTTTTAAATCCACTGGATAAATCAAAAGATAAAGATAAATAATAAGTATTTCTACTTATATATATAATTTTTTTTATATAAATAACTGGTCCAGGAGATAATTAATTAAAAAATTAATTATTGAGGATATTTCCCGGCCAGACCCCCAGTTGTCAGCTCTCTGATACCAGGAACCTTGCAGTCCTTTAGCTACAGAGAGTGATAAACGAACTTGGAGCAATAATATTCCAAAGAATAAACACTTTAAAGCTCCAATAATGGTATGGTAAGAGCAAGTGCAAGGTTTATTTGGTTTGGTTATAAATATTTTAAATATAATATAAAAAGAGGGGCCACAGTATTATACTACTGGGAATCTTTACAGACTAGCAACCTCTCTTCAAGGGGCCTCCTTAGGCAGTTTAAGAACCTTGGAATAAATATGGGTGCCTTAGAAAGGACTTATTCCACTAATGGCCGGGCTTAACAGCACAAGTGGCCTAGACAGGAAGGGAAACACTCACTCTGAGTACTTGACCACGAAAATCCTGGAATAATTGGAAGGGTTTCAGAGCAGATGGGGTTGATTGCTTGACTAAACTTCAATGGTTGATTGGTTAATAAAGGTAAATAATACTACTACAGACTAAGTCATAAATCACTTGCTTATCTTCATATAAGCACTTGATTAACAATGACACCGTGTCTGGTTGATAATAAATAATTCCTGATAACTGATAACTGATTGGAAACAGAAGGGCAAAAAGAGCCTGTTTAAATATTCTTTTTTGGGTGCTTGAGGACCTCTAGAAGGGGTACTAGCCATGGGCTGAGGCTAGGGGGGCAATCAGGGCAAAATTGGCACGTCCTCAAGGTGCTGTTAGCCTGCTGGCCTTAGATCTGTCAAGGAACAGCTCCTTTTTAGCTGCAGGATCTGTTAATCAATAGATTAGTCATTTTGCTGATCCTGCACTGATCCTTAATTTGTACAGTAAGTACTGGTCCAAAGTGAGCAGACGTAGATTTTTATTGATTCTCCATCCTCTGCTGATCCTGTATGTAATTTTTAAAAATTTTTACGACCACTCCTTATGTAGTTTTGTGGTCTTTGAAGGTTCTGATCAACTTATTTCGTGGTGAGTCTGGATCTTTATTTAATTAATAAAAAATACTAAAAATTAGTTACTAACTAATTTTAATTGATTTTTAAGGTTTTTGAACCATAATCTATGCTCGTGTGGTAGCTTTACTTATGTAGTGTAGATCCTACTATATTTTAGCTTCTCTGAGCGGTACCTGGATGTCATAGGAGGCGCGGGGATCAGTCCATTCAAATGCACGCGGGGACTGATCCGCTGCTCAGATGCGCGCGGGGGACTGTACCGCTGCGCGCGTGACTAGGTCACGGGATTACCTGCGCAGGAATTCAGTTGCGCGGGAGTCCAGCGCTGTAGGGATGCGGGGCTGCGTGCGGGAGTTGGCGTACACAGGAGTCCAACGCTGTAGGGACGCGGGGCTGCGTGCGGGAGTTTGCGTACGCAGGAGACCAGCGCTGTAGGGACGCGGGGCTGCGTGCGGGAATTGTGACAAAACACAATTTCCCGTGTAACTCCTAAACTACACACAACACCTGGATTTCAACTGAAATTTAGGTGTGAAAACTATACATGACATATCATGTGAAATATTAAAATGGCTAAAAGGTGCCATACTGGTGCCGTGGTCATTTACCATTTTGTATTAAATTAATTAAAAAATATAAGGATTAAGAATTCAAGGGTGGGGTCAGTGAGTGACCCTACCTTTTTTTGGGTGGGGAATCCATTTCTGCAATAATATTTATGGATTTCCTACTCCTTCATTTTATAATAATTTTATTTATTCATTTATCTTTGTTCCTTTTAATTTTGTTAATATTATTATTGTTGTTGCTTTGTCAGGTTGCTCTGTGCTAAGTAGCAGGCTGACAGATCTTAAGATCAACTCTACTAACTCTCTGGTCATTGACCTAGAAGAAACTAGACCTGCCAGGTTCACAAGTACTCCTAGTGTTCCTCGCCGAACCAGGATACTCAGGAATGAGTCTTTCAGACCCATTCCTACTCCTGAAATGGAGCAGGCTTTGAAGCTACTTTCTCCCATCACTGAATGTCCTAAATTCTCTGGAGAAGGAGAATACAACCATGTAAGTTTCATTAAATTTATTGACTATACTCTTTCTTCTTATGAGCTCCCTGATGCAATACCTGTGGTAAGATTGCCCAGATTATTTGAAGGTGTAGCTCTTGATTGGTTTATCAATAAAAGAGAAGAAGTTGCATCTTTATCCTGGAATTCTTGGAAAGAATTGATCAAAGTGCTTTTTGGTACCAGGATTTGGAAAATAAAGATGATGAAAACTTTTGAAACTTCCCATTTTGATCCATCCAAGGACAAACCTCATAAGTGGTTCTTAGACAAGAAAAAGAGGTTGGACTGTTTTTATCCTGATGCTGATAAAGAAGAATTCAATGAAATAATCCTCAACTTATGTCCTGGACAAATCAACCACAGTGTAAGGTGTAGAATGCCTATGGATTCAGATCTTTCCACCTTAATAGGTGTATTGGAAGAGACTATTGATATGAATGGTCTTGATAAAAGGTTCAATGGACCTCCAAGGGAACAAAATACTAGGAACAGTGAAGAATATACTGCCAAAACTAAAGAATCCCCTGCTACTAATCCACATTCTTTGGAATTCAAGAAGACTCCTGAATCAAAGAGAAAGTATGTTGGAACTGTAACCAAACAGGAAACGTAAAACCTGATTTTCCTCTACCTAGGAAAAGGATTAATCTTATTGAAGGAGAAGAGTATGACAATCCTGACCCTCACCTTGATGATACTGACGGATCACTCTCTGATTGTGATCTAATAATCACTTACCCTATCAATGTTATTGAAGGTAGTATTGATTCTTCTCTGGACATAAATTCTGTCCCAGAGGATTCTAACTTACCTCAAAAATGGAATCCCAACGTGAAGATTCACCACACCACTCTGAGCTAAGGCTCTGACTCTAAAAACTTCTGCCGGTAAAAGTTACACTTCAGGCAAAACATGCTATGCTACTGGTTAAATCCAAGGTTCCCCTGTTAAGTGACTTCTAGACAGTGGAGCCTTTTGCTCTTGTGTTGGTTCAACTTATCTTGGGAAACAAGACCCAAACTGGAAACTGAACTTACTACCAATACCTCAGGCTAAGTTCAGCAGTTGTAATTCTGCTCTCAACACTGTTGGAGTATGATCTTCTGATATCATACTTCCTCACTCTAAAGGATCACTCAAATTGAACATTCAATTTGTAGTGCTCCAAAACGGAGTATGTGATTATTTTATCCTTGGGAATGATTCTCTTTACTTATATGTTATAGAAGTATTCCAAAGCAAAGGTAGATAATTCACTATAGGTGGAGACTGGAATAAGAAGTTCCAAATATGTCATGTCAATGCTCAAACTTCTGATTCAACTTATGAAAAACACTTAGAGAAGTTCAATCAGGAATACTTCTCTCAAGCTGCTTTTAATTCCCAGCTCAATGAAGAACAAAAACGGGATATCCTACAAGTATGCTTTGAAAATCAGAATGCTTTCTGTACCAAAGATCACCCCATTGGTAACATCAAAGGACATGATATGATCCTAACTTTAACTATTAAGCCTTCTTACCCACCTCACCTCAGGATACCTGCTTACCCTTCTAGTCCAAAATCCAGAGCTGCTCTGGAAACCCATATTCAAGAGTTGGTTGACTTACAAGTCTTAAGGAAAGTAGGCCACAATGAACAAGTGGATATTACTACCCCAGTAATTATAGCTTTCCCCAATGATAAGTCAAGAATGGTTGGAGATTTTAGAATGCTTAAAAACTACACCCAAGCTGATTATTATCCAATTCCAAGAATTGACCATTCTCTGCACAACCTGTCCAAGGCTAAGTACATAACTACCTTGGATATTCTGAACCTTCTCATTTTCAAAGGATGATGGACATAGTCCTAGGATTATTCATCAGACAGGGATGTATGATGGTATACATTGATGATGTTATCATTTACTCTGATTGTTGGGATACTCACATGGAGAAATTAAGGCTAGTCCTCAAAACCATCTCTGCCATAGGATTGAAAGTATCAATGAAAAAGTGTAACTTTGGCTACAGAGAACTCAAAGCCTTAGGACACATTGTCTCTGGACTAAGCTTAGCTGCTGACCAAAACAAGATAGCAGCAGTAATGAATAGGCCTATGCCTCAGAATAAAACTGAACTCCTATCATTCATCAGCTTTTGCAGCTACTATAGGAAGTATTTACCAAAGTTTGCTCTTCTAACCAAATGTCTGTGTGAGATCTGCAACAACACCACCATGTTTGAAATGACTCATGGTAGAGTCAAGAACTATGAGGAAATCAAAATGGCAATAACTGTCAGCCTGCTACTTAGCACAGAGCAACCTGAAAAAGCAACAACAATAATAATATTAACAAAAATAAAAAGAACAAAAATAAATGAATAAATAAAATTATTATAAAATGAAGGAGTAGGAAATCCATAAATATTATTGCAGAAATGGATTACCCACCCAAAATAAGGTAGGGTCACTCACTGACCCCACCCTTGAATTCTTACTCCTTATATTTTTTTAATTAATTTAATAGAAAATGGTAAATGACCACGGCACCAGTATGGCACCTTTTGGCCATTTTAATATTTCACATGATATGTCATGTATAGGTTTCACACCTAAATTTCAGTTGAAATCCAGGTGTTGTGTGTAGTTTAGGAGTTACACGGGGAATAGTGTTTTGTCACAATTCCCGCACGCAGCCCCGCGTCCCTACAGCGCTGGTCTCCCGCGTACGCAAACTCCCGCACGCAGCCCCACGTCCCTACAGCGTTGGACTCCTGCGTACGCCAACTCCCGCACGAAGCCCCGCGTCCCTACAGCGCTGGACTCCCGCGCAGGTAATCCAGTGACCTAGTCACGCGCGCAGCGGTTCAGTCCCCCGCGCGCATCTGAGCAGCAGATCAGTCCCCGCGCGCATTTGAATGGACTGATCCCCGCGCCTCCTGCCATGATCAGTCTGACATCCAGGTATCGCTCAGAGGAGCTACAATATAGTAGGATCTACACTACATATGTAAATCTACCACACAAGCATAGATTATAATTCAAAAACCTTAAAAATCAATTGAAATTAGTTATTAACTAATTTTTAGTATTTTTATTAATTAAATAAAGATCCAGACTCACCACGACATGAGTTGATCAGAACCTTCAAAGACCACAAAACTACATAAGGAGTGGTCGTAAAAATTATTAAAAATTACATACAGGATTAGGAGAGGATGGAGAATCAATGAACGTCCACGTCTTCTCACTTTGGACCAGTACTTACAGTACAAATTGAGGATCAGTGCAGGATCAGCAAAATGACTAATCTATTGATTAACAGATCCTGCAGCTAAAAAGGAGCTGTTCCTTGACAGATCTAAGGCCAGCAGGCTAACAGCACCTTGAGGACGTGCCAATCTTGCCCTGACTGCCCCCCTAGCCTCAGCCAATGGCTAGTACCCCTTCTAGAGGCCCTCAAGCGCCCAAAAAAGAATATTTAAACAGGCTCTTTTTTCCCTTCTGTTCCCAATCAGTTATCAGTTATCAGTTATCAGAAATATTATTATTATCAATCAGACATCGTGTCTTGTTAGTCAAGTGCTTATCAAGAAGAAAGCAAGTGATTTATGACCTAGTCTGAAGTATTATTATTATTATTTTCTAAATAACTATCAACAACCAGAAGTCTGAACCAGCCACCAACCCCATCTGTTCTGAAGCTTCTTACCTGAATCTTTGCAGGATTTCTGTGGATTACTTCCCAAGTAAGTTGTTCTCTTCCTGCTCTGGGTTTGTGTGCTGTTTTTCCCGCCCAAATTAGTGGATAAGGCCTTAGAAGGCACCCATCTTCATTCCAAGGTTATAAACTGCCTAAGGAGGCCCCTTGAGGAGAGTTTGACAAGTCTGTAAAGACCCCCAGTAGTATATTACTGTGGCCCCTCTTTTTATATTTTATTTAAAATATTTAAAACCAAACCAATTAAACCTTGCACTTGCTCCTACCATACCATTATTGGAGCCTTAAAGTGTTTATTCTTTGGAATATTATTGCTCCAAATTCTTTTATCACTCTCTGTAGCTAAAGGACTGCAAGGTTCCTGGTATCAGAGAGCTGACAATAACTTCAGCTCCAGTACTGATCCAGCCAGATTACTCTAAACCTTTCAAGCTCTACATAGATTCTAGCATGGAAGGGCTAGGAGCTGCTATACACCAGGAAGTCACAGAAGATGATAAACCAGTGGAAAAATCTATACTCTTCATATCAAGAAAAATTAAAGATACTGAGAAAAGGTACGGTGCAAGCCAATGGAATGCCTGGCCTTAGTATGGGCTCTAGAGAAACTCCATTATTACTTAGAAGGCACCAACTTCACTGTTATTACTGACTGCAACGCTGTCAGGACATTGATGAATATGAAGACCCCTAGTAGGCATATGTTGAGATGGCAGATAGCTATACAACAGTACAGAGGACAGATGACCATAGTTCATCAAGCTGGAACTAAACACCAGAATGCTGATAGCTTAAGCAGGAATGCGTTACCCAATGACCCAAGTAACCCTGCCTATGATCCAGAGGATAATGAAATCTTCCCTATCCTTAATATTAATAGGTTAAGCATTGAAGCTCCTATAATGGGAATCCAAGTTTGTGAACTGAATGAATCATTGTTCAACTCTATCAGAGAAGCTTACAATTCTGGCATAAAGACACTGATCACTATTATGGAAAGTACTTCTCCACCTCCTGAATTGATCAATAGCCTACCTGAACATCTTTTGAAACCATACAAAGCCGGAAGGCTCACCAAATGGGATGGTCTGGTATACTATAGGCATCAACATTCAAGTGTCATAGTCTTAACTAAGGATGACCATATCGAACATGTTCTGGCTGAGTGCCATGATAACTGCTCATCTGGTCATTTTTCTGCGGATAGAACCTGGGATAAGGTTAAACAAACTGCTTGGTGGTTTAATTGGAGAGACTCCACTATACAGTACGTTACCAGTTGTGAAACTTTTCAGTAGTCCAACAGGACTACTGGGAAATGGTTTGGACTACTACAAAAGATTGCTGAACCCAAGAAAAGATGGGAGATCATCAATATGGACTTTTTAACTGGATGACCGCCAGGAGGATCCTATTCCTACAACTCAGTCTTGGTCATTGTGGATAGGTTCTCCAAGAAAGCAAAGTTCCTACCTAATCACAAGGAAAACACTGCTATGAAAGTTTCCCTATTATTTTGGAACAGACTCATTGCTGATGTTGGAGTTCCCAAGATTATTATCAGTGACAGAGATTCTAAATTCACCTCTGAGCTCTGGAGGAACCTACATGATATGCTTGGAAACACATTAGCTTTCTCTACTGCTTATCACCTCAGAGGGATGAATTATCTGAAAGGATGATTCAGACCCTGGAAGACATGCTCAGGAGATTCTGTGGGTTTGGACTAGAATACAAGAATTCTGATGGTTATTGACACAATTGGGTTAGCCTTTTACCTGCAGTGGAGATGGCCTACAACAGTAGCAAGCACTCTGCCACTAAGGAAGCACCTTACATACTGGAAAGAGGATGGATTCCTAGACTACCCAAGGATAACCTTAACCACCAGCTGACCAATATTCACCCTACATCACTTGATTTCAAAAAAATGATAGATGTAGCAAACAAAAATGCTGTTAAATTTGTCCAGGATGCTATAGAGTATAACCAGCAAAGGTGGGACAAAACCCATAAGGAACCTGATTTCAAAATTGGTGATCAAGTCTTGATCTCTACCACTAACTTTACCAACTTGGGTGGAAATATAAAGCTTAGACCAGCTTTTGTTGGACCTTACACTATTAATAAACTTCATGTTAAAAATGCTGTGGAAGTAATCCCCAGTGATGAGCTTTCTAGGAAACATCCAGTCTTCCCAGTTAGCCTCATCAAACACTACCACCCAAGGAATGGAAAACATACCCCCTCACCTGCAATACCTGTCACAGAAGAACTTGAAAAGGAAAAAGGAAAAACTAGCAAGATCCTTAAGGATAAAAAAGATAGGATCAATGGAAAAGACCTCAGACTGTACCTGGTTAGATACAAAGGAGAATCAGCTGATAAAGATGAATGGTTAGCTGAACATAATATCCCTGACAGACCTATACACCTGAGGAACTACAGAGCCAACAGCAGGCATTAACCCAAATTTTTTTTCAGATATAGACATATCTTGGAGCGGGGGAATGTCAGCTTGCTACTATGTACAGAGCAAAACTGTCAAATAGTAACACAAACTATGAAAAATAAGAATACCTCAATTAAAAACATAATGAGTGAGAAATCCATAAATATTATTACAGGAATGGATTTCTCACCCAAAATTAGGTAGGGTCACCCACTGACCCCACCCTTGAATTCCAAGTCCTTATATTTTTAAAATAATTAAAAAGAAAAGTACTAAAAATTACAACACCTGTATGGCATGTTTTGGCAATTCTAATATTTCACATGTATTATCACATATAGGGTTTACACCTAAAATTAACTCAGAATTGAGGTGTTGTGTATATTTTAAGAGTTACATGCCAAAATGTGTTATGTCACAATTCCCGCGCGCAGCCCTGCATCATTACATATCCCTACGTACTAGTAGCAGCAGATTCCTACATACTAGAGATCCGTGCGCAGCTGATTCTGCCACGCGCACGCAGCGGATCCTACCCTGCGCGCATCAATACTAACTGATCCCCGCGTCTGGATCAGTTGTGACTAATCTGACAACCAGGTACCGCTCAGAAGAGCTACAACCTAGTTAGGGTTGCCTAGTATATGTAAAAAACTGAAAAATGCATTAGTAATGATCCAAAAAGATCAAAAATTCAATGAAATTAATGAAAATTAAGTTTAAAACATTTTTTTAATAATAAATCAAACATCAAGGATTATCATGTAAATCACTGACCCTGATCTTTGAAGACCGCGAAACACTACAAGGAGTGTTCATAAAAATTATGAAAAATTATCTACATGATCAGCAGATAATGGAAAATCCGTCAAAATTCACTTCTGCTTGCTTCAAAGCAATATCAATAGTACAAATGAAGGATGAGTACAGAATGATCAAATTTACGCTATAACAGATTAACAGATCCTGTGGCTAAAATAGTACAGAAATCCAGCAGATCTAAGGACAGCTGATTGACAGCACCAAGTGGACGTACTAATCTTGCCCTGACTGACTTTCCAGCCTCAGCCCACGAGTAGAACCCTCTCTACGTGCCCTGAGACGCTCAAAATCACCCCAAAAAGGTATTTATACAGACCTCTTTGGATCCATTATTCAAGCATAGTTACCAGGAATTATTTATTATCAATCAGACACAGTTTCATTCTTGATCAAGTGCATATATAAAGATAAGCAAGTGATTTATGACTTAGTCTGTAGTAGTATTATTTAACCTTATTAACCAATCAACCATTGAAGTTTAGTCAAGCAATCTACCCCATCTGCTCTGAAACCCTTCCAATTATTCCAGGATTTTTTTGGTAGAGTGCTCAGAGTGAGTTTTACCCTTCCTGTCTTGGCCATTTGTGCTGTTGAGACCAGCCATTAGTGGAATAAGTACTTTCTAAGGCACCCATCTTTATTCCAAGGTTCTAAAACTGCCTAAGGAGGCCCCTTGAAGAGAGGTTGCTAGTCTGCAAAGATCCCCAGTAGTATAGTACTGTGGCCCCTCTTTTATATTATATTGAAAACCATTTATTAAAAAACCAATTAAACCTTGCAACTGCTCTTATTATATCATTTATTTGAGCTTCTAAGTGTTTATTATTGGAATAATAATAATTATTATCATTCCAGCATTTTTATCACTCTCTGTAGCTTAAGGACTGCAAGGTTCCTGGTATCAGAGAGCTGACAAATTCCAAGAAACTTCAAGCCATTTGTGGAGACTTTGAGTTGCAAATGTTGAACAGGGTACATAGAATTGAGCTTTAGGCATGCTCAAAGGATGACAAAAGGATTTTCTTTGGACAAGAGAGTCAGGAACCAATTTTGGTTTGTGCAGTTTCTGACAGCATTCAGATAGAGTTGGAAGTGGTTTATAAAAGCACTCTAGAGGGGCACTTTCTGGATCTTACCAGCAGTAGCAGGTTGGGCAGAAAACAAAGAATTCAAGTTTAGGATTCAAATCAAGTTGTTTGGTTATGGTTTGGACATCTTGAGGTATTTTCTACAAAGAATTGTAATTTTCCAATGCAAGTAATTTTAATAAGCAGATGATTTAATCTTGTGCAATTCTGCAGTTGGATTGACTCATTCTGCATAAAATGAAGAGCAAAGCAATGAAAACAAGAACACAGCCTTACGGAGAGTTTTCAGTTAAGGCAGATGAAATCACTAAAAAAGAATGGCTACTAGCGGGCATCTTGCTGTGGCTCATCAAAAGTGGTAGAATGTGCATTTTCCAAAGGCTCTTCATCAGATATATTTTTCTTTGTAAAATTGGAAGTGGCAACAGACAGTTTCTTGAGAAAAGCTTCCAAATTGCTGGGATTGTTTGTGTTTTGGGCCCAGTGTTTTCTTTTTGTTCCTGAATGAACTCAAACGTCTTGACAGGTTTCACTGGCTAAATTGAGGTGGTTTTTTTCTTTACACTTTGGGAATAGGCATAATTCTATGTTGATTGTTGAACGGAGAGCTGATTGTCAACCAGGTAGAGAGTGGGAAGTAGGTGAAGATAGACAAGGGAGACAGCTGATTTACAGTGTGATGCTCCCACCACTCAGCTGACAAAGCTCAGGGGCTGGTGACTCTGGAAACGCGGGCTGATTACATAAGCGTGGTCCCTGTAGCGTCCGCGCAACAAGTTGCCCAAATTGTTGGCTCCTTGCGTGTAGTGTGAGGTATTAACCGCTTGGTGCAAGGTGTATTTGTTGAGGGGATAAAGTCCCATACAGTTCATTACGTTCAAAGAGGGAGTGATATTTATATCTATTTACATAGGATGTTGGATGATGACATGGTGAGAGAGTATGTGATAAGGGATGTTCCTCCCCCAACACCCCCCCTCGCCAAGTCATCATACCCGCATATTTCCAGGATTAGGTGATGCTCAACGTAGTCAATGAAAGGATTAACTACCTGCGGTTGTGGGAGATTCTCCTTGAGGTAGGACGGCCCTGGAAAGACAACGGAATGCCTCTGGGCCAAGGTTCTTTGTGAGTATGTCTGCCGTTTGCAGATTGGAGGGGACACAGCCAATGCAAGCCTTGTCCTGGAAGATTGCTTTGTTGATGCAGAAGTATTTGCGCTCAATGTGACGACATCATTTGTTGGAGGTGTCATCCGTACTGACCCAAATCGCTGATTGGTTGTCCCATTTGAGATGAATCTTAAAGTCTCTACCCAGCATGTTGGAAAGCAGATGGCGTATCCAGAGGGCCTGGCACGTCGCTATGCCAAGGCCCATGAAATCAGCCTGGCATGTGGAAGTGGCAATGGTTGTGAACCTGCAACTCAACCAGAGGATAGGAAAACCCCAAAACATAGCAAAGATACCGTAAGTGGATTTGGCGTACTGGCCGCCCCAGGAGGCGTTGACGTAGACCGTAAGGGGTTCTGGGGTATTGGATGGGAAGATGTTCATACGCCTTCCTGCGATCCAATGATGAAGTTGACAAGATGATTCAAAGCTTTCCAATGGGCGGGGACAGGAGCGGAAGAGTATCGAGCCAGGGTGTTCACTGCATATGCAATATTGGGTCTTGTTCCAATAGCAAGGTAGCTGAGGGACATGACAATGCAAAGGTAATTGGCCAATGTCTCTGGTTTGCCGTGAGGGTCAGCAATGGCCCTGAATGAGGGTGGGAGCAGGGTAGCAGCTGTGGAGACACCGTCCCAGAAGCGTGCGGCAATTGTGCAGATGAGTTTCTCCTGATGCAAAGAGAATCCCTTCTCACTCCGAGTGATGTTGATGCCTACAACAGATGTAAGATTGCGCTCTCACTTAATTTCCAAACTTCTGCGCAGGTCTTGCTCTAGCTTGTGGAGGAGTTTGGTGGACAAGGCCGTGATCACTCCATTGTCCACATGGATCCATATAATTCCATGGTGCCCAGCTGCTCGCAATACATACAGACTGCTGTCATATAAACTCGCCAAATAACCAAGGTTGAGAAGAACCCCCTTCAGGAACTTCCACCAGCAGCAGGCAGCCTGCCTGGTGCCGTAGAGAGATTTGATGAGTCGTAGGCCAGGTCCCTCCGGGACCTTCATCCCGGGGGGAGGCTTCACCCAGATCTCTTTGTTGATAGGGGAGTTTAAGTATGCGGCAACAAAATCAAAAGATTGAACCATCCAGCCAAATTTGGCAGCCATAGTGAGCAGTAAACGGAGAGAGGTGAAAGTTGTGGTGGGGGCAAAGTTGTCTTTGAAGTCAATGCCCTCCAGTGGTTGGTTGCCTAATGCAACACAGCGCGCCTTCTTCTCAGGAGAGGAGCCGTCTGCGCAATCTTTGACGGTGATGACCCATTTTGTGGGCATAGCGCGCTTCCCTCTAGGTAGAGTTTTGGAGACCCATACACCTTTGAAATACAGATTGGCCATTTCCTTATCAAAGACTGGGAGCCAATCTGGCCCGTCCTTGCCATTTACTGGCTCCCAGTAGTATTTGGGGATTGTGGGGGAGGGGATAGATTGGTCAACCTGCGCCTCTTCCTGTGCAAATGCCTTTTTGTTATCAAAAGTACTGATATCCATTTGATGGGCAATAGCAGCCTGCAGTGCGGGAGGTGATGAGGGATTGGCGCAGAAGTTGGCCCATATGGATGAGACAAAGGTAGCCATGGTAGGGACATAGAAAAGCCAGCCCTTACTATCCGGCATATGCCCAACCACCTTAGCTTCCAATTCCCTCTCATCCAGTTTCAGCCTCTTTTCCAGAGGAACATGCACATACGCTGTGTTGCCAAAAACGCGGAGTCTGTCAAAGGAGGGGTCACGTCCAAATACCACTTTGAGCTCTTTTATGGACGCAAGTTGGGAAAGGGCTGCGGGCGGCACGCTCAGCAATGGGCAGGGCCTTGCCGCAGCTAGCCGCGCTGCGGGCTCAGCAGCAGTCAGGTAGGCCCAGCAGCAGTTGGGTTGGGCTAAGCACCTGGAGACGGGAGACAACGGATTGCTTGGACCGGAAGGCTTGAGCGGATCAGAAAGCTTGCGCGGATTGGAAGGCTTGCCCTGATCAGAAGGCTTGCGCGGATTGGAAGGCTTGCGCGGATCGGAAGGCTTGCACGGATTGGAAAGCTTGCGTGGATTGGAAGGCTTGCGCAGATTGGAAAGCTTGCGCGGATCGGATGGCTCGCGCGGACCAGGCGGACCGTGCATTGCAAGACGCGCAGATTGGGTCACGCGGGTACACGGATACCTGGAACGGGTTGTTGGGCGGACGCCCGCGGGCGGGCAAGCCGGGCGTACGTCAATATTGAGGGGCATGGGTTATGGGGCAAGGGATGGAGGGGTAGGATTGGGCTAGGGTTCTGTGCTTAGGGGTTGTATTTCATCATTCTTGCTTACTTGTGGTTGTACTTAGGTTAGGGTTGAGAGGAAGGACTTAAATACTTTGCTTTCAAGTCCGGGTTGTAGGGGAGGAGGAGGGGAGGAGCAGGAAAGGGGGGGGAAGGACTTGGAAACACTTCACTTGACTTCACTTCACGAACTGGACTGCACTTTAGGATATCACTTTTTATGGCATTGGATTGGATTGGATTGGAAAGGAAGGAATTCATCTTATTATTGCTCTCTATCTCTCTCTCTCTTTCTTGAAAGGCTGCATCCAATCTCCTTACAGACGCTTTGATCAATAACTTCCAGAACTCAAGGACAACTTCTGGGGTGTTGCCCCTCTAAAGTTTCCACATCTGGGGGTCTGGCTGGGAACAATCTTTTGTCAAAGTCTCTCAAAGGTACTCACGGATGCTACCAACAGCCGCTTCTCTTCCTGCCTCCTCCCACGGCTTCTGCGCTACCCCATGGATTTACCCACATATTTGACTCAAAATTGTGGAAGTGGAGCAATTCATCTCACGGTATGAAACAGTTGCGGACTCTGAAGGTGTTTTGGATTTTGAGAAGGCGTGCCATGTTGTCCTGTTCATCAAGGACGCGGAAGTGCGTCGGGACGTGGAGGAGATGGGAGGCTACCTGAACCTGGATTGGCCGGAACTGAAGGAGGACATGCTGGCAAGATGGGGGAGGCGCGGTTCTCGCTTTTGGAAGGACAATCTCAAGCCATCCGTGGAATTGGGTTACAAGGCAGGCGCACGCAACGGGATCCGGTTGCAAGCGGAAGTGGACTATGCGGAACTGGAGTACTACAGGGCAGAGTATGTTCTGGCCCCACCACTGGCAATCATCTCTTGGGCTAGCAAACTTGCCGAGGTGGCAAGGGGCCTCAAGGCCTATCTGGAGAGTATTCAGTCTCCCAGCGCGTCTGCGCCCCGCGTGTGACTGAATGGGGAGGACAACAACCATTGGTGGACGGGACAGAGGGACCGGTCAGCGGATTCAAACGCGGAATTGGTTTCCCCAGTGGGGGCTAATAATGTGTTGGTGAAGCAGGACTTGACGGAACCAGTGCGGCCTACTGACAGGAAGCGGGCAAGGACAACGGAACCGGAAATGGATTCTCCGTGGGGTTTGGGAATTGGCAAGCGGCGGACGTATCTTGCAAAGAAGGTACACGCGGCGGCGAAAGAGACGGACCACGCGTTGGAGAATCACCACCCAAGCCGGACTTCTTTGACGGCGGGGAGTGCGCATTTGGAAAGGGTAGTGGCAGCAACGGAAAGGACGGGCGCGGAATGGACAGACGGTGGGGCGGAGCGGAAGGATCAAGTGGTCACACGCAGTCTGGCGGGCAGGAAGCGGTCAGAAATCTCCGGAGGGGAGAACAAGGCCGCAAGAACGGCAAAGGGCAAGGAATGTTGTGTGGACGGGGTGGGAGAGGAGAGAGCTGGGATTGAAAGGGTTTCAAAGCCTCTTTCCTCCTCCACGGCGGGTTGTTGTAAGAACGTCTGGGGGTGTTCGCTTTTGTTTGGGTTTTGCGCGCGGATGGGCTTGAATTTCAAAGGATGCAGGAGGGTCTTGGCGGCGGGAGGTGCACCTAGGCGGTTTGGGACAACAATTTGCAAACAAGGTCCCTGCGGGATTGGTTGTGGCAACATGCCGCGGATCTGGCAATGGGTGGGGCGCGGTCGGCTGAGGACAGCGGCAAGGTTGGGGGGGAAGCTAGCGCGGGGTGGAAGGTTGGAGTTGGGACGCAGGACGCGGGCTCAAAAAAAAAAATAAAAAAAAACTCTTGTTCCTTCTTATCTATTCATTCTTCCTTTTCTTTTCTTTCTTTTCTTTTCTCTTCCTGTCTCTCTTGAGGATTGGGTACGCACGCTGGCGCTCCAAGGTCTCCCCATGTACTCTTGCAGATGCTCTCACTGGCGCGGATTTCTCACCTTCAGACTCTCACTGGCGCGGATTTCTCACCTTTGCCAATTTCTCACTGCTGCTGATCTTCTCTCTCCAAGGCGCGGATCTTGCGCACGGTTCTTATTCTTGCTCAGGGACTCACAAGCCCAAAGGCTACTCAATTGCGCACAAAGTATGTCTTTTTGTGTATAGGCGCTAAATACAAAGGAGAAAGGATAACTACGGAAGGTGAGATGGTGGGAGATCTCTGGGGACAGAACTCAAGTTGGGGGGGATGTGGTGCTCTTTTATGGACGCAAGTTGGGAAAGGGCTGCGGGCGGCGCGCTCAGCAATGGGCAGGGCCTCGCCGCACTGCGGGCTCAGCAGCAGTCAGGTAGGCCCAGCAGCGGTTGGGTCGGGCTCAGCACCTGGAGACGGGAGACAACGGATTGCGTGGACCGGAAGGCTTGAGCAGATCGGAAAGCTTGCGCGGATTGGAAGGCTTGCGCGGATCGGAAGGCTTGCCCGGATTGGAAAGCTTGCGCGGATTGGAAGGCTTGCGCGGATTGGAAAGCTTGCGCGGATCGGACGGCTTGCGCGGACCAGGCGGACCGCGCATTGCAAGACGCGCAGATTGGGTCACGCAGGTACACGGATACCTGGAACGGGTTGTTGGGCAGACGCCCGCGGGCGGGCAAGCCGGGCGTACGTCAATATTGAGGGGCATGGGTTATGGGGCAAGGGATGGAGGGGTAGGATTGGGCTAGGGTTCTGTGCTTAGGGGTTGTATTTCATCATTCTTGCTTACTTGTGGTTGTACTTAGGTTAGGGTTGAGAGGGAGGACTTAAATACTTTGCTCTCAAGTCCGGGTTGTAGGGGAGGAGGAGGGGAGGAGCAGGAAAGGGGGGGGAAGGACTTGGAAACACTTCACTTCACTTCACTTCACAAACTGGACTGCACTTTAGGATATCACTTTTTATGTCATTGGATTGGATTGGATTGGAAAGGAAGGAATTCATCTTATTATTGCTCTCTCTCTCTCTCTCTCTCTCTCTTGAACGGCTGCATCCAATCTCCTTACAGACGCTTTGATCAATAACTTCCAGAACTCAAGGACAACTTCTGGGGTGTTGCCCCTCTAAAGTTTCCACAACGGTTGTGAAGCTCAGGGGCCCCATTTTGATGATGATGATATGGGAGGCTTCTCTCAATGACAATGCCTTTTGACGCTGCAAAATCCAAAAGAACCTTAGAGGAGAATTCCCCCCGTTATCACAGCAGAGGATTCTGATTGTACACTTGGACTGCAGTTGTAATTGATTAACAGCGGTAATAATTTGGGCCGCTGCATCACCCTTGGATTTCAAAGGGATCGCTTGGCTGAA
Organism: Puccinia polysora; assembly: GCA_025617555.3. NCBI lineage: Eukaryota > Fungi > Basidiomycota > Pucciniomycetes > Pucciniales > Pucciniaceae > Puccinia > Puccinia polysora. The sequence goes on along the minus strand of CM062632.1, from coordinate 30,268,255 downwards.
ACCCGATGCAATGTTGTACATGGTGAGTAAGTACAGCGATTTATCCACCCCCGTCACCTCAAAAGGACCCATAAGATCCATTGCCAAGGCCTCAAGGGGGTCCAAAATGCGCTTGGTATGGGAAAGGTTTGCCGTGCGAGTGCTTTTAGCTATCTTACATGCGCGGCAGTGTCCAAAACCGGCGGGAAGCGACTCAGGGAGACCTGGCAGAGATGCCTCTTTAATTAGACGGCGTATTTTTTGTACACCACAGTGTCCAAATACCCTGTGCCAGTGCCAAAGGGTCATCTCATCTTTTGTAAGAGCTGGCGTGGATACCGGAGTGCTCTCCGCGGGAGCAGGCTTAGTAGGAGGAATTGATTGTATTGCAAAGGCAGAAGGACAAACTGAAGAGGCATAGGGCCTGGGCATAGCCCATTGAAAACCGCCTGGTTGGAGGTGACATGAGAAGAGGAGAGTGTCATTGGGAAGGTAGATCCTAAAGGAATCGTTCCCGCGGTCATAGTCAAACAGAACATTAGCGCGACGGAAAGCAGCAAGGGAGATGAGTGTGGTGCGAGCATCCTTACAGTATAGGACTCCCGGAACAACCGCCTTGCCGCCATCCTCAGTTGGGAAAAGCATAGAGCCAATACCTGCAACCATAGCGGCCGCGTTGTCAGTTGCAACCTTAAGAGACAGAGGCCTGATGGGGACAAAGTCAAACAGAAGCGTACGGTCTCCTGTCAGGTGGTGAGAAGCGCCGGTATCCACAATGGGGGCCTCAGGGGATGTGTCCAGGTATGCAGAGTTGAAGTGAGCCATCTGAGGGTCCAGGCCGTCTTCCGGCAGCTCAAACATCCTTGCAAGGGGCCCTGTCCCGGTTGACGGTGCGGTGGATGCCCTGGATGTGGCTGCTGAGCTGGCGCTCCCCCCCCCCCCCCGGCATAATAGCGCGGACGGTACAAGTCGGCGGGTTGCTTTGGCACAACATTGGAAATTGCATCCACAGAGGGCCGGTTCGCGTGATGGGTAGAATGATTGAGGGCGGGATAAGTTGCGCCAACATGGAGAGGGGCAATGATGGGATAGAACAATTGGAATCCCCCGAGCCCCTGGGCTGGAAGAGGGGGCTGGTAGGGGCCCGGTATGGTGCCGCTTCTTTGCTTCAGTCCAACACTGTTCACCCCTGAATCGATAAGCTTGAGGTAAGATAGCATTTCGATTTCGATTTCACGTGTGGTAAACAAATCCGCTTTTTTCCCCATGTCACCATAAATGCTTCGGAAGAATTATTTTAGAATGATTTCCTTCGTGAACAGTCAGGCTGCGTGTTAATCTAATTTATCAAATGGCTGAGATGTAAAATCTACGTGATGCTTTCCGTATTCCTCACTCTGAAGGAGGCAGGCTCAGAATTCGGGGCAAAAAGCTGATGCGTTACTTTTTACGGTTCAACGCAAAGACACCTCGCAAGAGGCGAGCAAAGGATGGAGCCAGGTATAGTGATAGACCAACTCGAGCTGGAAGCAACAGCTAGAAACACCGTGGCAATGGCAATTGATTAACAGAATGTTTTGTAAGAATTTTGAAGGATGTCGGGACAAGGTGAATCAATAGAAGCAGCCAAAACTTGCAAGCTACAAACCTTCACGCAAAGATAAGCCACTAAGCCGTTGGCCACGATACCACCATCAATCATCGATAGTGTGTCGTTGACGTCAAGTTCCTCGCCATCTTCCGACTTTACCCAGCCGTATCGGATAGCCATAGGAGATATCTTCTTGGATGCTTCATCGAAAGCCGTAGTGATGAATGATCGCAGGTAGTGGGTGATCTCCCCTGAGGAATCGTTGGACTGGGGACGGCCGGAGCACTCAGTGAGATTTTCCTTGATCCAATCAATGGTCCTTTCGCCCGCACCAGATGACTGGAGAAGAAAGAAACTTCCGAACAATGGTATGATCGCTGTTAGCTCATGTAGAATGAGGAATGCTGCCGTCAAAGAAGGGAAGTGGTGGGTGGAGATGTTCGGATATCGTTCGCGGAGCTTGTTGTGAAAACCCTGTATCCGTTGACGAGAGGAATCCGACGAGAGTTCTCGGATTGGGGCGCCCCGGGCCCGGATCGAACGAAGTGGCTTAGGTGCGCAAAATCTTGGAGGGATCCTTGGGGCGAAACGGGCACTGAAAGCAGTCATCGCGTACGATTCAACGCTGAACGCCTCCTTCACTCCACTTTGGTTCGTGTTCGCAAGCTGGAGAGGCCAGAGCGACGCAGCTCATGCGCAGATAGAGACGTTCGCCCTCCTTGCTGGGGCTTCCAAGCCAGCACTTGGCTTTCTAATTCTCAGGCAGCGAAGCTACTTTGAGTGTACAACATTTTCAGCCGAGAAAATCGTTGCGTTTGAAACGTTTCTAAAGAGCTCTTACTGACACTTGGCTTGAATCGTCAAAGAAAGAACCTAAACAGCAATGGACTACTCAAATGAAGGCAAAAAAAAAGGAACTGCAGGAAAGCGTTACAGATAGACTGCAAGGTCATGCAACTATTGCAAGGAAGGTTGATTCACAGGATTGGGGGTAAAGCATGAAAATCAAAATTATAACACTCAGAAGCCCTGCTGAAAATCCAAACACAAAACACAATGCGCAAAGCTGACTTGGTAAAAATGGATGGGGAAATATGGAAAGCAAAAATCATATGAGAGGGTATCACAGTTATCAAATCTGCTACTAGAAACCCATCATTTCCTCACCAAACCTACCATTAAAAACAGTAAGTTTCTAAAATACCTGTATCCCCTAACTGGTGAATTTCAAAATGGTGGACTTCAGAGAAATGACTGGGTTCAAACACAAAATAGGTCAATCATGCATCATAATCCATCAACATGCAAAACTCCCAACCACACCTCCACATCATCATTCCATCAATGCACACAATCATGACCTCACATCCCATTGCATGGTAAAAACACTCTGACATAAACCACACCTACACATTGTTGCTCCATCATACCATGCAACTCATTGCATCACCTATCATTCATAAAACTGATCACTCTGATATTTTTCAAACCAAAATTCAAAAATCTAGTTGAAAATAAAGTCAAGCTGATTAAGAATGTTTTACTATTTGAGTCTGATTGAAAATTTGATTTGAAATACATTATCTTATACTTGATTAGTTTTTATTTCCCCAATTCTCATGGAGGAAGTTAATTTTCCCAGTGCAATTATTGACTTTTCCCAGTATAACAGATGGACAGAAGAAATTGGATGCATGGTCTGAATCATGAATGCCAGGAAATGAATGAATCATGCACCACTGGGGAAAAACAATGTTGATTTCTACCAAGGGTGCAGGAGGCATTTTTCTTTAGTATATAATAGATTCAGAATTTTATTTGGAATCAATTTTCTTATACCTAATAGAGTGTATCAGAGTTAAGAATTTAGAAATATGGCTGATTTTGGGAAAACCATTTAATTTGAGAAAATATTTGTTTTATTAGAATTCATAATGCAGGTATTTTTTCATTGGAAAAACATTTTTTCATGAAAAAAAATTGAGGCATGCCTGAAATCAGCCATTTAATTTTTTGAAAATCTCAACTCTGATATACACTAGCTTTTCTATTCTCTCATGAATAATTTTTCCAAAAAAAAAAAAAATCTTTATTGTCCAATGCCATGGATATGAGGAAAGAGCTCCAGCTCCTTCCAAAAAAAACCTTCCAGAAACTATTTTAGGATTATTTTTTATCATTCATGAGAATTTTTTGAAGCTTATTTGAAAAAAACTGATCTTTCAGAGTAACTCTGGAAATCATGAATAAAGGTAATCTGCTTGATTGAATATTGAATTTTTGGATTGATCTCAAATTGGATTTGAGTATCTGTTCATTGAATATAATACAATTTCTCAATTGGATATACAAAATTAAACTCATTTACAATACAACTACCATTGCTATCCTAATATTTTGAAAGAAATCCCTTTGCAGTAAACCAGGGAAGTAACAAAGTAGATATCTCAGGTCATGGAGATATAATTATTCCAAAGGTTTTTTTGAATATTTGGATTTCAATACAATTCCCTTGAGTAAAAACCTGGTATATATATATATATAATCATCTTGATTGGATTGAAACATGAAAATTTCAAAAGGAGGTAAAAGAATTGACCAAGCTTCATTGAAAGCAAAAGTTGAAAGGATAAGTCAATATATATAGCAGCGTCCAAATAAAATAAAATAATTTTTTTTAACCATAAGTGAATGGAATTTCAGCAGACTAGATAATGGCATTAAAAATACTCATTTAGGAAAACTGAAAACAAAAGAATAATATCAAAATAATTCCATGGTCCAGCCATTAAGACAGACATTCTATGAATAAATATGTCAATTGCCAGAATTTTGATACTGGTTTGATTATTTTGAGAAAACCTATTGTTCATTTTATCTCTGTTTATAATTTAGAGAATTCAGGTTCTTGATTGTTGCAAAGGAAGATACATTTTTTCAATGAAGATGCTAGTAAATTAGAAGGTATGAAATAAATAAAATCAACACATGTAGATCAAAGGGTTGAAATTACTGTGTGAAGTAAAAATTCAATATTTATAGCATGGAAGAGACAAGCCAATGATAAAATATTGAATATATATATATATATATATATAAACAAATAAGAGAGGAAAGAAAAAAAATTAAATTAAATAAAACATAATTTTTGAAGATATGATCATGATTTCAAAAGGAAATAAATTCAATTTGTTGGTTCAGAAATTTTCCAATAATATTCTAGAAAAATATTTTACATGTTTTCATTCATATCATCTGTTAAAACTCTTATTGTTTTGAAGATAGATGTAAGTTCATTCAAATGAATGGGTGCCTCCCATGCTCATGTGAAAATCTATATTTTTTCAACTTAATTTTGATTGAAAAAGAAACTAAAAAATATTTTGAGGAATTTCAATAAAAACAGACCAAATCATCCCTTCATTCAGAATATGTGGTTTCCCATTGTAGAGACTCCTATGGGATTATATAAATAAATTTGCAAATAGCTTGCTGGCAGTCACTTGAGGGGGAATTTAGTAATACAAATATTGATATGATAGGAATACTAATTATGGTTTTAAATTTTCTGCCCCTCTAAGCACTATAGTAAGTCTCACAACAATAAAAGAAAAGAGATTTGTGGCTGATTTTTCAGATAGAGTTGCTACTATAGTAGTCTCTATCAGATCTAGGATAAATATCTTCAAGCTTGATTAAGAAGAAGTGGTGGAACAGGTGGGTGACTTGAAGGATAGAAGCTCATGAGCAAGGGAAGAATAATTTATCTAGTCTTATCCTTCATGTATTTTATCTTGTTTTATTGGTGAGTGATGGATACTCCTCCAATTTTACGGGTGGTTGTTTGATAAATATAAGGGATTATCTTTTTTGGTTATGGTTGATATCCTTTATAAGGGTTCAATATTTTTTACAAGGGGTGACCACTCCAGTCTGGGTGCCTGGGGGGATGATGGTGGGCCAGGTGGCTTAGAGGTGGATGGGGATAAAACCTGGATAGGGCAGAGAGTCCCTCCTTAAATAAAAAATCTGGTACTCAGGGGATGCTCAGGGATGCCCCTGAGGGTGCCCTGGGGCTTCCCCTGTTACAGTGGAACAAAGTTACATGAGAAATTTCAGCTGGTTGGAAAAAGAGACTGCATGAAACTGAGGCAATGATCCTGGTTAGAAAAGAGACACTGCATGAAACTAAGGCCATTCTGCTGGTTGGGAAAAAATTTTACAGGTTTTTCATGCCTGTACAGCCTTACATAAATTTCTGTGAGGTGCTTATAAGGTTGGTCTGGTGCTGGTTGCTTATTTGTTACTGAATGTTCTTCCTGCATGTTTTGTTGGGCATTCACTGGTGGTTTCTTTGGTGTTACTTGCTCCTACCTTCATGTATTTCTGTGCATTAGTGGTGGTTTGTTTGGTGCTGCATGGTCTTGACTGCCTGCATATATTGATGGGTAGCCCTGTGGTACTTGTACTGGGGGATTGTTTGGTATCACATGCTTCTTACTACATAAATTGCTGTGTGCTGATGGGGGTTGTTGGTACTGTTCCTTTTTTTGGTATCCCATGCTACTGGCTGCAAAAATTGCTGTGTGGTGCCAGGGTGGGTTGGTCCTGGTAGTTTTTTTTGTTCTGGTTGATACTGTTTCCACTTTCCCCTGCCTATAATTCTCCTGTATACTTCTGCACAGCTTTCTGTATTTATATTTGCTTGTTTGTTTGGTTCTGTTTAAACTGGTGTCACTTCCTCTTGCCTGCACTGTTTCCTGTATACTTTTTCACAGCCTTCTGCATGTATATTTGCTTGTTTGTTTGGTGAGGTGACAGGAGCTGAACTATCTGCACCGCCTCCTGTATCTGGATTGCTGTATTCTGGCTGTGTTGATAGGGTTTTATGGTCCTGGTTTTGAGGGTAAGCTGTTACTGGTATGTATTTGTGGGTTTTACAAGGTATGTCTTTATGCCTTCCACAGATCTGTGACACCTGGTTGGGTATGAGTTTGCCACAGTTGAAGGTTTGTTGGGCTTTATCTTCTAATCCATGGGAGATAGTGGGGTACTTTGGCTGATTGACTATAGGTTATTTGTGATTTAGAATCCATTCCTGAAGTTAATTTGAGGGTTTGAGCTGTTTTTACACTAGAAAAGTGAGTCTGATGGCTATAGGACAGGTTTGGACTACCACACCGTAGTACTGGAATTTTTCCCCTGATTATGAAGCTAAAAATAATTTCAAATATCACCTATCTAAATCAAATATGGAAAGAAAAAGATCTTCAGTGATTCTAAAATTAAGCTGTTTCATATCATAAGGATTGAGAATCCAGATCCAGAATCTTAAATAATTGAAGATATCCATCAACTTGACCATATCTTTATTTATTCTTCATAAATTATTGGATGAAATTCACAAGGAATGAAAAAAGAATTTAAAAGATTATATCATCATGATGTCCTCAGACATTCTCAAAAATTCTTTCTGCTTCTCAACATTTTGTTTTTATGTGAATGCATCTACCTCTTTTTATTTCCATTCCATAATTTCTTGTAAATCACGTTGTGGAAAGAATAAAGGTTTTCCCCCTATAATTGTCCCAAGGTTTGGAAGTTAACGGTTCCCTGCGTCTGAAAGGAGATGAGGATTCCCAAGTTGCACTTAAATGAGAAATAGAAATAAGGAGATAAAGAGATAAAGAAAAATAGAGAGAGAGTGAAATTGCCAATCCTTCAATCCTAAGAACTTTCCGCCTGGATGTGTATCCAGTATGAGTTCCTTTAATCTCTTTGTGAGATGATTGATCCAATCCAATGATATGATGGTCTCATTCCCTGCCCCCCCTCCTAACCCAGAGTTGAGAGTGAGGATAAGTCCTCCCTCTCAACCCTAACCTAAGTACAAGCGCAAATAACAGTATGACAAAGAAACAGAAAACAATCCCAAAACAGAAACCCTAGCCTCCTCTCCCCACCTCCGTACCAAACTTCCCCCAACTTCTGTACGCCTTTCTGTCCATCCGGTTTGTCCTTCTCATGACGCAGTCCTTGCACCGCGCCCTACTCGGAGCCCCCTGCGCCTGTCCATATCTGTTTGTCCGCGCCCGTCGTGGATGTCCGGTATTATCTGGCCTGATCCGCACGCTTGCATGCGCGCTCCATCCGTTCCTTTATAGCCCACAGATTGCTCCGCTCCTACATATCCAAACGGGCGCGCCCGCAAACCTAGTCAAGCGCACTACCTTCCAAATCCAATCTCCGGCGCGGATTGCCGCCCACGCCGCATTCAATGCTGAGCCCGACCCGTCCACTAGGTGCGGAGCCAAACAGCGGCTGCTGCTGATCCAGCTGCTGCTGCTGCTGAGCACTTTGCATACCCTAATGCTGAGCCTGCTTGCCTCCAATGCAGAGCGCGCAGCCGCAAAGCAGTTCCCAATCCGTGTCTATAAATTGACACCACATCCCCCCCCAACTTGAGTTCTGTCCCCAGAAGTCTTCCACTGCTTCACCACACTACCACCACCGCTACTTTCACTAACACCCCCACCACTCCCACTACCACCTTCCCCCATCCTCCTTCCTCACCCTCATCATGGTCCCTCCGCGCCACCTGCCCCTAGTCGGACGTCTCCCAAGGTCCCGGAGATTCCAATTGGCCGCATGCTACCCAAGGTTCAATTCAATTGGTTTGCGTATGACTTGGTTGAGCTACTTCGTGGCTTCCTCTCGACCCCAAGGGCCCACAGAACGGATTCCCGGCGCAAAGTATTGGCGCAATTCCGGGCGCTCCTGGAGGACGCGAGGAATGGAATGGTCCGGGCGATGGAGGCAGATTAGGCGGGGCCCCTCTTTCCTTTCTTTTCCTTTTCCTTTCCTTCACACTCTTGTTGTACCTTTTCTTCTCATCATTCCGCGCTTGAAATCAATTACCCATTGAGCGTACCACTTCCAAGTGAGCCAGTGAGCGGCCTAAGTAAAAGCAAGAGACCCTGCAAGTAAAAATTGAGAAAAATCCAAGTTGAGAAAAGAGAGGGCGGAGCCAGAGTAGGTCCGGGCGCGAGATCCGCGCATTCTGCAAATTCGCCTTCAGGTGCTCCGCAAAGGTACATGGACCGCCCCAGACGGACTGCCACACAGTTCCCTGTACCTCTCCTGTAACAAACACAACAAAAAAACACCAGCGCGCGCCACCGTAAGGGAAGAGAGAGAGAGAGAGTAAGAGAACGGACATTCTGGGGTGCCTAGTTCTCCCGGCTGCGAACCAGCTATAGCACCCCCTCACCAAATCAAGCTTATTCCCATAACAACCACCCATCCTTGAGATATCCTGAGAGAAAAGAAAGAAAACCAACAGAGAAGAAAAATAGAAAAGAACACATATTTTTTTTTTTTTGTGCAAAGCCCGTAGACCGCCTGAAAATTTCTCTTTGTCCCACTTCCCCCATCTGCGGGATTGTCCTCGCGTCCCGGTTCCGCGGGGCTTGTCCTCGCGTTCACGGACCCAGCTTTGTGCCGCGCCCGCGTTTCCTGCAAAAACCCCAAGCCAGCAAAGACCCCACAATCCAGATAAGAAAAAAACATAGAGAAAGAAACATTCTGGGGTGTCTAGTTGTTTTGGCTGTGAACCGGCTAGAGCACCCCCTCACCAAATCAAAACTTATCCCCTACCCCCACCACCTCGCCCCGCAACTTGGCCACTGTCCCCAGCTGGTTGCAACCGCCTACTCCGTTGCAACGGCACGTTTTCCGCTTCTCCGCGCAAAGACAAATCCCCAGATTGCGTTCCTACACCATCTCTGCGCTCCAAACTCCCCTCATATGATCCCTAACCCCCTTCCGCTGTCTTGTTGAACAAGGTAGATCCTTGCGCAAAGAAGCGCTTGAAATGCAAAGCTGCTGCCTTCCGTTTCAGCGGAGTACCGTCTAATTCCTCCAACTGATAGCTGCCGCCCTCAAACTTGGACAACACGCGGAACAGGCCGTTCCACCGGTTAGCAAACAACTTCCCCCACTGAGACTCCAGAATTTGGTTGTACAGGAGCACCAAATCCCCCTTCCGCAAGGGATCCCGGAGACGATTCAAGCAGCGCTTGTCCCAATAGCGCACCAATGCCGTCCGAGTCTTCTTCAGCCGGTCCGCAGCCTTGGCAAGCATCCTGTCCCGTCGAAGGAGCTGTTTGGCCCGAGCCTCAAGCAATTTTGCGGAGGTCTTCACCTTCCACCAGTCAACCCCCAGGAAAGTCTCCAACTCAATGTCCACTGGAAGCACGGGGCGCTGTCCAAAAAGTGACTCGTACGGTGAGTAGCCTGTTGACTGCTTCACCAAAATCCAATCCACAAACAGAATCATCGGAAGGGTCTCCTTCCAGGGCTTACTGTCCTGCCCCCACATCTTGACCAGGGCGTCCTTGATTGGTTGATGCCTGCGTTTGATCATGCCAGCCCCCTTGGGATAATACTCCAATACTTGGCCAAAATTGGCTCCGCAACTCTTCACCAACTCAACCAAACGGCCGCGAAACTCAGCCCCTGCGTCCACTGTAACCAGATGAAGCAACCCGTACCGCGCAAACCAATCTTCCTCCAGAAACAAAGCAACTTTGTCAGCATAGAGCTTGACCAACGGATGCGCTTCCGCCCAACTGGACAGGTTGTCCCGCGCGACGAGCAGATAGGCAAACTTACCGGCCTTGATGTGGACAACATCAAGCAAGAATCAACCAAAGAGGGCATCTTCCCCTGTGGGGTTTCTGACTTCCTTAGGCAATCTTGCGCTCCGCCGTTGACAGGCTTTGCAGGACACCAACCATTCCCGTACCGCACGCACTACCCCCGGCCACCAGAACTGCTCTTTCACCCACCTCCGCGTTTTGACCTCCCCTTGATGGCCGAGAACATTGTGAAGGCTTCAGAGGATAGCTTCCTGATCCGCCCTTGAAGTGGTAACCACAAGAGGAACCAGAGTCTTCCGCCGCCAAAGCTGCCCCTCTTGTACATAGAAGTTTCCCGCTTGCCGCCTTGCCCATTGCATGTGCTTGTCTGTAGTTCCTTTGGGAAAACAAAGGTCTCGCAAGTAATCACAAAGAATCGCGTATCGCCCGGTCTGCCGGAGCGGAAGCTGAACGCCCGCCTCCACAACCCCTACCTTGACAACCAGGGTCTCCACATTGAGCAGTTCTGCGTCCTCAAACGGGTTGTCCCTTGGATACCACAACAACGCGTTGGGCATAGTGAACGCTTTCCCCAGAACATGAACAACAGCAAAGGAAAAAAGTTGAAGAAACTCCACCCAACTGGTCATGGGAGCATTGGGCAACGCCGGAGAATTGATCATCCGCGCCAGAGCCTCCGCATCCACCAAAAGCTCAAAGTGAACCCCCCACAAAAGATACTGAAGCCGCCGCACAATCTTGGTGACCCCGCACAACTCCAACTTTGGCTGAGAGTACCGGCTTTCCGTCGGAGTGAAGGTGACCGACTTGTAAAGAACCAGCCTATCCTTACCGTTGTCCCCTTGAGTGAGAACCCCCCCCCACGCCAAATTTTCTGGAATTGACCGCTAGCCTAGTTCCTCCTGCATTGTAGTTGAGATCCAGGAGCACAATGTCACGTCCCACCATCTCCTTGAGCTTCCGGAATGCGCTATTGCACTCTTCTCCCCAATTCCACTCCGCGCCTTTCCACGCTAGTGATCGGAGCAGGCTTGCCACCTCCTCAAACCTCTTGATGAACATACAGACATAGCTAAATAATCCCAAGAACTTAAGGATATGCGACACCGTCCGCGGGGTTGGCCATTCAAGGACCTTGTTATGCTTTTTCTCTGCAATGCGCCGACCGTTGGAACCAACAACATGGCCAAGGACTTTGAGCGCCGGAACACAAACCACCAACTTCTTCCCCGACACCCTCAGTCCTGCCTCCTTGATGCAAAACAGGATGCATTCCAACGTCTGCGCGTATTCCCACACAAAACGTCGGACACCAGGAAATTCAACCAGCTTTGCTCCTCCGTAATTGGATTTCAGACCTTTGATGCCCACGTCTTCAATGAAGATTTGGACTCCCTCCGGAAGATCATCTTTCAGGATCCAAGCCATTTGCGCCTGGCACAACGCCACAGAATTGGTCGCGCCCTGCGGTAGCCAAGTCAGCTGCATTCTTCCCAACCCAGTCTCAAATGCCGTTAGAGGCCGCAAGCAAGGATCCAACTCGCGCTGGTCGTATCCCCCCATCACATCCACTAAAGCGTAACAAGTGCGCCCCGCCATTGACTCAAGGAACTCGTCAACGCAAGGGGGCCGTCCTGCGTCCCAGATTGTAAAGGAGTTGAGCCGCTGTAGATCATGGACAATCCTCAAAAACTTTCCGTCCTTCTTAACTACCGCAAAGATTGGACTGGGGTAACTAGACGTTGACTGTTCATAAAGGCCAGTCTTCACCCGTTCCTGCACCAACTCCAGAAACTGCTCCCGGACCGCCCGCGGTATTGGAATTGGCTTGATCTGCCACGGCTCGTGATTGACAGTGGGGATGGTATAGGGGTTGCCAATATTGTTTTTCAGAAGCCCCAGCTCTTCAGGTCCAAACGCGAGCGCTCTTTCCCAAAGAACCAGAACCGATACCAGCAACTCAGGCTCCTCTGTACTCAACCATCCCGTCGGGCAAAAATTGAAAGCTGCAATCCGCTCCTCTGTGATCCGCGCCAAACTAGTAACCCACCCCAAAGCCTTAATTGGCGTGACCCAAGGGTCCTGCTGTAGAGACTCCTGTGGGATTATATAAATAAAGGTAGCAAATAGCTTGCTGGAAGTCCTTGAAGGGGAATTTAGTATTACTTCTACTCCTTTGGAGCATTTAGTATATACTAAGAGTGTTTTTGAATTGCCTGCCCTTCTAGTACTATAGTAAGTCTTCACAATAATTTATTTAAATTAATGGCTGGTTTCTTTGAGACTTAATAGAGGTCTCAGATAAGACCTAGATTAGTTATTAATTGTTATTGGTAGGGTTTGTTGAAGAATAGACCAGATGTATTGGACTATTGGTTAATTTATTGATCAGATATGTTTGATCTTAACCAATACCCAAATATTAAAGGTTTCAAGGGTTTTATCAAAGGGGTGGTTCAGGAGGGGACCCAAGGATGGGTTTACCCACAGGGGGCTGGGTAGAGGAAAGGTTTGGTGGTTGCTTTTGTTTGTGCTCTATTTCTTTGTAAGGGTTATTTATTAATTAAAGGGTGGTTCTTCTTTAATTTGGTGCTGAATATTTAGGTCACAGAAGAACCCTTATTCAAGCACCTGTTGGGTGTTTAATTGGTTAAAGGTGTGTTATAACTTGGTTTCTGATTTCCTTTTTCTTTTATCATTGGTTCACTGATATTTTATCTGGGTAGGAACCACAGATGGGTACTGATAGAGTGGAGTGAGCTGGGGTGGTATGAGCCAGATGGCATGAGATGGGATAGCTCAGGTGGCATGAGGATACAACTTGGATAGGGCAGAGAGGCCCTCCTTAAATAGACAATCTGGTCCTCAGGGAATGCGCAGGGCTGCCCCTGAGGGTGCCCTGGGGCTTCCCCTGTTAAAGTGGGATACAGGTACATGAGACATTTTAGCTGGTTGGAAAAAGACATTGCATGAAACTGAGGCAATTCTGCTGGTTGGAAAAGGCTTTTACAGGTGTTTCCTGCATGCACAGCCCTGCATAAATAGCTGTGAAGTGCAGATACAATGTATTCCTGTGCATTTCTAATGATTGGTCTGGTGCTTCTTGATACTTCCTACATGTGTTGCTGTGCATCCGCTGGTGGTTTGTTTGGTGCTACTTGCTTCTACCTTCATGTATTTCTTGTGCATTACTGGTGGTCTGTTTGTTGCTGCATGTTCTTGGCTGCCTGCATATATTGCTGGGTAGCCCTGTGGTACTTGTACTGGTGGGTCGTTTGGTATCACAAGCTTCTGCCTACATAGATTGCTGTGAGGTGCTGAGTTTGTTTGGTACTGCATAGTTCTGGTTGAGACCGGATTCACTTCATCCTGCCTATACTGTCCTGTATACTTCTGCATAGTCTTGTGTATGTGTATTTGCTTGTTTTTTTGGATCTGGTTGAGACTTGTTTCACTTCCTCCTGCCTATACTGTCCTGTATACTTCTGCATAGTCTTGTGTATGTTGCATTTGAATGCATCCTGGTTGAGGTGACAGGAGCTGAACTAGTTGCACTGCCTCCTGTATCTGTATTGCTGTATTCTGGCTAAGGTGACAGGGTTGGTGTATGGCTCTGGTGTTGAGGGTAGGCTGTTACTAGTATGTACTTGAGGGTTTGAAAGGTATGTGTTTATGCCTCCCACAGAGCTGTGAGACCTGGTTGGGTATGAGTTTGCCACAGTTGAAGGGTTCTTGGGCTGTATCTTCTAATCCATGAGAGATAGAGGGGTACTTTGGCTGAGTGACTATAGGTTATTTGTGATTTAGAATTCATTTCTGAGGTTGCTTTGAGGGTTGGAGCTGTTTTTACACTAAAAAAGTGAGTCTGATGGCTGTAGGACAGGTTTGGTCTACCACATCCCCCCCAGACTTAATGCTGTCCACAGCATTCCTGTCCATAGACATCAGACTCCACATCCTATCTTCCTTCTTCTAATACTTCTTCTTCTTCTTGTTCTTGATCTGAGAGACATAAATAAAAAAATACTAATAATCACAGTAGCATAAAACAAAGGTCCACAGAATCCTAATGATCCAGTTGGTCCTGTTGAAATCTTGGTTGCTTATCTTGAGATCTTCTCCTCTTAATCATTTCTTGATTGTGCCCATGTAGCACGTAAAATTATAATTAAATCCTTTCCATTCTTCTTGGTTGTTGAATTATACTAGGGTTCTTCTGGATAAAGACAGGTTTTGGCATTTTTCTCTGTTCCTTCTGATTTGACTTTAAATCTTCTTTTCACTTCTCCATATACTATGGTACTTCATGGCCAAAGAAAGATTCTCCTCTCATCACCCCTTCCTAACTTTCAATCTTCTTTTCCCTTCTCCATGTACTATGGTACTTCATGGCCAAAGACAGATCTTCCTCATTTTATTCCCTTTTTTTTCCTCTGAATCTTTTCTCTATTTTCAGGCCTTGACACCCTGTTTGCATCTATTCAAACCTGATAGATAACTTTTTTTCCTTTGAAACCTACTATAATGTCTACAATCAGAAAGTCCTAGCTAAAGATTAATTGATCCCTTTTTCCTTGATACCTTGACACATCTTGAAATATTTAATTGGGTCCAATTTTGAGTTAAGCAAATCTTGATGTCTTCAGGTCCTTCCTTCTTCCCAGTTTTCCATGTTCTCTTTGGGTTGAAATATTTTTACAGTAATGACCTTCTTGATGAAATGTATATTTTCATTCATTCATTCTCTGATTATATATATATATATATATATATTTTTAATTTTAATTATTTTTCTTTTTCTTTTAATTTCTTTTTATTTTATTTATTTATTTATTTCATTTTTTTTATATATTTTATTTATTTTATATTTTTGGTTTGCAGTTTAGACTCATGCTTAGGAGTTCTGTTTGTCTGATTAATGTTTGTAATGATAGATTTAGCAGTTTAGGATCTTGCTTAGGAGCCTTCTCCTTCTCCCTCCCCTTCCTGTTCTACTAGCTGCTCTTCTCTTTGGTCCAGTACTTCCTCTTCTTCTTGTTCTAGCCCTTCATCTTCTTCTTCTAGTGGGGCTCCTTTGTTGTAGAACTTCTTGATCTGGCTTGCTGCAAACCTTCTCCCAAGTACTTCTCCATCCAATTCTTCTAGAATATAGGGTCCCTTGTTGAGTTTTTTGACCACTTTGTAAGGTCCATTCCATCTATTCTTGAAGAGTAGTCCCCATTGAGATTCCAGGGATCTATTGTAGACTAATACCAGATCCCCCTTCTTGAGTGGTTCCCTTATCCTATGGGCTAGTCTCCTGTCCCAATACTTGATTGAAAGTTCTCTTGCTTCCTTCATCTTTTGTGCTGCCTTCTGAATGTTTTCTTCCTTCTGGGCTAATTGTGCTGCTCTGGCTTCCAGGAGGTCTGAGGTTGTGGTTACCTGCCCCCAGTCAATTCCTAGGTATGTCTTCATTTCTAGATCCAGTGGCAGGACTGCTGGCTGTCCAAACTGTAGTTCAAATGGAGAGAATCCTGTTGTCCTTTTTGTAGAGATCCTATCTGCAAAGGTGACTAGAGGGAGGTACTCCTTTCATTTATTGCCATTCTCCCCACATAGCTTTATTAGTGCATCTTTTATTTCCTTGTGGCCCCTCTCTATCATTCCCTGAGCCTCTGGATAGTAAGGGCTGACCATTCTGAGTTTTGTTCCCACCTTCTTCATGGCTGACTGGAGCTCCTTTTTGAATTCTCCTCCCCCATCTACTGTTACTTCCTTGGGGATTCCACACCTATAGATCCATTCAGATAGAAACCAAGTGGCTATGTTTCTTGAGGTGAGACTAGTCAGGCCCACTGTTTCTGCACACCCTGAAAAATCATCCCTGGCTACCACTAGATACTTCCATCTTCCTGCCTTAACATGTACTGCATCCATTGCTACCCTCTGAAACAGGGTGTTAGTAAGAGTTGCCTTGCCTTCTTCTTTCTGCTGAAGCTTGCTTCTCTTCTGGCATGGTTTACAGGTTTGGACCCATTTCCTAGTCATCTTCTT
Organism: Puccinia polysora; assembly: GCA_025617555.3. Lineage (NCBI taxonomy): Eukaryota > Fungi > Basidiomycota > Pucciniomycetes > Pucciniales > Pucciniaceae > Puccinia > Puccinia polysora. The sequence continues at coordinate 30,251,989 of CM062632.1, read as the reverse complement.
CATCCCTTCCCACCAGAACCTAAGTTTGATCCTTCTGTATGTCTCTCCACTCCCTCTGTGCCCCAATTCCTCATGCAGGTTCTTCATGACCCTTTCCATTTCTTCTTTAGTTGTCAGCACCAGCTGAGGGCCCCATATCCCCCTCCTTTTCAGTGTTCCTTCCTCTATATAGAGGTTTGGTGACCTCCTCTTGATCTTCTGGAATTCCTTGTCAGAGCACCCTGTGGGCTTCTTCATGGTTAATAAATATTCCTTTAATCTTCCCCGGAATACAGCTGGAGGTATGGGTGACTGTTGGTCTTCAACAGAGTTGATTTTTAATCCAAAGCCAGGGTGGGGACTGATCCACTCTTCTTCTTTGTCAAAATCCTGATTGGTGTCTTCTTGGTCCTCTGGGTCTTCTGGTCTTCTTGATAGGCTTTCAGGCATTGTGAAGGTCCTTCCTGGTTTATGGACCAATTCAAAGGAAAATAATTGGATAAATTCCACCCATCTAGTCATAGGGGCACTAGGGAGGCTGGGGGTGTTGATCATTTCAATGAGTGCTTTTGCATCTACTTGTAATTCAAAGTGCTGTCCCCACAGGGTTTTCTGGAGTTTCTTAAGTATCTTGGCTACTCCACAGAATTCCAGTTTTGAATGGGAATACTTCTTTTGTGTTTTTGAAAAGTCCACTGACTCATAGTAGACTGGCCTTGGTCTTCCTTTGTTGTCCTCCTGCATTAGGACAGCACCAGCTGCTAGGTAACTTGAGTCCACAGCTAGAATGATCATTCCTGCATCCTTGCCATATTCTATTCTTTTGAGGTTTATATCTTCTCCTACTTTCTTCTTGAGTAGCAAAAAGGCTTCTTCACTTTGGTTGTCCCACTTAAACTCTACATCTTTCCAGGTGAGCCTTCTGATCGGAGCTGACAGTGCTGAGTAGTTGTTAATGAACATTCTGACATAGGAGCAAAGCCCCAAGAATCCTCTAGCTTCTTTCTTGTTCCTTGGCTGGGGCCAGCTTTGAATTTTTTTTAGCTTTTGTTCTGCTAACTTCCTTCCCTCCTGGGATACCACATGCCCTACTATGTTGAGGGCAGGGACACAGCAAGCAAATTTCTCTCCTGAGATAGTTAAAACAGCCTCCTCTATCCTAAATAAAATTCTTTCTAAGGTTATAGCATATTCCCAGACAAATCTTCTTATTTGGGGGTTTTATTCCAGTGTCTCTTCATTTTACCTGCTTCTGGGTCCTTTGATTCCTCCATCATCAATAAATATCCCTACATTTTCTGGTATTTCCTCCTGGAGTATCCAGGTCATCTGAGCTTGGTAGACTGCTACTGAGTTGGTGCCCCCCTGAGGTAATCTTGTAAGCTGGAGTCTCCCCAGGGTGGTTTCAAAAGTGGTAAGTGGTCTTGAATTCTTGTCCAATTCTCTTTCATCATATCCTCCCATGATATCTCCTAATCCATAGCAGGCCCTTCCAGAGAAAGACTCCACAAATTCTTCAATCTTTGGGGGTAGTCCTGCATCCTTGATGGTGACTTTGTTGAGGGGTTGGAGGTCATGGACTATTCTGAGCTTCCCATTGGCTTTAGCCACAGGGAATACAGTGCTGGAGTAACTGGAAGTTGATTTTTCATAGAGTCCTGTCCTAATCCTCCTCCTGACTAGTTCTGTAAATGCTGGCCTGATAGGTTGGGGTATAGGTATAGGTTTCTTTTGCCATGGTTCATGTGGGATGGTAGGTATCTTCTAGGGGAGTCCATAGGAGTGCTTAAGTAGACCCCTTTCCTCCTCAGTGAAGGCAATTGCCCTTTCCCTGAGGACCATCACATGTTGTAGAAGTTTAATTTCCTCAGGTGTAAGCCAGTGGTCAGGCCCAAAATTAACCATATTTATCCTTTCTGTTGTTATTCTTGAGGTTTGTATGAAATGAGGTGGATAAGGAGTCAGGGGTATAATATAGGGGTCCCTGGAGAGTGGAGGCCTTTGGAGGGGGGGGGGTTAAGTTCTTTTGGAATGGGTTGGTTTATGGGCCTGATCTTCTTGTCTACTGTTTTATACTTGGCTGCCAGGATCTGGGTTTCCATGGTGACTAGTAGACAATTCTTGTTCTCTCTTACTCCCTTGGGTAGTAGTATGCTAAAAACTAAATTCTCTTTTGTGTGTAGGTAGTTTAGGGTCTTGCCAGGGACCATTTGGGATTTGGTAGTTTTAAGTCTTACCAAGGACTATTTGTCTCCTTCTTCTCCCCCTTTTTTTATTTTTATTTTTTTATTTTTTTATTTTATTTTATTTTATTTTATTTTATTTATTTTTATTTTATTTTATTTTATTTTTATTTTATTTTTATTTTTTTATTTTTTTATTTTTTTATTTTTTTATTTTTTTATTTTTTTATTTTTTTATTTTTTTATTTTTTTATTTTTTTTATTGTTTTATTTATTTTATTTATTTTATTTATTTTATTTTATTGTATTTTTTTTTGTTCCCTAGGTTTCCTTTCCCCCCTTCCGGTCCAGTCGTATAGGCGCTTGTAGGGCACGGTAGACATGCTTTTGCTTGAGGGTAGCGCTTGCCAGTCCTGCGGTTTATTCCTAAAGGCTAAGTTGCCGCCTCGCTTGTGTGCTCCGGGTGCAAGTGACTGCTCCCTGCGCGGAGGCGTCTTGTAGTGGCGTGGGGCGCTCCGCAATGTAGTCGCTCCATACAACGCCCCCTTGAGCTTGCAAGCTTTTTGCTGGTCTACCTTGCCGCCCGTTTTGTATGTACAGGAAGGATTGACATTATTGGTGGAATACAGGTAAGCCACCCTTCTTTCCTTCCTTTATATCTTCAATTATACCTTCTTTGTTCCTAATTCTCTTTTTTTTTGATCATGTGACTCGTCATGCTCACACCCTCCTCTTCCTTCTTTTTGCATGATTGCCTCCTTCTGCCATCTCAATGGCTGCAGGGTTGGCCTGCATTCATCCGGTTGGTCCCATCCTTGGTACGTCAAGACGCCGATACTTTGACTGACCCGTTTACATATGTTTGTGAGTTTCCTGTCCTTCTGTCTTTTAATTTATCTTCATTACTGATCCCGTGCTTGTCCCTCCTTTTCATCCCTTCTCTTGCATGACTGCCTCCTTCTGCCGTCTCAATGGCTGCAGGGTTGGCCTGCATTCATCTGGTTGGTCCCATCCTTGGTACGTCAAGACGCCAATACGTCGACTGACCCGTTTACATATGTTTGTGAGTTTCCTGTCCTTCTGTCTTTTAATTTATCTTCATTACTGATCCCGTGCTTTTACCTCCTTTTCATCCCTTCTCTTGCATGACCGCCTCCTTCTGCCGTCTCAATGGCTTCAGGGTTGGCCTGCATTCATCCCGTCGGTCCCATCCTTGGTACGTTGAGACGCTGATATGTTGACTGACCCATTTACATATGTTTGTGAGTCACTTTTCATTTTTAGTTTATCTTTCTTATTCTTCTGCTTGATGTTGCCACCTTTAATTTGTCAATCCTGACGTTATTGCTTCTTCCTTCCATTTATCTTGCATCCAGCTTGGGGCCCGGTCCTCCTCAAGCTACTATTTGGTCCCCACCTGGCAGCGTGCTACGCGCTCTTTTGGTCAGGTTGTGGTCCAGTCACCTGCAAGCGTTGGGGAAAGTTACTGGGTTCTGGGTAAGTCCCTTCCTTCTTCTCTATCCTCCTCCCTGCCTTCCTAGGAGACTCCGTGAATATTTAAGGGGGCCCTTTGTTGGCATATTCTTCCCTCCATTATCATCCGCCGGTCCTTCCTTCCATTCTCCTTGTTGTCCCAAGGTGAGTCGTATCTTTCCTTTTTCTCCTTCCTCCCTGTGACCCAAATGGCTGACTGGGCCTTTCACGTCCTGTTTTCTTGCCCCTCCCCCATTTTTTTGGATGCCTGCCGCGTCCCCTTGCTTTGATGATGCCAACTCCGAGGCTTCCGTGGTTTTGGCCTGTCCGAGTTGCTTTTCCAAACGCAGTTCCGAGGACCCGCACTCCGCTAGGCCCAAGGGTCCTCCTGAGCTATCAGCAGGGGATCCTACTGGGGCTTGCCCAGATTCTCCCATGTCCAACAGCCAGGCCAATCCTTCTGTGATCAACCCGCAACTCAACCCCGCGGATGCCCCAACCGTACCAAAGTTGGCCAAGCCTCAATGTCCCGCCAAGCTTGATTCTGTCCTAACCTTCAAGCTCATCGACAATCCACCCTCAAGCCCCCACCCCGACGGCCTGTGTGCCACCGTCCGCCCTCTTTCTGACTCGGCTTCTGGCCGCATTCTCAACCCCGGGGTCTCCAAACCTTCCCCTTCCGCCACCGTGTTGTTGCCCTTGCCCCCTAGGTTTCCTGCTGCGATTGCTGACGGGTTTGACTCCGTTCACTTTGCTATCTGGTGCCTCATGATCAGCCTCCCCCGGTTCCCATCTCCACAGGACATTCAAAGGTATTAAAGTTTGAATGGATCAAATTTGACGGGAGCTCAACAAATTCCAGTTGTGATTAGTACACCCCTACCCTTTGCCTTTTCTTTCTTATATATATATATATATATATCCCCCTTTTTTTTTTTTTTTTTTTTTTTTTTTTTTTTTTTGAGAGCTGATACCTTGCCTCTTTTTTTTAAAAAAAGAGCAAAAAGGAACGGGAAACTTCTGTTAGTTGGGTATCATCAGTAAGTTGCCCTTTTTTTATAATATCTTTTCCTCTTGAGTGTACACTGATACCTTGCCCACCCATTCCCTCAGCACTTCAAAAGAAACTGAAGGCCTACAGCTACATCAGTACTCAAACACAAAAAAAAATGCCTTATCAAATCCCTACTCCCTCTATTTTTTATTTTTTATTTTATTTGTTTTGTTTTTTTTTGTTTTGTTTTTGTTTTTTGTTGTACAGTGTCAGCAGGAGATGAAGAAAAAAACTGCCCACCCCTTCCCTCAGCACATCAAAGGAAACTGAAGGCTTACTGCTGCATCAAAGGTAAAATGAGGTGTTATTCTTCCAAGTATCCTGACCACCTAACATGGTCTGGTATAACTTGGTCCATCAGGATCATATGAGTTATCCAGGATCTGGCCCAGTCTTCCCCATAATATAAGCAATACCTAACAATCCATGGGACCCTAACATGATGAGATGGCCATTGTCCATGAATCAAAAGGTTATTTCCAGCGTAAGTGTTGAGTAAGTCCATAAATTCTGAGTTGCCGAATCCTGCTCCAGGTAGCTCTTCCCAGTTAGTTCCTTCCATTTCCTCAAGGTTGGCCCACAATCCTCCAAAGATTTGTTGAAATACTTCCAAGGTTTCTTCAGCTTCTTGTTTCTTCAGCACCTCCTCCCATCCTCTTTCTGCTGGTACCTCAGGAGTGATGATGTTATTTTCCCAGGGGTCTGGTATGACTTCAGGGTGCCTTTCTGGTATATTCTGTCCACTGATCCAAACTTCTTCTTGGTCTAAGTTTGCTGTGATACTGATCATGCCCATTGGTCTTCTTGGTGGAATGACCTGCCATCCTGCCTGGTCTGGTGAACAAATTGGGATGCATAACCTTTCCCCCCCTGATATCTCATAGCTTAAGACTTCCCCTTTATGCTTTGACAATTCCAGCCTGACTTTATGATCCACTAAGAAGGGTCTTCCAAGTACTGTATGAATTGATCCTTTGGCTATGAAGAAGTGGGCAGACTTTGGTTCCCCAGGTGTTATTTCAAATACTGTTCTTTCAGCCAATCCAATTAGTGGGGTAGAGTGGTCTCAAATTCCTGGAACCTTCATGAATAATTCCCTGGACACCAAGCCTGTCTGGATTGCCAAATGTTCTGGTATGACATTCAATTCAGCACCAGTATCCACCAGAGCCTTGACCTTCTTCCCTTTGATCCAAATATCAATGAATCCCAATGGACAGGCAAAGGTGAGGTTGTTGCCTATTAAGCATTGGTAGTCATCATCAGAATAGTCTTCAAAGTGGTGTTGACAACCATTGATCCTTCTATTGTTTTTTCTGGCTGATGATTTAGAGGCTTTATTCAGGTCCAAGGTTCCTTCAGGGGTCATATCTTTTAACTTATGGAAAAAATTTGGTGCAACTGAAAGGAGCTCCTCCAAGGTAAGTTTAAAGTTTTGTTTGAATATTTTCTTCTTCAAAATTTCCTCCATCTTGGTTCCTTCATGAGTGTCCAATGATTCTGACTTTCCTTGGTTCTTCTTAACTGGTTCAGTCACAGGTTCCTTGACAGATTCTTTGGGGGGCTCTTCTTCATCTTCAGACTCTTGATCCACTTCCACCCATGCTCCTGGGTAACTGGATTTCCTCTTCCTTGGTCCTGGGGCTGATTCTTTAGTTGGTGCTGAGGTTCCCTGATCTCCTACTGGTGTCTCCTGGGTTTTATCCTTCTCTGGTGGATTTCCAGCCAACCTTTGTGATCTTCTCATTCCCAACTGAACTTGAGACTCCTTCATATTTAACTCTGGTGGTGTCCAAGCTTCCCAATTTCCAGTTTTCAAGAAGGCTGAAACATTAGTTGATTCTTCCTTCTTCTGGGGTTCCTCCAATTTTGGGACTTGTTGAGTCACTGAAAATTTCTTGACCTGATCTCTGAAGCTTTCCTGCTGGCTATAAGGTATGGGTTCTCTGTTTGGGAAGAAATAGTTGGGTCCTTGTTTAAACACCCTCTTGGCCTTTATATATTCTTCCAAGTCTGGACAGTTGACTTGGGTATGGAGTTCATCCTTGAAATAGTAGCATCTGATTGGCCATCTGAGTCCTGCACTGGGAGATGAGTGTCTGAAGTTTTGTGTCATCCCTTGGTTGATTCTATCAAAGTGAGGAGGTGCCTGCTTCTGATTTAAGGCCACAGTGAGTTTTGCAATGTCTTCCTTCATTTTCAAGAGCTCATCTACTCCTAGTTGCTGAAAATTCACTTCCTTCTTGGTTTCCACTAAGTTCTTGATGATAGGTTTAGGGGTTTCTTCTTCATCCACATCCCATAAGGCCAAAGTCATTTCCACAAATTCCTTCAAGGTTTCCAGGTCTGGGGGAAGGTATCTTCCATCTCTTGCAATTATGATCCTCCCTGCATGAGCCAATTCTCTGTTCACCTCCCTCCTGAGATCAATGGACAAGGATTTCCAGAGGTTTTCCCCACTTTCCCAGTTGGTTTTATCATAACCCATCCTGATGAAGTAAAGGACCATTTCTTCATAACTCCCAATGAAAATCTTGAAGTCATGCTTGGTCTTGATGCCTCCCTGTTCTTGAGTATGTCTTAGAAGCCTTGGTATGGACTCCTCATTGAGCCTTCTAGGGGGGGTAGCTGTGCCCCATTTCCTTTTTAGTTCCTTCTTCAAAAGGTCCCAGTCTGCATATTAATTTTCCTCCATATCTTCAATGGACTCCCTGATCTTCTTGTCTTGTACTAGAAAAGGTAATTGTAGGGCTATATCTATTCCCCCTGCCTTCTGAATGCTGGCCAGTTTCTCTACTCTTTTAATAAACTGTTCCACCTCTGTTCCATCAAATTCAAGGTTCACTTTCTTTCCATCTAATAACACTCCATTTTGTTCATTATTATTGATTATTGAGTTATCCTGGACTGGTCTTCTGGCTGGGGTTCCTTCAGTATATTGGCTCCTATTAGCTCTTCTTCCTTCTTCTCTAGCTTGGGGATATATATTTATTCCTGGGCTTATGGAGGGGCTTGTTGATTCTTCCATGGTTTCTGCTGGGATTCTTCCATATGCTGATCTTGGGGTTGGGGTCTGAAATCTGGTTCTTGGTTGGGTGTATGGGGTTTCTGGAATTCCCTGTGGTGTTCTTTCTTCAAGCATTTGGTTTATGAGTTTGGTAATGTTGGCAAGGTTCCCCATTGCTTCTACTGCAGGTCCTGGCTGATTCTGACTTCTTTCCTGGTCTTCCTCTGGCTTGTCTTGGGATCCACTGGGTATTTCGGTTTTTTCTTGCAGTTCTTTCTCCATCCTAATTATTGAAGATAGGGCTTCTTGGTTATTATCTTCAAGCCCTCTGAGTTGGTCCTTGAGGTCTCCAATTATCTGGTATGGTTTTCTTCTTTCTGCCTGCTGAATGTTGAGTTAATTCTTGAGGCTAATAATCCACCAAAATTTTTTATGGTTTTAATAACTAATCAAATCTGAAGGAAACAGGCCACTGTCAGGAAACCAATTGTAGAGACTCCTGTGGGATTATATAAATGAAGGTAGCAAATAGCTTGCTGGAATTCCTTGAAGGGGAAATTAGTATTACTTCTACTTCTTTGGAGTATTTAGTATATACTAAGAGTGGTTTTGAATTGCCTGCCCTTCTAGTACTATAGTAAGTCTGCAAAATAATTTATTTAAATTAATGGCTAGTTTCTTTGAGACTTAATATAGGTCTCAGATCAGACCTAGATTATTTATTAATTGTTATTAGTAGGGTTTGTTGAAGAATAGACCAGATGTATTGGACTATTGGTTAATTAATTGATCAGATATGTTTGATCTTAACCAATACCCCAATAGTAAAGGGTTCAAGGGTTTTATCAAAGGGGTGGTTCAGGAGGGGACCCAAGGATGGGTTTACCCACAGGGGGCTGGGTATAGGAAAAGGTTGGTGGTTGCTTTTGTTTGTGCTCTCTTTCTTTGTAAGGGTTATTTATTAATTGAAGGGTGGTTCTTCTTTAATTTGGTGCTGAATATTTAGGTCACAGAGAACCCTTATTCAAGCACCTGTTGGGTGGTTTAATTGGTTAAAGGTGTGTTATAAATTGGTTTCTGATTTCCTGTTTCCTTTATAATTGGTTCACTGATATTTTATCTGGGTAGGTACCACAGATGGGTACTGATAGAGTGGAGTGAGCTGGGGTGGTATGAGCCAGATGGCATGAGATGGGACAGCTCAGGTGGCATGAGGATACAACTTGGATAGGGCAGAGAGGCCCTCCTTAAATAGAAAATCTGGTCGTCAGGGAATGCTCAGGGCTGCCCCTGAGGGTGCCCCGGGGCTTCCCCTGTTACAGTGGGATACAGGTACATGAGACATTTTAGCTGGTTGGAAAAAGACATTGCATGAAACTGAGGCAATTCTGCTGGTTGGAAAAGGCTTTTACAGGTGTTTCCTGCATGCACAGCCCTGCATAAATAGCTGTGAAGTGCAGATACAATGTATTCCTGTGCAGTACTAATGGTTGGTCTGGCGCTACTTGATACTTCCTACATGTGTTGCTGTGCATCCACTGGTGGTTTGTTTGGTGCTACTTGCTTCTACCTTCATGTATTTCTTGTGCATTACTGGTGGTCTGTTTGTTGCTGCATGTTCTTGGCTGCCTGCATATATTGCTGGGTAGCCCTGTGGTACTTGTACTGGTGGGTTGTTTGGTATCACATGCTTCTGACTACATAAATTTCTGTGTGGTGCTGAGGGTTGTTGGTACTGGTAGTTTATTTGGTATCACATGCTACTGGCTGCATAAATTTCTGTGTGGTGCTGGGGGTTGTTGTTACTGGTAGTTCTTGACTGCCTGCATATATTGCTGGGTATCCCTGTGGTACTTGTACTGGTGGCTTGTTTTGTATCACATGCCTCTGCCTACATAGATTGCTGTGAGGTGCTGAGTTTGTTTGGTACTGCATAGTTCTGGTTGAGACTGGATTCACTTCATCCTGCCTATACTGTCCTGTATAATTCTGCATAGTCTTGTGCACGTGTATTTGCTTTTTTGTTTGGATCTGGTTGAGACTGGTTTCACTTCCTCCTGCCTATACTGTCCTATATACTTCTGCATAGTCTTGTGTATGTGTATTTGAATGCATCCTGGGTGAGGTGACAGGAGCTGAACTAGTTGCACTGCCTCCTGTATCTGTATTGCTGTATTCTGGCTAAGGTGACAGGGTTGGTTTATGGTTCTGGTGTTGATGGTAGGCTGTTACTAGTATGTGCTTGAGGGTTTGAAAGGTATGTCTTTGTGCCTTCCACAGAGCTGTGACACCTGGTTGGGTATTAGTTTGCCACAGTTGAAGGGTTCTTGGGCTGTATCTTCTAATCCATGAGAGATAGAGGGGTACTTTGGCTGAGTGACTATAGGTTATTTGTGATTTAGAATCCATTTCTGAGGTTGCTTTGAGGGTTGGAGCTGTTGTTACACTAGAAAAGTGAGTCTGATGGATATAGGACAGGTTTGGTCTACCACACCGCAACCAAGCAATCAGTCAAAGCGGTCAGTTCAATTCCTGGGGAATTGGCTCATTCCTTGGTTGGACTTTCCACAACACCGGCTTGTACTTGCCAGCGTTGCACCACATCATCCGCACGCATCCTTTGCTGTAGGTCCTGCACAGAACGGAACTGGGGCTTTTGCCTTTGCTCACAAGTGTGGCACAATGATAGGGTTTTCAAAGCATAGTACCCTTGGGCAATGCATACTGAGAAAAGGGACTTACTTCTGCAACGTGCGCGCCCTGCACTTCCCTTCCTCCCCCACCCTGCTCCTCATTAGTTGACTGCCCGCACAAAACCAGAGCTTGTTCCGTGCAGTCTCCTTGGTTGACTAGGAAAAATCCTCTGAGGGTTGCCCATTGCAGACCGACTCCGCGTCCGGTTCCTCCTCATACTCCAACACTCTCCTCCGCTTTCCTTGCCCGTGATTACAAATAGTTGTCTCAAACCTTCTTCCGGACAAATCCTCCACCTTCAAAGCCTCTGTTCCCGCCTCCAGATCAAAAAGCATTTTTGCTTGGAACCCAAACATGAGGGCCTTCCCAAAATCACATCCCCACAATCAACCAAAAGAAAAGAAAGAGGCTTACGGACCCTTGCGATCTCGACCTCCTCCTCCTCAACTACCCCATCCACACAACACTCCCCTTCATTAAGCGTGCTTAGACCCATTGCACATTTCCGCCAAACCAATCCCAAATCATCCACCATCCGCGATGGCAGCAGGTTCACCATTGAACCGCTGTCCACCATAGCCCACACCTTCCTCCCCGCTATGACCATCGGAACATAAGCGAGCGGAGTCAAAACGGATTTCAACTCAAACTCCTCGCGCCCCTCCTCCTTCTGCGCCACATGAACCCGCTGCACCGTCTGAGGTACCCGGCCCTGACCGCAATCCCGCAACGCCTGCACCATCTTGTCTACCACCACTGGGAGACACAGCCGCCAGTTCCCGCAAGGTCAGCGGGACCAGAGTCTTGTTCCCCATCACCCCACGCACAATGTCCGCCGCTTTCTTCTTCCCTACAGGATTTGCTGCAGGGGCCTTGATTCCGGGCACGCGTGTGGCCGGTTTTGGAATGGTTGACGGGGGTTGCTCCTTTGCATCCACCTCCATCTTATCCAAGACCGCCACCTTCTCTTCCGTTGCCACTACCCTTACCTCAGCTTCCACCTGAGGTGGTTGCCACAATCCGGGACCAGTAACTATGCCTAGTGACGCTTGCGCCATCATTCCCGCCTCCTGACCCCGTGTGCGCACCTGCTGCATTGCGGTTGGCTGGCTTGGCTCCATTGGAATCTGTTTGCCCGTCGGAAACATGTACCCCATCCCTGCTGGTCAAACCAATCCCGCGTTGAGATCCTTTGTAAGCTCCTTGCATGCCAATCGCCAATGACTGTTTTCCCTTCAGTAAAAGCACCCCCTCGGCACAAAGGTACCGGGTGGCCCAAACCCTTCCACCATGTGAGGTGGAGGCCCTTGCAGCTGCTGCTGGCCCATACGGCTCATGCAGATCTTCAAATCCTTCATCAGTTCCGTCAATTCACTTACCGGAGGGGCGGGCGCGGGTTGAGGAACCGGAACACGCATGGAAGTAGGTGGAACCAGGGCCAAAAATTGCGCCGGAGCCAAAACCTGGGGGGCGGATTTCTTCGGTCCCGCTGGGAAGGACTTAGCGGTATCCTCAATAAGCTCTTCTAAGTCAAGCTCACTCTCCACAGCCTGGCAAATGACAGCCAACTCCGGAAGGAGCGCAATGCTCCCGTCCAATGACCGCTTTACCAAGTTGTGATTGTAAAGATGCCACTGCACCCTTGCCCGGAGTTGAGCGCCTAAACCGCCCAGAAACGCACGTTTCATGGCCCCCGTCTGTCCCGCAACCACCTTGTTCTTTTAAAAGTACCAATAGATCCGATTGAATGTCAAGGTGTAATCTGCCAGCTCCATCAAAGTTCTGACTCCTCCGCGTGCGCTCGCCTCCGAGGCCATGCAGTCAAAATTGCTTTACCGGAATTGAGGTTTGCGCCTACCCCACCGCGTTAGGATCTCCGCCTTCATTTTTGGCCAATCCTGATTCTTGTAGCCTTCCATCTCCTCCACATCCCGGAGCTTCTCTTCGCCCATAACAAACAGGACAACAAGCCAGGCCTTATTGGCATCTGACTCACCTTCCGCATCTGCAATACCTTTGTATCTCAAGATGAATTGCTCCACATCTGCAGTGTTGAATTGGATGTGAGGGTAGTCGCGCGGCCTGATGCGAACCAGAAGAGTGGGTTCATGGTCACTGGAGACCAATGGGGGAACGGAATAGCTTGTCCTGGGTCGAGCGGAGGGAGGTGGAGGAGGAGGGATGGAAGATGCGAGTGGGGTTGGAGTAGCGGACCCGGAAAAGGAAGGAGAAGAAGAAGAAGAAGAGGAAGCAACTGTAGGGAGGTATGAATAGGACATTGCGCCCAGTTACCTTCAAAAGACAAGAAACGGAAGGTTACTTCCCGGCCAGACCCCCAGATGTGGAAAGAATAAAGGTTTTCCCCCTATAATTGTCCAAAGGTTTGGAAGTTAACGGTTCCCTGCGTCTGAAAGGAGATGAGGATTCCCAAGTTGCACTTAAATGAGAAATAGAAATAAGGAGATAAAGAGATAAAGAAAAATAGAGAGAGAGTGAAATTGCCAATCCTTCAATCCTAAGAACTTTCCACCTGGATGTGTATCCGGTATGAGTTCCTTTAATCTCTTGGTGAGATGATTGATCCAATCCAATGATATGATGGTCTCATTCCCTGCCCCCCCCTCCTAACCCGGAGTTGAGAGTGAGGATAATTCCTCCCTCTCAAACTTAACCTAAGTAAAAGCGCAAATAAAAGTATGAAAAAGAAACAGAAAACAATCCCAAAACAGAAACCCTAGCATCCTCTCCCCACCTCCGTACCAAACTTCCCCCAACGTCCGTACACCGTTCTGTCCATCTGGTTTGTCCTTCTCATGACAGGGTCCTTGCACCGCGCCCTACTCGCAGCCCCCTGCGCCTGTCCGTATCCGTTTTTCCGGGCCCGTTGTGGATGTCCGGTATTATCCGGCGTGATCTGCGCGCTTGCACGTGCGCTCCATCCATTCCTTTATAGCCCGCGGATTGCTCCGCTCCTACGTATCCCAACCGGCGCGCCCGCAAACCTAGTCAAGAGCACTACCTTCCAAATCCGATCTCCGGCGCGGATTGCCTCCCACGCTGCATTCAATGCTGAGCCCAACCCGTCCACTAGGTGTGGAGCCAAACAGCGGCTGCTGCTGATCCAGCAGCTGCCGCTGCTGAGCAATCCGCATACCCTAATGCTGAGCCCCCTTGCCTCCAATGCTGAGCGCGCAGTCGCAAAGCAGTTCACAATCCGTGTCTATAAATTGACACCACAACGTTCAAAAATCACCTTTCCCTTCACCCATTCTTTTTTTTTCAAAAAAAAAACTACACCACTAGTGATTTCTGTTAAGATCAGGTTGAATATGGAAACTCTGTCCAAAATATCCCATAAATAGCATTTTAAAATAATTTTATGCAATTAAACCAGCAAAAATAATACCACATATGGTTGAAACTCAATTTTATTCTCACTAAGAAAAAATAATTCAATCTCTGGATTACTCTCAGTTTGCGCCTCCTCCTGAATTTAATGCTTCATTTTAAAAATTCTCTCTTCTGAAATTTCCAGTGATAAAATTTCCTTTAAAATCCTCTCAACCTTCTCCATTGGCTAATCTTGAATCTGCATGAATTTCCCTTCTTTTTTTAAATCACCAGGTCCTTCTTTACCACCCCCACACAGGTTTTTTTTAATCCATTCAGAATTTAATCACAGCCCCTTTGTATGTGATCCAATTATTTGAAACATGATGATTGAAGCAGGAAATAAACTTCCACATATTTGATGGGAAAAATATTGGATAATCTCATTTTCAAAACCAGCTGGATGCAGATTGGAGCTCATTCATCAGTTCTTTCACTTACAATGCGTCTTTAATAGTGACTGAGGGGGAAAAACTGCTATATATTTTGTTTTTTGTGGAAATTTGATCAACAATCTATCCCAAATCATCTTAAATAATTCAATCTCCCTATTTACCACCATCTTAATCTAATTTGTTTTGGGAAGAAAAAATACAGCTCCATCCTTCAACTGCTTGATGATCCCCTTCTTATAAATTTTAAAACACATACTGTTTTGGAGGTTGTAACTGATGAAATTCAAGAATTCATATTGACTGAAGAATTATCTTATCCAAGAATGTCTTTTTGAGATATATAAATGATTATTTTTTTCAAAGTGAAAAAGAAACTGTGGAAATTGTTTCCACTTTGAAAAAAATAGTCAATTATCTATCTCACAAAGTAAAAAAAAACTGTGAAAACTTTTTTTAGTCTGAAGCCCTCCTTCTTGCATATAAATGACTTCAAATATATCCAATTCCACTTCAAAATACTTCTTCTCTATTCATCTTGCCCATTTCTCCACAATATACCATTTGAATTCCTCCCAGTCCTTATTTTTTTAACCCTCCAAGTCCTCAACATCTTGAAAATCCTCCTTGAAAGGAATCAAGTTCAAAATAGGAAAATACCGGTGCTTTTCCATTTCATCATTTATTTATTCTGAGTTCTCAAAAAAATCAAAGGAATTTACAACATTTTCTGTGCTTAAGTTGAATCCATGGTTATCCAAAGCAATATCTTTTTCCCACTAGTGTGATCTGATATCTGAAATACCCCACACCTGTTCCACCCTGTGAAAGTTTTTGGGGAAAAAAATAAATACAATATCCTTCATGCACCATTTCTCCATACCCTGAGTTGCATTCAGCTTCTTGCATATCCATATCAACTATTGAGCCCAAAATCACAAAATAAATTGAAAAACACCTGAAAAAACTCTTGAGAAGTGACATTTTCTCAATTAGGAACCATAATATGTGATAAAAAATTCCAGGAGGAATCTGGAATGGGTGATGTTAAATTCACGGCTCCAACCGTGTGGTAGTTGTGTAGGGCCCTACACGGCTCAAATGAGCCATGGGGGCACAAAGACAACTACAAAGGGCCTTTTCAAACACGCGCAACCCCTGGGGGTTGTTTAGGAGCCGTGTAATGCCCATACCGTGTAATCCCATACACGGCTCAAATTGGCTGTTTTTGGGGGTGCACAACCCCCAGGAAGCCATGACAGAATTTTGGGCACCCCCTAGACCACACTTGGGTCTGTTATAATTATGGCCAGCAATTAGCTTAGGCAAATGAGCATTATTTAAAGCAAAAGAAATGCTGGACACTGTGTGTCAATAATGGCTAATGGGGCTCTCACAATGGGGCAATATGTTGGATGAATTCGAATGGATGATGAATGAATGATGGAAAACAGCAGGGAGAAGAGCTCCTTAAGTACAAAAGATTGGCCTCTTGTGAGCCCATGATACAACAAGCCAAAGGGCAAATTTTCCGCCCCAAAAGAGCTCTAAAGGCTCTACAGGCCTTGTTACTTGGTTTGGACTGCATCAGCCCACATGGCATTAGTCCCTGAACCCTTACAACCAGACTATTCCGGTCCATTCTTGTGTTTCCACCGTTACGGGGCTGAACCAGCCCATTGCTGTTCAGTCCCTTAGTTGGTTGTCTATTACAACCGGCCCTGATGGCATCATTACCCCTGTTACGGGCTGGTTGCCTCATGCATCCAGCCCCTGGCACCTGAAATGGGCCAGGTGGGACCCAGGGCTCACCTGGGTCCGGTTTCAACCTCACATGGGGGGGTGTGACCAGCGGACATGCTGTCCCCCCCTCTATCTCTTACAAATCCCTGGTGGGGGCGGTCAAATCCCCTCACCAGGGGCCCTGGGGGTTGATACCCCCCAGGGCGTTGTCACAGAAAGTTGGCCTGGGAGGTGGTCAGGTCCCCCCAGGCCCATTGCTCCTCCCCCTTGGTAAAGGCGGGGGGAGAGCGCCCCTTTGCGCTTAGTTCGCTACGATGGCGGGGGGGTGATGAAATCCCCCCCACCTGCCGGTCGCATACCATGCGGCCGGCGCCGCCACCTCCTGGGGCAAGGGGGTGGTCAGGTCCCCCCTGCCCTGACCGACCGCCTCGTTGCGGCCGGTCGCTGGCTGGTTCAACCCAGCCAGCCTGCCCCCTCCCCCTTGCAACGGCGAGCAAGGGGAGGGGGAGCGAGCCAGGGCCGCGAGCCCCGGCTCCGCGGCGCTGGTCGCCGGTCGCGACCAGCCGGGCCCGCGCGGCATCGCACCGCGCGGGATCCCTTGGCCGCGCAACAGCCCCGCGCGGGACGTCGGGCCCCGCGTGGGCCGTGCCGAGGAACACAGGCGGCCCCGAACGGGCCGCGACGCGAGCAGCGGCCCCGAGCGGGCCGCAACACGGGCGGCAACCCTAATGGGCCACCCCAAGCCCGAATTGTGAGAAAAGACTACTTTTGGGGGCCAGCCCGTCTGGCCAAGTATGTCCAAAATAAACCTTGGGCCCAATTATGCCCATACAAGCCCATCTGGCCGTATTTGCCCATATACCCCATCGGGCCCGTTACGGCCCGTGTACCAATGGGTCTATTTCACGCGCTTTGAGGCCAGTTTCCCCAACTCTGTAACATCCACATGGGCCCGTATGGTCCGTGTGTGTGTCCAATGGGCCTCAGAGGCCCATTTGTGCATCCCATTTGGATTACACTTATACGTAGCACCCGCGTAAGTGCGTACGTATTTTAACACACCCCGTTAATCCAAAAGGGGTGACATCCGCATATTAGTCACAAAGCCTTGATGCTTGTTTCTGTCTAATGCCTTAGTCAAGATATCTGCAATCATTGCTCCAGTGGGCATGTACCTCAACACAATCTCATTGCAGTTAACTGCGTCGCGAATATAGTTATAGTGAACATCAATATGTTTTGTTCTTGAATGGAACACTTGGTTTTGTGCCAACGCAATGGCACTCTGGTTATCGGAATACAACAACGCAAACCCTTGTGGTTTATGTGTATCCTCTAAGACTTTTCTCAACCATTTTGCTTCCTGTGAAGCTGCTAAGTAAGCTCTATACTCAGCCTCTGTTGATGAAAGACTTATTGCCGACCCCTTCTTGGACATCCATGACACCAGATTCTTACCTAAAAAGAATACAAAACCACTTGTTGATTCCCTAGTGTTACCATCTGCCCAACTTGCATCGGAATAACCAACCAAATCAAAGTTTGCTGACTTTGTAAACAACAGTCCCAGACTGTGTGTTCCTTTAAGATACCTCATAACTCTCTTAAACGCTGACCAATGCCTCATGCTTGGCTTCTCTAAGTGTTGCGACAAGACCCCAATTGCAAACGCAATATCGGGCCTTGTACACTGCCCCAAATAATTAAGCGATCCGACAGCTGACCTGTAGTCATTCCCTGATTGAACAAACTCCAGATACTCCTCATCTGTAGACTTCTCTAAACAAATGTTTGACTGCATGGGAGTACCAAACTCCTTTGCATCCTCTAAGCCATACTGCTTAAGAAGAGCTTCAACGTAATGGCTTTGGTCTAACTTAATACCATTCTTGCCCTTACTAACTTTCATTCCTAGCACCTGTTGTGCCAGACCAAGATCTTTTATCTTGAACTCCTTTTTGAGTGTCTCCATGACTCTCTCTTTACCATCACCAATAATGATAATGTCATTGACCCATACAAACAAAATTGCATCATTTCTCACAAAAAGGAAAGGATCGGCCTCAGACGTCTTAAAACCAATCTCTATCAGTTTCTCACTCATGGTGTTATACCATGACCTAGCTGCTTGCTTCAATCCATACAGGGATCTACACAGCTTGAGGACATATTCCCCTTTATCTGCCAAAAGAAAAGTTCTAAAACAGATTTTCTTCATGGTTTCTGGTTTAGTCTCTACTAACCATTCACGAAAACCATCAGGAATCGACATATAAACAGTCTCCTCCTCTCCAAGTTTTGCATTCAAGTATGCTGTTACAAAATCAGCTTTTCTGATTTCTTCACCCAACTCCACTGCCAGAGCAATGATGTACCTGAAGGTGGACAGCCTTCCAGTTGGTGAGAAAGTTTCTTGGTAATCAATACCCTCTCTCTGCTTGAAGCCCTGTGCAACACATCTAGCCTTGAACCTTTTCAAAACTCCATTTGTGTCAAACTTCTTGTTTAACACCAATTGAGACCCCACAATGGTCTTTCCTTTTGGAACAGAATCCCGCTTAACCACTTCAAAGACACTATTATTCTCTAGAGAATCAAATTCCTCAAAAATAGCACTCTTCCAGTTGGCTCTCTCATCAGAATTCATAGCTTGGCCAAAGCTATTTGGGTTAACCCTGTTACCCATTTCTGAACTCAACTCCAGGACTTCATTGAGCATACACTGTTCCTGAAATGTATCTTCCTCATATCCTGCGGCAGCATAATGGGATATCCACTCCCCGTACCTGTCAACCGGTACTCTAACACTACCACTCCTTCTAACCGGAGGTGGAGGCTCATCAGGTTCTGATTCCACAGAATCACCTGGAGCGGGTACTGAACCCTCTTGTGGCACGTCTGCCACATATTCATCTTCTGGAACCACATGTTCCACAGCTTTTGCTGGTGAAATAGGTGCTAATTCTATTTCTTGTTGTGGCTTAATCACAACGACATCTTCACTCCTTTTGAGTGGAAAGGTACTTTCGTCAAATTTTACATCCCTGCTACGGATAACCTTTCTTGTCCCTGGACAATAGATCCTATAAGATTTACTTATTAAATCATAGCCTACAAGTGCCCCTGTTCTGGCTCTAGGGTCTAATTTTCCGACCATTTCATTATGGTGGACACTATAATACACCAAGCAACCAATTGTTTCAGGTGTGATGTTTTGGGGTACAACTTCCAAAACTGATAATGGGGGCACTTCCCATTAACACTTACAATGTTGTGCAACAGACACACCGTGCACATCAACTCAGCCCATAAGAACTTTGGCAGACCAGATTGAGACATAATAGTTCTGACTTTGTCCAGTAAAGTCCTATTCATTCTCTCAACTATTCCATTATTTTGTGGAGTACTTGCAGTAGTGACTATATGAATGATACCATAATCTTTCAACAGCCTCCCAAAACCTTTACTCACGAATTCACCCCCTCCATTGGTAATAACCCTCTTGATCTCCTTCATCAGACCATTCTGTTTCCAGACTTTGAAGATTACAGAAACCTCCTCTGTGGTCTGATCCTTAGATCAAATTGGTTTAACCCAAACATAATTAGTTGCAGTATAAACTAAATTGATGAAGTATCTTGCCCCACAAAGGGACTCTGGAGTGAATGGCCCTGCCAAATCAATGGAAAATTCCTCTCTAGGAACATCTGTGTGATCTCTACTCTTAGAGAACACATTTCTAGTCTTAGCCCCCAAGGTACAACTCTCACAGTTGCTGTCCTTTACCTTATGGCCACTTCTATTGTGAGAAACAGTGCTCAGAGCTGAGAATTTGAACAAGCTTGCACACAGAAGCTTATTCCGAACTTGTCCACTAAGAACAGTTCTCCCATTCATATCAATAACAAACCTATCTCCTTTAAGATAACGAATTTGGAAACCTTTTTTCCATAACACCCCAAGAGACACAAGGTTGTAAGGCAACTCTGGTACATAGAACACTTTATCAAAAGTAATTTGGAAACCCAGTTGATTTGCAAGAATAACTTTTCCAATTCCTTTAATCTGAATTGTTCTGCCTTTCTGACCAATATTTACAACCCCATCATAATCACTAAGATTTGAAAATAAATTTGGTTCAAAAAACATGTGATCTGTACAACCAGAATTGATCAAAACAAGAACATCCTCCTTCAATCCTCCTAGTAGGAAAGAAGCTTTATCAGTCACTGATAAGTTCTTATCTTTGAGGTTAAGATTACTCACTTCATAATCAATCAAGTCCATTTCTTGATCCTCATCGATTTTGTCCTTCTTGTTGGGACCTTCTTCCACAACAGCCTCTTCAATTGGAGCATCCAACGCCACCATTGCAACGTTTTCAGTTGTGAGATTGACCTCCTTGTCATTCCCTTCGGACTTCTTCCTTTTCTTGGCCTCCTTGCAGTCCTTAGCATAGTGACCCTTATTCTGACAATTGTAACATAAGACCTTGGATAAATCCTTTTTCGCCTTCTTGCGAGATTTTCCAGTCTTTCCAACTAGGGCTGTTCCAGAACCCCCCTTCATCTTGAATTGAAGGTCATCCTTTTCAATCCTTTTAAGCACATCCTCCTCCCCAGGAAGAGGATCCAATTGAGAAATGATTCTGACTAAGGAATCAAACTCTTTTGGCAGCTTTTGAAGGATTAAGAGTGACAAACACTCTGGGTCCATGTTAAGTCCAGATGACTTGAACTTGGCTATACTAGACCTAGCCTCTGCCACAAACTGTTTACAATTCGAATATTGTAACTTGAACAGTTTATTAAAGGCTATACCCTTCTGGTGAACAGAATCACCAGCATACTTGGACTTAAGCAGCTTCCAAAGGATGCTGCCCCTCCTCCTCTCATCTTCCCTAAGAGTATCAGCAACCCATGTCACATGATTCTCATCAAGATGCCTAAGGATCAGATGGTAAGACTTCTTCTCCACTTCTGAACTGATCAGAGTGTCATCTGCATCCATAATTTCCCCACAGCAGATGTTATCCAGCTCACTATCCATAAGGACAGCCCAAGCATTATAGTTCTGACTATTCAGAACTATTTTGGTAGAGCTAAAATCAGGGATATAGGACATCTTCTTGGAAAACTTGAGGTCTTTGAGGTTCTCCAAAGTAAGGTACAAAGGTCTAGATGGCTTGGAAGTAATGATGATGTTGGTACTGATAATGTGTTATAATTATGGCCAGCAATTAGCTTAGGCAAATGAGCAGTATTTAAAGCAAAAGAAATGCTGGACTCTGTGTGTCAATAATGGCTAATGGGGCTCTCACAATGGGGCAATATGTTGGATGAATTCGATTGGATGATGAATGAATGATGGAAAACAGCAGGGAGAAGAGCTCCTTAAGTACAAAAGATTGGCCTCTTGTGAGCCCATGATACAACAAGCCAAAGGGCAAATTTTCCGCCCCAAAAGAGCTCTACAGGCTCTACAGGCCTTGTTACTTGGTTTGGACTGCATCAGCCCACATGGCATTAGTCCCTGAACCCTTACAACCAGACTATTCCGGTCCATTCTTGTGTTTCCACCGTTACGGGGCTGAACCAGCCCATTGCTGTTCAGTCCCTTAGTTGGTTGTCTATTACAACCGGCCCTGATGGCATCATTACCCCTGTTACGGGCTGGTTGCCTCATGCATCCAGCCCCTGGCCCCTGAAATGGGCCAGGTGGGACCCAGGGCTCACCTGGGTCCGGTTTCAACCTCACATGGGGGGGTGTGACCAGCGGACATGCTGTCCCCCCCTCTATCTCTTACAAATCCCTGGTGGGGGCGGTCAAATCCCCTCACCAGGGGCCCTGGGGGTTGATACCCCCCAGGGCGTCGTCACCGAAAGTTGGCCTGGGAGGTGGTCAGGTCCCCCCAGGCCCATTGCTCCTCCCCCTCGGTAAAGGCGGGGGGAGAGCGCCCCTTCGCGCTTAGTTCGCTACGATGGCGGGGGGGTGATGAAATCCCCCCCACCTGCCGGTCGCATACCATGCGGCCGGCGCCGCCACCTCCTGGGGCAAGGGGGTGGTCAGGTCCCCCCTGCCCTGACCGACCGCCTCGTTGCAGCC
This sequence comes from Puccinia polysora, assembly GCA_025617555.3. NCBI lineage: Eukaryota > Fungi > Basidiomycota > Pucciniomycetes > Pucciniales > Pucciniaceae > Puccinia > Puccinia polysora. Next base: position 30,229,969 of record CM062632.1, on the reverse strand, counting down.
GGTCGCTGGCTGGTTCAACCCAGCCAGCCTGCCCCCTCCCCCTCGCGACGGCGAGCGAGGGGAGGGGGAGCAAGCCGGGGCGGCGAGCCCCGGCTCCGCGGCGCTGGTCGCCGGTTGCGACCAGCCGGGCCCGCGCGGCATCGCACCGCGCGGGATCCCTCGGCCGCGCAACAGCCCCGCGCGGGCCGTCGGGCCCCGCGTGGGCCGTGCCGAGGAACACAGGCGGCCCCGAACGGGCCGCGACGCGAGCAGCGGCCCCGAGCGGGCCGCGACACGGGCGGCAACCCTAATGGGCCGCCCCAAGCCCAAATTGTGAGAAAAGACTACTTTTGCGGGCCAGCCCGTCTGGCCAAGTATGTCCAAAATAAACCTTGGGACCAATTATGCCCATACAAGCCCATCTGGCCGTATTTGCCCATATACCCCATCGGGCCCGTTAGGGCCCGTGTACCAATGGGTCTATTTCACGCGCTTTGAGGCCAGTTTCCCCAACTCTGTAACATCCACATGTGCACGTATGGTCCGTGTGTGTGTCCAATGGGCCTCAGAGGCCCATTTGTGCATCCCATTTGGATTACACTTATACGTAGCACCCGCGTAAGTGCGTACGTATTTTAACAGGGTCCTTTCAACCCAAATTTGGGATTAACACATACTTTGTGGGACTTTTTTTCCACACCTAGCAATCCCAAATAGACATTCAAGCAAAACCAAAGTGAATTTAAAGTGAATAATCATAAATCATATAGAAATCTGCAAACAATTCTTTCTCCACTTGAAAGTGAGCAAACTTTGTTTGATCAATTGAAAGTTGGATTGAATACTGAAGTATACCATTGCATTTTTTGCATAGGAACAGCGGCAAGCCCTCCTTCTTCTGACATGGCTGCGTGAAAGGTCTACATTGATAGTGCCATCAACAAAGCTTTGGAAAAAGAAAAAAAAGGATTTGGGTAATGAAACATTGGAAGCTAAAATTGCATCCTCATCAAGTTTGACAATTGAGGAACAAAATGTTTCAAAAATGGACATGAACGCTGGTGGTGAGTAACATTTTATGTTACTGGTCTTTGCCTTATTTAATTTGATTCAAACTGATGGGTTCATGTAACTATGAAACTATGACTTAACCAATGGATTTTTAATAGATACACTTGACCCACCTGGCTTGAGTGCTTTTCCTACTAGGGAAGAGGCACAAAACTATTGTCAAACATGGGAAATGAAGCATGGTTACACTTTAACAGTTTTCAACTCAAAGTGTGACCAATACGTGGATTTAGCCTGTGATAGACATGGTTCCTATTCTGGAAGTCTTCTTACCAAATGGTATAGACAAACTCACACAAGGAAGGTTAGGTGCAAGTTTTTAATCCATGCAAGTCAAAAAAAGGCAGACCCCTTGTGGCACCTCTCCTACAAAGAAACCAAACATAACCATCAACCATCTGAACATCCCTCTGTGCATCCTCAACTGAGGAGAATCTTGGGGGTGGCCTTAGAAATTCTAGTAGAAGGGATGAATGATGGGCTCAATACCTTACAAATGAAGAGAAAATTGAGCAAGATTGATGGGTCTGATTATTTTGATGACCAAACAATCTATAACACTAAGTAGAAGGTAACGCTTGCAGAACTAAAGGGAAAAAGTGTTATGGAGGTAATCTATGAACAGCTTCAAGAAACAAGTTGGATTCACCGGTCCAAGTTCAGTGGAGAGGGTCAGTTGAAGGCCCTGTACGTACCACATCCAGAGGCAGTGAAGATTTCACAACAATTCCATCATATTGCTATTTTGGATTGTACTTATAAGAAAAATGAGTAAAAAACCCCACTATTGCATTTTGTAGGAATGACAGCCAATCGGAAAACTTTCACCAAACCTCTTGTTTTTATAACAAAAGAAACTTTTGAGTTCTAGAATTGGTTTGTAAATGCATTAAAGGAGTTGGCTTATGATCCTGAGAGACTTCCAAAAATTATTTGTGACGGACCGTGAAAAAGCTCTGATTTGTGCAATTGAAACTAGTTTTGCAGAGTCATCAAGACAATGTTTCACTTGGCACTTGTCTAAAAACATAAAAGCAAACTGTAAAGCTTTCTTTGTTTATGAACTTGAAGGATGGGAAAGCTTTATGAATCTGTGGGCAAAGTATGGGGCCTCAAAGACCAAGGAGGAGGTGGAGGTCAATGATGCGGAACTCAGAGTAGGTCCAAATTACTGCTTCCTATTCTTCCTAGTTTTGGGTTCTGACCTTTTGACTTGTACAGTGTTTCTTGAAAGACTATGAGGATGTACTCAAGTATATGGAAAATAAAATTTTCCCACTCAAAGAGACATTTTTAACAGCTTGGACTTGTATAAAACCAGATTTTGGAAGCAAAACAACTTTTTGGGTTGAAGGGGCCCATGAAACTCTCAAAAGATTCCTTGCAAACTCAAAATCTTTGGGAAACCTGTTGGATGTTTGGAAAAGCCTTGAAGGAACAGTTTTGAATCAAATTAATTCAGTTCATGCATCACTTTATAACTCTCAAATTAAGTTAGGGAAAGTTCTTCCCCCTGAACTGTTACCATTGGGTTACAAATTGTCTTTAGAGGCAATCAATCTTTTAAGGGAACAATTCAAGAAGTTCAAGCGTGATCATGATGGCAAAGTCTGCACCAAGTCATATTTCAATACTATGGGTTTGCCCTGTCCCCACCAAATAGGTGACCGTCTAGCATTCAGACGATCCTTGGTACCTGAAGATGTTCATCCCCAGTGGAGGTTAGACTATGACCCTTGCAGTTCTAGTTCTGCAAGTTCGATTAAGTTTGATTGTTCAAGTTGGATTGTTCAAATCACTATGTGATTAATGCTTTTTGATTAACTAATTCACCAATGGTTGATCCTTTTGAACTTTTCCAGCACAATGTTGATGAAATGCTAAGCATTACTCAGTTAGGTGAAAAAGTAAATGCAATGATCTTGGAATCTCCAGATCATGAGCAAAGCGGCCTATTGAAGTATATCATTCAGAAGATTACAAAATATTGATCAAAACTAAGACTTGAACCTAAAGTATTACAATCAAGTAGGGGCCCGCCAAAATAGACAGATACAAGGCAATAACCATCTCAGTTTGAGCTTGTTGAAAAAAAACTCAAGGGGAAAAAAATAACTAGAAGGGCTCCAAACAAGAAAAGACAAAAGATTGTAAGTCTTTTCTTTTGAGATATGTTCATTTTTTTGGTTTAATGAACTTAGTTACTAACTAATGATGAAATGTTAGTCAAATTTGGCAGAATCTGAATCTGAATTTTATATTTCAGAGGAAGAGACTGCAAGTGAATTGGGATCAATTAATTTGGAATCAGAATCCTCTTCAGAGGAAGAGAAAATGCAGGAAAGCTCAACCAGAAGCTCATCTTTGGTGAGTTTTCATTTCATTGATCCAATTAAAGAAATGAATACTAAGTTAGTTTCAATGATAGGAACCAAACGTTAAATACCTCAATCAAATACCCAAGAAATTCCATAAGTTCTTGGGTGAGGTTTTGGATCCAATTGGAGATGGGAATGGCGGATTTAGAGTCATTGCTAAATCTCTTGGTGATGAAGAACATGGTTGGTTTAAAGTTAGGAAGGAAATGATTGAAACATTAGAGAAACATAAAGCATGCTACATTAAGATGCTTGGTGGTACAAAGGAGGTTGAAATGATTAAAAAAAGACTTGATGTTGAAGAAATTAATGAAAAGATTCCCTCTTCAAAATGGCTGGTTATATTGAGTGTTTTGAATGGGACTTCAATGGTAATTTAGTTCAACTTGTGTTGGGCTGATTCCATCACAAGCTTGAATTATGTTAAGCTTGGGATGGCATCAGCTTAACACAAGTTGAACTTGTTTTTTTTGGTATTTTTACTCTAGGGCTTGTCAAAAGACTTGTATTTTTTTGGGCACTTTTACTTTAGGGCTGGTCAAAAGACTTCTTCAATTTTTGGGCCCTTTCACTTTAGGGCTATTCAAGTTGAAATGAATTCAGTGCTTGTAAAGTTAGTTGTATTTTTTTAGTGTTTTTACTTTAGGGCTTTACAAGTTAATTGTCTTTTTTTTGGTGTTTTTAGTTTAGGGCTAGTCCAGTGACTTGTCTTTTTTTGGGTCTTTTTACTTTAGGGCTATTCCATTGGATACAACCAGTTTTTTTGCTTTTTATTTATTTATTTATTTTTAACCAAAAAATGGACATTCTTTGATTTTTTGGTTGATTTCTGTTTTTTTGGAAGGTTTATTTAGTTTATGCGTTGTGTAAGTACCCTTCCATTCCTTTTCCTTTTTTTTATCTTTATTTTTTTTCTCACCACAGTCCAGTGCCGTTTTGAATGCCACACGACTAAATTTTTGCTGTGTACAACTCCAAACGGCTTGAATCTAGTTGTTTGGAAGTCCACATGGCGGCAGACCAGGTTGGGTGGGCCGCACAACTCCATGAGCCATGGGCATCTGTACACAGCTCAAATTGGACTGTGTGACATACCACACAGCCCATTTCAAACCGTGTGCACGGCTCAATGAGCCTTGAATTTAACATTAACCATCTGGAATATGCTTTTTTTGCTCCAGATATTTTTAAATTCCATATTAATACAGAAGAATCCCAACCAAAAAGGGATTCCCTACCTATTCTGCCACATTTTCCAGCTAAAACTTTCACACTATAGAAATAATTCTGGGATAGGGATCCTTCCTCATGATGCCCTTCTGGTGGTGCCCAATCTCCAAAATTTACTGTTAAATGATCCAATTTGTAAAATCTCTCTGGAAAGCTTCAAAAAAAGATCATAAAAATGCTGATAAACCAAAATTTGACCTAGCCTAATATCTTTGAATCAAAATGATAATTCAAAAAAATCCCAGGCTAAATTCCTTCCCTGTGATTTATAAAAACACAACTTTTTTCAGAAAGATCATTATTTCAGGATTTTTCTTCTCAGATCATGGCTTTGGGAATTTTCACCCAGAAAAAAAATAAAAATAAGAAAAAACCCAAGGCCTGAATTTAGTATTTCCTTTGCTAAATTCACACCTTTTGTTTTCTTTTGCTACAAAAAAAGTTTGAAACCTTAAATTATAGTTTTCATCCCTTTCCCGGAGAGGGAAAGAACTTCCCCACCCCCCTCCACTTTGAAAATCCAGAGTGAGTGGCAGGCCATTGAGACTGCCAAGCCATGGTGGTTTTAAAAGCCATAGACTCTTCCATGGCCAAACTTCAGAATTTAAATCTGCCATATTTCTTTGACAGCAGAGGTTGCTGTGGCCATCAAAACCATGTTGATGGAAAATTTCAAAACTTCTGTCTGGGGCATGTCAGATTAAGTGGTGATTGAAACTGCTGCAGCTTGGAAGCTTTGAAAGCAGGTGATGCAAAAGAAGTTAAAAATTCCCCTTCATGAACTTTTGGAGGGGAAGATATCCTTCCCCGCACCAGGGAAGGAAGGGAGAGTGAAACTTGAGGTTTCAAACTAAAAGGTGTGGATTTTTAAAAAAAATACTAAATTCAAATCTTGGGGTGTTTTTTTTTTGTTTGTTTGTTTTTTTTTTTTTTTTTTTTTTTTTTTTTTTGTTTTTTTTTTTTGTTTTTTTTTTTTTTTTTTTTTTTGCTTGAATAAACCAAAAGGTATGAATAAATCCTGGGCCTTCTAAAAATATTGAATAATTTAGATTTAACAAATTTATCTGAAAAATTTCCTGCCTTAAATATTAGAATAAAACAACACACAATCCCACAGTCTTTCCCCCTTGAAAATTCTTTTTACACCCCTGCCAACCTCCCTGCCCTGAATATTCACATGTCACTTTAAATATCTCCCAGCATAAATTTTTCTCTATCACAGTGCCATTCTTACCACCAGTCCCCTTTGACAGGACCAATATCCCACATTTACAACAAATCCACCTGGAATCCCAACAATCATAATTCAAGCCAGCAAAGAATGCCCATATCTTGGCCACATATGCTAATGGTTTATTGTAACACAGACCATATTGTTTCCTTTTCCAGGAAATTTACTTGCTGATTGAATAATCTGAAAAAGATATTTTATATACTATGTTCCCACCTTCTCAAATAGGCAGTGGTTATCAACAACTTCCTACACGTTTTCACATATTAATATTCCCCCAATTTCAGCGGAATTCTATGGCAAAAGAGCTTTCCAAGTTATATTGCAATTTTCCTTTGATGGTACATGATATATTGGGCCAAATATCATAATTACTATTACAGTGGTAACTGCCAATAACAGAACTTGAATCTATGGTACTCAAGCTTGTGTACCACCTTCTATTTTTCATGGCATGAGTTTTAGTGGGGTCCTATAAAAATTCACCAAAAATTCCAATTGAAGCTTCTTTAATGAATTTTCTAGTTTTCCAAAAAGAAAAAATATTTAATGATCCTTTACTTTAAAAAATTACAATTTTAAAGAAGCTTGAGTGAGAATCAAGAAAATGATAAAAATGAAAAAAACATGAGAAAATTCCAGAAAATTTTAGTTAAATCAGAACCAAAGCAGATTAACAAACCAAAGTCAAGTAAATTAAATTAAGGTTAATAAATATTAACTAAAATATTAACTTGTGGAAAATCTGAAGCAGGAAATCAAATCATAAAATATTGCTTTCAAATTGATCAAATTTCACTCAAAGATTTTTAAAAGCATCCAATGTTCTTCATTAATCCTTAAAACTCATTTCAAGAAGATTCAATTTAAAATTATCTTAATTTTATTTACTTTCTTCTCCCAAGCTCCCTCATAGTGATTTTCTGATAGATTTTATTTTTATTTTATTTTTTCAAACAACTTTCATGTTTTTTTTGTTTTTTTGTTTTGTTTTTTTGTTTTTTGTTTTTTGTTTTTTGTTTTTTGTTTTCTTTTTTTCTTTTTTTGTTTTTTTTATCTGTGGAGAAGCTTCAAATCAGCATGAATTTATTTATTTATTTTTGGAGCTTTATTATTATTTTTCATCAACATTCAAACCCAATTCAAATATTTTATTTTTCCATGATGTGCTTTTCTGGTTGATTGAGATGCGCTTTGACAGAAATTCATTTTTATATTCAAGTCATTATCTTTGGATAAATAATTGATCTTTTTTCATTTTCAATTTTTCAAATTTGGAAATCTGCTTCAATTCAAATATTTTTTGATTCTTTTGTAGAAATTTATAAACTTCAGTATTATCTTCTACTCCCTTTCATGCCTCAAAACTATGGCTATTTTTCACAGGAAACTTTGAAGCCTCCCTCACGTCAGTATCCAATTTTTAACTAAAAGAGTGAAAATGAAAAGAACTTTGATTAAATGGTGCATAATTCTTACTAATTTTTAGAACTAAGGCAAGGGACCAATCTTTTCTAATGATCATTAATTCCTTGAAATTATTCTAGAATCTTTCATTTCAAATTTGAATAAATTAAACCTAATTGGAAATCAATCTTCAAATACTCTTCACTTCAATTAATCTAAAATGTCTTTGAGCATAATCTCATTGATTCACTTAAATTATCTCCATTCAAATTTGAAAAATCAGTTTTCAACTTGGTTGTTCTTGTGCATTACCAATCACTTATCCATATCAATCAATCATACCCAGGATAAAATCCTATAGATTTTATCTCAAAATTATCCTCAAATTTGTAATATTATTTGAATTTATTTTCATTTGAGTTACTTTTAAATACCATTATGTGTCATTAACTTACATAATGCTTCTCATCATTTTCCATCCTTGCACTCCACCTTCTATTTAGGCTTTAACATGATGAAAGAACTCAATTTTCTTCCCCAATCCACTTGAGACCCCTTATGCTCATTTTTAATTAATACTAGAGTGGGAATTCCACATATTGTATCTAATCCATGCACTGTTTTGTATATTAGATTGAAATAATAAATTTTTTAACTGTATATTTTATCCTCATTAGGGCATATCAGAGTTAAGAAAACCTGCCATTTTTTAATGGCGGGTTTCAACTCAAACCTGCCATTTCAAAACCCGCCATTAAAATTAAAAAATACCACTTATTTAACATCAGAAATGTCAAATTTACCTGAAAATAAATGGTTTTTTTCAGATAAATTATTTAAAAGCTTTCATGGCCCCAACACATCATTCCACATTATCACCCCTGGTTTCAACCTCCAACCTCATTGAAAAAATTCTAACTCCAACCTCATCCAAAAATTTGATTCATTGCTATTCATCTCTTTATCCTTATCCTCATCACTTCATCACTCTCATTCCTTCATCACTCTGTTCACTTCATCCCTCCCATTTCTTCATCACTCTCATCACTTTCTCACACATTATTTCTTGCATCAAATCCATCCTCTCATTACTTCATTTCTTCATCCTTTACTCTTTTTAAATGGCCTCACAGTGATCCTCCCCCCACAAGTCCCCTAAAAAATCCAATGGACCAAAGCAAACATCCCCCAGGAACTCAAAATACAAAAATCCTCCCCAATCAGCTTTCAAAGGCTCAATTCAGCTCAAGAGAGCTGATCACATCATCCTTTTAAACTGGCTCAAAATTACGTCCAACTAAAATGCTTACTTTGGATTGGAAAATGAAACACTAGTTGGCCAACCTCCTTCCTCTAAGGGTAATGGTTATCTCCTGATGGCTAATGACATGAAGGATAAAACAAAGGTAGGCTTGATCTTTCATCCAAAAAGATGCAGGAGCAATTCAAGAACTATCAAACCAAGTACAAAAGAGCCCAGTCAATTTCAATCTCCACTGGCTTTGTTATCATCAACTCCAAAAAGAATAGGGAATCAACTTGGTTGTTGATAAGTTGGAATCCATTTTTCCTTTTCATGTTCAAATGGATGAAGTCTTTGGAAAGAAGGCCATTATCACCCCTTTAGCCGCTTTTGATTCCCAAAAATCAGATTCAGTTGATGCTGAGGACCTGGCTGTGGATGCTCAGCCTAGCAATGATGATCCAAATGAAACCTATGAGTGGCCCAAATCTGATGTGGAGGAGGATATTCCAAGAGAACCAGCTCCAATCATGTCTACATCAGCATTGATCAACCATTCAAAACCTTCCTTGGACCCCTCACTTACTACTTTGGATTTCTCTCTTCCTGGGGTGGAAGAACTTAATGACTTTGCCAATGAGGAGCAAGTTATTCCTGTATTGCCACTAAATTCAACATCTGCTCAAGTAAGGGACCAAGTTCTTTTCTCTTCTGTCAGGTTAATACTGACTGTTTTAGATTGTAAAAAAACAGGCTCATCTGTTCCTTAATGTCAAAATATTCAAGCCAATGGGGCCTCCCACATCCCCTTCAAATGAGAGTGATGAAGTTCCCACACAAACCTCCTCTGCAAAGGCAAAGCAAAAGGCCTCCAATTCCATCAACATCAACCCCAATAGCCGTCAAAAGAGGAGAAACACTTCAAATTTTTCTTGCTTTGAGGATATCATGGAGAAGCAAGATTCACGTAAGCGCATTGGATTCTCCTTTCTTTCAAAATCATGCTCATTCCTATTCCCCTCCAAAAAACAGTGAAAACACAAATTTAATCTGAAAACTTCAATGTGAAAAGGAGAAGCGGGATTGTAAACCGGCTATGGATTTTCAAAATCGGAAAGCTGAGAGTTTGGCTCATCAAAAAAATTTGGATGCTGAGTGGAAAATTAAACAGGCTGAGCGGGATTTTCAAAAAGAGGAAAAGGAGAAGGATCAAGAGGTAGACTCACTTCAAAAGGAGAGGGAAAGGCTATCCACAGAAAAAAAAGATAGGTTATTGGTAGCCATGGCATCTATTGTTAGCAGTAGAGCTGTTGATGGAATAAAGGAAATTACTTGATTGCTTGGCTTGTAAAATATTTGCTTTGATAAAAGTTCTAAAAATAAAAACCAAAAAATTATTTTAAAATACAAAAATGTCTGAGCCTATTTTTAACCCCACCAATGAATTTTTTTTTATTTACATTTTTTGTTCTAGAATATATTTTACCACTTTTCAAGTCTTTGCAAGTGTTGAGCGTTGTCTTTTTAATTTTCAAAGACATAGCCATGCTAGTATGGGTGGCAGTATCCAGGGAAGGAAAAGTAAAATTCTTTTACTTGTTTTCTGCCCAAACCATTCTTAAAATACCTTTGTCTTTGAAATCAATTCCAACTACCAAGTAAGGCATGACAAATTGGCCATTGGATACTTGATATTCATCCTCATTATGAATGATTTGTCCATTTAATTTTTTTGGTTGGGACCATCAGTAAAAAGGAATAGGAGGAGACATAACCTTTGTCAATATGGGGAGAGTTGTAGATGGAGTCTGAGGTGAAGGTGAAGTGAGGGGAGAAATCAAAAGGAGTGAGGCCAGATCCAAATTACAATGAAGAAAGATAGGGGATATTTTTGTCCAGCATGGTTTTTTGGTTGGAATTGTGTCCCAGTCTGGCAAATTTTCTGAAAATTTGGCCTAAAACTTGTGATACCTTGTCAGATCCAAGGTTCAAAAATTGAAACTCCTGGGGGAAGATTGAATAGCTGATTTCTTCAAATAGCGTCCAAAAAGTTCAGGAGGGGCATTGATTTTTTCAATCCAATTGCCCACATTTTCCCACCCAAAGATCTTGAGGGATCAACCATGTTGGGAATTTTTTTGATTGGTGAAGGAATTTTGTGAACAAGTTGAGGTCCTTCTTTTATTTCTGGGATATTTTATTCAATGGGAAAAATTCAATCATTGCAAAAAGAGAGTGGCAATTGGAACAATCAAGCATAGCAACATTTCCAGAGCTGAAGAAATGGAATTGTTCAATCTTCTGTTTGGCTTGTCAAAACTCTTCAGGGGTGGGTTTTTGAGTTTTTTTTAAGGCAGAAATAGCAAGTTACAAATCAAAAGTTTGTGTTTTTTGTTGAGACCAAACCACCTTTTTGTTAAACCCATCTTCATTTAATTCCAAAGAGATTTCAGAATATCTCATTTGAGCCCTCTGCTTGCCACCTCTCTTTATGTTTTTCAAATCATCTCCTTCCATCTTGATCCCTCCCATGCACCTTCTGTGCTTGGGGTGAGGATCAAGAAGGAAACAATATTGGGGTGAGGATCAAGAAGGAAGAGAGCTTGGAGTGCGGATCAAGAAGGAAAAGATCTGGTTTTGAGTGGGGTGGGAGAAGCATTGGCTTTTGAGAAAGGGGGCAGGAGTCAACAAAAAAAGGGTTCAAAAGGTGTTTGAATTTCATGGAATCCAAAAAAACAAAGAAAAAAAATGATTGGTATGATATAATCAAGGTAAATGATCAACAAACAAAAAAAAACTATACGGGTCCAACCAGAAACCAAAAAAAAAACAGGTTTGCCGGGTTTGGTTGGCCGGGCTGAAGGTGTGGGGGGGGCTTGGTTGGCTGGGCTGAAGGTGGGGGGGGGCTTGGTTGGCTGGGCTGAAGGTGGGGGGGGCTTGGTTGGCCGGGCTGAAGGTGGGGGGGCTTGGTCAGCTGGGTTAGTGGTGGGGGGGGGCTTGTTCTGCCGGGCTGAAGGTGGGGGGGGCTTTTTTGGCTGTTCTGGAGGTGGGAGGGGCTTGGTTGGCCAAGCTGGTTGTGGGGGCAGGCTTGGTCAGCTGGGCTTGTGGTGGGGGCGGCATTGGTTGGCCAGGCTGAAGGTGGGGGGCTTGGTTGGCCAGGCTGGTGGTGGGGGGGCTTGGTCAGCCAAGCTGGTGGTGGGGGCAGATTGGTTGCTTGGTTGGCCATGCAAGAGGTGGGGGACTTGGTTTCTTGCTCAGCCGGAAGGTTTCTGGGGGGGTGGGGGCACTTGGTCAGCTGGGAAGGAGGGAGAGGGGGGGCAGGCAGTGACCCAGAGGGTGGGGGGCAGGCATTGACCAAGCAAGATGGGGGGGCCAACAGAAAGCAAGAGGGGGGCCAGGGAGAAAGCAAGGGAAGAAAGGGGGGGAGACCAAGAGGTGGGGGTGGCTAAGTCAGCAAGGGCAAAGTCAGCAAGAGAGGGAGGGAAAAGGAGGATGAGGAGGAGGGGGGGGGAGCTTACCTGGGCTACCAACCAAGGGAGGAGAGGAGTTGATGGGTGAGGTGGAGGTGGAGGGTGAGGAGGTGGAAGGAATGGGTGGATTTTGAGGTGGAGAAGTCAGCAAGAGTGGATGAGAGGGAGGGAAAAGGAGGATGAGGAGGATGGGGGGGGGGAACTTACCTGGGGTGCCAACCAAAGGAGGAGGGGAGGCAATTGGTGAGGTGGAGGTAGAGGGTGAGGTGGAGGAGGGGAGGTGATTGGTGAGGTAAAGGTGGAGGAGGAGGAGGAGGAGGAGGGGAGGTGGGTGGGTGGTTTGGAATTTTTGGTTTGTTTTTTTCTAAGTCCACAAAAAAAAAGAAAAGAAAAGAAAACCAAGTCAGCCCACAATTCTTGGTTGAAAAATCAAAACCAAAAAAAAAATGATGTGATTGGTTGTGGAGAGTTTGTCTTCTTGGAACCATGTATTGATTTTATAATGAATAATTCAAAGCCAACCAAGTTGATTCCAAATCAGAGTCTGAATCAGAGTCTGAATGGGAGTCAAATAGTAACCAAAGATCAGTCAGCTTTTTGGGTTTTCAACTTGCTGCCGGGAAGTTTGATTGGATGTGGGGTGATGAGATGAAGATGGAGATTTGAATGTGAAGTGATGGAGATGAGAAGTGATGTAGATGAGAAGCGGCGGAGATGAGATTTGCGTGATGCAATGGAGATGGGATCTGTATAGATTTGCTGAGGTAGAGGCGTGGATGGGTGTTTTGGATGTGATGTATGGTGGATGGATGATAATGCATAAATGGCAGGTTAATGGTTGTTTTGATGTTTGAAAACTGCAATTTCTATGAAAACCACCATTTTGAAATACACCAGTTAGGGGGTATGTGTATTTCAGAAACACGCCATTAAAAATGGCAGGTTTTGTTAAAAAAATGGCAGTTTTTCTAAATCTGATACGCCTTAATTAGTGTATTTCATATTTTCTCACATTTTCTGACTAAAAAGTGTTACATCAAGCATTTTCAAGATTTTCTATTGAAACACTCCTCCAAAACCTTTCAATTTACTTTGAAGCATAAAAATCTAAATTTTAAGATAGACTTCTAACTCTGAGATTCATTTTATAATTTTTCTTCTCCCTTTGAAACACATCCAACTCATTCCTTTCCCCATCTTCAGAAAATGGGGTGAGTATGGACATTCCTCTTCAATATTCTTCCAATGAATCTTCTTTGCATTTTTATTTTTATTCTTTTCATATTATTGAAATCCACTATATTGTAGTCTGCTTTGAGAAAGCTAAAAAGAATTTTTGAAGAATCATAAATTACCTTTTTTTTCAATTTATCAGTTTATTAATTATTAGAATTAATTAACTATTTAAATTTTTGAATGATTCAAAGCTACTTTGAAGAGGGCTTTATTGTATATTTAAATCATCCTTTTTCAAGAATGATCATTCTATTTAAATCACCACATTTAAAATTTATGTATGCTCCTTTTAATCATTTACAATACAATTTTTATGCAATTTTTCATTTTTTTTAATTCTCTTTCAAATATACTTTGAAGCCAGGAATTTTTATGTTTATTTTTGAAATCTTCCATTTATTTTTTTGATATTCATTTTAAATGATTGAAATCCCCTATTTTTAATCTCCTTTGACTTATCTCTGAAGCATTTTTCAAGAAGCTTCTAAAAGACTTTTTCAACAATTGATCATTTATGTATTTTCTATTCAGATTAATTCTTTGAGGCTCCAAACTCTTTTCAATTCCATTTTTTATTCATTTTTTTTTTCATAAAAAATTAAACTTTATGAATAAAAAATTTCTAAACTTTTTAAATGATTTTCAAAGAAGCTTCAATTTTATTAATTCCCAAGCTTTTTAGTAATATTTATTCAATTTTTTTCATATTTTATTCTTGTTTTACTTCAAATTAGCCTTAAATAAATTATTTATTAAAATTTTATTTATTTCTGTATCATTTGTTTGGATTATTCAAAGCTCCTGTATTTCATTCTCCTTCAAAGAAGTTTCAAATTTATTTCTAATCAAGTTTTTATCATTATAATCTTATTATTTTGAAGCACTGTATTATTCTTCAAAGCAGATATAATTTTGTTTTTTATTTATTACTTTCAAATTTTTGATTGATTTTCAGATTCTGAAGGCTCCCCCCTCCTCATCCTTTCTATGCTTCCCGGTTTCCTTCATCACTAAATGAGTTTGTTAGTTCTATTTGGAAATTCCAACCAAAATATAATTTCTGTCAAGCAATTGAAAGCCCTGATAAAAATAATTCTTAGAATTCCTCTTATTATTAAGTTCCAAGTACTACTTGGAAATCAAAGCCCTTGTGAAAATGTTTCACAATTCATCAAATCTTGAAATTTTTATTTATTTATTAAGAAATAATTTTGATCTCCTTTTCAAGTTGTTTCAGATATGTAAATAAAATGAGGGATGATTATTTAAGGCTTTTGATAAAGAGAATTTTTCAATTTACATCAAGATAAGTAAAATTCAAGAGGGAAATTCTCTGGTTAGCATTTATAAGGGTATAGAGGGCCATTCTGATTTTCAAAGTGGTATGTTCCAATGATGATTCATTTCAGAATAAGATGAAAATATGGAATAGATAAAAAAGCAAGATAGGTTAATTGAAATTTTTCATCATAAAACAATTTACTTGGTTATATTCAATCATGAAAACAAGATTCAAATATTGGTTATTAGGGTGTTGCCTTCAATCATCCCCCCAAAAAAAGGCTAAAAGAGCTCCAACTTGAAATCTTGAAACCTGAAGTATCTATTATCCTGAACCCACCTCAATCCTCCAGAAATTCTAGATACTCTCAAACTGAAGCTCTTTAAAAAGAAAAAATTCCTGAGAGAGTCAATATTAAATCATTTAAATCAGAAATTTCAAAGCGTCAAGAAATTCATTCCAACTTGTTTCATATCCAGTGTCCTTTTATCTCCAAAATTTTTTTTAAATAATATTCTTATTCTTGCTTTATTTGTTTACAGTGAGTTTTTGGTTGGAATTCTTTGTTCTTTTGGCCATCCTTAATCTAATTCTTCCTGAGAAACTTAACCCAAGATTGGCTTTTTCTAAATGAACAACCTGATGCTACACAAGCAGGCCCTTACCATAGGCATCTTGAAATTTCTAGCATGATCTTCCCTGAGGTCAAAAGGTGACAAAAAATTAAGGTTTGTGATAAATTTAAAACCCTACATGAACCAAAAATGACTCAAAATGGGATATGTGGCATGGTTCACAACCCATTTGAGTTGTGTATGTACAGCTTCCCACAACTGTTGAAAACTCAGATGGGTTGGGAGCCATGCCACACAAACCTTGGGAGTTGCGGTGTTCCATTCATTTACAACTTGTTCAAAACTCCAGGGTTGAGAGAAAAAAAATCAAAATCAAAATAAGTAAAAATTAATAAAAAATTAAACAAAACAAAAAAATTAAAAAAATTGAAAAAAATCAAAATAATTGAAAGCAAAAATTCAAGTGTCAAGCTTGACACATGCAACGCCGAGGGGGCTGGTTACTACTTTTTCAAAACCAAAATAAGTTGTGAAAAAGTAGTATGCAAGCCCCCAGAGGTTGTGCATTTCATGAATGGTGTTTCAAGCCCATTCAAAACCTTGGGTGGTATGTTTATCACATCCCAAGTTCAAACTTGGCTTAGTTATTGTTTAATGATGAATGCATCAAGACTGAAATTAAAAAAAGTGGTGGTGAGCATTGGGTCAATGGTGCAGGTTTCAAGCGGAGCCTTTTCTCTTAACCTGTCTACTTTTGTTAAAAAAAACTCACACAGGCGGAAAATTGATACAATGCAGCAAGGAAAAGGTTGCATCTCCCACTCCTAATATTTTACTCTTTCCTTCCTTTCTTTCATTTTCTTCCTTTTCTTTTTTTTTGGATTTTTTGTTAGGGGAGTGTTAAATTAACAACCCTGGGTTGTGAAAAAAAACCTTCCAAAAAATGTGCAACTGACCCTTTGGATTGGGAACAAAGGTTCACGACTCATTTAGGGCAAAATAGCCCCAAATGGGCCATTTTAAGGGGTAATTAGGGATAACTAGGCACCCCTGGACCACACTTGAGTGCCATCAACCCAAATTTAAGGATTTTGCATACATTGTAGGAATATTAGACCACAAAAAGAAGTGAATCAAACATTCTGCCTATTGGAAACGAGCAAAGACCTTACAAAATAATCAACAATTGTATAATTTTATTTTTCTCAACCCAAGAGTAAGTATACTTTGGATTTGTTGAATCAGTTAGATTGAATAATGAAGTGAATTGGTAATTTTTTTGATTATGGGAACAGCAGCAAGCCCAAGTCCCCCTGGTTTCAACATGGCTGCATTGATGGAATTAATTAAAAATGACTTTAAAAAAGCTGTGACATAAACTAGGGATTTGGGAAAAAAATTTTGGACGCCCCAATTGCATCCTCATCTAGGGTTACAATTGAAGAACAAGATGTTTCAAAACTGGAATTGACCAGTAGTGGTGCAAAACATTTCATGTGTAATTTGATTTATTGGATTCAATGGAAAATAATGTATCTATTTAACTATGAGGTGCCAGAGCACCTTCAATCTGCTCCAGTGAGATAATTTCCTAGCAGGGAAGAAGCCAATTTTTTTTTCCAAGAATTTACATCATGCATATCTATTCTTTGACCACATTCAAGTCAAAGAGAGAGAAATATGTCAACCTTGCATGCAACAGACATGGAATATATTCAGGGCCATTGCTCACCAAATTTCAAAGGATAACTCACACAAGGAAGGTTGGTTGTCAATTCATGTTCTGTTCAAATTGCACAGTATCAGATTCCACATGGCGCCTATCCATTAGAAATGACCAAAATAATCATGAATCATCTTCAAATTCCTCAGTGAATCCTCAACTGAGGAGAATCTCTGGTATGGCCTTATATTAAATAAAGTAAGGCTTGAAAGATGCGCTCAATAAAATTTGGATCAAAAGGAAATTTAGAAAGATTTATGGTGGAGAATATGTTGACAATAGAAAAATCTATAACACCAAGAACCAGGTAAAAGATTCAGGAATCAAGGGTAAAAGTGTTATGGATGTGCTATCCAAAATTCTCCAAGAAACCCAGCGGGTGACCAGGTCAAAATTAAGTGGAGAGGGTCAATCAGAGGCCCTGTTCTTGGCTAATCTTGAGTCTATAAAACTTTTTTAAAACTTCCATCATAAAGCGTTGTTGGATTGTACTTATAAAAAAAATAGGTTCAACATCCCCCTATTGCATGTTGTAGGAATGACTGCCAACAGGAAAGATTTTAATCAGAATTTTTATTTTTATAAAGAAAAAAATTTTTGGGTTCTAAATTTTGGTGGTGAATGCACTAAAGGAGTTGTTTTATGATCCAGAGAGGCTTCCTAAAGTCTTTGTGATGGACTGTGAAAATTTTCTAATTTGTGCCATGGAAGAGAGTTTCTGTGAGCCATGAAGACAGTCATTCTCTTGGAATTTACCTAAAAATATCCAAGCAAATTACAAAGTTTTCTTCAGTAATTATGATGAATGATGGGAAGGTTTTTTTTCTCTGTGGGAAAATTATTGGACATTGTGGTGGTTATTTATAGACACAAAGGCAAGTAGGCTCAGCACTGGAAATTTGACTTGAAGCCGCTCAGCAGTGGTTGGAAGTCTGCAGCACAATAGGCTTTGAAAAGCGCATTGGAGGAATTTCTAATCCGGAGCAGGAAAGTCAAGGCTCAGAATTGGTGCGGCGTGCACTTTCCATGGCACAATGACAGGGATGGGCCTGATTATTTTCCTTTTGCGGACAACAAACATGGTCAAACCTATCTACCCCTCCACAATTATGGATTTGCAAGTGCAGAAACAAGTGATCAAAGCTATGTAGTAGAGACCAAGGCCAGAATAAGGATTATGCATTGAGGTTGTGGGACTATGGGAAAATAAATACTAAAGTGGGGAGGAAGCATGCAGTTCTTTGGGGATCTGTTAGTTATGCTGCATACTGGATTGGTAGAGGTCCGCTAAGAAAGATTGACGGTGATCTGTTGTTATTTATGAATTGGCGCGACTCAACTGTTAGGAAGATTGGGAAAATAATTGATTAACCTACTGCAAGCAATTGGATTGGGTAAGGGATTGAACTATTGATGAGGAGGATCAATGCGGAATGCATGGAGGCGGGTAGGAGGAAATTTATTCTTTTTTGTTTACATTCTTTTGGATTAGTGCTTTTTGAGTTGTATATATAAAGTGAGAGTTTCCTTTACTGGAAAGGAGGGGGGGATCATCATCTTATCTTATCAAACAATATTGGCATACAAAAAAAAGAATTTTCTTTGGAGAGTATTATCTTGCTTAAATAAATTGGAGTCTTAATAGGTAAAAGTTCAAGTGCAGAGTTTGTTAGGGATTCTGCTTTGTTTATTTACCATTACTTCATTGTCTGTTATCTTCAGGAGTTTCTGTCTTAGTGCAGAGTAGTTTTGCAGATAGAGGAGAAGGGAATAAGGCGTGATTCTCAACCGCTGTGGGCAGTAGTAACTTTCCTTGCAGAATGAGTTTTCTTGCCATTTACAGAGGTACAGGAGTGTAACTCAAGGGCTAGTCCAATTTCTGGAACTAGGAGTGGGATTGTGGTGGGGAATTTAATGGAACACACAATCTCTTTCCACAAATTGGGTTTCTGGCCAGGAAATTCATTTCTCTATCAAAAACCTGGTAGCCTCTGAGGAGTTATATCTTTTTAATTTTGTTATTTTTTTACCCTCAATATGTCAATGAAGATTGGAGATTAAAAGCCCAGGATGGGAGACTCCCTTCTGGCCCATTTACAGCCAGCAGCTGGCAGTGCACCACCTTATCAAGGCGCTCCGCCTCACACCACAAGTCAGGTGGGGCTGCTGCCAAGGAGGAGCACAGGTGGGCAATTGACGTATGCGGTGCCAGAGTTTCCAGAGGAGCAGC
The DNA here is from genome assembly GCA_025617555.3 of Puccinia polysora. Classification (NCBI taxonomy): domain Eukaryota; kingdom Fungi; phylum Basidiomycota; class Pucciniomycetes; order Pucciniales; family Pucciniaceae; genus Puccinia; species Puccinia polysora. Next base: position 30,210,914 of record CM062632.1, on the reverse strand, counting down.
AGGGTATTGGAGCAAAGATTAGGTCAAGGGATTACCCCCAGTCAGGTTCTTTCAGGAGTATGCCCACCAGTTCCTGGAACATTTCAAGAAAATGGCCAAAAGCAAGGGCACAAACAACGTCAACCAGGTTCAGCAGATAGTCAAATTCATTCCAGACAAAGAAAATCTGTGGGATGTGGAGGATATGGAGGGTTATAATGGGAACAATTGGGAAAAGTTGTGGAGGGAAATAGTGGAGAAATGGGGGTCATGGTGTGGTAGTCCAAACCTATCCTATAGCCATCAGACTCACTTTTAAAGTGTAAAAACAGCTCAAAACCTCAAATAAGCCTCAGAAATTGATTCTATATCAGAAATAACCCATAATCACTCAGCCAAAGTACCCCCCTATCTCTCATTTATTAGAAGATACAGCCCAAAATCCCTCCAACTGTGGCAAACTCATAACCAACCAGGTGTCACAGCTCTGTGGAAGGCATGAAGACATACCTTGAAACCCTCAAGTACATACCAGTAACAGATTACCCTCAACACCAGGACCATACAACCATATCAACTCAGCCAGAATACAGCAATACAGATACAGGAGGCAGTGCAGCTAGTTCAGCTCCTGTCAACTCACCAAACAAACAAGCAAATAAACATACAGGAGGATGTGCAGAATTATACAGGAACAGTACAGGAAGGAGGAAGTGACACCAGTCTCAACCAGAACCAAAAAAAACAAGCAAATATACATACAGAAAGCTGTGCAGAAGTATACAGATGCAGTATAGGCAGGAGAAAGTGGGACCAGTCTCAACCAGAACCAAACATACTAAAAGTAACAACCCACCCCAGCACCCCACAGCAATTTATGCAGCTAGTAGCATGTGATGCCAAACAAACTAACAGTACCAAAAATACCCAGCACCACACAGAAATTTATGTAGTCAAAAGCATTTGATACCAAACAAACCACCAGTAACAATAACCCACAGTACTACCCAGAAATATATGCAGGCATTCAAGACCATGCAGCACCAAAAAAACGGCAAGTAATGCACAGAAATACATGAAGGTAGAAGAAAGGAGCACCAAACAAACCACAAGTGAATGCACAGCAATACATGCAGGAAGAAAAGTCAGTACCAAATAAGCAACCAGAACAAGGCCAACCTTATCAGCACCTCACAGCAATTTATGCAAGGCTGTGCAGGCATGAGAAACCTGTACAATTTTTTCCAAAACAGGAGAATGGCCTTAGTTTCATGCAGTTTCTTTTGTCTAACCAGGAGAATTGCCTCAGTTTCATGCAGTGCCTTTTTCCAACCAGCTAAAATTCCTCATGTACCTGTATCTAACTGTAACAGGGGAAGCCCCAGGGCACCCTCAGAGGCAGCCCTGAGCATCCCCTGAGGATCATATTTTCTATTTAAAAAGGGCCTCTCTGCCCTATCCAGGTTGTATCCCCAGGCCCTCACATACCATCTCATGACCTATCCCCATCTCATCCCATCTCATAATCCATCTGTGGTACATACCCAGATAAATATTATGAGTGAACCAATTATAAAGAAACAGGAAATCAAAGAGCAAGTTACAGCCCATCTTTAACCAATTAAACCACCCAAAAGGTGCTTGAATAAGGGTTAATCTGTGACCTTAATATTCAGCACCAGATTAAATAAAACAAACCCCTTAATTGATAAATAAACCTTACAAAGAAAGAGAGCACAACAAAAAGAAACCAAAAAACTTTCCTCTACCCAGCCCCCTGTGGGTAAACTCATGCTTGGGTCATCTCCTGAACTTCCCCTTTGATAAAACCTTGAACCCTTTAATATTGGGATATTGTTTAATATCAAATATATCTGATCATTAATTGACCAATAATCCAATACATCTGATATTTTTTTCAAAAAAAACCACCAATAACAGTTAATAATTAATCTAGGTCTGATCTGAGACCTATATTAAGTCTCAAAGAAACCAGCCATTAATTTAAATAAATTATTGTGCAGACTTACTATAGTACCAGAAGGGTAGGAAATTCAAAACCACTCTTAGTCTTACTAATACTCTAAAGGAGTAGAAGTAATGCTAAATTCCCCTTCAAGGACTGCCAGCAAGCTATTTTCTACTTTATAGTTATATAATACCACAGGAGTCTCTAAAACTGGAGCAAATTTTCCAGGAGGTGGATCTCAAGCTTCTTGCAACAGAAACGGCAAAGGAAGGAGGTGTTCCTTCAAGTACATTGTTTGGTGTGTACTTTTCCTCATTTGATTGAATTCTAAAGTACCTAGTACACAACAAGATTTTTGGCAGAGAATACAGGTTCAGTAAAGAGGACTTTCTAGCGGTTGATTAGCTTGGAGTTGCGCATAGGAAGCTCTACAACACAGGGTTCATTCAGAGGTTGCTGGACAGAGGAGTATCCCTACTCCCAGAAATGAAGGACATCCAAGCGGCAGTGGTGGGTGAATTGGAACTTACAGAACTTATGGAGGAAGACTCAAAGGGTCCAGCAAAGGGTGAGGTACAGGTGAAAAGGGTGAATGGGCTGTTAATGCCAAAAGAAACTTCAGAGATGATGGATATGTTTAACAAGATGCATCTTTTATGGAAGAAAGCTATGGCCAAGCCAGTTGCAACTGCCCCAGAGCCACCAAAGGCATCAAAAACACATGTGACAACTCAGGCACCATTGAGGGTGCCACCAAGAAACAACTGAAAGCCTTGCATTTTCCAATGCTACTATTGTTGGGAAGATGGCCATCTCAAAAGTTTGTGTAAGAAAATAAGTGCGGATGTGCAAAGTAAAATTGTTAAGATGGATGGGAGGGAATTTTTCTACCATTCTGGAGAAGCTATTCTGGACCTACCAGGTAAAATGTCACCAAGAGATCTGGCTCAAGCGGGGGTAGCAGAGAAAAAGGAGGCAACAACCTTGTCAGGGTATGTTTTTCCCTTGACTTGGAACCCCCCAAAATTTTTGGTGGTCTGCTCCAACAAAAGGAGAATGGACATTGATAGTCCTACTCCTGCAAAAAATCTGGAACAGGCAGTGGAATTTAAAGCAGGGAGATCCTGCAGGAGGGCTGGAGAAGTAGCAAGGAAGATTTGTGGAATAGATAACCCGGTTTCTTTAACTTTGAAAGAGCTGGAAGCAATATCACTGGTAACGGCGGAGGAGATGGTTTTGGTCTTTAAAAAGTATGCAGGAAATAAGGAGGAAAACCCATAAACAAGGAAGAGTAAAAGTTTGGTTCTCTCAATAATGAGGTAGATGTTCTAGGAGCAAGCAGAGCTATGATGTTCCCCTTAGAATATGTGGAAATGCAGATTGAAAGCAAATGGTGTCCAGCAATGTTTGATAGCAGCTCAATGGTGAACACCCTCCAATCAAAGTTAAAAATGGAAGCAACGTTAGTCTGACACAAGGCAAATAATGGATTGCAGACCTTGGGAGGTTTAGAATGCATGGTCAAAGGGGTAGTGAAGAAGGAGATGACAGAGTTGGAAAAGGTATTGGCTCCTCTTTCATATTTGGTAGTAAGCGGGCCAGAGGTCATACTTGATAGGCCATTCCTTTTTTCTTTCCAAGAATCTCTTGGCTCCCTCCAGATACTAGTGGGGAAACAGTAAAAAACAACCATTTTTTGGCCCAAGAATGGTGGATCAGAACATCAGAGTTGCTGTCCATTTTCAGACAGCGGTCACAACAATTCTGCGGTGGAGGATTATTAAATGCTGGCCATTTTTCCTGTGTGGAGAAGACTCTGTCCTTGCACAGAATGTCAACAGATGAGGAGCAAGGGGGAACCCCCATGGCACAATGCAGTGTGCTTGGGAGGAATGGAGGAGAGAGGGAATAGGCGCAGCGTTGATGGGAGCGGGGATAGGATCAAAAGTGAGTCCTTTCTTGTATGTTTTGGGTTTCAATTCAAAAAGAAGACTCAACACAACTGCAGGAGGAGTGAGAGTTGAATGAGAAAATTGAGAACAATGGGATGTGCTAGCGGTACAAAGGTTGACAGCTGTATGAGAGCTCAAAAACAGATAAGTTGGACTCAGGCTCTTGAGATGGTGGTGGTACAAATGCAAATTTGTACAAGGAAAGCATCTTGAGACCTGAGCAGGCATGGCCTCTAGTTAAGGTGAGATGGCCCAGGTGAAAATGGAGCACTTGCACCGGTAATCAGTATTGCGTTCCAGTTTAGTGTGTACTGACATCATGTGCGCCTGGACTTACAACAATGCGCTCTCTCAGACTTATAGGTGGTAATAACAGGGAATGAAATTGAAAGGAGAACTTTTTATGAGAGAAGGAAGAAGCCAATAACTCAACCCCCAACCTTGCTTCAGCCTTCATTGCAGGAAGAACTAAAGTTGAGTGCCTTGAGTTGCCGTGCAAGCTATAGCCAACAGACTGGTTTTGTGAGGAAATTGGCAGGATTGCTTTTAGAGTCAATCTGCTTGATTGAAATTTTCCCCTTTTCCACTTCCTCCCGCAAGAAGTGATGGCGCAGCTCCATATGTTTTGTCTTGAAGTTGGCATGGTTTTCTGTGCTTGAGGCCAACTTGACACAACTGTTGTTGTCCTTGTAGACTGGAATGGGTGTTCTCACCGGACACTTGAAGACCTCCTTGGCAAGAGTTTTTGACCAATGAACTTCCTTGAATGCTTCTCTTGCCGCCTTATACGCTGCTTCAGTAGTAGAGAGGGTGAAATTTGCTTGTTTCCGGGACTTCCAACTGATGATTTTGTTGTTCCACAGCCCTAAAACTTGGCTGACAGACTGTCTGGTTGAGGGACATGTAGCCCAGTCTGCCTCAAAATGGGCACTGGGATTGGATTTGGTCTGCTTCCTTGTGAAGTTGATGCCTAGCAAGCTGGTGTGAGCTAGATAGCTTAGGACCATAAGAGCTGCCTTGTAGTGAGCCGGGCTGGGTGCATTGATTAATTGCCACAGGTAATCAACAGAAAAAGTGATGTTGGGACCATTGTTTCAGCTGACCTAGTTAAGCTCCCCAACAAGCTTCCTGTAGTCCATTTCAGTTGCTGCAAAATTTTTCATCTCATCCTTGGTTGCCAGAAGAAGCTTTCCAAAAGGTTTGAAAGGAGTGGAGCACATTTTGTGGCTGGGAAGGTTATACTGCGGCAAAAGCCCATCAATGTAATTCTTGTGGCTGAGGTGAACCCCACCTGTCTTCTGCTCCACATTGATCCCAAGAAGAAGCGCGGCGGGCCCCAGGTCTTTAATTTTGAATTTTTTTGCAATGGCCTCCACAAATTTGGTTGGATCAGGGCTGAAGATGGCAATTTTGTCCACGTGTATGTACAGGTAGGTCTCACCTTTCCAGAATACAAACCAGTCCGCCTCACTCCTACTATACCCTTCCTTCTGCAGCCAATTACTTAGAGTTTTATACCACATTTGTGGTGCTTGCTTCAGCCTGTAGAGAGCCTTCTTGAGACAGAAGGCCTTCCCCGGGGAGATTGGAACATTTGAAGGCAAGCCAACATGGATGGTTGCCTTGAGAGAGGCATTGAGAAAGGCCAACTTAACATCCAGCTGGTGGAATCAGTATCTGCACTGGACTGACTGAGCAATTAGCAGGCGGAGTGAGGACTTGTTGCCAGTGGGTGCAAAGAAACTTGAGTAGTCAACCCCAAACTCTTGATGAAACCCCTGGACGCATAATCTAGCCTTGAACTCAATGATTTTGTTGGCTTTGTCACGCTTGGTTCAAAACACCCATATGCACTTCAGTGCCTTAACACCCGGACTGCGATTGCATTCCTCCCAAACCCCATAAGTGATCAGGTTCAGTATTTCCTTCTCAATTGCAGCAATCCATTACAGCTTGTGCAGACTGGCAAGGGCCTGCTCAAAATGTTTTGGATCCTGGTTCTGGAATTTTTTGAAGTTTGCTTCAGGTGCATGATCCTGAAGTTGGTTGTGGGTTAGAATGTTTTGTTTGGAGATGATACTATAGTTGGGGAAGTTAGGTGAAACAACACTTTGACGTTGAGGTGCAACATCATCTTCACTTTTTGAAAGAGGAAGTGAGCAGTCCAGGGAATTAGTGGTTTGAGTAGGAAACAGATCTTCACAGTCATCATGCTTTGCAGGTGCAGGGCACAAATGTTCAAAATTGCCTTCTAGGAAGGTGACGTTTGCACTAATGTGGGTGCAATTGGTGCAATGATCTAGAATTTTGTCTGATGAAAAGTTATTGAAATACCCAAGCAGCGTGCCTTTCTATCCTTTGATAGCAAGTTTTGAAACCCTCTTGCCCTTTGGAATGAGAGAGTAATTTGTGCATCCAAAAGGTTTGAGAGCATTGTAGTTAAATTCTTTCCCAGTTCACATTTTTTATGGGATTGAAAACTGCTTAGATGGAATGGGTAGTAGGTTGAGCAAGTCTGTTGCGGTGTTCACAGCTTCAGCCCAGTAGGTTGGGGGAAGCTTGCTTTGAACCAATAGGCAGCGAGCTTTGTCCAGGATAGTTTAATTTTCTCTCTCTGCAAGGCCATTTTGTTGTGGTGTGTAGGGAGGAGAATGGTGGTGCACTATTCCTAGCTCCTTCAGGTACATAGAGAGAGTTTTTTTCACAAACTCTCCTCATTTATCCAATATAAGGGTGCTTAATTTGTTTCAAAGCTTTCTTTCAGCACTTTGAACAAAGTCCTTGATGGCTTCTGGTACTTGGTTGTTAGTTTGGAGGAAAGAGACTGACTTGAAGCCCAAGTATTGGTCCACTATTGTGAGAAAGAACCTGCATCCGCTGTTTCACTGAACAGGAAAGGGACCCACCTCATCTAGACGCACCACTTTGAGCATTCTGGAGGCAGTTTTGAAGTGATTGGTAAATGGTGTGGCAGTCATCTTGCAGCTCTGGCATACTTCGCAGTGAGTGTTTTGGGTTTGTTGAGGGAAGAGTTGCCTGAGGACTTTGTCAAATGGGTGTCCTAGTCTTAAGTGCCAGAGGTTGTCAACTGGTTGCCTCAGATGGACTAGTTTTGTGGTGACCTCTCTTTGAACTTGGTGCTGCATAGTTCCACCAGATGATTAACTGCCAAGCCCAGTAAAGAAAAACCGTCAAGATCAATCTCATAACCTGAATACCCAACGCGTCTGATGAGTGCAGCCTTCTTGGTAAGTCTTGATACGGATATGAGGCATCTGTTGATTTTTGGAACAAACAGCACTTCTTCCGGTTCCGTACTTTCTCCTAAGTGATTTATGAGTATGGACTTCCCTATGGCAGTGGCCAGCAGAGTGGAACCTTTTCTACCAGTACCAATGAGCACTGATGTTGTCAGCCTCCTGGATGCCAAGACCCTTGCTATCCTTTAGCTACATGAGTTGATAGAATCAATAATAAATATATTATTTAATAAATGCAGCAAAAATCCATAAAATATTTGGATTAAGCTTATTGCAAGGTTAAGTGGTTTGGTTATAGTTTATTGTTTTAAATCAATATGAATAAATTGATTATTAAATATTTTTATAAAGGGGCCAAAATTATATTGGGGATCTTTAACACCTCTCTTCAAGGATTTCAGTATGAAAACACGTAGTCCTGGTTACTTTGGGCTCTTTAGTTTAAAGGATATTTTACCCAAGGATAATATGTATATAAAATACACAGTGGAGTGGCAGGGCCTTTTAGCCAAGCTTCCACAAAAGAGAAAGGATAATAAAACTCACTGGTATATTATTAAATCCTTTGGTTATCTGTTTGAGACGTGCACTGATGGGTTAAACCTGTATACTGGGGTTATAAGGTTGTTCACCAGTTTTAATTGATACAAAAGAGGTTGAGGAAGGATATTATTGATCAGAAGTAGTCATAAATCACTTACTTATCTCTTATAAGTAATTGATTACCTTGGCACGGTTTCTGGATATAAATATAACTGGGTCTCTGCCCATCAATATCCTCAAAAGAGCTCTCCTTTTATAGCTTATGGAGTCCCAATATTGTCCTTCTGAGGGTTGCAGGTGCTCACAGGGATGGAAAAAAAGGCTAGAAGGGTAACCAGGGACAGCCTGTCATGTTTTAATGGTTCTATAGCACGGGTAGCATTTAATTCCTCAGGGTATGGGAATTATTCTACTTCATAATAGATATTAGGACATGTGAATAACACTACTCAATCTCATTTATGTATTATTTAATGAACTATCCTTAGTAAATGTTCCCATTAATTTAATTATTATATAAATAGACATTTCTACGGACATCTTGATGTCATTTGAGTTCTCATTATGTATTATATATCTGGAGTAAAATGCATGATATTGATTTTACTCCTTATTTTCAAGCTCCAGTTGATTTACTAAGATAATAACTTAAAAATATAAGTCATGGGAATTCATGTAATATTTTTTACATCATTACTTTTTTTAGTATGTCACAAAGATATTGATTCCTAGGAAATTCTCAGGAAAGTATATTAAAGTATTTTAATATATTTTTAGAAGTTGTCATTGTCTTATTTTCGACATTCTTGGTACTTTGAATTATATTAAATAAACAATACGTATAAGGATTATTTAAGTATTTTTATATAATATTATGTACTTTTGGACTATATCCTATCCACGGGAACATTTATTGCATATTTAGAATGTTCCCATGTGGTTTGTAGCATGTTTACGTGGTCCCTGAGCCTCTCAGGCTGCCTGTCACTCTTTCAACCCGTAGTCCGGCGGCTGCGTACTTGTCAGAGGCCTGGGGCTGCGTACACAACCTTGACGTAGTGACAGGGCTGTATCTCAGCCGCGCGCGGGTGCATTGGCTGCCGCGGCTGCGTGCAGGAATTGTGACAAAACACATTTCCGTCCATAACTCCTAAAATATACACAACACCTCAATTCTGACTGAATTTTAGGTGTGAAACCTATACGTGACAAAGTGTGTGACAAATTCAATTGACCAAAAACTCAATAGTGGAGCTGTAGTATTTTGGTCTTTCTTTCCTTAATTATTTAAGAATATAAGGAGTTGGATTTCAAGGGTGGGGTCAGTGAGTGACCCTACCTAATTTTGGGTGAAAAATCCATTTCTGCAATAATATTTATGGTTTTCCTGCTCCTTCTTAGGTTAGTTTTATTATTATTATTATTATTTTTATGTTATTTTTGTTACTTTTGAAGCTTGCTTTGCAATAGTACCAAGCTGACAGATGTAGGTTGTGAGTCAAAGAGGTACTCAGCTTTATTGACTATGTGGTGAGTGGAGCCAGAGTCCCGGACTGGCAAGAGTGACTTGTGTGAAGACGCAGGGTGCTAGTAGAATTGGGCGTTCAGGAAGGCTTGGGGTTGACTGGGTGGACTAGGCTTGTTGCTCTTCCGTTCCTTTTGAGCGGAATGGAGATGAGATTGAGACTGGGCTTTTGTCTTCAGGTGATTGGGCCATAGCTCAGGGTGCTGTTGCCAGCAGCGGTCCTCAGGGTGCTCAGCAAGCGGGTTGTGTCTGCCCTTTGAGCAGGTGTGTTTGGGTTTGCCTTTCCTGTGAGAGGTGGTCTTGTGGAGCGCGATGGTGGAGTTCTTGGACAATGATTGATCTGGTGTGTCCTCCAAGGGGGTAGATTCCAGGTGAATGAATTCTCTTAATTTTTTCAAGACAGCTGTTGGACTTTTGAGCATATTGTAAGTGAGGAGGATTTTTTCAACAATATGATAGAATGGGCTTGGGAGTTTTACCAGGATAGTGTAACTAAGGATATCATGTGGTACGTGAAGTTTGACCACTGAGAGTTCATTCATGAGTTTACAACATTTATTGATGTATTGATTGAGGTTGCCTTTGTATTGGTAGCAGATGAAAATGAGCCACAGGCTTCCGCGGTTGTTGTATGACTGAGAGGCGTATCTTTTTCTAATGGCGTCAAGGATTGCTTTTGGATTGGCTTCATTAGAGTGGTTAAAAATTGCTTCACAAGCAGTGTTGCTAAGGTGTTGGATTATGATATTCACTGCTTTGTAAATTTTATTCTTCTCAGAGGCATTGGTAATCTGGGTGTAATCAAACTTGTCAATCTTTTCTACAAACGTAGCTATTGAGTTGTTTAAGCCAAGAAGGATAGGTGGATTCTGTGAGCAGCAGGAAGTTCAGCATTGAATTATCTTCCTCCTGGTCCATCATGATGAGTCTTCTTGAGAGGAATACTGGGACTGTAAATATTTTGGGTTTAATTTAAAAAGAAGACTCAAAAAAACTGCGGGAGGAGTGGGAGTTGAATGAGAAAATTGAGGACAATGGGCTGTGCTGGCGGTACAAAGGTTGACAGCTGTATGAGAACTCAAAAGAAGATAAGTTGGACTCAGGCTCCCAAGATGGTGGTGGTACAAATGCAAAGTTGTACAAGGAAAGAATCTTGAGACCTGAGCTGGCATGGCCTCTGGTTAGGGTGAGATGGCCCAGGTGAAAATGGAGCACTTGCACCAGTACTCAGTATTGCATGCCAGTTTAGTGTGTACTGACATCATGTGCGCCTGGACTTAAAACAATGAGCTCTCTCAGACTTATAGAAGGTAATAACAGGGAATGAAATTGAAAGGAGAAATAGTTATGAGAGAAGAAAGAAGCCAATAACTCAACAGTATTCCCCTCCAATTGGTGTTAGCACAAGCAGCTACCCTTGTGCCACAAGTTTGAGAAACCCAGATTTTGTTGCAGGCCAAAAATTACAAGTGTAGGAGAAAAGCAAAGGATCAAAGTTGATTGAGGTGCAGAATTTTGGTGGCAAGTACAAACCAGTTGCCAAGAAACTACAACCACTGAAAAAGCGAATGCCGCAGGACCTCAACAAACCAATGAGGCCAATCAGCTGGTTGGGGGACCTGTATGAGTTTCTTCTGACACCCGCAATTATGAAGGAGGATTTGAAAGGAATAATGGAGGAATAGATTGCAGAACTCAACTTTGGGCCAGAGGGGTGGTTGAAAGAGGAGGAAGTGCAGTTGCTGAAAGCAGTAATTTTCATGCGGAGGAAGTTGCTGTCTTTTTGTCTGGAGGAGCGGGGTTTTCTCACTGAAAAATTGCAGACTCCTACCAGATACCAAAGTAACCTCACAACCATTGGAAAATTGAACTCATTCCCGTTCCGGCGGAAGTTAGGAATCAGTTCACGGATTTGGTGTGGGATTGATTGCGGACGGGTCTGTACAAGCCTTCTTTTTCTAGCTATTCTAGTCCAATTTTTTCAGTACTGAAACAGGAAGTAAAGAGTCTTCAGATTGTCCACAACCTGCAAAAGTTGAACTCAGTAACTATCAGAGACACTGGGTTGCCCCCACAGGTGGAGGAGTTTGTGGAGAATATGATGGGGAGAGTCTTCTATGGGTTGGTAGACCCAATGGGGGGGGGCCACAACCAACAGGAGCTACATCCAAAATCCCACCCTATGACAGCGTTCAAGACGTGGTTGGGGTGACTTTGGTCAATGCCCCTTCCGCAGGGGGAAACAAATTTTGTGGCGGTTTACCAGGCAAAAATGAAGTTGATTTTGCAGGATGATGTTCTGGAAACGGTATGGATATTCATTTATGATGCAGGTATCAATGGGCCATGGAGCAACTATGGCGGGGAGACCATTGCAGGTAAATTGGGGATCAGGCCGCTTTTTTGGGAATACGCGCAGACTTTGGAGAGGATCTTGTTCCAGATTGAGGAAGCGGGATTGAAAGTCTGTAACAAGGGCTGCTGACATGCAAGCAGGGCTTGGCACAGAGGGGACTCTACTCTCAGTACACTTGGGGGAAAGGATACTCAAATGGGCTAAAAGGAGCAGAGGAGGACTGAATTGAAGATAAAGTGCTGATGACACTTTCTAGGACGGATTCCTAGTAAGAATTAGTAAACTGATTTCTTGGATAAAAATCAGGAAGAAGGGAGAGGATGCCAGCTTAAATAGACAAGAGGTTTGGGACTACAACAGGGGGAAAAGTGATTGGGGTTCAGACTATATATGTGATGTCATGCAAACAGTCTAGGTAACAGAGAGGGCTTATCAGGTATGATACTACATTGAGATTGGCTGCTTACTACATTGAGGCTAGGATACAGGTCTGGCTGTCTAAGTTGGGAATTTACAGGGAGAGGATGTACAGTGTACATGAAGGGCATGTCACTATGTACTAAGTATAGAGAGTATGTAATACAATCTGAAAGAGGATGTACATAAGGATTCCCAAACGATAACATCCTCTTGCAGATTGTATTACATACTCTCTATACTTAGTACATAGTTTACATGAAGGCCATGACACTATGTACTAAGTATAGAGATTATGTAATACAATCTGCAAGAGGATGTACATTAGGATTCCCAAAGGATAACCCATGACAGAGTATGGGTTAGACAGAGTTAATAAGGTTGGAGTATGTGCATACCTGGGAGATTAAGTATGTGAAAGCCTATGGAGTCTATCAGCATAATGTATGGTGTTAGAATATATGTAGATATGTACTGCATGAAGATCCTGAGATATATAGTTACTGGAGACATATTGATATATGTCTCCTGCGCCTTAAGGTTGAAGTTCCTTGGAAATTAGATCAGGCCTGAGTGTTAATTTGGGTTTGCTGAGGTTAGGCTGAGTTAGGTGTCAGTATGAAAGTACCCCATGGTGAAAAGGAGGGCATCCCCTGATGACCATAAAAGGATTGATTGAGGAGGCCATCCAGGCTGTTCCTTCAGCCATGTCTAACTTGAGCTTTCCTTCTCCCTACCCACCACCATCACCACCATCCAACCCATTAAAATCCTTATCTTCCAAAACTAGATCACCTACACCAACCTATCAAATGGAGAAGACCAACAACTATCATCCAGTCCAACAGTATTACCCAATTTTTGATAGGTGTACCAAGCTGGAAAGAATCTTCACCACAAGTATCAAACATAACTCATCCGAATGTGAAAGTTTTAGAGATTAAGGAAGAGTATGTGATATGGATAAGCAAGTCAGGAAAGCCATTGGGCCAACCTTATGGGTCCTGGAGAAGAGTTAACCTTTTGAGGTGAAGGAGGCTCCAGATGATGATGCCATGACTGTGGGATATTCATCCAGGCTGGATGAATCTTCAGGTAAGTCTTCACAGATTGCTATTTTGGGGTGATTCATTTACTGATTTTTGAGGCTAAAAGTTTGACTGATGCAGGAGTGGTTACAGAAAGTGCAGGAAAAAAGAGAGAAGTTGTGTTGAACTGGGCGTTTGGCAATAGACAGTAAGTCAAAGCGTCAAGAGGAGGAGCCTGGAGAGGCATTTATAAGGTGGGGAACCCCTCACGTATATTTGGATGAAGAAATTGTCAAGGTCCCATCAAAGCAGCCTAGAGATAAGGACACTGTGGAGACACCTTTGGGATTGGGTAAAGTTTAGCAAATAGCTTGCTGGCAGTCACTTGAGGGGGATTTTAGTACTACAACTACTGATAAGATAGATGAATACTAAGGGTGGTTTTGAATTGCCTACCCCTCTAAGTACTATATTAGTCTCACAATAATAAAAGAAAATAGACTGGTGGATGATTTTCAGATAGATTTGCTACTATAGTAGTCTCTATCAGACCTAAGATCAAATGTTTCAATCTTGATAAGGAAGAAATGGTGGTACGGATAGGTGACTTGGAGGAATGAAGCTGAGTAAGGGAAGAATCCTTTATCTAGTCTTATACTTTATATATTTTTATTTATTTTATTGGTTACTGATTGATAATACTTTTATGATATAGGTGATGATTGAATAAAGGTTGAAATGGTTGAGCCTATAGTTGATAACTGATGGTGATGGAGTTGGATGATGATAGCATGAATAGTAGGTGATGATGATGATGGATGGTGATGATGGAGATGGATGATGATGATGATTGATGATGGTCAAGGTAGGTGATGATGATGGATGATGATGATGATGATGGATGGTGATGATGTTGATTGATGATGATGAGAGTTGGTGGTGGTTGATGATGATGTTGAAGTTATTGGAAAATGGTGGTGATTTTCAAAGTTATGGGGTATTGGTTAAATAATGGTGGAGGTGGATGGTCAAAAGTATGGGTTATTAGGTTGGGTCATGGTCAAAAGGATGTGTCAATGATGGTGGACGGTCCAGGGTAATGGTGGTGGTTGATGATGATGATGGCAATGGTGATGGTGATGGTATGGGATATGGGATTAGTGATGGCCATGGTATGGGTTATTGTATAATGGTTGAGGATGGTAAAAGTATGGGTTAAGGGTGCCTAGGAGGCATGGTGATCCCTGGAGGGGAGGATGGGGGGATCTGATGGGACCTGGATGGGGGAGAGAGGCCCTCTATTTAGAGAAAATCCGGCCCTCAGGGCTGCCCCTGAGGGTCTCCCTGGTACAGTGAATACAGTTCATGAAGCATTTTGGCTGTTCAGAGGAGGAGGCTGTGCAGGATCTACATGCATTTAAACCCTTGCATGCATTTCTGTGCTGCATTGATAAAGGTCCCCCCTGCATAGACTACTTCTGTATAGTGGTGGTTGGTCATTTTTTTGGTCCTTCATGCAGTGCCTTGAATATATTTCTTCTGTATACAGCTGCTTGTTTGGTTCTGCATGCAGTGCCCTGCATATATTTCTTCTGTATACTGCTGCAGATTTTTTTGGTGCTGCATACAGGTTCTTTCATATATTAATTATGTATACTGCTTCAGGTTTGTTTGGTGCTGCATGCAGGGTCTTGCATATATTGTTTATGTATACTGCTGCAGGTTTGTTTGGTGCTGCATGCAGGGTCTTGCATATATTAATTATGTATACTGCTGCAGGTTTTTTTGGTGCTGTATGGTTTTACTGTATGTGGTATGTACTTGAAGGCTTCCAGGGTATGTTCATAAACTTTCACTGGTCTGTGACACCTGGCAGGGGTATGGGTAGGCCAGGGTTGATTTGGGCTGTATCTTCTAAACCATAAGAGATGGAGGGGTACTTTGGCTGAGTGACTAGGGTTTATTTTTGGTTCAGAATCCATTTTTAAGGTCTGTTTAATGATTGCGGCTGTCCTTATACCATGAAAGTGAGTCTTATGGCTTTAGGTTAGGTTTTGAACACCACAATTCAATCAAACCCAGAAAACCCTTTGAAGGAGGGTTTCAAAGAGTCAAAGACTTTGAAGAAGATCCTTGAGTTTCAACCAGTCAAAGCATCAAAGCAATCAATTGAAGCGTTGAAGGCAGTTTTCAAAGCATCAAACCAGTCTGTTGAAGCGTTGAAGGCCAAACAGTTTAACTTTGAAAGTCCAAAATGTTGAACTGTTGAAGCAGTTTGTTAAAGCGTCAAAGGTCAAACAATTGAAACTTTGCATTGAGTGGTTGGAGCATCAAATTTTGAACCTTAAAGCAATGAGGAAGATGAAGATGCTCAGGAAAGTTTGGAGATGGAGTTGAGTGAAATGGGGGATGTTAGAGAAATACCAAAAAATATAGATAAATGGAAAGAGAAGGAGGCCATTGTGGAGGAAGGGGGCAGATAAGATTACTCCTTGGAGTTAGAAGATTTAAGAAGCAAGATGAAGGACTTGAAGTTGAACATGGAAATTTTAGAAAATAGAAAAAATAAGAAGAAGGGAATTCAAAGGAGAAACAATTCAGATGTTTGGTTGGAGGAAATATAAAGTGGGGAAAGGTTGTTGGAGAGGATGGAGGGAAAAATATTTAGAGAAGATTCAGTATTGAATGAAGATCAGGTGAATCAATCTTTAGAAGTTTATAGTGGGAATTCTAGAACTTTGAATGCTAATCTGTAGGAGTACTTGAAGAAAGGATGGGGTAGTGAAATAAGGAAAGAAAATTATGGATTTTAGAGGCTAGAAAGAAACAGATTTTAGAGATAAAGAAAAGACTAGCTGATTTTTTAGCTTTAGCTGGTTGTACTTTTGAAGTGGGGAATACTGTAAGAGGACCTAACTCTTATCAAGTTGAAAAATTGAAGCTAGTAAATACATGGATATCTAGAGTAAAGGAATTAGAAGAGTTGATGTGTGAAGCTTTTTGAAAATTTTTTCATAAGAGTTTTTATTATTATATATATTTTTTGCTTTATTTTATTTTATTTTTTTTGGGTTTATTATTTTATTATTTATTATTATTAATATTATTTTTTCTTGATATGTATTTTTTTCTTTTATTGAGAGAAGAAATTGAGTTTCCTTTCTTTGCCTAAGTAGAAAAAACAAGAAAAAAGAAATGATGCAATATGTTTGAAATATATTTTCATTCTTATATAAAATTGACATTTTTCTTGTGAAGAGTGGATTTGGTTCATTTATTTTAAGGATTTTTTTGGTTTTAATCAAGAAAGACATCTTTTAAAAATGACCAACTGCCACAAGTCTTGAGTCAAATCCATTGGATAGTTGAAGTTGTGAGATAAAGTCCATAGAGAGTGAAGTCCATGGAGAATCTGGGATTGGTAAGGGTTGAAGGAGCCAGAACTTATTGTGGTAACTGTGTTTGTTTCTGCTGAAAAGATAAAAAGAAGAAACATAATCTTTGATAAAGGAAGTCTCTTTTGACTATATCAATTGTTTTGTCTTGTCCAGGGTGACCAGAGAGAGGTTTTTCATGTTGTTGTTGAAGTATTTCAAGTTGGATTTTTTCATATTCTTTGGGGATTGCTATTCTATTTTGGAAAATAAGTAGTCTGGTTTCTGGATCTATGGTATAACTCTTTACTTGTTGCTTTTTATGTAACTTCTGAATAATCCGCTGGGTTGATTTTTTGGAGATCTGGGATTGAATTAAGTTCTCCAATTGTCCATAAACCTTTTTAGTAGAAATAAAGAAAATTCTAGAAGGTTAAATGTCAGTCTTTTTCAAGAGTTGTTTGAAATTTTCTGGATTCTTTTCTGCATGGGGCATCCCCCCCTTTGGATAAAATTTTTCTCAAATAGACAAGACATCAGGCACTATGGAGTTCTTTCCAGGTCTTTAGACTATGTTAAAGTCAAATTTTGATAGAAATTCAGCCCAGTGGGCTTGGAGACAATTCAAGAATTTGGAGGCAATAAAATATTTTAGAGACAAATGATCAGTGAGAACTTCAACAGGAGATGAAAGACTGAGGAGGTAAGCTCTCCAGATCTTAATAGCTCATAAAATGGCTACAAGTTAATTATTTAGGATTTCATAGTTAAGTTTAGCAATATCCAATTTTTTGCTATCAAAAGAAATTGGGTGCTTGTATCCATCAGGAGAGACTTGGGTGAGGACAGCCCCTTTGGCATAGTCACTAGTATCAGTCTCCAAAAAGGTTTTTAAAGAAAAATCAAAATGTCTGAGAATAGGATCCTTGGTAAAGGCTAGTTTGAGGTCCTCAAACTGCTGCATGGGCCCCTGGGGACAAAGGAAATATGGTTTCCAAACCAGTGAGAGCAGTGAGGATATAGAACTTTCTGGAGCAGTTAATTATAAACCTGCAATAAAAATTAGAGAAACCCAAAAACTGTTGCTAGGCCTTTTTGTTTGTTGGTGCTGGCCAATTCAAGATATTATTTAAATTAGAGTTTTCCATTTAAATACCATTCCTGGAGGTAACATAGGCCAAGTAATCCACTGAGGAGGCATGAAATTCACACTTAGACGCTTTTGAATATAAGTTGTTCTTCCAAAGTCTGCTTAACAATTCACACACATCACATGTATTTTCTTTCAAGTTTTTGGAGAAAAAAAGAATTTCATTGAGGTACACCACCACACAGGTATTTGGGAGGTCTGAAAAAATTTCATTAACAAGACATTGGAAAGAGGCAGCTGCATTTTTCAGTCCAAATGGCATAACCAGATATTCAAAACTTCCAAAATGAGTTCTGAATGCTGTAAGATGTTCATCCCCTTCTTTGATTTGAAGAACATTATAAGCTCCCCTGAGGTCAATTTAGGAGAAAATGGTAGAACCAGAGAAGAATTTTTATATGAGAGTCATGGGAGGAATAGGATACCAATTCTTTCAAGTAACATCATTAAGCTTGCAATAGTCAGCAAACCATTTCAAACTACCATCCTTCTTTTTGAAAAAAAGGAAAGGTGCTCCAGTGCTTGAAGTGCTGGGGCAAATGAAAAATTTCTCTATATTTTCTGCTATATAGGCTTGTAGGGCCTCCTTTTTGTGGTGACTGAGGGAGTAGAAAGGCCCAAATGGGGGCAAAGGGCCTTCCAGTTTGGCATGGTGATCATCAGTATGGTGAGGAGGGAGTTTATCACATTTAACCTTGGAGAAAACATCTAAAAAGGCATGATAAGCTTCTGGGACTCTCTCCATCACAGTATCAATTTCATCAGTTTTGTCATCTTCATCCAAGCCTTCTGCAGTATTCTTCTTTGGGCCATATTCAAAAGTGGAGATAATCATACACGGTATTTGAACGGATAGCTCATCCTCTATATCCTCCAAGAATTTAAGAGAATGTCCAAATAATATCCTGTTCACAGAACTGGATGTTGAACTCAAGAGAAAGTTTTGTGAGTGCATAGATTCTGAGAAGGGAGCAGGCACAGTGACCTGCAGTTTCACTGGCGGAAAGTGAGTAGTGGCCAAAAAGAGTTCAACAGAAGGGGAATGGTCCAAAGTTGGTTGGTGTCTTGGGGTGATCAATCCCAGTTGCAAATTTACCACTGGTTTCCAGAAATGGAGGAAGTTAATACCTAGAATAATTTCTTCTTTTGGGGGAGTAGAAAAGACCAAGAAATCCCATTCTAAGTTGGGAAAGGAAGGTAAGTAAATTTGAAGCGAACCCTGTGAGTGATTTATTGGGAAGGTGAGTTAGAAGGACTGAAGGTAAATCAGGAAATGGAAGTGGTCAGAGGTTTGGGAGAAAGAGAAAACTTTGAAACCATAAATTTGGAAATAACAGATTAAGTTGCTCTAGAGTCAACAAGTACACTATAGGCCTGATTATTGAGCAAACAAATAAAATTTAAGTCTTGAGTAGGGAGATTAGATTCTTTCTTTTCCAAGATATAAACTTGAATATTGGAGGGGTGATGGTCATGGAGTACCACATTTCCATCACCTAGTCTTTTCCCTGTTTGGTTCTAGCAGGAATTGGCTTCTGGCAAGGTTTGAAATCTGGACAATTTCTGCAGAGGCTAAATTTTTGAGAACCTCTACAGTAGTTACACAAACCCCCTCTTTCTCTTCTAGCTTATATCTATTTTTCTTGATTTCAAGTGGGAGCAAAATTTATTGATATTATCCTCCAAGCCTTTATTTTAAATGTAAAAATAGGGCTTAAATTGTGAGATTTGGGAGATCTCACCAATGAGATGTTTAATCCATTTGAGTTCAAGGTAGCAGTTGAGTAATGCATTCAGTTCAAATTCTGTGGACAAGTAAGTAATGTTCCACTGTCTAGTAGAGTTCCAGATGATTGGGCTTCAATAATGGAATATTATATATCCAGTTTGAGATTTGCAAAAGGCAGGATTGTCTCCCCAAGTAGCATTACTAAAGCTTGAGAGTATGTCTTTTTCAGGATTGTATTTGATGGTGAGCTTGAAATCTTGATTTTTCTTGAGATACTTCCACACCTTCCAAACCTCCCTCAAGTGATTCATATTGGGTTTAGCATTGAACCTGGCCAGACTAGAGACAGAAAAGGAGATGTTGTGTTGGGTTTATTGAGATAGATGGTTAAGTAGTCCAACTGCCAAACGGTAGTTGATATGTAGTAGGCAGAATTTTGCGTGGTTGTCATCTGAGGCGGCTTTGAGACTGAGGTTTTGAGTTAAAGGGGACTGTTTGTCCTTGAAGGATGATAGACAAAGTTATTCTAATCCTTGAGTAATATCATTAGGCTGAATTTAAAGAATTTGATCATCCTTAACCTTCATGAGCATTCCAAGTATAGTATTTGGAGGATAACAAGACAATTTCTTGAATCTCTCCAGAAAATTAGATTGAAAGACGTTAGAGTTCCCCACATGAATCAGATTGTCTATGTGGAAGTAGATAATCTGTTAAGACTCAAAGTTTATATAAAGGCAGGGATCACTATTTGACTCTTGGTATCCTTGAGACTTGATCCACAAGGTTAGATTTTTGTACAAATTCTTAGGGGACTGCTTTAGACCATATAGTGATTTTTCAATATTAGATATGGGGACCTTCTATTTGATCCTTCTGGGGTTCTAATGATAACAGTTTTGAAAAAGGGAGGCATGGAGAAAAGCACCTTTAACATAAAATTGAGTTAAATTCATCTTCTCCTTCAAGTTGTATAAGAGAGCCATTTGGAGCGACCCAATTTTTCCAGTTGGTGCCCAGGTTTCATTATAATCAACTCCAAGAACTTGATCAAAACCTTGAATGCAGAGCTGAGCTTTACAATTCAATGGTTCTCCATGACAGTTCTCCTTCACTTTAAAGACCCACATAGTATTTAGAATGTTTTCCAAAGTTTTGTAGTAGTCTTCCTAAACTTCTTGCAGTTCTATATAATCCACTTTGTCTTCTGTGTCCTTTTTCCACTTAGGCCACTCAGGACATTTGCGGGAAGCCTTATACAAAGGTGGTTTGTAGTAGTGATGGAAGCCATATTGTTGGGGATTCTTAATCTCTTGTCTGTGCCTTTGAGATATGGACGGAAATGGCAGTTCTGGAGAAATCAGTTGTGGAGAGGTTGAATATCAAGAGTCTATGGAATTAGCTTTTTCATGGTCTGATTCCAATTTTGTGAATTCATCATGTGATTCTCAAATGGTGTATTGTTTATCTGGCAAAGAGAAATCTGATTTTTTTGATTCTGAGTTTGCTTGAGAGAACAGATTGATTTCAGGTGACTCAAGGAGAGGGAATTTGGAGAGGTGATTCTTGAGGAAATGGACATTTTTAGTTTCAACAATAGCACCAGATGAGCTTAGTATAAGATAAGAGTGAAAAATGGGATTGAACCCAACTAAAATTCCTTATAACCCCTTTTCATCAAAATTTCTCCCTCTTTGTAATCAATTTCCAAGATAAATAACCAGAGATCCTACGGTTTTCAATTAATTAGTAGGGAGTTCCTTTTTGAAAATAAGGTCCCAAGAGGAGCGGTCATTACCTTCCCTACGGATTTGATTTAACATAAAGCAACAGCTTCTAATCAAAATGTGCCAATAGCTATTAGGTAATCAAGAGGAAAAGAATGTTCCGCGTGCTGACTCTAAAATGGTTTGATTGGCCATTGTGTTGAGAGTGATACGGTTCCAAAGTTAGCAACTTGATATGTTTTGATCTTGAAAAATATTTCAACTTTTTGTTGGTAAATTCCATTCCTTTATCTGAGAATATCTCTGTTGGGTAGAAATTTAGTCTTTTAAATTTGGTTTTGAGAATATTTATAATAACGTCGGGGTTTCATCCTTAGATGACAGAGGGAAGGCTGTGAGGTAACCAGTAAAGGTGTCCACAAGAATCAAAATATAGCAATGACCCTCCTTTGATTGTGGAGTAATTTGTCCAATTAGATTAAAGTGAATCTGCTTGAGAGGTTTTGACGCAGGCTTCAAGGTTGCTGAAAAAGGAGACTTGGTGATTTTGCTCTTTAAACAACTTTTGCATTAAAACTTATTCATTTCTTCTTTTGAAAAGCAATCCTTCAGGATGGATTTGAGTGTGAATTGAAGAATGAACATACATCTTATGGAGATCTTTTAGAGATTGTGCTTCTTCAGAGGTAGAACTTAGTGTTTTATTTGTGAGATTGAACAAGAGATTATTACCAGCAATTTGGGGTTTTTCAACAACAAACAAGTTGTCTTGTATCAAACCTTTCAGAACTATTTTGCTGTCTCAAGTGATTAAAAAACAATCTTTTTCTTGGGAAATATTGCATCCCTTCTTTGCTAGAATCCCTGGACTAATTATTAGAATTATGGCCAGCAATTAGCTTAGGTAAATGAGCAGTATTCAAAGCAAAAAAAATGCTGGACACTGGGTGTCAATATTGTCTAATGGGGCTCTCACAATGGGGCAATATCTTGGATGAATTTGATTGGAATGATGAATGAATGGATGTAAAACAGCAGGGAGAAGGGCTTCTTAGGTAAAAAAGATTTGCCTCTTGTGAGCCCATGATACAACAAGCCAAAAGGCAAATTTTCCGCCCCAAAAGAGCTCTACAGGCTCTACTGGCCTTGTCACTTGGTTTGGACTACATCAGCCCACATGGCATCAGTCCCTGTACCCTTACAACTAGCCTATTCCGGTTATTTCTGGTGTTTCCACCTCAATGGGGCTGAACCAGCCCCTTAACTGTTCAATCCCCTTGGCTGGTTGTCCGTTAAAACCAGCCATTATGGCCTCATGGCCTTGTTTACGGGCTGGTTTCCTCATGCAGCGAGCCCCTGGCCCCTCAAATGGGCCAGGTGGGACCCAGGGCACACCTGGGTTCGGTCTCAGACTCACATGGGGGGGGGTGTGACCGGCGGACATGCTTTCCCCCCCTCTTTCTTTCAAATCCCTGGTGGGGGCGGCCAAATCCCCTCACCAGGGGCCCTGGGGGTTGATACTCCCAGGGCGACGTCAAGTAAGTTGGCCTGGGAGGTGATCAGGTCCCCCCAGGCCCATTGCTCCTCCCCCTTGGTAAAGGGGGGGGAGAGCGCCCTTCTCAGTTGCTTCACAAGTTTGATGGTGGAGGGGTGATGAGTTCCCCCTCACCTGCCGTTTGCTAAACCTGCAGCCGGCGCCTCCACCTCCTTGGGCAAGGGGGTGGTCAGGTCCCCCCTGCCCTGACCAACCGCACTGTTGCGGTCAGTTGCTGGCTGGTTCAACCCAGCCAGCTTGCCCCCATCCCCCTTAAGACGGCGAGTGAGGGGAGGGGGAGCAAGCCGGGGCCGCAAGCCCTGGCTCCGTGGCGCTGGTTTCGGGGCGCAACCAGCCAGGGCCCGCGCGGCATCCCACCGCCTGGGCCTTTGGGCCCCGCGTGGGCTGCACCAAGGCACACAGGCATCCCCAAACAGGCCGCAACGCAGGAAGCGTCCCCAAGTGGGCGGCGACGCGGGAAGCGGCCCCAAGCGGGCCCGGACGCGGGAAGCGGCCCCAAGCGGGCCGCAACGCGGGAAGCGGCCCCGAGCAGGCTGCGACACAGGAAGCAGCCCCAAGTGGGCCGCGACACGGGAAGCGGCCCCAAGCGGGCCGCAACACGGGAAGCGGCCCCAAGCGGGCAGCAACACGGGAGGGGGCCCCTAGCCGGCCGCAACAGGGGCGGCGGCCCCAATGGGTTGCCCCAAGCCCAAATGGTGAGAATTACATACTTTGGTAGGCCAGCCCTTCTGGCCAAGTATGTCCATAATAAAGCTTGGGCCCTTTTATGCCCAAATAAGCCCATCTGGCTTGGGTGGCC
This sequence comes from Puccinia polysora, assembly GCA_025617555.3. Classification (NCBI taxonomy): domain Eukaryota; kingdom Fungi; phylum Basidiomycota; class Pucciniomycetes; order Pucciniales; family Pucciniaceae; genus Puccinia; species Puccinia polysora. Next base: position 30,187,551 of record CM062632.1, on the reverse strand, counting down.
CATCCACCCTGGCGGGCCCGTGAGGGCCCGTGTCCCAAAAGACCATAAAAATGTGTTTTGGCACCCAAATGCCCAAAACCAATAACACCCACATGGGCCCACATGGCCCAGGTGATGTCCAATGGGCCGTGGAGGCCCATTTTTGCATCCCATTTGGATTACACACTCCATTACCTGAGTGCATCTGCATTTTAAAACTAATCAGATTGACAACTATGTCAGGGACATACATGCATTCCTCAAGTGTTATGATGGATTCATTCCACTCAAGTCTGACTGTGCCCGTCCCTTGTATTTTAAGATTGGCTTTGAGTTTTCCTGTCTTGATTTCCTCCGGCTCATCTTGAAGGCTAATAGAAGAAAAATATTTTAAGTCATTGAATATGTGAATGTTAGCGCCGGAATCCAATAGGACATTAGGTTTGTGGTCCAAATTAATCCACAGAGTAAGTAAGGAATGGTAGTTGATAGTAGGAGTTTTCTTGGTTCTATTCTTCCATTTGTTTTGCTGTTTGACCCACCATCCAGGCGAAATCTTGGGATGTAGATGGAAGCATGAGGATTTGGGATGTGGTGCATTCGGATCATGAAAGCCTTCTTTTCATTGGATTTGGACCTTTTTTTCATCTTTCTCTGTTCTTCTCTTTATCGTCACTAGAAAAAAATTGGGGGCGGTTTTGCCTACTTTTAGTTGGGATTTCTGTTTGTTATTGTATTTTGTTAGATGATTGAGTACTACTTCTAACGTCATGGATTTTTCTACATGAATAATTTGCTGCTTGAGGTTCTGCGGAATGGGGGGAAACTTGAACAGTACAAGATACGCCAATATATCCTTTGGTAACTCAATCCAAACATTAGCCATACGGGTAATAGCCTTTTGGATGTTGGTTATGAAGCCTTCTGTTGCATTTTGTTTGAAGGAAGCATGAATAAATTGGTTGAATAATCAACCTTGATTTGCAGTTTCTGATGAGGCAAATTGACAAGTAATCTCCACCCAGAGAAATTTGGATGATGAAATGTTTGCTGCGTTGACTACATTGGCATCAGTTATTCTATCCAGTTTTGATAGAATAATAGCTTGGATTTCATGATCTTGCTTTACGGATAATTGTCCCAAGTTTATAGCGTCTTTGATGTCTTTTAGATCAAATAGCATTAACATTTTATCTTGCAAAATTGAGTCATTATCTTTGTTAAGAGGGGGAATAGCATTGACCAAAGCTTTGAGTGCCACTTGATGAAAATAGTTGTTGGCTCCTGTTGGTTCATTCATTTTTGGATAGTTATTGGCTCCTGCTGGTTGGTTCATTTTTGAATTGGTAGGAGCGTCCCTTTTGGCTTTTAACTGTGTTAAGTAGAATGTTGAATTTCTTAGAACTAGAAACCAGCATACTGAGAATGTAGAGTTATAGACATGAAAAATCATCATAGATTGTAAAAAGAATAAGAAGAAGAAAAGGAAATAAACTGGTACCAACAAGTTAGACAATCTTCAGTGTAGACAGAAGCGGATGGACGGACGGCACAAGAGTAATTGAGACAAGGAAACACAGACAGATGGCTATAACTGGTGAGACTATATTTTCAGAGTTGTCTGATTAGGATTTTTGAGAGGATAAGGCTCTTACTAGGTAATATTTTTTAGATGGTGACCTTTGATAGATGAGAGTACTTCAGGCGGATTGAGTTGAGCATAGACAGACAGAAAAGAAAATAGAGACAATAAAAATAGAGAGACAGAACAGAGAATAGAGACAATAAAAAGGAGATGAGAAAAAGAAAAGAGGAAACACTCAAGATGAAAAAGAAAAGAGCAGAGTGGCCCCTCCCTCCCTGGGGGAAGAAGAGGTTCCAGTGACTGCTGGGTGGGAGAAACATTTCCTGGATTAGAGTTTTTGCACTCATCCTCAGTGTACTACAGAGGTTGAGACATAAAAAAGACTAATAGAAAAGAGAGAAAGGAGGCTAATTAATTGGATTATTCTTAACAAGAGTTTCACTAGCGGCTGTTCTTCCACCCATACCAACATATTTTCACTCACAAAAAGGAGATACGCAAACTTACCTGCCTTGATGTGCACAACATCCAAGGAAACCCACCCAAAAAAAGCGTCCTCTCCAGTGGGAATACAAACTTTGCAAGGCAGCATTGCGCTCTGCTTCTGACATTCTTTTCACAACCGTACCCACTCCTGCGCCGCGCATACCACACAAGGCCACTAGAACCTCCCCCTCACCCGCTTCCACCTTTCAACTTTGCTGCAATTTCCAAGATTGTCATGCAGACTCCCCAGGATTACCTCCTGATCAGCCCTTGACGTGCTGACCACAAGTGTTACCGGCCCGCTCCTCCACCACAGATGTCCTTCTTGCAGGTAGAAATTTCCAGCTCTCCGCCATATCCAACTAAAAATCTTGGCTGGAGTATTATCCAGAAACCAAAGATCCCACAAATACAAACTGAGGACCGCATACCTCCGGGAATGTTGGAGCAGAAGTCAAACACCTACTTCCACCACTCCCACTTTAACTGTTGGAGCCTCCACATCCAGTGGTTCCGGGCCCTTGTACAGATAATTGCGCGGGTACCAAGACAGCGCTTCTGGAATTGTAAAGCCTTCCCTGGACCATGTACCACCATGAAAGAAAACAACTGAAGAAACGCAACCCACCTGGTCATAGGTATGTTTGGAAGCTTTGGAAAATTGATCATCTGTGCCAGCACCTCCCCACCCACCAGAAGCATGAAGTGAATCCCCCATAGCAAATGCTGCAACCTCCGCACAATTTTAGTGACCCTGAAAAGCTCCAACTTTGGCTGCAAATACTGGCTCTTTTTTGGCATAAACATAACAGACTTGTAAAGAGCCAGTCAATCTTTCCCCTCATTGTCCTGTGTCAGCACTGCCCCCGCGCCAAGCTTGCTTGAATCCACAGCCAACTTAATTCCCCTTGCATTTTAATCCAAGTCCCCCAGCACAATATTGCGTCCGACAATCTCCTTGAGTTTGCCAAAGGCATTGTCACATTTCAAACCCCAGTCCCATTCCGCACCCTTATGCATCAAGGCCCACAATGAACTAGCAAACTTGGCAAACCGCTCTATGAACATCCGCACATTGCTACACAATCCCAAGAACTGGAGAATGTGGTATACAGTCTTTGGCATTGGTCACTCAAGGACTTTGTTGCACTTCTTTTTGGCAATACGCCTTCCGTTGGAAGCCACCACATGCCCTAGAACCTCCAGTGTGGGTACGCAGACCACTAACTTTCTCCCTGAAACTATGAGCCCCGCTCCCTCAATCCAGAACAAGATCTGTTACAGTTTTTGTGCAAATTCCCAGACAAATTGGCAAATTCCTGGAGAATCAATAAGTTTCTCACCTCCGTAATCCTTCTTTGGGCCTTTTATGCCTGTGTCGTCAATGAAAATCTTCACCCCCTCTGGAAGATTGTCCTTCAGAATCCAGGTCATCTGCCCTTGGTGTTGTAATTGTTTTCTGGAATTTTCTGGATCTTTTTATTTCATTATTCATTTCTTTCATACTTCCTTCTTTTTCTTTCCATAATAAAGAGTAGCATGCCTACATGGGCTAAATCCGCGCTATACAACCACCACGGTGCGCAATCTTGGACTTCTTCCTGATGCATATGCATCTCACATCCGGTCCTCACTTCTGAACTCTTAACAGAAGTCAGTGACCCGGCTGAAGGTTCTTTTCTCATTGGATATTCACTTTTACGCATCATTCTCAAATATCTGATTATTTTACTCAAGATTAAAGTGACCATCCAGTCATTGGTCAAAGGAACTCAAGTAATTTGGTGCAACTGTTGATTCTTTCTTCTCTAGATGTTCTTCACTAAAACCTCTAACGTTAAAATGGTCTAGTTCCCATTTGAGCATTTTGTTTTCACAAACTTCAGGTCCATACGGATAGTATTCATTCCGTCATCTAACATCCAAGAGTCTGAGCCATTTCCTTCAGCTTGGGTATGAAGATTGTTTTTTTTTTATTCTCATTGTTTCTTTATTCTTATCTCTATTACTTACATCTGTTATCATGTAGTTTCTGGTTATCATTATAAGGAGAATTCTACGTTTCAATTCTTACACAATTAACAGTCAAATAGCATTGGACCAATTCCCATCAAAAATAACCAGGAACCAAAATGACAGACTCACTTAACGCGACCATATTCAAGACCTCCATAGAAGACATTCCATTACTCACTTTGGAAAACTTTTCAATATGGTGCAATCAAGTAGTCAATATGATGGATCTACAAGAGGACCTCTACAATAAACTCACAAGGAAGAAAATCAATGCAAATGGTAATCCAATTGGACTCACTCACATGGAGGACCTGAGGATTTGAACCATTCTCACTTCCAAACTAGACAAAATCATTTGGGCCAACATAATAACTCCCAATAACAAAAAAGATGCTCACCAGATTTGGTTGGATATTAATGAATATTTTGCCTCCAACCACGTTTCTAATTGTTCCAGGATTTTTAAGGAATTTCTTTGAGCTCCTTTTTTATCATACCAATATTCTTGGATTTATTACTAACACCAAAAGTGCAATTTCTCAATTACACAACATTGGAATTGAGTTACCTCCTGATATCATTGCATACCTGATCTTGGAAAAGCTACCATCAAACATGGATACGGTAGTTCAGCAAATAACTCACTTGGATAAGAAAATCATCCCAGAGCAGGTTCTAGATCATCTATGGATGTTTAATATTAAAAAGTTCCTGAACAAAGAACCAAATTCAAGCAAGGAAGATGAGAATGTCAACTCAGTATTCTTTCTGAGCTCTTTCAGCATCAAGCTCTGCAGCAATAACTGGCATAATCCTAAATCATCTCATTGAGAAGGAAAATGCTGGAAGCTTTACCCCATCTCAAACCCTCCTTCCCAAAGAAAAAGAAAGGAGGATCATCCAAGGTAACAGCAAAAACCACATTGGTTAGCTCTTTTCACACAAGCTACCTTTTTTTCCCAGACTCTTTTGTAGTGGATTCTGGATCTTCAAGACACATTATGTCTGATCTAAAGTTCTTCTCTCATCTAGAACAATCAGTAACTTGTTACATTTCTACAAGCTCTGAAAGGAATTCTCTTGAATACAAAGGAGTCAGTGTAGTGAAACTGTTGTATGATGAAGGTTGGGTGACATCTCTATTGCATGTGTTTTTTTCCCCTGGCTCAACTGCAAACTTACTATCAATGAGCTCTCTGATAATGGACGGTTTTACAGTTTATTTTGGGAAGGAAGAGTTAATCCTTCAGAAAAATGAGTGGGAAAAGAGCGGCATATACAAGTACAATATTCCATTTGTTTGCATCATGGTTGAAATGAATCCTAAAGTTTCACTCCTCACTCATGATGAGATTTTACATAAGTCACTGGGTCATGTCAGCTTTGGAAGAATAAAATCAAAGCTAGGCCTGAAAGTAAAAAAAAACTCTGCTTGTGAATCATGCGCAATAAGCAAGATCTCCAAAACTCCATCTAAAAATAAACAACCTTGAGCTGAGAGACCCTTCCAAGAGATCCACTGCAACTTTGTCAGTCCCATATTTTCACCAAGTACCAGTGGAGATACTTATTTTCTGACAGTAGTCAATAGCTGCACTTATGTCTTCATTGCCATTCCAATCAAAAACAAAAGTGACCTGGCCAACACTTTGAGTTTTCTCATCAAAATTGAATCAAAAATATTTTACTAAAGTCCAATGGTCACAAACTCCAATAGAGGTACAGAATTTTTGAACCTGAAGCTCTCAGATTTCTGCAATTAAAAAAACATCAGAAATACCTTCTCCAATTGTTATACCCCGCAGGGGAATGGATTGGCAGAACAATTTAATTGACTTGTTCTGTAATCTCTCCAGACTGTTCTCTTTGACTCTCAGTTACCTAAAAACCTTTGGCATATAATTATTGGGGGGTGCGCTTTGGCACTTAATCAAGTTCCCTTGCACATATGGAAGAGATCACCCTAAAAGCTTTTCAAAGGAAAGAAACTCAGCATTGAATACTTTCATCCAATTGGTAATCCAGTCACTTAAATTCATGCGGACCAAAGACCTTTCTCTAAACTCAAACCTTGTGGTCTTTTTGGAACACTTATTGGTTACAAAAATGATTTACAGGCCCACAAGATATTGACTTCAACAAACAAGGTCATCAATACAAAACATGTGGCCTTCCTTGAATTCAATACTAATCCTAAGAAGTTTGCCAACAAAATCAAAGTGGGTGATGAGGGTGTTGAGACTCTAGAGTCTAATACTCCAGACTCACTTGAGCCTTTTCAAATTGGATTGTTCAATCATTCTCATCACCTGGAGATGATTAATTTTGACTCTTCAGTTTTTAATGTTTACAAGAGGTCTATTGAAGCTGGTGGTGGTGGGGAAGAAACTCAAAGTCAGTCTCAAGTTCAGTTGCATATTGAAACACCCAGATACAAGCTACGTGAATGGTCCTTGTCAGTTAAACCACCAAAGTATTTGTACGGCTCTTTTAGTGGACAGTCTGACTGGTTGAATGAAAGGCAAATAAAACTCAAAAAGATGGAATCCCAAGAGGTATGGGAGGATTGCAAAGTCAATCCAGCTCACTTTCTCAGGACAATTTGGGTGGACAGAGTGAAGCCATCCACAAGTTTTTCTCCCAAGAAACAGAAGTTCTGGCTATGCATCATGGGGAATCTTCAGATGCCTGGAGTCAATTATGGTGAGACATACACACCCACAGGAAAATTTACTACTCTTCTTCTTCTCTTACTCTGTGGATTGGATTGAAATCTTGAGATAATTCAGTTTGATGTCAAAGCCATGTTTCTCTTCACTCCCTTGGAGGAGGACTTATACATTTTAAAACCAAAGGAAAGTACTTGAAAGTCAAATTTTCTAAAGCCTAAAAAATCACTGTATGGTTTGTGCCAGGCGCCGTCAAACTGGTAAAAAACTCTCACATTATGGTTAGAAATCATTGGTTTGGTTCAGTCTAATGCGGATCCATGTCTCTATATTCATTCCTCTTGTCAAGTGTTTGTCTTCTTTCATGTGGAAGACTTGATTGTGACCAGGGAAGTGGACTGGTTTGAAGACAAATTTTTAGTCAAGTTTTCTTGCTCTTCTGCTCATCCACCTGATACCATCCTAAGAATGGAATACGCTTGGTCCAAGGGGACAATCACGTTAAGTCAAACAAAACTGGTTGAAAAAACTTTGGAAGAAGTAGACCTGAAAAATTTCAGATCTGTGAAAACTCCCATGAAACCCAGGATCCAACTTGTACCAGCCTCTCAAGACAAGCAAGTTGAATTCAGGAAGTTGGGTGTAAAATTTAGGAAATACACAGGTTTAATGAACTACCTTTCCTGTAAAACTAGACCTGATATGTCTTCCCCTGCGTCCATTTTGTCTCAATTCAATCAAAACCCAGGAATTACTTATTGGAAGGAAGTAGTTCATGTCTGGAAATATCTTTCCAGGACCTCATCCCTTTCTCTGACTCTAGAACCAAATTCAAATAATGAAGACAACTTAACTTTCTTCAGTGACTCCACCTGGGCAGAAAATCCTCAAATTCATTGTTCTCAATCTGGCTACATTGTCTTCTGGAAGTTGGCACCAATTATGTGGAAAACCCAAAAGCAATGCAATATTGCACTCTTGTCCACAAAGGCAGAGTTGAATGCGCTGATGGAAAGCGCGCAGGAGTTACTATGGATTGAATCAGTCATAGGAAATCTCTGGAAAACATCCAAGAAATTTACACCAAGTTTCCTGGTAGAAAATAAGGGTCTGTTGGAAAAACTGCAGCACTTTGGATCCAACTCCAAGACTAAATACATTGACATGAAACTGAAATTTTTATGTGATTTTCCATGAAGAACATCAGTGTACGGCTGGTAAGTACCAAATCCATGGTTTCTGATTCTCTGACTAAAGCTTCCAGTTGGCAGAGTCTTGATCTGCTTGCCTCAAGATGCTTCAATTTTTTTTTTCACTGAATTATGGGGTGGTGTTGGAATTTTTTGCTGGAATTTTCTGGATTTTTTTATTTCATGATTCATTTCTTTTATATTTATTTCTTTTTCTTTCCATCAAGAAGAGTAGCATGCCTACATAGGCTACATCTGTGCTAAACAACCACCACAGTGCACAATCTTGAACTTATTCCTGATGAATATGCATCTCACATCTGGTCCTCACTTCTGAACTCTTAACGGAAGTCAGTTACCAGGCTGAAGGTTCTTTTCTCATTGTATTTTCACTTTTACCCATCATTCTTGAATCTCTGATTATTTTACTCAAGATTTTAGTGATCATCCAGTCATTGTTCAAAGGAACTCAAGTAATTTGGTGCAACTGTTGATTCTTTCTTCTCTCGATGTTCTTCACTCAAAACTCTAATGTTTAAATGGTTTAGTTCCCATTTGGGCATTTTATTTAAACAAAATTCAGGTCCATATGTAGGTTATTAATTCAGTCATCTAATGTTCAAGAGTCTTAGCCATTTCATTCAGCTTGGGTATGAAGCTTGTTTGTTTCTTTATTCTTATTGTTTCTTTATTATTATCTCTATTACTTGCATCTGTTATCATGAAGTTTCTGTTTTTATGATTATAAGGAGAATTCTACATTTCAATTCTTACACTTGGTAAACCGCAAAAAAGTTGGTTGCACCTTGCGGCAGCCGCATCAGCTGCATCCTACCCAATCCAGTTTCAAAGGGATTCATCAGCCGTGAACTCCAATTGAGTTGGCACTGATCATATTGGCCCATCACATCCACCAACCCATAGCATGCGGGCCCTGCAATAGATTCCAAAAAATCATCCACACGCATAGGTTCTCCCGTTTGATGTATTGTAAACAAATTAAGCCACTACAAATCATGAACAATCCGTAATGACTTCCCATCCTACTTAACCACCGGGGAGATTGGACTCAAGTAACTTGATGTTGATTTCCTGTAAAGGCCCGTCCCTACATGCTTGCATACCAGCTCCAAAAAGGGACCCAAAACCGCCCGCAGAATCAGAATTGGCTTGATCTGCCAAGGCTCATGCGGAACTGTGGGAATCACATAAGGGTCTCCTATATTTCTCTTTAACATTCCCTGCTCTTCAGGTCCAAACGCGAGTGCTCTTTCCCGGAGGACAAGTAGAGACGTCATAAAATACCCTTCCTCCAGGCTTAACCAACCCGGCGGTCCAAAGCTAAGGGCCGCAACTTGCTCATAGGAAATCCGCTCTGACCGCATCACCCATCCTGACACCTTCAGCAGGGATTCCCAAGGATCCCGTGACCAAGGGATTGGTCGCAGTGGTCCGTTCAGATCCTGCAGCATCACTTTGTTCCAGGGACAGACTGTCAGCCTACTAGATTCCAAGGACCTCACTCCTTCTAGCTACTAGAGGTGATAGAAAGTTTGGATCAAAAATAAGATAAAATGCCAGGTATATGATTTGGCTAAAAGGGTTAAATTTATTTATATATTTATAAAATAAATTTAAATGGAGGGGCCAAGACCTTAATGGGGTTGTTGAGCCCTCTGGAACACAGGTATATCTCTTTTAAGGAAAATATAGGAGTAATTGTGGTGCCTGTGGGGTTGACAAGGATTCCTTTCAAGAAGGGTGGGTGTAATTTCCTTGGGGCATAGGTTATGCAAAACCTACAAAAAGGGGTATAAGTCAGCAGGATCACTTACTAGGTCTAGATCCGAACTTATTATTGATGAATGGGCCAATATTCAAGGATTCAGGGTGCTGGAAGTTGGTACTGGGGCACGCTGAATGGTTGGTTGTTCAATTTGGCCAAAAAACAGGGATTCAAGAATTATGGTCTACAATTTTATCAGAAAGTGGTCCAGGATCACACACCTATTTCTTATAAGGGTTTGATGGCTTGAGGAAGAAAATATCTGAAGCAATAATGACTATATGACTGGATGAATGTGGTAGAAATAGCTGGGGGAAGGTCCTTTATTTATATTGTTTGGGTCACCTCATGGTAAAGTCCTTTTACCAGCCAAAGGAGGGTGACCCAGGCTAGTGCTGAGGCCAAGGAGCCATCAGTGTGTTCGTGTGGACCTGCCCTATTTACTACAGAGGTACAGGAAGCTCTATGTCATCATGCTTGGGGCTTGATACACGTTTCCAAGCCTCAAGTGATATCATTGTACCAGCCATGTATCCTGATTTGAGGCTAATAATTTAAGTACAGGCCCTTGTTTACTGAGGCTAGGGACTTTGAACTATGTCCTAGACCTCCAAAACCTGTTCGCAACTTCGATTTTGAGGCCTTATTGGTCATTATTGGTTGCATATGGGCTAATTTGTACTGTAACAGCCACATATACATACAGGGGCCTTTCTTCCTTAATTGGGTTATACACAGTGTATCTGAGGTTTTGGGACTGTTTGCAGTGTTCTGGCCCAAAGCAGGGTATCTACTTTAGCTATTTTGACTGTCTTGGGGTGCTACATTATCTTCTTAGTACTTCCATAGGGCTATAACATTCCTTTTTGGGAAAATTACAGGAGCCCTGTATCTTCTAATGTGTACATATTACATTTAGGGTGATACAGGGTTTATCTGAGGTTTGGGGGCTTTGGGAGAGTTCTAGCCCAAAGCAGGACATCTTCTGTAGCTATAGTGGTTGTCCTGGGGTGCTACAGTATCCTCTTAGTACTTCAATAGGGCTGTAACATCCCTTTTTGGAAAATTACAGGAGCCCTGTATCTTCTAATGTGTACATATCACATTTAGGGTGATACAGGGTTTATCTGAGGTTTGGGGGCTTTGGGAGTGTTCTAGCCCGAAGCAGGACATCTGCTGTAGCTATAGTGGTTGTCCTGGGGTGCTACAGTATCCTCTTAGTACTGTAATAGGACTGTAACATCCCTTTTTGGGAAAATTACAGGAGGCCTGTATCTGCTAATGGGTACATATCACAATGGGTAAATATTACATTAGGGTGCAGGGCCCTTAATTCCAAATTTTTGGTGGTTAAGCTTACATAATTATGGGTTTCTGACCAAACGTTTGGTCAGAAACCAGTACTTGCGGGTGTTACAAGCAAGGGTACATGAGTGAGCATAGTTCTACCTGAAGGAGTCGGAAATGGGTGGTGGTGCCAGTGGGTGACCCTACATAAATTGACACCACAAATCCATTTTTTTAATAATATTTTTGGATTTCTTAAAAATTAAGGCTTTATTCCTTATTTTTATTTTATTTTATTATTTCTGTATTTATTTATTAATTCATTTATATTTTATTTGTTTTAGGCTTTAGTCAGTTGGTTCTGAATAGTAGCCAGCTGACACAGACCTTCCGCAAAAACAGCTTATACTTCCCAACATTGCAACACGCCATCTGCACACGTCTGTTGCCATAAGGCCTAGTCAAAACCAAACTGCAGCTTTTGCCTTTGCTCACAAGCATGGCACAATGATAGTGTTTTTTCAATGTACCTCCCAGAAATGCATACTGAGGAAGGGGACTTACTTCCAGAACCCGCGCATCCTGTGCTTCTTCCGTACTTCCCACCTGCTCCTTACTAGTAAAATGCATGCATAAAACGGAGCTTGCCTTGTGTGGTAACCTTGGCTGACTAATAAAAATTGACCTCCAGACTACCCTTGCAAACCAACTCCGCAACGGGGTTCTCCTCCTCTTAACTCACCAAATCCTGCATTCACTTCCCCAACCCTTGATGGAAGATTAGTGTTTCAAATTGCCCCCAAGAAAAATCTTCCACCGTCAATGCTTCTGTCCCCTCCTCTGGATCAAATGTCATTTGCGCTAGGAACCTAAACATGAACAGCTGCCCTAAAATGGCCTCCCTGCAATTTACCAATAGAAAAGAAAGTGGTTTATGGACCCTTACAACCTGAACCTCTTCCTCCTCCACAACCCCATCCACACAACATTCCCTGCCATTAAGCGCTGTGGAGACTCCTTTGGGATTGGGTAAAGTTTAGCAAATAGCTTTCTGGCAGTCACTTGAGGGGGAATTTAGTATTAAAACTTCAAATAAGATATAGGAATACTAAGGGTGGTGTTGAATTACCTGCCTCTCTGAGTACTATATTAGTCTCACAACAATGAAGTAAAAGAGAAATGGTGGCTGATTTTCAAGTAGATTTGCTACTATAGTAGTCTTTATCAGACCTGGGATCAATGTATTCAAGCTTGATAAGGAAGAAATGGTGGAACAGAAGGGTTACCTGGTGGATCAAAGCTTAGTGAGGGAAGAATCCTTTCTCTACTCTTATCCTTTATATATTTTTTTTATATTCATTTTATTGGTTACTGATTGATACTCCTTTGGTGATACAGGTGATGATTTGAATAAAGGTTGAAATGATTGGGCCTATAGTTGATGACTGATGGTGATGTTTGATGATGATGATGATTGATGAAGTATGGATAGGTGATGATGATGATGGATGATGATGATGACTGATGATGATGATGGTAGGTGATGATGATGATGGATGATGATGATGACTGATGATGATGATGGTAGGTGATGATGATGATTGATGATGGCCAAGGTAGGTGATGATGATGATGACTGATGATGATGATGGTAGGTGATGATGATGACTGATGATAATGACTGATGATGATGGTAGGTGATGATGTTGACTGATGATGATGATGGTAGGTGATGATGATGGATGGTGATGATGGATGGTGATGATGGATGATGTTCAGGTTATGGGTACATGGTGGTGATGTTCAAAGTTATGGGGTATTGAGTGAATAACGGTGGTAATGGATGGTCAAAAGTATGGGTTATAGGGCTGGGTCATGGTCAAAAGTATGTGTTGATGATGGTGGACGGCCAAGGGTAATGGTGGTGGTTGATGGTTGATGGTGATGATTGATGATGATGATGATGGTGATGGTGATGTTTGTTGGTATTGGATATGAGATTGGTGATGTTTACAGTATGGTTTATGAGATAATGGTTGAGGATGGTAAAAGTTTGGGTTAAGGGTGCCTAGGAGGCATGGTGATCCCTGGAGGGGAGGATGGGGGGAACTGATGATTGGGACCTGGATGGGGGAGAGAGGCACTCTATTTATAGAAAATCCTGCCCTCAGGGCTGCCCCTGAGGGTCTCCCTGGGCCAGTGAATACAGTTCATGAGGCATTTTTGCTGGTCAGAGGAGGAGGCTGTGCAGAATCTACATGCATGTACACCCTTGCATGCATTGCTGTGCTGCATAGATACAGGTTCCCCCTGCATAAATTACTTCTGTATAGTGGTGGTTGGTCATTTGTTTGGTCCTTCATGCATTGACTTGCATATATTTCTTCTGTATACAGCCTTTTTTTTGGTTCTGCATGCAGGATCTTGCATATAATAATTGTGTATACTTCTGCAGGTTTGGTGGTGCTGCATGCAGGGTCTTGCATATATTAATTACTTATACTTCTGCAGGTTTGTTTGGTGCTGCATGCAGGGTATTGCATATATTAATTATGTATACTGCTGCAGGTTTGTTTGGTGCTGCATGCAGGGTATTGCATATATTAATTATGTATGGTTGTGCTGTATGTGGTATGTACTTGAAGGCTCCCAGGGTATTTTCATAAATTTTCACTGGTCTGTGACACCTGGCAGGGGTATGGGTAGGCCAGGGTTGATTTGGGCTGTATCTTCTAAACCATGAGAGATAGAGGGGTACTTTGGCTGAGTGACTAGGGGTTATTTTTGGTGTAGAATCCATGTTTGAGGTCTGTTTGATGATTGGAGCATACTAGAAAAGTGAGTCTGATGGCTATAGGTTAGGTTTTGTTGAACCACAGCGGGCATTTCCGCAAAACCAATCCCAATTCATCAACCAATCTAGACAGAAGGAGGTTCACCATTGAACCTTTATCCACCAGCGCCCATGACTTCCTTCCAGAAATCCTCATTGGAATGTAAGCCAGCGGAGTTGAAACCAATTTTATCCCCGCTAGTTTGTGCTCTGCGTCATCCCAAGCCATTTTCACCCGCTGCACTGTTGGAGCAATCCTATTGTGTCCAAAATCCTTCAGCGCTTGAACCATCTCATCCACCACCACCAGCAACACCGCAGCCAACTCCTTGAAGGTCAAGGGAATATTTGTTTCATTCCCCATCACTCTGCGCACAATCTTCACTGCCTTCTTCTTCCCTACTGGATTCACCGGCTGCCTGTCCATCTCCAGAAAGCGCGCAACTGGGTTAGGAGCTACCTGTGGTACCTGCTCTTTAGCATCCACATCCATCCTTTCCACCTCCGCCAGCTCCTCCACCACTAGTACCCTCACTTCTGCTTTGATGGGCAGTGTTTTCCATACCCTGGGACCATTGACAATCCCAAGCAAAGCTTGAGCAGTTACCCCCAATTCCTGACCTTGCGCGCACACTTTCTCCATGATGGTTGGATTCCCAGGTTCAGTGGAGATCTGCTCACCCGTTGGAAACATGAATTCCATTGTGACCAGTTGAACCAATCCCACCTTGTGGTCCCTTGTCATTTTATTGCACCCCGACTGCCAATGCCTCTTTTCCCCACAGTAATTGCATAACCATGGTGCAGGGGGGTTTGACAGTGGAAGTGGTCCCCCAACGTGAGGAGGCTGGTTGCGCAGCACTGACAACATTTGACTTAGGAAGATCCATAAATCCTTGATCAATTCCATAATCTTGCTAATCTCCCGGCTTGTTGTCAGTGGTGTTGCCAGAGCGTGTTCCATATTTGAGGGGCCTAAAACCAGAGCCTGCGCTGGCACTGCTGGATGGTGAGAAGCGGACTTCTTTGACCTTGCCATGTCCTCCATCAGTTCCTCCAATTCCAAATCTCTCTCCACCGCCCAACAAATGATCAGGATGTGTGGAAGAAGAGCAATACTCCCATCCAATGTCCTCTTTACCAAGTTGTTGTTGTACAAGTGCCACTGCACCTGCGCGTGGAGTTAGGGACCAACCCCACCCAAAAATTCCCTCTTCATTGCGCCTGTCCGCCCCGCTATCACCTTGTTCTTTGCCAGGTAGCGGTAGTGTCAGCTTTCTAGTTGAAAAGAGCAACCTTTCAAAGCAGATCAAAAACAGGAGATAAATAATATAATTAGAAGGAGTGGGAAATCCATATATATTATTGCAGAAATGAATTCCCCGCCCAAAAAAAGGTAGGGTCACTCACTTACCCCACCCTTGAATTCCAACTGTTCAGACTGTGAAAATGAAGATGTGTCTGGTGGGAGTCAAACCCACAACCTCAGATATACTGAGACACATACTAGAGTGCTGCCTATAATCAACAGGTTATGATGTTGAGGTTAAACCTGCTAACATGATGTATCACCACAGTATGGAGGCTGTGCAGTTGAACTGTCAGGGATTTAACCTCTATTGCTATACCTAGCCGTGGTTAAACCTGCAAAAGAATAAAGACAAACCAATATTTAAATTAGTTTTGACTTATATATTCCAAACAGCAACTTTAAAAGTTTACAGACTCGAATAATACCAAGTTATTATGAGTAAATAGCCACACCTTAAACCTTTATAAAAGGTAAGGGGCCTTAGTCTTAAAGGAGTAAGACCAAAAGGAGCTTTGCTTTTAAATAAGCTCACACCCTTTAAAGAGTAACACACAGGGGTTACTTATCCAAGTGAGACCTTCCACTCGAAATTGGTGTTGCCAAATAGTTTATTGATTGAATTTAATACCAAAGTTTATATCCCCAGTCAATCTTCTTCTTGAGATTAAGGTTAATGGGCTTGTTAACTCTTGCTTGTATTCTTGTTCAAATAATAATAAAAAATGGATGATGAAAGGGCTATAGGGTAAAGACCCTGCTCTTTTAAGGTAACAGGAGCTCTCAGGGGACTCTAGTAATCACCAGGGGAGTGTCAGGCTCTCCTTGGTTTCGTCCTCAAAGGCCCAAGACATCATTACATCATTCTCAATGGGTAATGAAGAACTAGTACCCATTGGGAAGGATTTTCAAGGTAAAGTTTTCATTTTACTTACTAAAAGGTTACTTAATGGGTCTTAGGACTTATACATCACTCAGATGGACGGTATAGAAGCCTTAGATTCCATCATAATGATTATTTATATTTATTTAATGTAGCTTAATACCTTGGCAAATAATTTAATTTTAATTATAAGTATCTTAGCTCATACTATACACATAGAGTATGTATACTCTTTGCAATGTTTATTAAAAGGTTTACAGCCTACAGATGAACTCTGAGCCCTCTGAGTGGACGCACTCAAGGCTCAGTGAAGTATATTAAAGCATTATTACATCCAAAAGGGGATAGTATTAAATAAGTAACTAATTTATAATTATACTATACCTATAAGGGGTATATACTCTTGGCAGTGCTACTAGAAGGTTCATAGCTTACAATTAAGTTCTAAAGCCTCTGAGTGAACGCTCTCAAGGCTCAGTAAGGTGTATTAAGTTTACAGAGGGAGTATTACTTATAATTACATCCCAAAGAAGGATAATGTGTAATTAATTTATACAGTATAGGGAGTATGGGTTAATATGATTACTGTAACTCCTTCCCAAAGAGAGGAAACACTTTGGGAACTTCTATATATATAATTGGGACGCATCTGAGTCCTCATAACTTAATTTAAAGTTATATTGGGTCCCCTTCTTGATAATATAAATTATCAAGGTTTTAATTCCATAATCCATACTCATAAAAACATACTTGTATAACATTATATAATATTATTAAGTTTTAATATATAATTACAAAACTATTCAACATTTTCATTATTGTCTCCATTGTGGTTTGAACCAGTGACCTTGGTATCAGATACTGGGAAGCGAGCCTGGTACTTAGCCACTATACCAGCAGGACATATGAGTTTCCAGACATTTGGACAAGTCTAAGTGTCTCATGGCTGACACTCCCTACCACCAAAAGAAAATTACTCTTCAGAGGAATTTTCAGCTCTCTTAGATGCTCTATATCTCCTTAATACAATATCAGAGTTTTTAATGTCTTTAGCTTCCAACCATAAGTCACTATCAGCTAATTTGTTCTTAAACCTGACTAGATAAACTCTTACATCTTTACCATCCTTTCTAATAATCTTATGGTTCAATATATTGTGAGGTAATCCATCTTCAACATCCTGTAGAGGTGGGACCACAACCACAGGTACCTTCCTTAGTGGTAACTTTGCAGTGGGTTCTAAGAACTTCTTAACCAGACTGATTGGGAAAGTTGGATGTTTCCTGTCAAACTCCTTGCTCAGAATCACCTCTACTGCATTCTTACCATGTAAGGCTTTTACCACAAATGGCCCAACAAATGAGTCTTTGAGTTTTCTATGCCCTGTTATATTAGAAAAATTCATTGTTGAAACTAAGACCATGTCTCCAACTTTGATGTCATGATCCTTGTGTGTTCTATCCCATCTACCCTTATTGTACTCTACTGCTTCTTGAACACATTTGCTAGCAAAATTTTTGGCTTTAACCATCATATCTCTAAAGCAATCTGCAGTGGGATGCAGTACAATACTTTTGCTGAGGAGCATATCCTTGGGCATGCGCGGGATCCAACCTCTCTCTAATTCAAAAGGTGACATGTTAGTGGTGGAATGCTTACTAGAGTTGTAGGCAAATTCTAAGGCAGTTAACAATGATACCCAATCATGAGTATAACCATCATTGTCTTTGAAATCAATCCCATAGGCACAATACCTTCTTATCATGTCTTCCAAAGTCTGTATGATTGTTTCTGCCAATCCATCAGTCTGTGGGTGATAGGCTGTGGAGAAGGATAATTTGGTTCCTAACAAATCAAACAAACTCTTCCAAAATTCAGAAGTAAACTTAGGGTCTCTATCACTAATTATGTTTTGTGGGCAACCTAAATCACTCACAATACTATTCCAAAACAATAATGCTACATCCATGGCAGAGCTATCCTTATAGGATGGCAGGAACCTAGCTCTTTTGGAGAACCTATCAACTATTACCAGTACACAATTGTGGTTATCCTTTCCTCCCGGTGGTAATCCAGATACAAAGTCCATATTAATAGTGGACCATCTATCCTTAGGTTCTTCTATTGACTGAAGCAAACCATATTTCTTTCCTGTGGATCTGTCAGCTTTCTGGCATCTCTCACACGAATCACAGTAGTCTGAGACAGTGTTTCTCCAACCAGGCCACCAAGCTATCATCTTTATCCTATCTGTTGTCCTCTCCTTAGACAAATGTCCTGAACAGATATTATCATGGCATTCATTCATCAACAACTGTATGTGCTCGCCCTTCACTAATACTACTGAACAGCAGTGGGCTGACTTATGATATAATAACCCATCTAAAAGGACTAGCCTGCCATCAATTAGTTCTTTCTTCCATTGTTCATCCAGTCCCTCAATCAGTTCTTGTCTATTGACTTTAGATTGCATAATCTCTATTAGTAGTGAAGTATTCTTTTCTCCTGAATAAGAGTCATACACAGAATCCCAAAAACTCTGTGCTAGACTACTCATTGAAATGGCCAGGATAGGTAATGTATCTACAGTATCTTCTGGGTCATAAGCAGGATTATTTATGTCATTAGGTAGTGCCCATCGTGACAACCCATCTGCATTCTTATGTACCAGGCCTTCCCTGTGGACTATAGTCATAGAGCCTCTCCACTCCTGGATAGCAATCTGCCATCTCAACATATGCCTATTGGGTGTCTTCATGTTCAGAAGAGACTTCAAAGCTGTACAGTCAGTAATGACTTCAAACTGACAACCATCCAAATAATAATACAATTTCTCTAAGGCCCACACCAAGCACAAGCATTCTAATTGTGAGGCACCATATCTCTTCTCACTATCCTTCAATTGTCTGGATATGAAGCAAATTGGCCCCTCAACTGGTTTATCATTCACAATCTTTATTTGGTGTAATGCAGCTACAAGACCTTCCATACATGCATCCACATACAGTTTGAATGGTTTTTTAGGGTCTGGGTGAAACAGCAAGGGTGCACTTGTTAACTTCTCCTTAAGTACCTCATAGGCCTTCACCCTTTCTGTAGTCATTTCAAATGAAACATTTGGACTACATATCTTATACAGGCTAGAAGCTATTATTCCAAAATCCCTAATATGTAGCCTGTAATATCCTTCAAAACCTAGAAAACTCTGCATTTCTTTAATGTTACTAGGCGTGGGCTTCAGAAATACAGCTGCCACTCTTGCCTGATCTATCCCAAGTGACAGACCACTCACAACATAACCCAAAGCCATCAATTCATTGAATCCAAATGAACACTTTGTCAAAGATATTTTCATATTCATCCTGATCACCTTCTTGATTACAATGGAAATCCTCTCCTTATGTTCATCCCATGTTTCTGAAAATACAATTATGTCATCTATGTAGACTATCAACCAGTTTTGCATCAATTCCTCATGAAATTCTGAGTCCATCATCCTCTGAAAATGGGATGGGGCATTCTTGATACCAAAAGGCATTCTCAAATACTCAAACACTCCTAGGTGGCATACTATCCTCAGGAATTTCCTGCTGTCATGGTCTACAACATTCTGATGAAAACCTTTCAGAACATCCATACAAGAAATATACTTAGCCTGGTGCAATTTGCTCAAAGACTCAACAATCTTTGGCATGGGATACCTATCAGGGGTTGTGTACGAATTCAGTGCTCTAAAATCCCCAACCATTCTGGACTTCCCATTATGCCAAGCTATGATGACAGGTGTGGTGATCTCCACATCCTCATTAGCTCCTACTTTCCTGATCACATTCAAACTCAATAATGTATCTATATGCTCTTTCAATGCCTCCTTGCTCCTAGGGCTAGCAGGGAAAGGGTGTTTCCTCAAAGCTGGGGGATATGACCTGTCTATTGTTAAAGTAATCTTGACCTCATGACCCCTGATTGACTCAAAAGGCTAATCTACTGTTGCAAAAGCTGCTTGATGCCTAAAAAACAAGGAATATAGTTCTTCCTTTTCCTCTGCTTTCAAGGAAGAACTGATTTTTGAGTCTCTAAAGAGCTCTTGGCCAAAATCTTTTTCTGAAATATTGTTCACCATATCCATGCCAAAATTATTGAAGTAAAAACTTTCACTGTTTCTAATGGTAAAGGATGAAGAACTTTGCCCATGGAATAAACTAAAACAATACTTTTTCATATAGTCACTTCCAATGATGAAGTATTCAACCATTGTATTATCAATTATTACAAACTTGATCACCAGATCCAAATCTTTCATGAACAATCTGATCTTTACCATTCCTAAAGGTTCCAGTGCACCAGAACAGCTTTGTAAATTTAACTTGGGTGAGTCTAATAAGTGCTCTTTCCATTGGGGATAGAACTTCTCCAGGTATCCCCTTCCTACTATGGACTTGCAAGCACCTGAGTCCAGAAGCACCTTGCAAGGCTTTCCGCAGAATGATGTTTGTACCAAGTCATTTGCTGAGTCTATGGAATTTATGTATCCTTTGATTAAGTGGTTATCATCCTCCTCACTATGGTCATCATAAGAATCATAAGCAATCTCCACTTGTTCTTCTTTGTTAGTTTCTATGTTATTTACTTTGCTTGCCTTCTGAGGACAAGTCCTAGAAGTATGTCCTGCCTTCCCACATGTATAACAAGAGACTTCTGTGCCCTGCAGGTTCAATTTTGGCTGAGTTTTGCCTTTGGATTTCTCCATAGGAACTTCTTTTGGAGGATATGATTTCCTCCTACCTAGAGATGTGTCTTCTACTATGTCTTCCAGTATATTAATCAATTTTGAGCAATCATCCGTAGTTTTCATACTATTTTTTACTGCAAATGAAACTTCACCATCCATCAAGGATAGTAACTTGAAATTAATACTATCTTGATCCAGGTATGGATCACAGGCTCTAAGGCTCTTCCTCTGTCTGGTTACCCATGTTGCTGGTGGTGTAACACCTGGCAGGAATCTGTCTTTGTTAAAAGCATTCAAACACTTCCTCTTCCAATTTGCTGTACCAAATTTTGAACTTATTTCTTTTTTCCAAAATTCCCAGTCTTGCACACCTACTGAATTCCTTCTGTCTCTATACCAGTCTGAGGCTATAACTTTAAACAAGATACTTAACCTGCTAGTGATCAAAGTATCAGGTAATCCTGTGTCCTCTTTCAATGTGTCAATCCATGAAATGAATTCAGTGTGGTCATATTCACCTTCTCCGGAGAAATCAGGCCATTCACTTATCTTGGGCAATCCCTGCAGTATCTGTTTGAAAACTTCATTCTTACTAGAATCTTTTACTGGATCAATTTTTTCCGCTATCTTCCTATCCATCCTATGACCTCTGTCATGGTTGTTGGTTTCCATGGCATGACTGAGGTTGCTTGGGGACAAGGAGAGCAATCTACTGGCAAGCTTGTCATGGTTGTGCTCTAATTGTTTATGTACCTTATCAATCCTTGTACTCTAAATTTCTAAACCTTGTTCTGACACAACCTGATATTTCAATATCTCTTCTCTGACAGAATTCATATTTTGGTCAAATTTGTGTTCCAGCAGCTCCAAGGAGTGACTTATTTGTAACATAATGGATGTCAATGAATGGACATCCTTCCTCACTGCTACAGATTCTTCTGCAGAATCTTTCAATGATTCACTAATACTTGTCACTTTTTCATCTAAATTACTTAAATCACTATTCTGGACCTTGATCAGGTCCAGTTCAATGGTCTTATTAGTCAAATCTTCTATATCTTTTGCAGAATTCTCTAAAATAGATTTAAGGGCAATGCTATCAGATACTATACAACTGTACTTCTTGTCCATGGCTGAAAAGCCTTCAACACAATATTGGTTTGTGTGTACTACTGCCTTCTCAATGTGAAGGGTCTCTTTGAATACAACATCACGAAATTTTTCTAACAAAATTTCTGATTCAAGGGATAATCTTAACCCCTCTTTGCCCTCTTGGCTCTTTCCTCCTCTAAATATTGAAATCCCCCTTGGAGAGATCTCTCCATCCTCATCATCTCTCCATAAATTGCATTCCTGTGATCTCTTCTTTTCCTCATCCTTCCTCCCTGGTTGTGAGGAGTAGAGGGATCTCTGTTCCTCAAAGGAACCTGGGAACCAGAGGCTACTGGTTGTGGGGTTATCCCCCCTGATGGTTTCCTCTTTGCCTTTGGTTTGGGAGCCACTGGCTTCTTGATCTGGGTTGGGTCCCAACTCTCTGTTTCTTTCATGAGCTTCTCCCTCCCCAATATCTTGATCAAAGCCCTGTGCGTTGCCAGGGCTTGGGTCAGGAACATTGCCTGGTTCTGTGTGTTTCTGGCCGCCACAGCCTTCAGATAATTGATTTTTTTTTGGCTGTTGCAGGTCAGCAGATTGGCTGCTCCTGGCGGTAGGTCGCCTCTTTCTTTGTTCAAAATCGCCGGGGGGCACAAGCTGAGCCCCCTTGCTTCTGGTGTTCATTGCCATTAACGTACGCAGTTAAGAACAATAAGTAATGGGTTATTTAAATACCGTTGTTACTTCAATCAAAGGACAATGGAAGACTCACGGTGAGTCACAATGTCCGTAGTTGGCGATCTCGCCCTTTCCCTAGGTTCAACGCTGCGGATACTCGGTCCCCTTGCTTCGCTTCGCGGGACGGAGCTAGTTTCCAATACAAAGCTCGGAAACCTTCCTTGGTTAGACGGAAGGAAGGAAGCAATGGATAATTGTCTTGACACTATGTCCTGTCAAGAAGTAACTTAGGTATGCTGATACTATGTTCTTTGTTTTTTTATTTTTTTTTTAAAAAAAATACTAACTTTGTTGTCTAACCAATAATGGGACTAGTAACGACGATCTATCCTTTGTTCAGGCGGCGGTAGGTCACCGGCACCGTTTAATTGATAAACGCAGCTGTCCCTGCTTTGGCGCGAAATTATGCGGAGCTACCGTTAGCCGGAATTACGCGGCAATCGTCTTTGTCAAACTCCAAGTCGACAGAGAGCAAGATTGTCAAACACACACCCTTGGACAATAGACAACAATACTTTTTATGATGCTGTGAAATAAAAACTTGTTTTTTTTTTCCGATGGTTTCTCCTAATTAAATCTTGTTTTTTTTTTATATATTTAAAACAAACAAAACAAAAACAGGTCAAAACCAAGCACACTAGATTAAGATTGCTTAATCTCAGTGGAATAATATCTTTAAAAAGGGCTAACTGTTTTGAAAGCAGTTTTCGAAAATTTTTCCTTTTTTTTTTTATTTTCTATAATTTTCCTATATGGAATGGAAAAAATCAATAATCAGCAAAAAACTTTGTTAAAAATTGGTCAAAAATGCGCACAAAATATGCTTAAACACTTAAAACAGAAGGACTTTAAAGCTCAAAGAAAAAAATCCCAGAATTTTCGAAAATTTGCTGTTTTTTTTTTTTTTTTATATATATATTTACTGATTTTTATCAGAAAATTTATAAATCAGCAAAAAATTTTGCCTAAAATATCACAAAATAGCGTACTTTAAGGAGACAAAACAATCTCAAAGGTACTGAAATCAGATGAGGCCCCCAATTGTCAGGGATTTAACCTCTATTGCTATACCTAGCAGTGGTTAAACCTGCAAAAGAATAAAGACAAACCAATATTTAAATTAGTTTTGACTTATATATTCCAAACAGCAACTTTAAAAGTTTACAGACTCGAATAATACCAAGTTATTATGAGTAAATAGCCACACCTTAAACCTTTATAAAAGGTAAGGGGCCTTAGTCTTAAAGGAGTAAGACCAAAAGGAGCTTTGCTTATAAATAAGCTCACACCCTTTAAAGAGTAACACACAGGGGTTACTTATCCAAGTGAGACCTTCCACTCGAAATTGGTGTTGCCAAATAGTTTATTGATTGAATTTAATACCAAAGTTTATAGCCCCAGTCAATCTTCTTCTTGAGATTAAGGTTAATGGGCTTGTTAACTCTTGCTTGTATTCTTGTTCAAATAATAATAAAAAATGGATGATGAAAGGGCTATAGGGTAAAGACCCTGCTCTTTTAAGGTAACAGGAGCTCTCAGGGGACTCTAGTAATCACCAGGGGAGTGTCAGGCTCTCCTTGGTTTCTTCCTCAAAGGCCCAAGACATCATTACATCATTCTCAATGGGTAATGAAGAACTAGTACCCATTGGGAAGGATTTTCAAGGTAAAGTTTTCATTTTACTTACTAAAAGGTTACTTAATGGGTCTTAGGACTTATACATCACTCAGATGGACGGTATAGAAGCCTTAGATTCCATCATAATGATTATTTATATTTATTTAATGTAGCTTAATACCTTGGCAAATAATTTAATTTTAATTATAAGTATCTTAGCTCATACTATACACATAGAGTATGTATACTCTTTGCAATGTTTATTAAAAGGTTTACAGCCTACAGATGAACTCTGAGCCCTCTGAGTGGACGCACTCAAGGCTCAGTGAAGTATATTAAAGCATTATTACATCCAAAAGGGGATAGTATTAAATAAGTAATTAATTTATAATTATACTATACCTTTAAGGGGTATATACTCTTGGCAGTGCTACTAGAAGGTTCATAGCTTACAATTAAGTTCTAAAGCCTCTGAGTGAACGCTCTCAAGGCTCAGTAAGGTGTATTAAGTGTACAGAGGGAGTATTACTTATAATTACATCCCAAAGAAGGATAATGTGTAATTAATTTATAAAGTATAGGGAGTATGGGTTAATATGATTACTGTAACTCCTTCCCAAAGAGAGGAAACACTTTGGGAACTTCTATATCAATAATTGGGACGCATCTGATTCCTCATAACTTAATTTAAAGTTATATTGGGTCCCCTTCTTGATAATATAAATTATCAAGGTTTTAATTCCATAATCCATACTCATAAAAACAAACTTGTACAATATTATATAAAATTATTAAGTTTTAATATATAATTACAAAACTATTCAAAATTTTCATTATTTTCGCCATTGTGGTTTGAACCAGTGACCTTGGCATCAGATACTGGGAAGTGAGCCTAGTACTCAGCCACTATACCAGAAGGACATATGAGTTTCCAGACATTTGGACAAGTCTAACTGTCTCATGGCTGACATGAACCTAGACCAGTAATACCAAACAACCCTGGCAGCCACAAGCGTCTGTAGCCTAGTTGGTAAAGGCAGCACTCTAGTATGTGTCTCAGTCTATCTGAGGTTGTGGGTTCAACTCCCACCAGACACATCTTCATTTTCACAGTCTCAACACCAACTCCTCATATTTTTAAATAATTTCAGAAGAAAAAGACCAATGAACCACAACACCACTATGGCACTTTTTGGCCATTCTAATACTTCACACATAAACCAATGTATAGGTTTCACACCTAAAATTCAGTCAGAATTGGGTGTTGGGTATATTTTAGTATTACAGGTGGATTTGTGTTATGTCACAATTGCCACGCGCAGCCCTGCATTCATATAGCAAGGTTACACACGCCTGACACCCAGTATGTAGGGGCATGTCAAGAAACCCGCATGCAAAATGACTAATGACAGATTCCTGTATGCATCTGTCAAGCCCACACGGGTCAACATCAGTTGTGCTAATTCCAACAGCCAGGTACCGCAGGAAAATGCTACAACTTGCATGCATACATCATGCATATGTAACAAGTTGACTGACGGATAGGGAGATGTTTGAAACCTAAGAAAATTGAATAAGAATATGAAAATCAAACAATAAAGAAAATAAATTGTGAGAAACAATAATAAAGGTTGTCACATAAATAATATTTCCAAATCTTTATGAACCACGAAACACACCAAGAAGTCTACCAAAAAATCATTAAAAATTACAAACATGTGCAGAAGATAGCGTAAAATCTACAAATACCCACCTCTACCCATGCCACTCAAAAGAAAGTAATACAAAATAAGGAAATATGTCTGAACCAAGAATCACACCAAGAAGTCTACCAAAAAATTATTAAAAATTACCAACATGTGCAGAAGATAGCGTTAAATCTTCAAATACCCACCTCTACCCATGCCAATCAAACGAAAGTAATACAAAATAAGGAAATATGTCTGAACCATAAAAATAACAAAGTAATATTCAAATAATTTCTGACAATTATTTCACATAGAAATATGACACAGGCAAGGCTAGCCAGTTAACAGCACCAATACTTAGTGCCAAAATAGGCCTGGTTATCCTTCCAGCCTCAGTACACAAGCAAAACCCTCTCTACATGCCCTGAGAAGATCTTATTACCCCAGAAAAGTATATAAACCAACCCTTTTAGATGGTTTAAACCCCAATAATTTTTAATTAATCAATCCAGAACCCTTGCCATCCGTGATAAAGGGTTTTATCAAGATAAAAAAGTAATTTATGGCCTCGGTCTGATAGTATAATTATCAATTCTAACCCATTGTCAATTCCATTTAAGAATATCAGCAATAATCCCAACAATTGTCCTGAGACCCTTTCAACCGTGAATTTCTACAAGTTTCTTGAAGTTTCTGCTTTAATTAGTAAGTTATCTCCTCCTTTCCTCCAGGCATAAGTGCTGTGAGTCAGCCAATCCACCAAATCCCCTTGAGTAAACCCCTTTTGAGTAATCACTTAGGACCTCATTGTCCCAAGGTCTTTACATGGTTCAAAAGAGCCCCTTGAAGAGAGGTTGTTATCCACTAAAGATCCTCTGTTTGCATAAACTGTGGCCTTTCTTGAAAAATATATTTAAAACCAATTTAATCCAACCAAATCACTGAAACTTTGCGCTTGCTTCTAAATCAATCATTTGAGCATTTTACATAATTTTTCTTGGAATTATTATTTCAACACCAATATCACTTGCTTTAGCTAAATGACAGCAAAGTCCCTGGTATCAGTAAGCTGAAAACAGAGGGTCTGGCCAGCAAATATCTTTCAGCCTGCTACTTAGCACAGAGCAACCTGACAAAGCAACAACAATAATAATATTAACAAAATTAAAAGGAACAAAGATAAATGAATAAATGAAATTATTTTAAAATGAAGGAGTAGGAAATCCATAAATATTATTACAGAAATGAATTCCCCACCCAAAATAAGGTAGGGTCACTCACTGACCCCACCCTTGAATTCTTACTCCTTATATTTTTTAATTAATTTAATAGAAAATGGTAAATGACCACGGCACCAGTATGGCACCTTTTGGCCATTTTAATATTTCACATGATATGTCATGTATAGGTTTAACACCTAAATTTCAGTTGAAATCCAGCTGTTGTGTGTAGTTTACGAGTTACACGGGAAATTGTGTTTTGTCAAAATTCCCATACGCAGCCCCGCGTCCCTACAGCGCTGGTCTCCCGCGTACACAAACTCCTGCACGCAGCCCCGCATCCCTACAGCGTTGGACTCCCGCGTACGCCAACTCCCGCACGCAGCCCCGCGTCCCTACAGCGCTGGACTCCCGCGCAACTGAATTCCCGCGCAGGTAATCCCGTGACCTAGTCACGCGCGCAGCGGTAAAGTCCCCCGCGCATTTGAATGGACTGATCCCCGCGCCCCCTGCCGTGATCAGTTTGACATCCAGGTACCGCTCAGAGGAGCTACAATATAGTAGGATCTACACTACATATGTAAAGCAACCACACAAGCATGGATTATAGTTCAAAAGCCTTAAAAATCAATTAAAATTAGTTATTAACCAATTTTTAGTATTTTTTATTACTTAAATAAAGATCCAGACTTACCACGAAATGAGTTGATCCGAACCTTCAAAGACCACAAAACTACATAAGGAGTGGTCGTAAAAATTATTAAAAATTACATACAGGATCAGCAGAGGATGGAGAATCAATAAACATTCACGTCTGCTCACTTTGGACCAGTACTTACAGTAAAAATTGAGGATCAGTGCAGGATCAGCAAAATGACTAATCTATTGATTAACAGATCCTGAAGCTAAAAAGGAGCTGTTCCTTGACAGATC
Source organism: Puccinia polysora (assembly GCA_025617555.3). Classification (NCBI taxonomy): domain Eukaryota; kingdom Fungi; phylum Basidiomycota; class Pucciniomycetes; order Pucciniales; family Pucciniaceae; genus Puccinia; species Puccinia polysora. The sequence goes on along the minus strand of CM062632.1, from coordinate 30,159,508 downwards.
TAAGGCCAGCAGGCTAACAGCACCTTGAGGACGTGCCAATCTTGCCCTGATTTCCCCCCTAGCCTCAGCCCATGGCTAGTACCCCTTCTAGAGGCCCTCAAGCACCCAAAAAAGAATATTTAAACAGGCTCTTTTTTCCCTTCTGTTTCCAATCAGTTATCAGTTATCAGTTATCAGGAATTATTTATTATCAATCAGACACGGTTTCATTGTTAATCAAGTGCTTATATGAAGATAAGCAAGTGATTTATGACTTAGTCTGTAGTAGTATTATTTACCTTTATTAACCAATCAACCATTGAAGTTTGGTCAAGCAATCTACCCCATCTGCTCTGAAACCCTTCCAATTATTCCAGGATTTTCGTGGTCAAGTGCTCAGAGTGAGTGTTTCCCTTCCTGTCTAGGCCACTTGTGCTGTTAAGCCCGGCCATTAGTGGAATAAGTCCTTTCTAAGGCACCCATATTTATTCCAAGGTTCTTAAACTGCCTAAGGAGGCCCCTTGAAGAGAGGTTGCTAGTCTGTAAAGACCCCCAGTAGTATAATACTGTGGCCCCTCTTTTATACTATATTCAACACCATCTATTACCAAAACAATTAAACCTTGCAACTGCTCTTATTATATCATTTATTTGAGCTTCTAAGTGTTTAATATTGGAATAATAATTATTATTATCATTCCAGAATTTTTATCACTCTCTGTAGCTAAAGGACTGCAAGGTTCCTGGTATCAGAGAGCTGACAATATCCCTGACTAATTAATTTTTAATTAATCAATTTCTTTGGACCAGATAATCTACGTAAATATAAGTAAAAATACTTATTAATTTTTTATTTTTATTCTTCCAGTGGATCTTAAGACCAAAAGGGAATTAATCAATTATCATTATTATCTTCTTTAACAGAGAAAAGAAGAAAGAATCCATAATTTTTTACCTGTTATCATAACTCCTGAGCAACAACAAGCAAAATTAAACCATTATAAACACAAAGCTTTAAATGATAAAGAATTAGAACCTGAAAGGCTTGTTAATTTTAATTCTTTGCTCAGGCAACACACAGTCTGGAAGAGGTATCAGAGAAAACTTACTTTCTTCAAAAGATATAAAGAAAATAAAGGAAGTAAGCTCAAAATATTTGTTTTTTTAAAAAAAAAATAAAAATAAATAAAAAATTAATAAAAAATAAATAAAAATTAATAAAATTATAATAAACAAAAAAACATATTAAATTTACTTTATTTACCTTATTGGCAGTGGAAAGAAACTTTTCCCTTTCTGATTTTATTGAGCAAGACCTTATAGAAAATATTTCTCACCATGGATCTTTGGATTTAAGCCAAGACCTCATTGGTACCCACAAAGACCCTCCTGGATTACCCACCAAGGACTTCTTCAACCCTAAAAAAGCCTTATTACCTTTGAATTTTAGTCTAAGTAAGCTTAAAAAAATGATTAAAAAAAAAATGACAAAATATTTTAATTTCATTTTTAAATTAATTTAAGTTTTGACAAAAAACTTATATTCATTTTTTCACAATGTCGCAAAATAGACCCAACACCCGCCCAACAGGACAAGCCCCGTCCTATGGTCCTCTGCCTGGAGGAATGCGCACTTTTAAAAGTGCCTGTAGCAAGCACAATGAGGGGGCTCAAACCCGCCATTCAAGTTCCGCAAATTCTGCTGGCACCCGCACCCGCCAAGTCAACCAACAAACTGTTGGAAGTGAGTCCTTTGTCCAGACAGTTATCCTGCAAAGCTACTCCTCCTCCTATGCCTCCTGGTCTAGACTTGGCCAAAGAGTTGAAGATAAAGAATCTGGTGAAGGATCATGTGATTCATTGGGAAGCATACAAGCTAGCCCAGGAGCAGGAGGACTCAGCAGCCTTGAGAAAGCCTATTTCACGCGACAATTCCTCTCAAATATCCCTTCAGAAATCAATTCCCAGAGCAGAGGTAGAGAAATACGTAGAAAAATGGAACCCTGGGGATCAACTAGCCAAATTAAAGGGAAAGGACCCCAAAAAGTTGAGGTCCTCAAATCATCAAAGGTTGAGGAACCCATTATATTGGGACAACATAATATCTCTAGCTCAGAAATGGAAGAAATTTTATCACAATTAGATTCTGACAATATAACCCCATTTTTTGACAAATTTTCTGATAATGTTTTCCATAAATTTAACCTCTTGAGTAATAACTTAGACAGTATTCAAAAACTACTTGAAAAAGCAATCCAAAAAATCCAAAACCAAACTGACCATCTGAGAGCCAATGAGTCTGAAATTAAATTGTTAAGGAACACCTTTGATTTAAATAAAGCATCTTTAATTAATCATATTGGTACCACCTGTTCTTCTTGACAGGAAGAGATAATCCTTCTCCTTGAGAAACTCAAATGAGAAATAAGAAACAAAACTGATTCCTCTTCTGTTCATCATGTTAATAAAATTGACTTATTAAGCAAAAAAATGGATTTGGAACTAGGTATGATTAAGAATGATTTAAGAGACCTTAAAATCAAATCAACTGCCCCTCCTTTAGTCAATGTAGAAGAATCAAAACCTACTAGGACAAGTATCACTCCTAACATCTCTCTGAATTCAGGAGTGAGTAGGAATGAGTCTTACCAGCTTATTCCTACACCTGAAGTTGAAAAAGCTTTGAAACTCTTACTTCGTGCAACTGAATGGCCTAAATTCTCCGGAGAAGGGGAATACAACCATATCAGCTTCATTAAATTCATTGACTATACCCTTGCCTCCTATGAACTGCCAGATACTATAGCTGTAGTGAGACTACCCAGGCTGATTGAAGGAGTAGCACTGGATTGGTTTATCAAAAAAAGAGAAGAAGTAGGATCTCAAACTTGGAAATCTTGGAAGTTTCTAATCAAAGAACAGTTGGGCACCAGAATCTGGAAAAGAAAGATGATTTAAACGTTTGAGAACTGAATTTTTGACCCTTTAAAGGACAAACCCCACAAGTGGTGTTTGGAACAAAATAAGAGGCTAGATTGTTACTACCCTGAAGCTGATAAAGAGGAAATCAATGAAAGGCTCCTCAATCTGTGTACCAGAAACCTTAATCACAGTGTGATTTGTAGAATGCCCATGGATGCTGATGTCTCCACCCTCATTGGTATTCTAGAAGAAACCATTGATATGAATGGTCTTGACAAAAGGAACAATAGGCCTAAGGAGCCCACTCCCAAGACTCAAGAAGAATAAAATCCCAAAACCAAAGACCCTTCCACTTCCCAAATAGAAGTTAAGAAAACTTCTGATACTAAGGAAAAGGTATTCTGGAATAGTAACCAAAGTGGGCATGTGATACCTGATTGCCCCCATCCTAGGAGAAAGATCAATCTCTTTGAGGGAGAAGAAAATTACAATGACCCTGACCTTCAACTTGATGACACTGATGGATCTTTATCTGAGTATGAGTTAATGACCACTAACCCTATCAATGTCATTGAAGGAAGTTTTACATCTTCCTTAGACATTAACTCTGTAAATGAAGATTCCCACTTACCTCAACAATGGACTCCCAATATGAAAATTCGCCATGTTTCTGAGGCCAAAAATATGACTCTCAAAACTTCTGTCGGTAAAAGTTACACTTCTTGTAAAACCGGCTATGCTACTGGATTAATTCAAGGACCTCCTTTTAAGTTACTCTTAGACATTGGAGCCTTTTGTTCCTGTGTTAGTTCAACTTATTTGTAACAAGAAGACCCAAATTGGAAAGTAAACTTATTACCAGTCCCTCAGGCTAGCTTAACAGTTGTAACTCTTCCCTTAATGCCATTGGAGTTTGGTCCTCTGATATTATCCTCCCTCACTCAAAAGGATCACTCAAACTGAAAATTGAATTTGAAGTGCTCCAGAATGGAGTGTGTGATTACTTCATTCTAGGGAATGATTCTCTTTGCTTATATGGTATTGATGTATTCCAAAGTAAGCTCAGTTACTTCACAGTAGGAGGATACTGGAACAAGAAGTTCCAAATATGCCATTTTAATGCTCAAACTTCCAATTCAACTTACAAAAAACACCTGGAGAAGTTCAACCTTGAGTTCTTCTCCCAAGCATCCCTGAACCCCCTGCTGAGTGAATACCAAAGATGGGATATCCTGCAAGTTTTCTTTGAAAATCAGAATGCTTTCTGTACCAAGGATCATCCAATTGGTAAAATCAAAGGACATGACATGATTCTAACCTTCATCATTAAACCTCCTTATCCTCCCAACTTTGGGAGACCTGCTTACCCTTTTAGTCCAAAATCTAGGACAGCTCTGGAAACTCATAGCCAAGAATTGATTGACTTAAAAGTCTTAAGGAAAGTGGGACAAAATGAAAAGGTGGACATTAATACTCCATAGTTATAGCTTGGCACAATGATAATTCTAGGATGGTTGGAGACTTCAGAATGTTGAACAACTATACCAAAGCTGATTATTACCCTATTCCACGGATTGACCATGCCCTACATAACCTCTCTAAAGCTAAGTTCATCACCACTATGGATATGCTGAAAGGTTTTCACCAGATACCTATTGGTCCTAATAGCCCAAAATTTATGAGGATCCTATGTCATTTGGGCATTTCTTAGTACCTTAGGATGCCTTTTGGTATCAAGAATGCTTCTTCTCACTTCCAAAGGATGATGGATACAGTTTTAGGATCCTTCATCAGGCAAGGATGGATGATGGTATACATTGATGATTTTATCATTTATTCTGATGATTGGAATTCCCACATAGACAAATTAAGGCTAGTCCTTAAAACCATCTCTGCTGTGGGATTAAAAGTATCAATGAAGAAATGTAACTTTGATTATGTAACTGAAAGCTTTAGGGCACATTGTTTCAGGACTAACTTTAACTGTTGACTAGATCAAAATAGCAGCTGTGATGAATAGCCCAATTCCTCAGAGAAAAACTGAACTCCTATCCTTTATCAGCTTTTGCAGCTACTACAGGAAGTATCTACCTAAGTTTGCCCTTCTCACCAAATTTTTGTATGAAATCTGCAACGATAACACCATGTTTGAAATGACTGATGAAAGGGTCAAGAACTATGAAGAACTGAAGCTGCCAATGACCTTGGCTCCAGTATGGATTCAACCTGACTATTCTAAACCTTTCAAGCTCTATATATATGCTAGCATTGAAGGGCTAGGAGCTGCCTTACACCAAGAAGTGATAGAAAATGATAAACCAGTCAAGAAGCCTATACTCTTCTTATCCAGACAAGTAAAGGACTGTCAGCTCTCTGATACCATGAACCTTGCATTCCTTTAGCTACAGAGAGTGATAAAAATGCTGGAATGATAATAATAATTATTATTCCAATAATAAATGCTTAGAAGCTCAAATAAATGATTTAATAAGAGCAGTTGCAAGGTTTAATTGGTTTGGTAGCAAATGTTTTTCAATATAATATAAAAGAGGGGCCACAGTATTACACTACTGGGGATATTTACAGACTAGCAATCTCTCTTCAAGGGGCCTCCTTAGGCAGTTTAAGAACCTTGAAATAAATATGGGTGCCTCAGAAAGTACTTATTCCACTAATGGCCGGGCTTAACAGCACAAATGGCCTAGACAGGAAGGGTAACACTCACTCTGAGCGTTTTACCACAAAAATCCTGGAATAATTGGAAGGGTTTCAGAGAAGATGGGGTAGATTGCTTTACTAAACTTCAATGGTTGATTGGTTAATAACGGTAAATAATACTACTACAGACTAAGTCATAAATCACTTGCTTATCTTCATATAAGCACTTGATTAACAATGACACGGTTTCTGATTGATAATAAATAATTCCTGGTAACTGATTAACTGACTGAATAATGGATCCAAAGAGGTCTGTATAAATACCTTTTTGGGGTGATTTTGGTCTTCTCAGGGCACGTAGAGAGGGTTCTGCTCGTGGGCTGAGGCTGGCAAGCCAGTCAGGGCAAGATTAGCACGTCTACCTGGTTCTTTCAATCAGCTGTCCTTAGATCTGCTGGATTTCTGTACTATTTCAGCCACAGGATCTGTTAATTTGTTATGGCACAAATTTGATCATTCTGTACTCATCCTTTATTTTTACTATTGAAATTGCTTGAAATCGTGCAGATTTGGATGTTTACTGATTTTCCATCATCTTCTGATCATTTAGATAATTTTCAAAAAATTTTATGAACACTTCTTGTAGTGTTACATTGTCTTCAAAGATCAAGATCAGTGATTTATTTGGTAGTCCTTGATCTTTGATTTATTATTAAAAAAATGTGTAAAACTTAATTTTCATTCATTTTATTTAAGTTTTGATCTTTTTAGATCATTATTAATGCATATGTCCATTTGTTACATATACTAGGCAACCCTAACTAGGTTGTAGCTCTTCTGAGCGGTACCTGGTTGTCAGATTAGTCACACCTGATCCAGGCGCGGGGATCAGTTAGTACAGATGCGCGCGGAGGGTATGGTCCGCTGCGTGCGTGGCAGAATCAGCTGCGCGCGGTTCTCTAGTACGCGGGAACCTGCTGCTACTAGTACATAGGGTTATGTAATGATGCGGGGCTGCGCGCGGGAATTGTGACATAACACATTTCCGCATGTAACTCCTAAAATATACACAACACCTCAATTCTGAGTGAATTTTAGGTGTAAACCCTATACGTGACAATACGTGTGAAATATTAGAATGGCCAAAAAGTGCCATACAGGTGTTGTAATTTTTAATACTTTTCTTTTTAATTATTTTAAAAATATAAGGACTTGGGATTCAAGGGTGGGGTCAGTGAGTGACCCTACCTAATTTTGGGTGAGGAATCCATTCCTGTAATAATATTTATGGATTTTTCACTCCTTACTTTGTTAATTGAGGTATTCTTATTTTTCATAGTTTGTGTTACTATTTGACATTTTTGCTCTGTATATAGTAGCAAGCTGACATTCCCCCGCTCCAAGATATGTCTAAAACTGAAAAAACATTTGGGCTCATGCCTCCTGTTGGCTCTTTAGTTCCTCAGGTTTATAGGTCCATCAGGGATATTATGTTCAGGCAACCATTCACCTTTATCAGCTGATTCTCCCTTATATCTAACCAGGTAGAGTCTGACGTCTTTTCCATTGATCCTATCTTTCTTATCCTTAAGGATCTTGCTAATTTTAACTTTTTCTTTTTCAGGTTCTTCTGTAACAGGTATTGCAGGTGAAGGAGTATGTTCTCCATTCCTTGGTTGGTAATGTTTGATGAGGCTTACTGGGAAGACTGGATGTTTCCTAGAAAGCTCATCACTGAGGATTACTTCCACAGCATTCTTGCCATGAAGGTTATTAATGGTGTAAGGTCCAACAAAAGCTGGTATAAGGTTTTTATTTCCACCCAAGTTGGTAAAGTTAGTGGTAGAGATCAAGACTTGATCACCAATTTTGAAATCAGGTTCCTTATGGGTTTTATCCCACCTTTGCTGGTTATACTCTATAGCATCCTGGACACATTTAACAGCATTTTTGTTTTCTAAATCTATCATGTTTTTGAAATCAAGTGATGTAGGGTGAATATTGGTCAGCTGGTGGTTAAGGTTATCCTTGGGTAGTCTAGGAATCCATCCTCTTTCCAGTATGTAAGGTGCTTCCTTAGTGGCAGAGTGCTTGCTACTGTTGTAGGCCATCTCCAGTGCAGGTAAAAGGCTAACCCAATTGTTGCAATAACCGTCAGAATTCTTTTATTCTATTCCAAAGCCACAGAATCTCCTGAGCATTTCTTCCAGGGTCTGAATCATCCTTTCACCTAATCCATCCGTCTGAGGGTGATAAGCAGTGGAGAAAGCTAAGGTGGTTCCAAGCATATCATGTAGGTTCCTCCAGAACTCAGAGGTGAATTTAGGATCTCTTTCACTGATAATAATCTTGGGAACTCCAACATCAGCAATGAGTCTGTTCCAAAATAATAGGGCAACTTCCATAGCAGTGTCTTCCTTGTGATTAGGTAGGAACTTTGCTTTCTTGGAGAACCTATCCACAATGACCAAGACTGAGTTGTAGGAATAGGCTCCTCCTGGTGGTACTCCAGTTACAAAGTCCATATTGATGATCTCCCATCTCTTCTTGGGTTCAGAAATCTTTTTTAGTAGTCCAAACCATTTCCCAGTAGTCCTGTTGGACTTCTGACAAGTTTCACAACTGGTAACATACTGTATAGTGTAGTCTCTCCAATTAACCCACCAAGCAGTTTTTTCAACCTTATCCAAGGTTCTATCAGCAGAAAAATGACCAGATGAGCAGTTATCATGGCACTCAGCCAGAACATGTTTGATATGGTCATCCTTAGTTAAGACTATAACACTTGAATGTTGATGCCTATAGTATACCAGACCATCCCATATGGTGAACCTTCCAGCTTTGTATGGTTTCAAAAGAGTTTAAGGTAGGCTATTGATCAATTCAGGAGGTGGAGAAGTACTTTCCATAATAGTTATCAGATTCTTTATGCCAGAACTGTAAGCTTCTTTGATAGAGTTGAACAATGATTCATTTAGTTCACAAAAGTGGATGCCCATTATAGGAGCTTCAATGTTTAACCTGTTAATATTAAGGATAGGGAAGATGTCATTATCCTCTGGATCATAGGCAGGGTTACTTGGGTCATTGGGTGACGCATTCCTGCTTAAACTATCAGAATTCTGATTTTTAGTCCCAGCTTGATGAACTATGGTCATCTGTCCTCTGTACTGTTGTATAGCTATATGCCATCTCAACATATGCCTGCTAGGGGTCTTCATTTTAATCAATGTTCTGACAGTGTTGCAGTAAGTAATAACAGTGAAGTTGGTGCCTTCTAAGTAATAATGTAGTTTCTCTAGGGCCCAACCTAAGGCCAGGCATTCCATTTGGCTTGCACCGTACCTTTTCTCAGTATCTTCAATTTTTCTAGATATGAAGAGTATAGGTTTTTCCACTGGTTTATCATCTTCTATGACTTCCTGGTGTAAAGCAGCTCCTAGTCCTTCCATGCTGGCATCTATGTAGAGCTTAAAAGGTTTAGAGTAATCTGGCTGGATCAGTACTGGAGCTGAAGTCATTGCAATTTTGAGTTCCTCATAGTTCTTGACTCTATCATGAGTTATTTCAAACACAAGGGTGTTGTTGCAGATCTCATACAAACATTTGGTTAGAAGAGCAAGCTTTGGTAAATACTTCCTATAGTAGCTGCAGAAGCTGATGAAGGATAGGATTTCAGTTTTATTCTGAGGAATAGGCCTATTCATTACTGCTGCTATCTTGTTTTGGTCAGCAGCTAAGGTTAGTCCAGAGACAATGTGTCCTAAGGCTTTGAGTTCCCCGTAGCCAAAGTTACACTTTTTCATTGATACTTTCAATCCTACGGCAGAGATGGTTTTGAGGACTAGCCTTAATTTGTCCATGTGAGTATCCCAATGATCAGGGTAAATGATAACATCATCAATGTATACCATCATCCATCCCTGTCTGATGAATAATCCTAGGACTATGTCCATCATCCTTTGAAAATGAGAAGGAGCATTTATAATACCAAAAGGCATCCTAAGATACTCATAAATTCCCAAATGACAGATAATTCTCATGAATTTCCGGCTATCAGGGCTGATAGGTATTTGGTGAAAACCGTTCAGCATATCCATGGTGGTTATGTACTTAGCCTTGGACAGGTTGTAGAGCATGGTCAATTCTTTGAATTGGATAATAATCAGCTTGGGTGTATTTGTTAAGCATTCTAAAATCTCCAACCATTCTTGACTTATCATTGTGCCAAGCTATAATTACCAAGATAGTAATATCCACTTGTTCATTGTGGCCTTCTTTCCTTAAGACTTGAAAGTCAACCAACTCTCGAATGTGGGTTTCCAGAGCAGCTCTGGATTTTGAACTAGAAGGGTAAGCAGGTCTCCTGAGGTTAGGTGGGTAAGGAGGCTTAATAGTTAGAGTTAGGATCATATTTTGTACTTTGATGCTACCAATGGGGTGATCTTTGGTACAGAAATCATTCTAATTTTCAAAAAATACTTGTAGGATATCCTGTTTCTGTTCTTCATTGAGAAGGGAATTCAAAGAAGCTTGAGAGAAGTACTCCTGATTGAACTTCTCTAAGTGTTTTTCATAAGTTGAATCAGAATTTTGAGCATTGGAGTGACATATTTGGAACTTCTTATTCCAGTCTCCTCCTACAGTGAAGTATCTACCTTTGATTTGGAATACATCTATACCATAAAGGCAAAGAGAATCATTCCCAAGGATAAAATAATCAAATACTCTGTTTTGGAGCACTACAAATTCAATTTTCAGTTTGAGTGATCCTTTAGATTGAGGGAGTATGATATCAGAAGACCATACTCCAACAGCATTGAAAGCAGAATTACAACTGCTGAACTTAGCCTGAGGTATTGGTAGTAAGTTCAGTTTCCAATTTGATTCTTGTTTTTCCAGATAAGTTGAACCAACACAAGAGCAAAAGGCACCACTGTCTAGAAGTAACTTAACAGGAGAACCTTGGATTAAACCAGTAGCATAGCATGTTTTGCCTGAAGTGTAACTTCTACCGGCAGAAGGTTTTAGAGTCAAAGCCTTAGCCTCAGAGATGTGGTGAATCTTCATGTTGGGATTCCATTTTTGAGGTAAATTAGAATCCTCATTGACGGAATTTATGTCCAGAGAAGACTCAATACTACTTTCAATAACATTGATAGGTTTAGTGATTATGAGATCAAAATCAGAGAGTGATCCTTCAGTATAATCAAGGTGAGGGTCAGGATTGTCATACTCTCCTCCTTCAATAAGATTAATCCTTTTCCTAGGTAGAGGAAAATCAGGTTTTACGTGTCCTGTTTTGTTAAAGTTCCAACATACTTTTTCTTTTGATTCTGGTGTCTTCTTGACTTCCAAGGTAGATGGAGTAGCAGGGGATTCTTGAGTTTTGGCATTATATTCTTCCCTGTTCCTAGTATTTGGTTCCCTTGGAGGTCTATTGACCCTTTTATCAAGACCATTCATATCAATATTTTCTTCCAATACACCTATTAAGTTGGAAAGATCTGAATCCATAGGAATTCTACACCTTGGCCTAGACAGGAAGGGTAACACTCACTCTGAGCGTTTTACCGCAAAAATCCTGGAATAATTGGAAGGTTTTCAGAGAAGATGGGGTAGATTGCTTGACTAAACTTCAATTGTTGATTGGTTAATAAAGGTAAATAATACTACTACAGACTAAGTCATAAATCACTTGCTTATCTTCATATAAGCACTTGATTAACAATGACACGTTGTCTGATTGATAATAAATAATTCCTGGTAACTGATTAACTGACTGAATAATGGATCCAAAGAGGTCTGTATAAATACCTTTTTGGGGTGATTTTGGTCTTCTCAGGGCACGTAGAGAGGGTTCTTCTCGTGGGCTGAGGCTGGAAAGCCAGTAAGGGCAAGATTAGCACGTCCACTTGGTGCTGTCAATCAGCTGTCCTTAGATCTGCTGGATTTCTGTACTATTTTAGCCACAGGACCTGTTAATCTGTTATAGCGTAAATTTGATCATTCTGTACTCATCCTTCATTTGTACTATTTATATTGCTTGAAAGCGTGAAGATGTTGATTTTTACTAATTCTTTATCATCTGCCGATCATGTAGATAATTTCTAATAATTTTTATGAACACTTCTTGTAGTGTTTTGTGGTCTTCAAAGATCAAGATCAGTGATTTAAGTGGTAGTCCTTGTTCTTTGATTTATTATTAAAAAAATGTTTAAAACTTAATTTTCATAAATTTTATTTAAGTTTTGATCTTTTTAGATCATTAGTAATGCATATGTCCATTTGTTACATATACTAGGCAACCCTAACTAGGTTTTAGCTCTTCTGAGCGGTACCTGGTTGTCAGATTAGTCACAACTGATCCAGGCGTGAGGATCAGTTAGTACAGATGCGCGCAGGGTAGGATTTGCTGCGTGCGTGGCCGAATCAGCTGCGCGCGGGTCTCTATTACGCGGGAACCTGCTGCTACTAGTTCATAGGGTTATGTAATGATGCGGGGCTGCGCACGGGCATTGTGACATAACACATTTCCGCGTGTAACTCCTAAAATATACCCAACACCTCAATTCTGAGTGAATTCTAGGTGTAAACCCTATATGTGACAATTCGTGTGAAATATTAGAATGGCCAAAAAGTGCCATACAGGTGTTGTAATTTTTAGTACTTTTCTTTTTAATTATTTTAAAAATATAAGGACTTGGAATTCAAGGGTGGGGTCAGTGAGTGACCCTACCTAATTTTGGGTGAGGAATCCATTTCTGTAATAATATATTTATGGTTTTTTTTACTACTTACTTTGTTAATTGAGGTATTCTTATTTCTCATAGTTTGTGTTACTATTTGACAGTTTTGCTCTGTATATAGTAGCAAGCTGACAAGGACACTGAGAAAAGGTATGGTGCAAGCCAAACGGAATGCCTTTCCTTAGTTTGGGCTCTGGAGAAACTACATTACTACTTAGCAGGTACAAAGTTCACATTAATTACTCATTTCAATGCTGTCAGGACTTTAATGAACATGAAAAACCCTAGTAGGCATATGTTGAGGTGGCAGATAGCCATTCAACAGTACAGAGGTCAGATAAACATAGTCCATCAGGCAGGTTCTAAAAACCAGAATGCTGAAAGTTTGAGTAGGAATGCTCTACCCAATTATCCCAGTAGCCCTGCTTATGACCCAGAAGATAATGATATACTTCCTATACTGAACATTAAAATGATGAATATTGAGGCTCCCATTCTAGGAATCCACATCTGTGAACTAGATGAATCCCTGTTCAACTCCATCAAGGAAGCTTACAGCCCTAGTATGAAGACCCTAATCACCTTTATGGAAAGCACCTCTCCACCATCTCAAATGATTAACAGTCTACCTGAAACTATCCTGAAACCTTACAGAGCAGGAATGTTCACTGAATGGGATGGTCTATTATACTATAGAAACCAACATTCCAGTGTTATAGTCTTAACCAAAGAATATCATATCAAACATATCCTAGCTGAGTGCCATGATAACTGTTCAGCTGGTCACATATCTGATAGTGTAAAATATAAAAAGAGCTCAAGCTCTAATGAGATGAAAGGATGAAAGAATGAGTGAAAGGGGCTTTTAATGTCAAGCGTAACAGACCTGAGCTCAGGAGGAAAAGGACACTCCGGTTGATGTGTTGGCTAAACAGATGATGAATTCTGCTTGAGAGCACTGGTGTTTATATAGACTAAATACACTATAGGCTGACAAGTGGTTGAGTACAAAATGAATAAGGTAAAATTAGCATAAGCAGTTTAAGTGACATGGTAAGTGAAATGCTATGACTAAAGAGTCTGATAGCCATAACTAAACAGTCTGATAATCACAATACTAAAAGAAAGCCCAGTTACATTTTACCTGTTGTTTTAGGACTTGAAGGTTAGCAATAATAAGATCAAATCAATCCAATCAATGGTACTCTGAACTCCAGTGAAAGTCACATAAATGAAAACTCAAATTCTAACATACCCGCTTGACTTGCACTGGAGGAAGTTACTGTCTGAAATGAATCTAACTCTTTTTCTTCAATTAACTTTATGTTCTACCAACTGTTGGAATTATTCTACACACAGGTTAGTGACTGATAACGAGATGAGCTGATTGACTAGTAAACTTCCTGGGGCATATTTGAATTTAACTGCTATCTTTAAGTATGATATCTACTATTTTCTGGAAAATTCTTCAGTTCAAATGTGATTGACTTGTACAATGCGTTTAATTTGTTCAAGGTTGGATTTGATTGTGTAGAATTGATAAAATTGAGTTGGTTGATTTTCGGAGTTGAGTACTGGAATGATTGTGAAAATTGATGGATGATTGATGAAGAAAATAAAGTGTAGGTAAAGTTTGAACGCAGCAGGCAAACTCCAGACCAACTTTGTAAATTTTACCCCTTGTCACGCTTGATGGACCAGTAAGGTCTCTATTGTATTTCAAGCGGCAGGATAAGAAGTCTTGGAATCTATTACGCAAAAGATTTCTTTTTCAGTATTGGCTTGATTGTCAATGTATATATGGCAAAGGGCATCGGCAAACGTCTTGATGATGTTAAAGAACCCAAAGATGGTCCAGTACGTTAACCATTGAACGTTGTCACCCGTACTAGGGGATTCTAAGGCCTGGATGGAGAAGTAGGCAGGGAGACCCCAACCAAGGGTGGTTGACAAGAAACTGGAAAAGATTTTGAAGAATATGAAGATCAAGAAGAGTCCGGCAAGACTGAGGACACCATAAGCCTTAGGGATTTGAATTTGTTTCTCGAGCTTCATCAAGGTGGGATATTTCAAAAGCTCCTTATCGATCTGGGCGATATAGTAGTTGAACTTGTCTTGAGGGGACATTTTCACCAAGCTAGCTTGTGGAGAAGATATTCTTTCCCAAGGAATTCAATTCTTCAAATTGTGTTTTAATCAGTGGAGTTGCCAATGGAGAGATTGAATAGAGTCAAGTCTGATTAATGGATTGGTGAGTCTCTAGAAACGGATTTCCAAGGACAGATGACGCATCCAATGATTCAATTGATGGGTGAGAAAGTTCTGTGGAGTTGTGACCGCTGCAAACGCTTCTACCCTCAACAATGGCGCCAGTGCCGTGGTGTTGATGACCGGTGAAAAGGCTGATTTGATGGGGATCAAAAAGTTGGCCAAAATCAAAATCAACGAAGCTTTCTTGGTTGTCGCCCTTGCCAACCATCACAAACTCCGGCTAAACAATTGATGATCTCTGGGTTCTTCTTCAGACTCAATTGATAGTGAGCAAAATCAATGGCTTGGTTCTGAGACTTGAGAGTGGCTAACTGGTTTGTTGACATTCACAAGAGGGGGGTCCGTTCAATAAGGCGCGAAGACAAGCTCAAAGTCATCAGGGGTGGAAAGAATATAATCCATCTTGCAACCTGGGCAAGAGTTGCTATCCATTGATTGGCCTCCCACACGCTAACAAAAGGAAGATTCAGTTCAAGACGGCTTGAGGAGGTGATTCAAGTACTTCTTGAGAAGCGAGGTTATCTTGATTGTTCAATCAGAGTTGAGGGCTGATTCCTAGTGTCAAAGAGAATGGATGGGATGAGCTTAATATTCAATGACAAGGCTCATCCCCATCTCACCCCCTCGCCAAAAGAGTCAAAGACCAATTTCCGGATGAGACTATTGAAGGCAAACAATTTAAATGAGAGACCGGTGGCTCTGGTTGAGCATAGGCTTTGAAACGTGTAAAATATAAAAAGAGCTCAAGCTCTAATGAGATGAAAGGATGAAAGAATGAGTGAAAGGGGCTTTTAATGTCAAGCATAACAGACCTGATCTCAGGAGGAAAAGGACACTCTGGTTGATGTGTTGGCTAAACAGATGATGAATTCCCCTTGAGAGCACTGGTTTTTATATAGACTAAATACACTATAGGCTGACAAGTGGTTGAGTACCAAATGAATAAGGTAAAATTAGCATAAGCAGTTTAAGTGACATGGTAAGTGAAATGCTATGACTAAAGAGTCTGATAGCCATGACTAAACAGTCTGATAATCACAATAATACAACACAGCCCAGTTACATTTTACCTGTTGTTTTAGTACTTGAAGGTTATCAATAATAAGATCAAATCAATCCAATCAATGGTACTCTGAACTCCAGTGAAAGTCACATAAATGAAAACTCAAATTCTAACAGATAGAACCCTAGATAAAGTAAAACAAACTGCCTGGTGGATCAATTGGAGAGATTCCACAGTCTGGTTTGTCACCAGTTGTGAAAATTTTCAGAAGTCCAATAGGACCACTGGAAAAAGGTTTGGTCTACTATAGAAAATTACTGAACCTAAGTAAAGATGGGAAATCATCAACGTGGACTTTGTAACTGGATTAGCCCCAGGAGGAGCCTATTCCTACAACTCAGTCGTGGTCATAGTGCACAGGCTTTCCAAGAAAGCTAAATTCCTGCCCAACCATAAGGAGGACACTGCTATGGAAGTAGATTTTTTTTTTGGAATAGACTCATAGCTGATGTAGGAGTCCCCAAGATCATCATCAGTGATAGGGATCCCAAGTTCACTTCTGAATTTTGGAGGAATCTCCATGACATGTTACGCACTACCTTAGCCTTCTCTACAGCCTATCACCCCTAGTTAGATGGACTAGCCAAAAGAATTATTCAGACCTTAGAAGAAATTCTCACAAGGTTCTGCAGCTTTGTTCTAAAATACAAGAATACTGATGGGTATTGCAATGATTGGGTTAGCGTTTTACCTGCCCTAGAAATGGCCTACAACAGCAGCAAGCATTCTACCACTAAAAAAGCACCCTATTTAATAGAAAGAGGATGGATTCCTAAACTACCCAAGGATAAACTGAACCAGAAGCTAACCAATGTTCACCCCACATCACTTTACTTTAATAACATGATAGATATAGCCAACAAAGAGGCTTCTAAATGTGTTCAAGAAGCTGTTGAATATTACCAGCAAAGATGAGATAAAAGCCACAAAGAACCTGGTTTCAAGAATGGTGACCAAGTCTTATTCTATACTACCAACTTTACCAAATTAGATGGGAATAGGAAACTCAGACCTGCATTTTTTGGACCATTCACTATCAAGAAACTCCATGGGAAGAATGCAGTAGAAGCAATTCTTAGTGATGAAATTTCCAGAAAACACCCAGTTTTTCCAGTAATTCTTATCAAACACTACGGTTCCAGGGAAGTAGAACAAAATTCTGTCACCAGCAATAGCTGTTGCAGAAGAAAATGAGAAATACAAAGTAAAAATAGGCAAAATTCTCAAAGAAAAAAAGGAAAGGATAAATGGAAAAGATGTCAGACTCTACCTAGTCAGATACAAAGGAGAATCCGCTGATAAAGATGAATGGTTACCTGAAAACAACATCCCTGATGGACCTATCCACTTGAGGAATTACAGGGCTAACAAAAGACACTGAACCCCAAAGTTTTTTTCAGATATAGACATATCTTGGAGTGGGGGAATTTCAGCTTGCTAGTTGACAAGAGCAACCTGTCAAAGCAGATCAAAAAAAGAAGATAAATAATAAAATTAGAAGGAGTGGGAAATCCATATATATTATTGCAGAAATGGATTCCCAACCCAAAACAGGTAGGGTCACTCACTGACCCCACCCTTGAATTCCAACTCCTTTTATTTTCAAATAATTTCAGAAGAAAAAGACCAATAAACCACAACACCACTATGGCACTTTTTAGCCATTCTAATACTTCACACATGATGCCATGTAAAGGTTTCACACCCAAAATTCAGTCAGAATTGAGGTGTTATGTATATTTTAGGAGTTACAGGCGGATTTGCGTTATTTCACAATTCCTGCGCGCAGCCCTGCATTCATATAGCAAGGGTACATACGCCTGACACCCAGTATGTAGGCGCATTTCAAGAAACCCACATGCAAATTGACTGATGACGGATTCCTGTACGCAGCTGTCAATCCCGCGGGCGTCAACATCAGTTGTGCTAATTCCAACAGCCAGGTACTGCAGGAACATTCTACAACTTGCATGCATACATCATGCATATGTAACAAGTTTACTGACGGATAGGGAGATGTTTGAAACCTAAGAAAATTGAATAAGAATATGAAAATCAAACAAGAAAGCAAATAAATTGTGAGAAAAAATAATAAAGGTTGCCACATAAATAAGATTTCCAAATCTTTATGGACCATGAAACGCATCAAGAATTCTACAAAAAAATTATTAAAAACTACCAACATGTGCAGAAGATGGCGTAGAATCTACAAATACCCACCTCTACCCATGCAACTCAAAAGAAAGTAATACAAAATAATGAAATATGTCTGAACCATAAAAATAAAAATTAATATTTAAATAATTTCTGACAATTATTTCACATAGAAATATGACACAGGCAAGGCTATCCAGTTGAAAGAACCAAGACTACGTGCCAAACTAGCCCTGGTTAGCCTTCCAGCCTCAGAACACAAGCACAACCCCCTCTACTTGCCCTGAGAAGATCTTATTACCCCAGAAAAGTATATAAACCAACCCTTTTAGATGGTTTAAACCCCAGTAATTTTTAAGTAATCAATACAGACCCCTTTCCATCCGTGATAAAGTGTTTTTTCAAGATAAAAAAGTGATTTATGGCCTCATTCTGATATTATTATTATTAATTCTAACCCATTGTTAATTCCATTGAAGAATAACAGCAATAATCCCCAAAAATTGTCCTGAGACCCTTTCAAAGGTGAATTTCTGCAAGTTTCTTGGAGTGTCTGCTTAAATTAGTAAGTTATCTCCTCATTTCCTTGAGGCATAAGTGCTGTGAGTCAGTCAGTCCACCCAATCCCCTTGAGTAAACCCCTTTTGAGTAATCACTTAGGACCTCATTGTCCCAAGGTCTTTACACGGTTCAAAAGAGCCCCTTGAAGAGAGGTTGTTATCCACTAAAGATCCCCTGTTTGCATAAACTTTGGCCCCTCTTGAAAAATATATTTAAAACCAATTTAATCCAACCAAACCACTCAAACTTTGCACTTGCTTCTAAATCAATCATTTAAGCATTTTATGTAATTTTTCTTGGAATCATTATTCCAAAACAAATATCACTTGCTGTAGCTAAAGAATGGAAAATTTCCTGGTATCACTAAGCTGACAGGTATCTCTGGTCAAACATTGCTACATACTTCCCCAGTTGCGCCCATTTCCAGACTCCACCATTTGCTCTTACTTCCGCCGCAGCTTGCTCAAAGTTGCTTTCCCAAAACCAAGGTTTGTGCCTTCCCCACCCTTCCAAGATTTCTGCCTTCAATTTTGGTCAATCAAGTTCCCCATATCCTTCCATCTCTTCCACATCCCAAAGCTTCTCTTTGTCCTTAATTAAAAGGAAAACAATACAAGCCTTATCCAAACCCGTTGCGCCTTCCATTTTGGCAATTCCTTTGTATCATGCAAGGAATTGCTCAACGTCATCAGTGTTGAACCAAATGTGTGGATAGTCCTGTGACCTGATGCAAATGGGCTTGTGATTGGTACAGTTGTCTGAGCAAGTGACACCATATCCACCCCCTGATGGAGATTGCTTCTGAGAAACTGGAGGAGGAGGAGAAAGAGGAGTAGGGTTAACGTTAGACAACCCCAAAGCGGTCAATTGGAGGTACTGGGACATCACGCTTGTTAGTTTTGAGAGACAAGGAACAAAATTTTACTTCCCGGACAGACACCCAGACGTGGAAATCAGAAGAGGACTTCTCCTTAAATGGTTCCCAAGTTTAGAAGTTATTGATCCCTTGCATCTTTAAAACCTGAGTGCAACTGTTCACCCTATGACTGAGAGATAGAGAATAAGGGAGATGATTTTAAAGAGCCTTGCAACCTCCTGTGATGACCTGAAATCCTCCCCCCCTTCCATCCGAGTTGAGGGTGCTGTTTAAGTAGCCTTCCCCTCAATCCTAACCTAAGGAAAACCGCAAGTAAGCAAGAATAATGAAATACAACCCCTTACTACAGAACCCTAGCCCAAAATCTATCCTTCCATCCCCACCCCATGATCCATATCCCGTATCCCTTACCCCATATCCCATCTGTGTTGCCTGCCTTCCATTACGTCCACCCAGTTTGTCCTTCTCATGACACAGCCCTTGCACTGCACCCAAATTGGAGCCCCCTGCGCAGGTCAGCATCCTCCCAAAGCGCCATTCCATATATCCAAGGTACATCTGCACAATCCTTCCAATCCAATCCAATCCACCCTGCGTCTCCAAATGCCAAGCCCAATTTAAATGCTGCTGATCCTGCAGCGCAGCTTGCTGCGGCAAAGCAGCACCCATTGCTGAGCCCGCCACTACTGCTGAGCACGCAGCGCGCAGCCCATTCCAACTTGCGTCTATGAAAGACTGCCAAAGAATTGCAAGCTCCTCTGCAAGCATCATTGTCCCGGAGGTGAGCTCTGCTGTGCCATCTTCCTTTCTTAGATTTCTCCCCATCTCACATTTTTTCTGCGCCCCCTAGATCTTGTATATAACTTGTCAGCTTGCTACTATATACAGAGCAAAACTGTCAAATAGTAACACAAAAATGAAAAATAAGAATACCTCAATTAACAAAGTAAGGAGTGATAAATCCATAAATATTATTACAGGAATGGATTCCTCGTCCAAAATTAGGTAGGGTCACTCAGTGACCCCACCCTTGAATTCCAAGTCCTTATATTTTTAAAATAATTAAAAGGAAAAGTACTAAAAATTACGACACCTGTATGGCACTTTTTGGCCATTCTAACATTTCACACGTATTGTCACGTATAGGGTTTAGACCTAGAATTCACTCAGAATTGAGGTGTTGGGTATATTTTAGGAGTTACACGCAGAAATGTGTTATGTCACAATGCCCGCACACAGCCCCGCATCATTACATAACCCTACGTACTAGCAGCAGCAGGATCCTGCGTACTAGAGACCCGCGCGCAGCTGATTCTGCCACGCACGCAGCGGATCCTACCCTGCGCGCATCTGTACTACTGATCCCCGCGCCTGGATCAGTCGTGACTAATCTGACAACCAGGTACCACTCAGAAGAGCTACAACCTAGTTAGGGTTGCCTAGTATATGTAAAAAACGGACATATGCATTACTAATGATCTAAAAAGATAAAAACTTAAATAAAATGAATGAAAATTAAGTTTTAAACATTTTTTTAATAATAGATAAAAGATCAAGGACTACCACGTAAACCACGGATCTTGATCTTTGAAGACCACAAAACACTACAAGAAGTGTTCATAAAAATTATTAAAAATTATCTAAATGATCAGCAGATGACGAAAAATCAGTAAACATCCACATCTGCACGCTTTCAAGTAATATCAATAGTACAAATGAAGTATGAGTGCAGAATGATCAAATTTACGCCATAACAAATTAACAGATCCTGTGGCTAAAATAGTACAGGAATCCAGCAGATCTAAGGACAGCTGATTGACAGCACCAAGTAGACGTGCTAAACTTGCCCTGACTGGCTTGCCAGCTTCAGCCCACAAGCAGAAACCTCTCTACGTGCCCTGAGAAAGACCAAAATCACCTCAAAAAGGTATTTATACAGACCTCTTTGGATCTAATCAGTTAATCAGTTTAACCAGGAATTATTTATTATCAATCAAAAACCGTTTCATTGTTAATCAAGTGCTTATATGAAGATAAGCAAGTGATTTATGACTTAGTCTGCAGTGTTATTATTTTACCTTTATAACCAATCAGCCATTGAAGTTTAGTCGAGCAATCTACCCCATCTGCTCTGAAACCCTTCCAATTATTCCAGGATTTTCGTGGTAAAGTGCTCAGAGTGAGTGTTACCCTTCCTCTCTAGGCCTCTTGTGCTGTTAAGCCTGGCCATCAGTGGAATAAGTCCTTTATGAGGCATCCATATTTATTCCAAAGTTCTTAAAAACTTCCTAAGGAGGCCCCTTGAAGAGATGTTTCTAGTCTGTAAAGATCCCCAGTAGTATAATACTGTGGCCCCTCTTTTATATTATATTGAAAACCCTTTACTACCAAACCCAATAAACCTTGCAACTGCTCTTATTTTAGCTTCTAAGAGTTTATTATTGGAATAATAATTATTATTATCATTCCAGCATTTTTATCACTCTCTGTAGCTAAAGGACTCTAAGGTTCCTGGTATCAGAGAGCTGACATAACTCTTGAAATAAATATGATGCCTGGCCCCCCCCCAGAAAGGAATCCTCTTGATTCCCTTCACCATCCTAAAAAATGATACACACAAACAAAAGAAACTCTGCAACCCCTAGTGAGAACCCCCCTGTATCTGAGAATGAGAAAAATAAAAACTGAGACAAAGAATAACTAAAGGGACTCCAAACTCTGCAAATACATATTTCCTAAGGGACCAGGACCATTCCAGAAAAAGGCTTCTAAGACTAGACCTTCCACGCTGCTCTGGTGATCTGAGCTTCCCCATCCCCCCACAACTTGAAAGTTGACCCAAATGTTCATCCCTCCAAGGACTCCTCCTCTGAAGACTTCCCATCCTCTGCAGCCGGCTCACTTACGTTGGCCATCTCTTGATTTTCATCCCCTGAATATGCGGTTTCATCAAAATTGGTAGTTCCCCGCATGTGGAAATTCTTCATGTGATCCACTGCTGCCTTCCGCTTGAGCAGAGTGCCATCCAATTCCTCAAACTGATAAATCCCACCCTGAAACCGTTTAACAATTCAATAAGGGCCGTTCCAATGATCCGAAAAAAGCTTACCCAGTGCGTCTCCAAGCTCCCATTATTAAGCAGAACCAGGTTGCCTCTCCGCAAAGGGTCCCGCAAGAGATTGGCACAATGCTTGTCCCAGTACCAAACCAACTTAGCCTAAATGTCCCAAAGCCTCTTTGCCACCTTTGCCACCATCTCCTTCTGCCTGGGCCAAAACTAGATCCTCTGTGGTCTTAACCTTTCACCATTCAATAGCAAGGTAAGTAAAGGTTTTGATATCCACCAGAAGCACCGGCTGCCACCCATACAAAATCTTGTAAGGCAAATAACCTGTCCCCCGCTTGACCAATATCTGATCTTCAAAAAGCACAACAGGCAAGGTTTCCTGCCACTTATTCCTGTTCCTTCCACAGATATTGATCATTGCTTCCTTGATCAGCTGATGAACCCTTTCTATTCCCCCCACTCCCTCCAGATAATATTCCTTAACTTGCCCAAACTCTGCGCCACAAGATTCAACCAGCCTCTGAAGATCACCCCAAAACTCTGCCCCACTGTCCACAGTGATTAGCCGCAAACACCCAGAACAAGCAAACCAATCCTCCTCCAAAAAATTCCCCACCTTCTCTGCCAACAGCTTAACCAACGGACACGCCTCCACCCACCCCAAAAACTTCTCACAAGCCACAAGCAGATGTGGGAACTTTACTACCTTGATATGGACCACATCCAGAGAGACCCTTGCAAAAAGGCTGTCCTCACGTATTGGAATACCAAAATCCCTAGGTAATCTGGTACTCTGCCGCTGACAAGCTTTGCAACTCCGCACCCAATGTTGCACTTTTTGCCCAAGACTGGGCCACTAGAACCTGGTCTTGAATCTTCTCTGCATCTCTGCCTCTCCCCAATTTCCTCAGTCATTTTGAAGACTCTGCATAAAATCCTCCTGATCATCCTGCCTTGTGACCACAACCAAGGGCATTGGAAGTGCCCTTTTCCACAACTTCCCGTCCTGGAGAAAGAAAAGCTTAAACTTATGCCAAAAACATCTAACCTCCATTGCCAACAAACCTTCAGGAAAAAGAAGCATCCAAAGATACTTTTCCAATGCCTGAAACCTTCTGCACTGTTTCAGGGGATGTTTCCCAACCTCTGCAGCCCTTGCTGCCACCGTCAGAAGCTTCTTCTCCATGTCCAAATCCCCTTCTGCCGCGCGCTGGACCTCTGGATACCAAGACAAAGCATTGAGCATTGTAAACTCCTTCCCTGAAATGTGCCTGACTGTGAAATTGAACAATTGTAAGTATGCAATCCACTGTTTCATAGGAGCATTAGGCAAGTTTGGGTAATTAATCACCCTAGCCAGCGCTTCACCACCACCAGGAGTTCAAAATACACCCCCACAGCATATGCTGTAATCTACGCACAATCCTTGTCACCCCACACAACTTCAACTTGGGCTGCAAGTAACAAGATTTGTTAAGCTAAGAGACTCTTAGATTTTCAACAGATGAGGATATTTGAATTAGACTTTAATTTAACAGAGCGGATCAAGGGTAGATAAGGCAAGACCAGTTTCATGACTGAAGTCTTGCAGTAGCGGAGAGTGATAGATGGCCTACATAAGGCCTGAGTAAATGGTAATAGGAGGAAATTTACTTCTCAATGGAATACCTCAATAAAAGTTTAACCCAGATCACCAGGAGGGACCCAGCCACTATAGGTGGCTATTACTATGAGAGAATCATTCTTGATGGTTAAATTGCAAGGTCCTGGAAAAGACCAAATTAAATAGACAACTGGAGAGCCCCTTACAGGGGGCCTACTACTAGGGAGCCCCTCACAGGGGGCCTAATGCAGTAATGACGATAGTGGAGGACAGTGATAACTAATCAACCATGGCAGAAACATGAATCAGTGACAGGTTAAGTGAAATGTAATAATAAGTGAGGAGAGTGATGCTATGAGCAGAAAAACAATATCCAACAAGATTCTACCTCCAAAAAGTTTACCAACTCATAGAGTACTGGCCTTTCTTTCCCATCATCTTCTTGGGTCAGCACACCGCCTGTACCAAACTTTCTCAAGTCCACCACTAGCCGGATCCCTCCTTTTTTGTAGTCAAGGTCCTTCAACAGTATCTGCCACCCAAAGATCTCCTTCAACTCCCGGAATGCACAATTGCATTGCTCCATCCACACCCACTCTGCCCCCTTCCTAATAAGTTTCCACAATGTGCTAGCTATCTCTGCAAAACGCTCAATGAAAATCTGTACCCATCCACAAAGACCTAAAAACTGGAAAACGTGAGTAGCATTTGGCAAATTAAGCCATTCCAAAACTTTTTTAATTTTGGCCTTAGTGATTTTCCTCCCTTTTGAGGAAACCTTTTGGCCAAGGACTTTTAAGTCCAGAACACACACCTCAAAATTTTTACCGGAAATGGTCAAACATGCTTCCTCAATCCGGAAAAGGATTCTCTCCAAAGTCTGCGCATACTCCCAGACAAACCACCTGATTCCAATATTTCCTGCAATATTTTCTCTGCCGTAATCTCTCCGTGGCTCCTTGATGCCTGTGTCATCAATGAATATCTGTAATGTTTCTGGAACATCATCTACCACTGGTAAACCGCTACAAAACTAGTTGCCCCCTGCTGAAGCCGCATTAACTGAAGTTGTACCAACCGTGTTTCAAACTCTGTCATTGGACAAGACTCCGGATGTAGCTCCCACTGATTGTACCCCCCCCATGATGTCTACTAACCCATAGCAGACTCTTCTGGTCATATTCTCCACAAACTCCTCCACCTGCGGAGGCAACCCCGCCTCTCTGATTGTGACCAAGTTTAACCTCTGCAGGTTGTGGACAATCCGCAAACTCTTCCCGTCCTGCTTTAGTACTGCAAAAGTGGGACTAAAATAACTAGAAAGAGAAGGCTTGTACAGACCTATCTGCAAATGCTCCTGCACCAACTCCGTAAACTGATCCCTAACCGCTATGGGAATAGGAATGGGTTTGATCTTCCAAGGGTTGTGGGGCACCGTAGGTATCTGGTAGGGGTCCGCAATCTCATTCCTGAGTAACCCCCGCTCTTCCAGACTAAAGGATAGCGCCTTCCTCTGCATGAAAATCACTGCCTTGAGTAATTGTACTTTCTCCTCTTGGAACCACCCCTCTGGCCCAAAGCTTAGTCCCGCCATCTGCTCCTCCGTCAAGCCCATTGGATCCTTCTCCAGGATTGCGGGTGTCAAAGGCAACTCATAAGGGTCCTGTGACCAACAGATAGGTTGCATTGGTTTATTGAGTTCCTGCGGCATTGGCTTGTTCTGAAGTCAGACCTTCATAGCAACTGGTTTGTATTTGCTACCAAAGACCCGCACCTCAACCAACTTCAATCCCTTGGTTTTCTTCTCTATTTTTAATCCTCAACCTACAACAAAATCTGGTTTTCTCACAATTTTGGCACAAGGGTAGCTGCTTGTGCTGACACCGATTGGAGGCGCATACAAGGAAGGACTCACTTTTGGTCCTATCCCTGCTCCCATTATTTTTGTGCCAACTCCCACTCTTCTCCATACTGCCCAAAGCATGTTGGACCATGCTACAGGGGTTCCTCCTTCCTGCTCCTCACCTGTAAACCCTCTGCAGAAGGCTGGAGCCTTCCCCGCACAGGCCACATGGCTGAAATTTAAAAATCCTCCGCCAAATCATTGTGGTTGCCTTCTGAAAGAGGGCAGGCCTTCCAATGTTCCCATACGCCACATTCAGGCCAACAGATGGTTTTCTAAAAAAATTTTCCCAAGGTGTCCGCAACAGTAAGGAGTTCCTCCCTTGTATCCAGACAGAATCCAAGAGATTCCTGGAAGGAAAAAAGGAACAGCCTACCAAGTATGACCTCCAACCCGCTTACTACCAAATACAACAGCGGAGCTGATACCTTTGCCACTTCTGTCATTTCCTTCTCCACCACCTCTTTTACCACGCATTCAAACCCTCCCAAATTCTGCAACCCAATGTTTGCCTTGTGTTGGACCAATCCCACGTTGTTTGCTGATTTCAATGGAAGGATGTTTACCATTGAACCGCTATCAATCATTTCCCAACACTTTTTTCCTCCAATCCACATTTCTACATATCCCAAAGGGCAAATCATAGCACCGCTAACTCCTAAACCTTCTTCCCCCATGTTGAGAGAACCAACCTTTCCCTCTTCTCTGGGTTTTGGGTTGTTGTCTTTATTCCCCAAAAATTTCTTGAAGATTGCAACCATCTCCTCCTCCATTACTGGTGAGATTGCCACTAGTTCTTTCAAAGTTAGGGAAACCGGGTGGTCTGTTCTGCAAATTCTCCTTGCTTCTTCTCCGGCCCTCCTGTGGGATCCCCTTGCTTTGACTACAACTGCCTGTTCCAGTGCTTTTGCAGGATTCAGACCATCAAGGTCCATTCTCTTTTGATTGGAGAGAACGGCTCCAGCCTCTGCAAAAACTTCCGGGGGTTCCCAAGTTAAAGGAAAAGTGTACCCTGCTGAAGTTTTAGCTTCCTTCTTCTCTACCTCCGCTTGAGCCAGATCTTGGGGCAAAGGTTGATCTGGCATATCCGGTATAGTTTCTCCTGAATGGTAAAAGCATTCCTTCCACCTGTCTTAACTATCTTGCTCTGTATGTCTGCACTCAGATCTTTACACAACCTTTCAAGATGGCTGTCTTCCCAGAAGTAATAGCATTGGAAGACGCAAGGCTTGCCTTTGTTCCTTGGCGTCCCCCTGGATGTCCCCTGAGTCAGCGCATTAGATTTTGTTTTTGGTGGTTCCAGGACTGTTGCATCTGGCTTTTCTATAGCTTTCTGCCAGAAAAGACGCATTTTGTTAAACATCTCTGTCATTTCAGCAGTTTCCTTTGGTGTTACTGGCCCTTTTACCCTTTTCACCTGCAAATCCTTCTTCTCCAAACCCTTTGGGTCTTCCTCCAGAAGTTATTCTAATTCCAACTTGCCTAAAACCACTGCGTGGATTTCCTTCATGTCCGGAAGTAGGGTTACCCCTCCGTCCTGCAACCTACAAATTAATCCTCTGTTGTAAAGCTTTCTGTGGACCCATCCATGCAACTCAAAGCCAAGCCCCCGCATAAAAGTCCTTGTGAAAGAGCCAGTATGCACCACCAAAATTTTGTTGCAGACAAGGTACTTCAAAATGCAATCAAATAAGGAACAATACACACCAAAAAACTTCCTCAAGGAAGCACCTCCTTCCTTTGCCGTTTTGTTTGCAAGACATTCAAGATCCACTTCTTGGAACCTCTGCTCCCATGATCCCCATTTTTCCACTATTTTCCCCCGCAACTTTTCCCAATTTTGTTCTCCATAACCCTCCATATCCTCCACATCCCGCAGATCCTCCTCATCCGGAATGAAGTTGACTATTTGCCTGACCTGGTTGAAATCATTTGCGCCTTTGCTGTTGGCCCCGTTCTCAAACCGTTCCATAAATTGGTAAACATCCTGCGGACAAAACCTAACTGTGGGGTAGTCCCTTGGCCTTATTTTTACTCTTCTGCTCTGGCATCTCCAGTGCTGCATACGTTGATTGTCCCCCTGTGGCCACTCTTGGCGGCGGCCCTGCTGGACTGGCTTTCTGACAAGGAGCGCTACTGGTTGCCTGTTGTTGAGTTGGAAGTGAGTTGACCAAACCAATTTTAAAATCCCCCACCACTTGGATGGAGAAGAAAGAATAAGAACCAAAAAAAATTATATCTCCCCAGACGGTACCAGGTATTATAACAGAGAAAGTGTCAGCTTGCTAATATTGCAGAGCAAGCTGCAAAAGTAACACAAATAACATAAAATATAAATATTAAATTTAAATATTAAATTTAACTTAAGAAGTAGTAGTAAATCCATAAATATTATTGCAGAAATGTATTCTCCATCAAAAATTAGGTAAGGTCACTCACTGACCCCCCCCTTGAAATCCAACTCCTTATATTTTTAATAATTAAAAATAGAAATGACCAAAATACCACGGCACCACTATGAGACCTTTTTTGGACAATTAAATATTTCACACATATGTCACGTAGAGTTTTCACACCTAAAATTTAGTCAGAATTGAGGTGTTGTGTATATTTTAGGAGTTACACATTGAAATGTGTTGTGTCACAATTCCCACAAGCAGCTGCCGCAACCAATACACCAGCGCGCGGCTGAGCAGCAGAAATTCAACCCTGTCAGGGTACCCTGACAAGCCGTTTACGCAGCCCTGGGAATCTGACAAGTACGCAGCCACAGGACAAAGGGTGACAGGCCACCTGAGAAGCTCAGGTACCACGTAAATGTGCTACAGCCTAGACAGGGACATTCCAAATATTTAATAAATGTCCCTGTGGATAATAGATATTCTAAGAATACATAAAATTATATAAAAATTCTTAAATAATCTTTATACATATTTTTTATAAAATATAATTAAAAATACCAAAAATTTCAAAAACAAGATAGCTACTATTTGTAAAAATATATTAAAATACTTTGATGTACAATTGTGAGAACTTCAAGACATCAGTATTTTTGTGACATACTAAGGGAACTGATTATGTAAAAGTATTACATTAATTCTTATAACTTATATTTTTAATTAATTATTTCAAGTAAATCAAATGGATTTTCAAAATAAGGAGTAAAATCAATATCATGATTTTACTCCAATCAGTTAATACATAATCAGAACCCACTTGAAATCAGATTACCCGTAGAAATTTCTATTAAGAGAATCATTAACATCCTGGTAATATTTACTAAATATAATTACTTAAATAATAGATGATATGGATAAATTAGTGTTATTCACACGTCCAAATATCATTTAAAAAGGTAGAATAATTCCCATACCCTGTGGAATTAGATGCTACCAGTGCTAAAGAACCAAGAACACGTGACAGGCTACCACCGGATACCCTGATAGCCTTATCATCCGTCCCTTTGAGCCCCTGTATCCCCCAGAAGGACAATATTGGGACCCAGAAAGCTATAAATAAGGAGCTCTTTTGAGGATATTGATACCCAAAAACCCAGTTATATTTATATCCAGACACCATGCCAAGGTAGTCAAATACTTATAAGAGATAAGTAAGTGATTTATGGCTTTAGTCTGATTAATAATGTCCGTCCCCAACCCTTTTATCAATTTAAACTTCTGAACAACCTTTTTAACCCCATTAATAGGTTTAAACCATCAGTACACATCCCAAACAGGTACCCAAAGGATTTAATAATATACCAGTGAGTCTTATTATCCTTTTTCTGTTGTGGAATCTTTGGCTAAAAGGCCCTGTAACACCACCATATATTTTATATATATATTATCTTTGGGCAATATATCCTTTAAGAATATAAATTAAAGGTTCCAAAGTAACCAGGTATATGTGTTTTCAAAGTGAATTCCCTGAAGAGAGGTGTTAAATATCCCCAATATTATTGTGGACCCTCTATTAACTTATTTAATAATCAATTCATTGATATTGATTTATAATATTGAACCATAACCAAACCAATCCAACCTTGCAATAGCTTTATCCAAACATTTTATGGATTTTTGCTGCATTTATTGAATTATATATTTATTATTTATTCTATCACCTCTGGCAGCTACAGGAAAGCAAGTGTCTTGGAATCCAGGAGGTTGACAGGAAGTACTTTCCCGTCAAGACCCCCAATTTGTGTAAAGAGGTTGTGTGTTTTGTAAATTCTCCGCAACAATATATTATTCTATGCAACAATATTGCTCCAAGTTCTAGAAAGCCTGTCGAGTTGACAGAATCAAAAGTGGCCAGCACCTCCTGCGTAGTCGCGGCACTTCCAGTGTCAATACTTCAAATTCAGTTTTTCCTCTCCTATCTTCACTCCATGGTCTCTGCGCCGACTTCTCCTATCATTATTACCTTTCCTCCCTTCATTCCATCATCATCTCCTTTCCTACGGTCATTCCATCATCATTACCTTTCCTTCCTCCATTCCCTCACCCCTTCTCCGACCTCTCCTCTTCATACTTTCCTCCCGCGATCAACCAACTTCTTCATCCCTTCCTCCCATCATCATTTCCTCATCTCCTCAATTCCTCACTGCGTTCAACCCCTTAATTAATCCTCCTTCCATCTTCATCTTGCTCCATCATTCTTCACATCTACCTCCGCTCCTCACTCCCCTTCCTTCAATCCTCCCATCAAATTCTTGCCATCCAATCATCACTGTCACCGTTGATCTCAACCTCCGCTGCCTCCTGCCATCTTTTGATACAACAACAAGCATCAATCTCCCGCCTTCATTCCAAGACTTCTGTCAACTCCTTGATTCTGTCCAGCTGTGAGGCCACTTCTTTCTATGACTCTCACGACACCAATCCAACGTTCATGTCCAATCATTTGTGTCATTTTCATCTTATGCTTATTTTGATTGTCCCTCCTTTGCGCTAGCTTCTTCCTTCTTTGTTTCTGTTGGTCTTTGTTTTGAAATACATGAATCTAAGTTTTCAAAGCCCACTAGCCCTTGAGTCACACTCCTGTAGCTCTGCAATTCCTAATCAAACTCTGCTTCCGCATCCAAGCTGGAAGCCACTAAAGCTGACTTGCAATGAAATAATACTAAATAAACAAGACAGACTCCCCAACAAGCTCTGCACTTGGACTATTTCCCTAAATATTACCTCCAAGAACTCTTGCTGGTAATTAAACTCCAAAGTAACAGAGGAAAAAGAATCTAACTATAATTGGCTGTAAAAATATACTCCTTTACTCCAATATTTGTTAATAATCCAATGTTCTCCTGTAATAATCCTGATAATTATGATGTTCCCCCTTCATACAAAAACAAAAGCTTCCTTATATATACAACATAAAGAATGCAAGCCACAAATTAAAGACCCCTTTTGTCTGCGTGCATTCCACACTGAACCTCCTTAGCTACTCCAAAAAAGGAACATGAACTGCTAATGAAAGACTCCTTTTCCCACCGCCTCTGTGCGTTTGCACTGATCCTCCTTACTAATAGTTCAATCCTTACCCAATCCAATGATTTTCAGTTGATTCAATGATCCTGTTGCCAATTCCCCCTAACAGTTGAGTTGCACCAATGCATAACTAACAACAGATCCTCACCAATCTTACCTAGCAGATCACTCCCAATCCCACATGAGGCATAACTACAAATCCCCAAAAAACCACTTGCTGCCTCCTCAACTTTAGCGTTCATTGCCCCACAGCTCTGCAACGTCAGTGCATATCCCATAATTGGACTAATCCGTACTAATTAGCTTTTATCACTTGCTTCCGCGTTACTAAACCCACAGCCGCAGAGGGAAAGTTATGTTTGACCAGGCAATGTCCGCAAAAGGAAAAAACTCCGGCCCATTCTTGTCATTTTGCATGAAAAAAGCGCGCGCTGCACCAATGCTGAGCCCTTAGCCAATGCACTTTGGAATAGAAAGTGCGCCAACACGCTTTTCTGAGCCCATTTTCCTGCGGACTTCCAACCACCAATGAGCTGCTCCCAGTCAAATTTCCAGTGCTGAGCCCACTTTCCTCCATGTCTATAAATAACCACCACAAATTTCAACAGATGAGGAGCAAGGGGGAACCCCAATGGCACAATGAAGTTTTCTTTGGAAGGAATGAAGGAGAGCGGGAATAGTTGTAGCTGTGATGGGAGAAGGGATAGGATCAAAAGTGAGTCCTTCCTTGTATGGGCCTCCAATGGGTGTTAGTAAAAGCATCTACCCTTGTGCCACAATTTTAAGCAACTGGGATTTTGTTTCAGGCCAAAAATTACAAGTGGAAGAGACAACCAAAGGATCAAAGTTGATTGAGGCGTGGACTTTTGGTGGAAAGTACAAACCAGTTGCCAAGAAAGTAAAACCACAGAACAAGCCAATGCCGCAGGACCTCAACAAACCAATAAGGCCAATAAGCTGGTTGTGGGAGCCATATGAGTTTCTGCTGATGCCCACAATTCTGAAGGAGTATTTTGCAGGCATAACAGAGGAAAAGATGGCGGAACTCAACTTTTGGCCAGAGGGGTGGTTGCAAGAGGAGGAAGTGCAGTTGCTGAAAGCAGTAATTGTCATGTGGAGGAAGGCGCTGTCTTTTTGTCCAGAGGGGCGGGGTTTTCTCAAATGCAAGATTGCGGACCCCTACCAGATACCAACAGTACCTCACAACCCTTGGAAAATTAAACCCATTCCTATTCCAGTGGATGTTAGGGATCAGTTTACGGAGTTGGTGGGGGACCAATTGCAGATGGGTCTGTACAAGCCTTCTTTTTCTAGCTATTCTAGTCCAATTTTTGTGGTACTGAAACAGGAAAGAAAGAGTCTGCGGATTGTCCACAACCTGCAAAAATTGAACTCAGTCACTATCCAAAACGCTGGGTTGCCTCCGCAGGTGGAGGAGTTTGTGGAGAATATGACGGGGAGAGTCTTCTATGGGTTGGTAGACGTGATGGGGGGTAAAACCAGTGGGAGCTAAATCCAGAATCCCACCCAATGAAGGTGTTTGAGATGTGGATGTGGCAACTTCAGTTGACCCGGCTTCCACAGGGTACAACTAATTTGGTTGCAGTTTACCAGGCAAAAATGAAGTGGATTTTGCAGGATGATGTTCCAGAAATGGTGCAGATATTCATTGATTATGTGGGTATCAAGGGGCCACAGAGAAACTACTGCGGGGAGACCATTGTGGGTAACTCAGGGATCAGGCAGTTTGTTTGGGAATACGCACAGACTATGGAGAGGATCCTGTTCCTGGTTGAGGAAGTGGGATTGAACATCTTGGTTAAAAAGTTTGTGGTATGTGTTCCAGCCTTGGAGGTTCTTGGTCACAAAGTTTCTGCAAAAGGGAGAAAGATCACTAATGCCAAAGTCAAAAAAGTTCTGGAGTGGCCTAATCTGCGGAATGCTACTCAAGTTTCCCAGTTTACAGGTCTATGCAGATTTTTGCGGATCTTCATTGAGCGGTTTGCAGAGATAGCAAGCCCATTGCAGAGGCTGATTTGGAAAGGTTCCAAGTGGAATTGGACGGAGGAATGTGATTGCGCGTTCCAGGAGTTGCAGGAGATTGTTGGGCAGGGGGTACTCTTGAAGTACATGGATTACAACAGGGGGGGGATCCAGCTGGCGGTAGACTCTAGCAAGTTTGGTGCGGGCAGTGTGCTGACCCAGGAAGATGAAGGGAAAGACAGTCCAGTTCTCTATGAGTTGTTGACCTTTTTGGAGGTTGAAGCTTGGTACTTGCAGCCCAAGTTGGAGTTGTGCCTGGTAACAAGGATCATGCTGAGATTTCAGCATGTGCTGTGGGGGGTGACATTTGAACTCCTGGTAGATGTGGAGGCACTAGCTAGGATGATTAATTCCCCAACTTTGCCCAATGCTCCTATGACTTGGTGGATTGCATACTTACAGCTTTTCAATTTCTTGGTCAGGCACATTCCGGGGAAGGTGTTTATGATGCTGGATGCTTTATCATGGTATCTGGAGGTCTGGCGCATGGCAAAGGAGGATTTGGATGTGGGGAAAAGGCTTCTAATGGTGGCAGAAAAGGCTGCAGAGGTTGGTAAACCTCCCCTGAAGCAGTTTGGTAGGTTTCAGGAATTTGAGGAGTATTTTTGGACACTTCACTTTCCCAAAAGTTTGCCTCTGGCAGAGGTGAGGTGGGTTTGGAGGAATTTTCTGCATTTCTTCTGTCAGGATGGGAAGTTATGGAAGCGGGCACTTCCAGTACCCCTAGTTGT
The DNA here is from genome assembly GCA_025617555.3 of Puccinia polysora. Taxonomy (NCBI): domain Eukaryota; kingdom Fungi; phylum Basidiomycota; class Pucciniomycetes; order Pucciniales; family Pucciniaceae; genus Puccinia; species Puccinia polysora. The sequence continues at coordinate 30,125,441 of CM062632.1, read as the reverse complement.
GGTCACAAGGTGGGAAGATCAGGAGGAATTGTTGAGGAGCCTCCATGAGGACTTGGGGCACTGGGGGGAGGCAGAAAATTGGAGAAGGGTTAAGACCAGGTTCTGGTGGCCGGGTCTAGGACCTAAATTGCGGGATTGGGTGCGTAGTTTCAAGACTTGTCAGCAGCAGAGTCCCAGGTTTCCTTGGGAGGTGGGTATTCCAATTGGAGAGGATGCTCTTTTTGGAAGGGTCTTTCTGGACTTGGTCCATCTCAAGGCGGGGAAGTTTCTGTATCTACTTTTGGCTTGGGATGACTTTTTGGGATGGGTGGAGGCACATTCATTGGTTAAATTCTTGGAGGAGAAAGTTGGATGGTTTTTGGAGGAGGATTGGTTTGCCCGTTTTTGGTGTTTGCAGCTCATCACGGTGGACGGCGGAGCGGAGTTTTGGGGTGATCTTTGGAAGCTGGTTGAATCTTGTAGTGCAAATTTGGGCAGGTTACAGATTATTATCCAGAGGGAGCTGGGGCAATAGAGGGAGGGCATCAGCCAATTAAGGAAGCAATTTTCAAGATCTGCGGAAACAACAGGAAGAAGTGGCAAGAAAACTTGCCAGTTGTGTTGTTTGCAGATTGGATATCAGTCAAGCGGGGTAAGGGGTATCTGCCTTACAAACTTTTTTACGGGTGGCAGCAGGCGCTTCCAGTAGATATTGAAGCCCTCACTTATCTTGCTATCAACTGGTGGAAGGTTTAAATCACAGAGGACTTATTTGTGGTGCAGGTGGAGCAACTCTTGCAGAGGAAGGAAATGCTGGCAAAGGTGGCAAAGAGGCTGCAGGACAGTTGGGCTAAGTTGGTCCGGTACTCGGACAAGTGTTGTGCCAATTGCTTGCGGGACCCATTGCAGAAGGGCAATCTTTTTCTGCTTTCCAATTGCGTTTTGGATATGCAGTGTGGTAGGCTTTTTGTGGATTGCTGGAACGGCCCTTACCGGATCATAATTCAGTTTCCTGGCGGAATTTATTGGTTGGAGGAGTTGGATGGCACTCCACTTAAGCTGAAGGCAGCGGTGGCTCATGTGAATAATTTCCACATGGGGGGAACTACAGATTCTGAAAAAACTGCTGTTTTGGGGAACAAGGATCAATAAATGGATAATGTGGAGGAGCTGGCTGTGGAGGAAAAGGAATTTGTGGAGGGAAAGTCCTTGGAGAAATTAATTTTGGATCAATGTTCAAGCTGTGGGGGTATAAGTCAAAGGGAAAGCTCAGATCACCAGAGCATCCTGGAAGGTCTAATCTCCAGAGGCCTTTGTCTGGGGTGGTCCAGATCCCTTAGGTCATGTGTTATTTGTGGAGTTTTTGAAGTTTCCTTGTCTCCTTTGGTTTGAAGAGTCCGTTCAGTATGATTAGTCTTTTAGTTTTCAGAGTCTTTTTATTATGATTATTTTTCTTTTAGGCTTAAGGAGTTTTTGTTCTGGGGTTCTTTCTCAGGTTTGGGGTCTCATTTTTGTCCCACTCTCAGATTTGAGGGATTCTCACTATAGGATTGCGGAGTCTTTTCTTTTGTGTGTGTGTTTGTGTGTGTCTTTTTGTAGGATGGCGCAGGGAATCAAGCAGATTCCTTTTTGGGGTGGGCCAGGCATCATTTTTATCTCAAGAACTGTATATACAAGATGCAGGGAGCATGGAAAAAATTTAAATTTTTTTAGGTATTCTTTTTATAGTATCCTATTTATATATATTTTAGTTTTTATAGTAGATGGGGAAAAATCTAAGGAAGGAAGATGGCAGGGAGGAGCCTGTGGCAGAGCTCACAACCAGCACAATGATGGGCTCGGAGAAGCTTGCAATGCTCCACAGCTGGGATCCCAACCAATTGTTGGAGGATGGCCAGTATTTTCTTGTCCAATTTGCAGAGGTACCGTTCAATTTTGGCTTCCTCAATCCCTCAACAGCATTCTTCATTGTTCCTTTGGATGACCTCATGGTACAGAGAGACCAGGAAGAATCAGGTCAACCAAGATGGGCAAGAGTTGGAGGATTGGAGAGAAGGTCAAGGCAAGGGAGTCCAGATCAGAGAATAAGAACACAGAGATATTTGGACCAGTAATGGAGGCAACAGTGACTCAGTGGTAGGCGCAGGAGCTGTTTGGAGTTTCTTTTGAGGTGAGTAAAAAAAAGAAAAAGAAAACTTACAGGGTATGGGTGGAAAATTGGAGCTGAACACAATAGCCAAGTGCAGGGACTCAACCTCTGCATGAGGAGTCGTGGTTGGGGGAGATGTGGTTGGTGTGGTGGGTGCCAGAGGGGTAGGAGAGGGAGGTCAGAAGAGGGGAATGTTGGGCCCAACCAGAGGAGGTATTTGAGGCGTGGCCACAAAAACAAATATGGGAGCCATGTTGAGCCTGCGCAGAACTTGGCAGATTCCAACATTCAGGTTATGGGGGAAGCCCCAGGCTTGAGTGGCATCTCCCCAGGCAGTGGAAGTAGCAAAATCCATGCGTTGAGGAGGGGGAGAGAGTTGTTCTGTGTCCTCCCCAACAGGTGACAAAGAGGCAGAGCAATCAGGCTCTGGAATTCAGGTTTCCATTTCAATTGGCTCATCATCATCATCCACAAAGTTGGCCATTGGGCCACAACAACAACATTAGCGGCAGGGACCAGAGGTGGAGCAAGGACAAGGAAGAGGACAAGTCCGCAAGGAACCAAGGTTTGGGTCAACAAAAAAACACCCGCGGTAGCCTAGAGGAATGGCAATGCAGGCCGTACAACTGTCAGTGCGGGTGCACACTCTCCCTGTTTTTGAACAATATTTGCACAATTCAATGATGAAGAATTTTTTTTTTGGGCGGGTCTTGGTTGAAGTTTAGGAGTTAGGGGGGTGGGGTATTCAAAAGGTTTGTAAATTGTTATGGAGAATGGGAAGCCTGAGGACAGAATTCAAGTTGTTGGGGATGTGGTGATTATTTATAGACGCAAAGGTAAGTAGGCTCAGCACTGGACATTTGACTTGAAGCCGCTCAGCAGTGGTTGGAAGTCCGCATCACAATAGGCTTGGAAAAGTGCATTGGCAGACTGTCTAATCTGGAGTAGGAAATTCAAGGCTCAGCATTGGTGTGGCGCCTTCTTTCTCCGGCACAATGACAGGGATGGGCCTTATTTTTTGCCTTTTTTGGACAAAAAACATGGTCAAATGTATCTACCCCTCTGCAACTATGGATTTGCCAGTGCAAAAGCAAGTTGTCAGCTTGCTACTATGTGAAGAGCAACCTGTCATAGCAACACAAAACTATAAAAAATAAGAATATCCAAATTAACAAAAGAAGGAGTGAGAAATCCATAAGTATTATTGAAGAAATGGATTCCCACCCAAAATTAGGTAGGGTCACTCACTGACTCCACCCTTGAAATCCAAGTCCTTACATTTTTAAAATAATTAAAAAGAAAAGTACTAAAAATTAAAACACCAGTATGGCACCTTTTTGCCATTTTAACATTTCACACGTGTTGTCAGGTATAGAGTTTACACCTAAAATTCACTCAGAATTAAGGTGTTGTGAATATTTTAGGAGTTACACGCGGAAATGTGTTATGTCACAATTCCCGCGCGCAGCCCCGCATCATTACATACCCCTAAGTACTCATAGTAGAAGTTTCCCGCGTACTAGAGACCTGCGCGCAGCTAATTCTGCCACACACGCAGCAGATCCCACCCCGCGCGCATCTGAACTGACTGATCCCCCGTCTGGATCCGTTGTGACTAATCTGACAACCAGGTACCGCTCAAAAGAGCTACAACCTAATTAGGGTTGCCTGGAATATGTAACAAGTTGACATATGCATTATTAATAATATAAAAAGAGAAAAACTTAATTAAAATTAATAAAAATTAAGTTTAGAACATTTTTCAATAATAAATTAAAAATCAAGGAGTACCACGTAAATCATTGACTCTGATCTTTGAAGACCACAAAACACTACAAGGAGTGTTCATAAAAACTATTAAAAACTTTCTACGTGATCAGCAGATGATTTAAAATCAGTAAATGTCCACACCTGTTCACTTACAAGCAATACTAATAGTACAAATGAAGGATGAGTTCAGAATGATCAAATTTAGGCCATAATAGATTAATAGATCCTGTGGCTAAAATAGTACAGAAATACAGCAGATCTAAGGTCAGCTGATTAAAAGCACCAAGTGGACGTGATAAACTTGCTCTGACTGGCTTGACAGCCTCAGCCCATGAGCAGAACTCTCTCTACGCGCCCTGAGAAGCTCAAAATCACCCCAAAAAGGTATTCATACAGACCTCTTTGGATCCATTATTACCTCATCAGTTTACCAGAAATTATTATTATCAATCAGAAACCGTGTCATTGTTAGTCAAGTGCTTATGAAGAATCTAAGCAAGTGATTTATGACCAAGTCTGTAGTATTATTATTCATTTCTCAATACCAATCAACCCTTGAAGTTTAGTCAGGCAATCCACCCCATCTGCTCTGAAACCCTTCCTATTATTGCAGGATTTTCGTGGTAAAGTGCTCAGAGTGAGTGTTTCCCTTCCTTTCTATGCCATTGTGCTTTTATGCCTGGCCATTAGTGGAATAAGCCCTTTCTAAGGCACCCATCTTCATTCCAAGGCTCTTAAACTGCCTAAGGAGGCCCTATGAAGAGAGGTTGCTTTGTCTGTAAAGACCCCCAGTATTATAATACTGTGGCCCATCTTTTATATAAATATTGGAAACATTTTATTACCAAACCAATTAAACCTTGCAACTGCTCTTATTTCATTATTTATTTGAGCCTCTAAGTGTTCATTTTTGGAATAATTATTATTATTATTCCAGTTTTTTTACCACTCTCTGTAGCTAAAGGACTGCAAGGTTCCTAATATCAGAGAGCTGAAAACTGGGGGTCTGGCCGGGAAATATCCTTAAAAAATTAATCTTTGATTATTTATTCCTTGGACCAGTCTATTTTTCTTCAAAATAAGTTAAAATACTTATAATATATATTTTTGATCCTTTGTCTCTCTAGTGGATCTTACAATCATTGGAAAATTTATCAATTATTATTTGAACCTTCTTAAAAAGAAAAAAGAAGAAAAAATCCATAACTTTGTCCCTGTTATTATAACTCCTGAGCACAAACAAGAGAAATTTCTTTATTATAAACAGCAGGTTATAAAGGACAAATAACTTGAGCTTGAAAGAATTATTAATTTCAATTCTTTATTAAGGCAACATAAGGAGTGGAAAATTTATCAAAGGAAGCTTTATATTTATAAACTAAATAATCCTGAAGATAAAGAAAAATTCAAAACTAATAAAAGTGATTATTTTCCTAAAAGCATCATCTTGCCACGTAAAAACACGAAAAAATATTAAACTTATATTTTTTTGTCTTCATCCATCTCAGTTGATTTGGTTCTTTGTGATCTCATTGAACAGGACCCCCTAGAGGACATCCCAGACAGTGTACCCTTGGACTTACCCTTGGATTTAGCCCAGGATCTGATTGGAACTCACTCAGACCCCGTTGGAATACCCCCCAAGGACAGTTGTGATCCCAACCAAGTGTTGGTACCCTTGAATTTAACTTCAAGTGATTCAAAATATATATAAAAAATTATCAAAAATATAAATACACAAAAAATATTATTCTTTATATTTTTAAGTCTTTTCTCAAAAGTTTTGACAAAAGACTTACTCATTTATTTTGGTGCTATGTACCAAAACAGGGGCAACACCCGTGCAACAGGTAGAGCCCCATTGTATGGATCTCTGCCCAGAGGAACCTGTACACGCAAGGACTCCAGTTTCAAGAGCAATGAGAGGGTTCAAACCTGTGACCATAGCCTCATGCAGGACAATGACGGCGACGACAAAGGCCTCCAACTCAACCAACAGACGGTTGGAGAAGAACCCTCTTCCCAATGTGTTATCCCAGGAGGATACCGGTCCTCCTATGCCACCCCAGCTGGACTCAACCAAGGAGGAAAGAGTCAAGGTATTAGTGAAAGAACACATGAGCTATTGGTAACAATTCAAACTGGCTCAGACCCAGGAGGATCAGCCAGGTATGAGAAAAGCTATTTCTCTGGAAAAGAAATCTCAGATTTCTCTGCAAAATTTGATCCCAAAGAAAGAGGTAGAAGGCTAGTTGCAGAACTGGAATCCTTGGGATCAGTTAGCTTCCTTATAGGGAAAGGACTTCAAAAAGAAGAGGTCCTCAGCCCATCAGAAGTGAAGAAACCCAAAGGATTGGGAAAGCATAATATCCCTAGCCCAGAAGTGGAAAAAGGTGTACCACAATTAGATGTAGAAGCTCTTAATAGCTTTTCTGTAAATGTGTCTCACAATTTTACGGTTATCAGCCAGTTTTTTGACAAAGTTTATCAACAATTGGACAAATTGAGTCTGAGTATTTTCAGGGTGATTGATACCCAGTCTCAGATTATGAGAATTGATGAGTTAGAAATACAACAAATCGAGGATAGTATAAAATCTAGTAAGTTGGACCTGATGAAACATATTGATGATAACCAATCAATTCTTCAGGAAGATATTCTTGCAACCATGAAACAGCTTAAGGAAGAAGTTAAGAAAACTAGTCCTACTCCTTCAGCTCACCTGATTAACAAAATCAATTTACTAAACAACAAACTTGATTTGGAGGTATTGATTAAGAATGATCTCAGAGATCTTAAAGTCAATTCTACTTACTCCCCAGTAATTGACCTGGAAGAAACTAGACCTGCTAGGTTTGCCAGTACTCCTAGTGTTCCTGCCAGAACTAGGACAACTAGGGATGAATCTTTTAGGCCCAGTCCTACTCCTGAAATAGAACAGGCTTTGCAGTTACTCCCTCCCATTACAGAATGGTCTAAATTCTCAGGAGAAGGAGAATACAACCATGTCAGTTTCATTAAATTTATTGATTATACCCTTGCTTCTTATGAACTCCCTGATACAATAGTTGTGGTAAGATTTCCCAGACTATTTGAAGGAATGGCTCTTGATTTTTTTATCAATAAAAGGGAAGAAGTTGGATCTTTATCCTGCAGTTCTTGGAAAGAATTGATCAAAGTACAATTTGGTACTAGGATTTGGAAAAGAAAGATGATGAAAACTTTTGAAACCTCCCAGTTTGATCCATCCAAGGACAAACCTCATAAGTGGTGCTTAGACCAGAAAAGGAGGTTAGACTTTTTTTACCCGGATGCTGATAAAGAAGAAGTCAATGAAATACTTCTCAACTTATTTCCCGGACAAATCAACCACAGTGTAAGGTGCAGAATGCCTATGGATTCTGATCTTTCTACCTTTAAAGGTGTGTTGGAAGAGACTATTGATATGAACAGTCTAGATAAGAGAGTCAACAGACTCCCCAGGGAACAAAATACTAGGAACAGGGAAGAGTATACTGCCAAAACTAAGGAACCCCCTGCCACTAATACATCTAGCTTGGAGGTCAAGAAGACTCCAGATTCAAAGGAAAAAGTATGTTGGAACTGTAACCAAACAGGACATGTAAAACCTGACTGCCATCTACCTAGGAAAAGGATTAATCCTATTGAAGGAGGAGAGTATGATAATCCTGACTCTCACCTAGATGATACTGATGGATCACTTTCTGAGTGTGATTTGATGATCACTAACCCCCTCAATTTTATTGAAGGAAGTATTGAGTCTTCTCTGGACATAAATTCTGTTAATGAGGATTCTAACTTACCTCAAAAATGGAATCCCAAATGAAGATTCACCACATCTCTGAGGCTAAGGCCTTCACTCTAAAACCTTCTGCCAGTAAAAGTTACACTTCAGGCAAAAAATGCTATGCTACTGGTTTAATCCAAGGTTCCCCTGTTCAGTTACTTCTAGACAGTGGAGCCTTTTGCTCTTGTGTTGGTTCAACTTATTTAGAGAAACAAGACTCAAAATAGAAACTGAACTTATTACCAGTACCTCAGGCTAAGTTCAGCAGTTGTAATTCTTCTCTCAATGCTGTTGGAGTATGGTCCTCTGATATCATACTCCCTCACTCTAAAGGATCACTCAAACAGAACATTGAATTTGTAGTGCTCCAAAATGGAGTATGTGATTACTTTATCCTTTGTAATGATTCTCTTTGCTTTTATGGTATAGATGTATTCCAAAGCAAGGGTAGATACTTCACCATAGGGGGAGACTGGAACAAGAATTTTCAAATATGCCATGTCAATGCTCAAACTTCTGATTCAACTTATGAAAAACACTTAGAGAGTTTCAATCAGGAATACTTCTCTAAAGCAGCTTTGAATCCCCTGCTCAATGAATAACAAAGACGGGAAATCCTACAAGTATGCTTTGCAAATCAGAATTCTTTCTGTACCAAGGATCACCCCATTGGTAACATCAAAGGACATGATATGATTCTGACTCTAACCATTAAGCCTCCTTACCCACTTAACCTCAGGATACCTGCTTACCCTTCTAGTCTAAAATCTAGAGCTCCTCTGAAAACTTATATTCAAGATTTGGTTGATCTACAATTCTTAAAAAAAGTATGACACAATGAACAAGTAGATATCACTACTCCAGTAATTATAGCTTGGCATAATGATAATTCAAGGATGGTTGGAGATTTCAGAATTCTGAACAACTACACCCAAGCTGATTATTATCCAATTCCATGGATTGACCATGCTCTGCATAACCTGTCAAAAGCTAAGTAAATCACTACCATGGACATGCTGAAAGATTTTCACCAAATACCTATCAGCCCTGATAGCTGGAAATTCATGAGAATTACCTGTCATTTGGAAATTTATGAGTATCTAAGGATGCCTTTCAGTATAAAAAATGCTCCTTCTCATTTTCAAAGGATGATGGACACAGTTCTAGGATTGTTCATCAGACAAGGATGGATGATGGTTTACATTGATGATGTTATCATTTACTCTGATGATTGGGATACCCACCTGGATAAAGTAAGATTAGTCCTCAAAACTATCTCTGCTGTGGGATCAAAAGTATCAATGAAAAAGTGTAACTTTGTTTATGGAGAACTGAAAGCCTTAGGACACATTGTCTCTTGACTAACCTTAGCTTCTGACCAAAACAAGATAGCAGCAGTAATGAATAGGCCAATGCCTCAGAATAAAACTGAACTCCTATCTTTTATTAGCTTCTGCAGCTACTATAGGAAGTACTTACCAAAGTTTGCTCTTCTAACCAAGTGTCTGTATGAAATCTGCAACAACACCACCTTGTTTAAAATGACTCATGAAAGAGTTAAGAATTATGAGGAACTCAAGATGGCCATGGCTTCAGCTTTGGTACTGATTCAGCCAGACTATTCTAAACCCTTCAAGCTCTATATAGATGCTAGTATGGACGGGCTAGGAGCTGCATTACACCAGGAATTCATAGAGGATGACAAACCAGTGGAAAAAACTATACTATTCATATCCAGACAAGTTAAGGATACTGAGAAAAGGTATGTTGCAAGCCAAATGGAATGCTTTTCTTTACTATGGGCTCTGGAGAAACTTCATTACTACTTGGAAGGCACCAAGTTTACTGATTACTGACTGCAATGCTTTCAGGACTTTTATGAACATGAAGACCCCTAGTAGGCACATGTTAAGATGGCAGATAGCCATACAACAGTACAGAGGTCAGATGACCATAGTTCACCAAGCTGGTGCTAAACACCAGAATGCTGATAGTTTGAGCAGGAATGCTTTACCCAATGACCCAAGTAACCCTGCTTATTATCCAGAGGATAATTATATCTTCCCTATCCTTAACATTAACATGTTGAACGTTGAAGCTCCTATAATGGGAATCCACATTTTTGAAATGGATGAATCCTTGTTCAACTCAATCAAAGAATCTTACAATTCTGGCATGAAAACTCTGATCACCATTATGGAAAGTACTTCTCCACCATTTGAATTGATCAATAGCCTACCTGAACCCCTCTTGAAACCATGCAAAGTGGGAAGGTTCACCATAAGGGATGGTCTAGTATACTACAGGCATCAACATTCAAGTGTTATAGTCTTAACTAAGGATGACCATATCCAACACATCCTGGCTGAATGCCATGATAACTGATCATCTGGTCATTTATCTGCTGATAGAACCTTAGATAAGTTTAAAAAAACTGCTTGGTGGATCAATTGGAGAGACGCCACTATCCATTATGTTACTAGTTGTGAAACTTGTCAGAAGTCCAACAGGACCACTGGGAAAAGTTTTGGTCTACTGCAAAAGATTGCTGAACCCAAGAAAAGATGGGAGATGATCAACATGGAATTTGTAACTGGACTACCACCAGGAGAAGCTGATTCCTACAACTCAGTCCTAGTCATTGTGGATAGGTTCTCCAAGAAAGCAAAGCTTCTACCTAATCATGCGGAAGACACTGCTATGGAATTTGCCCTATTATTTTGGAACAGACTCATTGCTAATGTTGGAGTTCCCAAGATCATTATCAGTGACAGAGATCCTAAATTCACCTCTGAGTTCTGGAGAAATCTTCATGACATTCTGGGAACCACCTTAGCTTTCTATACAGCTTATCACCCTCAGACGGATGGCTTAGCTGAAAGAATGATTCAGACCCTGGAAGACATGCTCAGGAGATTCTGTGGCTTTGGACTAGAATACAAGAATTCTGATGGTTATTGCCACAATTGGGTTAGCCTTTTACCCGCACTAGAGATTTCCTACAACAGTAGCAAGCACTCTACCACTAAGGAAGCACCCTACATACTGGAAAGAGGATGGATTCCCAAATTAACCAAGGATAACCTTAATCACCAGCTAACAAATATTCACCCTACATCACTTGATTTCAAAAACATGATAGATGTAGCCAATAAACATTCTGTTAAGTGTGTCCAGGATGCTGTGGAGTATAACCAACAAAGGTGGGATAAAACCCATAAGGAGCCTGATTTCAAGATTGGTGATCAAGTCTTGATCTCTACCACAAACTTCACCAACTTAGCTGGAAATAGAAAGCTTAGACCAGCTTTTGTTCGAACTTTCACCATTAATTAACTTCATGGTAAGAATGCTGTGGAATTAATCCTTAGTGATGAGCTTTCTGGAAAACACCCAGTCTTCCCAGTAAATCTCATCAAACACTACCACCCAAGGAATGGAGAATATACTCCTTCACCTGAAATACCTCTTGCAGAAGAACCTGAAAAAGACAAAGGAAAAATCAGCAAGATCCTTAAAGATAAAAAAGAAAGGATCAATGGAAAAGATGTCAGACTCTACCTAGTTAGATACAAGGGAGAATCAGCTGATAAGGATGAATGATTTCCTGAACACAATATTCCTGATGGACTCATACACCTAAGGAACTACAGAGCCAGCAGAAGGCATTGACCCAGAATTTGTTTTTCAGATATAGACATATCTTGGAGTGGGGGAATGTCAGCTTGCTACTATGTACAGAGCAACCTGTCATATCAACACAAAACTATAAAAGATAAGAATATCCAAATTAACAAAAGAAGGAGATTGAGAAATCCATAAATATTATTGAAGAAATGGATTCCAACCCAAAATTAGGTGGGGTCACTCACTGACTCCACCCTTGAAATCCAAGTCCTTACATTTTTAAAATAATTAAAAAGAAAATTACTAAAAATTAACAACACCAGTATGGCACCTTTTTTCCATTTCAAAATTTCACACGTGTTGTCAGGTATAGGGTTTACACCTAAAATTCACTCAGAATTAAGGTGTTGTGTATATTTTAGGAGTTACATGCAGAAATGTGTTATGTCACAATTCCCACGCGCAGCCCCGCATCATTACATACCCCTACGTACTCATAGTAGCAGTTTCCCGCGTACTAGAGACCCGCGCGCAGCTAATCCTGCCATGCACGCAGCGGATCCCACCCTGCGCACATCTGAACTGACTGATCCCCGCTTCTGGATCCGTTGTGACTAATCTGACAACCAGGTACCGCTCAAAAGAGCTACAACCTAATGCGGGTTGCCTGGCATATGTGACAAGTTGACATATGCATTAGTAATGATCTAAAAATATCAAAACTTAATTAAAATTAATAAAAATTAAGTTTAGAACATTTTTCAATAATAAATTAAAAATCAAGGATTACCACGTAAATCATTGACTCTGATCTTTGAAGACCACAAAACACTACAAGGAGTGTTCATAAAAACTATTAAAAACTTTCTACGTGATCAGCAGATGATTTAAAATCAGTAAATGTCCACACCTGTTCACTTACAAGCAATACTAATAGTACAAATGAAGGATGAGTTCAGAATGATCAAATTTAGGCCATAATAGATTAATAGATCCTGTGGCTAAAATAGTACAGAAATACAGCAGATCTAAGGTCAGCTGATTAAAAGCACCAAGTGGACGTGATAAACTTGCTCTGACTGGCTTGACAGCCTCAGACCATGAGCAGACCTCTCTCTACGCGCCCTGAGAAGCTCAAAATCACCCCAAAAAGGTATTTATACAGACCTCTTTGGATCCATTATTACCTCATCAGTTTACCAGGAATTATTATTATCAATCAGACACCGTTTCATTGTCAGTCAAGTTCTTATGAAGAATCTAAGCAAGTGATTTATGACCAAGTCTGTAGTATTATTATTCATTTCTTTAAACCAATCAACCCTTGAAGTTTAGTCAGGCAATCCACCCCATCTGCTCTGAAACCCTTCCTATTATTGCAGGATTTTTGTGGTCAAGTTCTCCAATTGAGTTTTTCCCTTCCTGTCTAGGTCATTTTGCTGTTATGCCTGGCCATTAGTGGAAGAAGCCCTTTCTAAGGCACCCATCTTCATTCCAAGGTTCTTAAACTGCCTATGGAGGCCCCTTGAAGAGAGGTTGCTTTGTCTGTAAAGACCCCCAGTAGTATAATACTGTGGCCCCTCTTTTATATACATATTTAAAACATTGAATTACCAAACCAATTAAACCTTGCAACTGCTCTTATTATATTATTTATTTGAGCCTCTAAGCGTTTATTTTTGGAATAATAATTATTATTATTCCAGTATTTTTATCACTCTCTGTAGCTAAAGGACTGCAAGGTTCCTGGTATCAGAGAGCTGACACAAGTGATCAAAGCTATGTAGTATAGACCAAGGCCGGACTATGGGTTTTTCATTGAGGTTGCAGGACTTTGGGACAATAAACACTAAAGTGGGGAGGCAGCATGTGGGTTGTTGGGGATCCGTTAGTTATGCCGCATGCTGGATCAGTAGAGGTCTGCTAAGGAAGATTGATGGGGATCTGTTGTTATTTATGCATTGGCGCAACTCAACTGTTAGGAATATTGGGAACACAAATAACCAAACCTACTGCAAGAAATTGGATTAGGTAAGAGATTGTACTATTGGTGAGGAGTATCAATGCGGAATGCATGGAGGTGTTTAGGAGGAAATTTGTTCTTTTTTTTGTTTAAATTCTTTTGGAGTAGTGCTTTTTGAGTTGTATATATAAGTGGAACATTTCCTTTACCAGAAAAGAGGGGGGGTCATCATCTTATCTTATCAAAGGATATTGGCATACAAAAAAAAGAATTTTCTTTGGAGAGTATTATCTTGCTTAAAAAACTCATAGTCTTAATAGGGAAAAGTTCAATTGCAGAGCTTGTCTGGGAGTCTGCTTTGTTTATTTACCATTACTTCATTGCTTGTTAGCTTAAGGAGTGTCTGTCTTAGTGCAGAGTAGTTTTGCAGATAGCGGAGAAGGGAATCAGGCATGATTCTCAACCGCTGCGGGTCATAGTAACCTTCCTTGGGGAATGGGTTTTATTGCCATTTTCAGAGGTACAGGAGTGTAACTCAAGGGCACTGGGCTTTCTGGAACTAGGAGCGGGATTGTGGTGGGGAATTTCATGGAACACACAATCTCTTTCCACAATGTTAAAAACCACGGGGGAGGCAGAATTCAATGATGCAGAACTCAGAGGAGGCCAATTTATTGCTTCTTCTTTTCATCTCTGCTGGGATTCCTCATTTTGAAACTTGAATACAGTGTTTCTTGAAAGACTGTGAGGATGTGCTTGAGTATATGGAAAATAAAATTTTCCCTATCAAAGAGAAGTTTGTAACTGCATGGACTTGTGTCAACCCTGAATTTGAAAATAAAAAAATTTGTTGGGTAGAAGGAGCCCATGCTACTTTCAAACAATTACTTGAAAGTTCATCAGGGAACATTTTGGATTTGTGGAAATACCTTGATGGAACAATTGACAGCCAAATCAAATCAGTGCAAGCATTGATTAACAAATCTGAAATGAAGTTAAGAGCCATGCTTCCAACAGAACTTTTACCTTTGGGTTAAAAATTTTCAATTGAGGCAATTCAACTCATTGGGAACCAATTTGAGAAGTTGAAGCATCATCATGATGGCAAAGCATGCACCAAGTCATATTCCAAGACAATGGGCTTTCCCTGTTCCCACATATTAGGTGAAATACTAGCATTTAGAGGATCTTTTTTTCCTAAGGATGTTCATCCTCAGTGGAGGTTAGACTATAACCCTTCCAGTTCATTAAGTTTAATTGTTTGAACTGCTTTTTGATGAAGGCTTCTTGATTGGTGTTTCCTATTTGCTTGATGATTCCTGAATGGATTTACTAATGAATAATTCTTTTGCTTTATGAAATGTTGACACCAATCCAGTGCTTAACTCTTATTAAATTTTTGATAAGCTCAGTTCAATTATGGGACAACCTGAAGAAGTCAAAGTTGAGCTTTTAAAGTCCCTGGTCAAGAATGCATCAACTTTTTTTTGCTAAGCCAAGGCTTGAGCCAAAATAATTACATTCTAGCTGCAGTCAAACCAAATTGAAAGACGCCTTGCATGAACCTTCAAGATTTGAAAATTATGAAAATGAACTTAAGAGGGCAAGGCAGGTCAGAAGGGCACCAAAGAGACAAAATATTGCAAGGAAGTGTTCATTTTGATGGTTATATGGACTGATAGTGATATGATGTTTATATTCCAATTTATCAGGCTCAGAATCTGAATTTCATATTTCAGAGGAAGAGGCTGAAATTGAATTAGGATCCCTTCATTTGAAATTGAAATCCTTCTCTGAGGAAGGAGAAATGCAGGAGAAGTCAACCAGAAGCTCATCTTTGGTGAGCATTGATTTTATGAATGTGATTTGAATGTTGGCTAGGTGATTTTTGATTGTAGGAAAAAAAATTGAAATACCTCAATCAAGTACCTGAGAACTTACACAAGTTCTTGGGCAAGGTTTGGGATCCTGTTGGTGATGGCAATCAGGGATTTAGATTCATTGCTAAATCACTTGGGTATGATGAAATCCAATGGCTGAAATTCCAAAGGGAAATGATTTAAACATTGAGGAAACATAAGGAATGCTATTCTAAGATAAATGGTGGTAGCAAATAGGTTGAAAAGATCAAAATAAAAGACTTGATGTTGAAGAAATCAATGAAAATATTACCTCTTCAAAATGGCTTTCAAAGTTAGATATGGGTCAAATAATAGCAGATACTAATGCAAGGCCAATGTTTTTCATTTGATTGGATTCATGTTGTACTTATAATCCTATGAAAATGGGTGTGAAAGAACCATCTGATGCAATCTTCATTTCCCTTTTTAGCATCAACCACTGTGTTCATTTATTACTTGAGATAGATATTATTCCCATCCTTCCCATTGTATCAAAATCTTCTTCTTTGAATTCAAAGAAAGCTTCTGGTTGGGTTTATCATTTCAAGGATCAACTTTATTTGTATTCCAATTTATAGACATCATATCATTTCATCATTTGGGTTTGGTCTAACATGTAATTCTGATGCTGACCTTGTACTTCTATTAATATAAAGGTTTATTGTCTTTTGAAAATCATTATGTGGATTTTTTTGAGTTAACATCATTATTTTGAGTATTTTAAATGAGATTTCATTTGCAAGTCAGTTCAAATTTTGTTGGGCTGATCCCATCATGAGGAGTATTTTTACTTCTTATTATGGGATCAGCTTAACACAAGTTGAATTTGTTTTTTTTGGTGTTTTTAATTTAGGGCTGGCCCATTGAGGTTGACTTGTATCAATTCCCCCTCAATGAACTAGCCCTATTTTCCAAGGGGGGTTGATTTAGTTTTGCGCTAGTCCAATGAAATAAGTTCAACTTGTGTTGGGCTGATCCCATCATAAGAAGTCTTTTTACTTCTTATGATGGGATCAGCTTAACACAAGTTGAACTTATTTTTTTTGGTGTTTTTACTTTGGGGATAGTCCATTGAGGTGGACTTACATTCCGCTTTTTTGTGGGTTGATTGATTGACTTTATGAAATGTTAAAAATGGACTGATATGAATTAAATTTATTTTGTTCAATTTAATTTAGTTGAATTTTGTTTTGATTCAATTCAATTTCTTTTTTAATATACAATGAAATGGTTGTATTTTAACATATTTTATTCAAACATTATATAGTATTGTATTTTATTTCAATGCTGTATTGTATGTATGTTGTTTCTTTTTATTTTTATTTACCCATTTTTATTTCTTTTTGGGCGCAATTTTTTGATTTTATTAGACTTGTTAATTGTTTATTTTTATTTATTCATAGGGCCATGAAAGCACATTCATGGCGCTGGAGTTGTGAAATTTTCACATTTTTTTTTTTTTACTTTTCTTGATGTATTTGTTTTGTTATGGTTTTTTGTTCAATTTTTTATTTATTTTTATTACTTTTGATTCATTTTTATTTTATTTTTCTCAACCCTGGAGTTGTGAACAAGTTGTGAACGGCACGCCATGACCCAAAATGGGTTGTGTGGCCCGGCTCACAACCCATCTGAGTTCTGAACAGCCGTTCATAACTCTGTGGGTTATGGGGGGGCCCACACAACTCAAAAGGGTTGTGAACCATGCCACACAACCCATTTCGAGTTGTGTACGGGTTGTGTGGGGTGGTGAATTCATCACAACCTTTTTTGTTACTTTCCTCTGACCTTCAATACTTCTTTTCCTTTTCCAGACGCAACATGGTAAATGCAAATACCGATTCAGTTCGTACAAAATCAGTCTCCTTTATCGCTGACGCTGCGGATATGGGTTGACACATCTTGGTGCTTTCTCTTTGAACTGGCAGTGCAAGAAGTGGTACGGGCCCTCATTGTTTGGTGTGTCAAGTCAGCTGGCACAGCGTCCAATCGACTTCCTCTACTGTGGCAATCCTCAACGCTCCCACGTAGCTGAAGAGCAGTCAGGGCTGGGTGGGCTCCAGTTCAGACTGTCGATTACAGTTCAAGAGAAACCACGCCTGAAGGAATGATGAAAGTGGAGGGGTTGCGCTCTCAATTTGGATCTATTAATTGAATTACGCATTTAGCTATCTAAAAATCTGACGAGTCGAGTCAAAGCGGTTATTCAGGAGTCAAACACTTAGAGGGCTTCGGATGGCGTTGCATTCGGGTACCTTCTCATGTACAAACGAGCATCCGGATATCCTGACTTAAGGGAACTACTGATGGTAGCCATTGGTTCAAATCGTGTTCTTCAAGACCCAATCAGCTCGATCCCAAAGGAGAAGCACCCTATGAAAGGGAGGAAGATTATTAGTTTGTCCTTCAATGGTCTCACGACATTGCGATGGAGTTCCGCTGATTTAAGCAACGAGCCCTGATGCTATAGCTGAACTGTACCAGGCGTCTCATTAAAGCTAGGGACTAGGCAGGGTAAATCTACTAGTACATTCTTCATCTGCACGTCGCAAGGATGTTCAGGGCTTGGTCTCGGGCAAAGAAAAGATAACGTGTTCGGTAAAGGCATTGTGTCCGACGATCTACTGGAAGGCCGAAGGAGTACTACTCGAGGTCTGATCGGCTGAACCAGCCCCCGGAGAGGTGAGTGTCTGTGTTAATGAGAATCAACTTATCAGTGCCTTATTGAGCGCCTAAGATTCAAATCGGTTTCTGAATAACGCACATGTTGCCCCTGTTGTTGCCTCTCCAACTCTTTTTCGTGTGACACGAGCATGCTCTCAGCCTCGATTGATAAAGCCATCGGGAGACCAACAAGAATGATACTCGTTGTCGCCACCCATGCGAAATTACCCAAGCCCCTTCCTGTTGAAATCGACTTATCCCAAAACGAGTTCCAGCGCTGAGCGATAGATGCCCTCGTTGATGGGTTGACTATATCACGCAAGGCGTATATTCGATCGGCGATCGTTTCATCTTCAATCCTCAACAGCGTTAGGGACTTCTCCAGTTCATCATCGTCGGACTCGATGGAAGAGAGATCCTCCTGTAGATCGGCTTCGGAAGGGTCTGAAGTTGATGAGCCTTCGGACTCGGTAACGAACTCGTCATCGCCATCGTCCGGCTTTAATTCTTCGATCTGTGGCAAAAGGGAAATTGGAGATGGGAACAGGGATATCAAATTTGTCGCAGCATAGGAGGGAGGCAAGTGGTAATCTAACTTACCTTGACCATTATCCTGAACCTGAACGTGAATGATTGTGCTTGACGTCGATGTAGGAACTGTATGACTACTTCCTTGCCTCAGCTGGCGGAGGCGCAATGGAGCCAAAGGCCCAAGTCAAAGGTAAAACTCAGCCACGATATGCATATGCAATGTCACAAACAGCTGGTCGCCAGGGTGCTTTGGCCCCCCTCCCCGCGGCCTGAGCTGCGTGGCAGCTGCACGAGGCACGTTCAGCCAGCGGGGGGAACGCGGGTTGAACCGCAGAGGGAGCGGTTTCAGGCAGACGCTGAAACAATCCCACGGGGGCAGAGGGGCTTCAGGAAGATCATGGCAAGCAAAAGATACATATCAAAAACACACTCAACACTAAGGAAGACCATCACTGGGTAACTATGATCCAATAATACTACTATTACAATCTAGGTATACTGCATTGCCAATGACTCAAAGCCATTCAGAACAAGACGTGGATGTGCCGACCGTTAAATGATAAGCGTTGTTCTTGGGCCAATTCTTCCTGCTTTTGTGTCGTTGATTCGGAGGAACAAGGATGGTTTAGAGGGGGTACATAATCAGGGTGGGCGTTCACCTTGAGAGTCAAACACCGTCACAAAGCACCTCACAGCCAACAAAAGTACTAAGCTGCGCGGGACCAAATCAAGGCATCATCCACATTTTGTCTAAGCCAATCTGAATCAACTTGTACTCATAGCATCCCCAACCGGGTGACCGTTGGGGTGAAGCCGTGGGGGATAGTAGACCAGGTCACTTGCTGGAATGCCAGAGCAATGTTTGGAACTCCGAGTCATTAGGATCGAATTCGGAGGCCTTGGGTGAACGCGTTTTCAGCACGCGATGTCCGGGGGGCTTGAAGAACAAACTACACGGGTGCAATAGAAGCCTCTTCTTCAAGGATTTGAGATTGGTGAGTCTCGAGGTTCAAGAACGGAGGTGCTGGATCAGTTGATGATGGGTTCATTGAAGACGGAACCAATGAAGGTTTTTGGTAACTAGCAGACCCACAAAGTATTTTTGTATTAGTGAGCGATTCTAATTGGACAGATTGATCGACCTACGAAACATTCGGCACGTCCTCCAAAGATAAGATTTTCGTTCGGGAGAGATAAATCTTGAGCCAAGGTGTGTGGGATTGTCGAGGCCTGATGTGAATCGAAGTTCACACAGGGGGTGGAAGGATGAGTTCTTGAGCAAGACGTAGGTCAAAAATTCTTCTCAGAGTAAGAAAAGTTGAAAAGCTTGGGTTCTTCGTTGACCTTACCTTTTGCGATTTTCATTCAAAAATTCCTTCATAATTTTCTCATGAAGGAGCAAAGCATTTTCTCTCCTTTCGCTCTCAGAGGTTTGCGGGTCCTTCGATCTTTCTAAAATCAGACTCTCTAAACATCCGTATTCATTGTACTGATGAAGTTGATTCGTTCCAGTATCATTTAATGAACTTGCATCAAGCTTTCTAGTTTGAGTCCCATGATTTAAGCCATCTTCAGAAAAGTTGCGTTTGACCATTTCGACAATGCTGATTAAACGCCCAACAGCATTTTTATCAGGGTTGCGCTTAGATCTGTGGATAATTTTTTGAATGTCTTGTAGCGAGGTTTCTGGCGGTGGAAGGGTTAATAAACATAGCGGTCGTTCATCGGATTTGTCCTGAATTGGAAAGGAGGCATTATCGACGTCAGAGACCGTTGACTGTGATGAACTAGGGCATGGAATGAGCAAGTTTATTTTTTTCACCGTCGCTCGACACTTACGGCCAATAGAGATAATGAGAGTTCGACGCACTTGGGCACTCGCGTGCTGCACGAAACGGGCACCAATCGGAAATCGAGACCGGATGGATAAGATGATGGCATTTCAACTGGAACAATGCGGTAGCAGGAGATCTGCCTCTACCGCGCACCATCTCGAGAAGGTTTTACGACGTTCAGTTGCCGAAATTACGGCCGTTCAACCGCCCCGGAGACCGGCCGGCGCCTGCTATGCTCGCCCCCGGGCGCACCGTCTCGGCAAAGCAGAATATGCGATTTGACTTTGAGGGAGCTACGATGATGTATATAGCTATTGCTTGCCAGCAAACCTCACAGTGCGTGACCACATTGGATCTCAAACTATAATCGGCATTTCAAAAACAAAGAGTTGGTAAGATGCATGCATTAACAGACTAGGATTCTACACTCCAAAATGGGCAAGCAGCTTGAAAATTGTATTTATATACATAGAAAGACTGGATGAAGTGAATCACCCCTTGCTATAGATGTTCAATTCATCTTCAATCTCAAGATTGTCAGTCTGCTAATATTTTGAGCTAGCTGAAATAGGAAGAGAATAATTTAAATGAACTATCATAAGAAAAAACTAAATAATAATTCAAAATAGAAATGATTATCAAAAACAAAAAAAAATCAACTTAATGAAGGAGTAGGAATTCATTGAATCCTATTTCAGAAATGGATCTGTGGTGCCAAAGTAGGTATTGCAAACTGCTGGTCCCACCTTCCATTCATCAATACTTCCTGGATTTTTTTGTAACTTGAGGTACCATCCTCACCTGTGGTGCAAATTGATCCTACACAGATTTCATTGTATAAGTCAGAAAAATATTTGTGTCAACAACTCAGAGTTATGCTTAGTTTCTGAGTTATTTGAAACTTAATTTTTGGTCATAATTACTATGTGCAGCATGTTTTTTTACTAGTAGCTATTGATGCTTATTTCTTTCAGATATATCTTGTGATTTCAACATGTGAACCAAGTTTTGATATAATTTATTTGAAGTTTTTTGTATGTGCAGATTTGAGTTATTGCTTGAAGATTTTTGTTTGCAGGCAATTATTGGAATGGAAAAACAGTGGTTTGATTGTTTGTTTGAAATCCACAGAAGATTAGTATGATTTTAAGATTATAGTAAATCAATAGCGGCAAAAACACTTCCCTTTAGATAACACAAGTCCTGCACTCACCCCACATACTTGAGAAGGGTAAAAGGATTCAGTGGCTATATTGAAAAGGGAAGAGACCCAAGCTGCAATAAATTGCGAAATTCAAAGCTCAAAGATAGGAATTATCTTCAAAGCTCAAGGCTAATGCTTCAAAGTGAGGTGCAAGGGTTGAGAGGAAGTGTTTAAAAAGATGAAAACTGGCAAAAGCTCAATTTAACACTTGTTTCACAGAAAATGCAACAACATATGAAATTAACTAACTCAGGAAAAAATCTACAGGGAAAAGATTTATGGTTTTAAAAGAAATATATATACTAGTAAGTCAATTTCATACTATGTGCAAACTGTGTGATCTAGTTTGAAGTCATACGGAGAATAAGGAATTTGAAGGAAATTTGGGATTTAAATGAAATTTTGTCATCAATTTACAGGCTATAGTACAAGATTGAGTGTGATGACAAAAATTAAATATGAAATGTATTAATATTAAATTGCAAGTTGATGGATGGAAAGAAATTTCAATGATGTAACCCAAGTGACAATAAGTTTGAGACACAAGGTAAGTATTACATCCTGGGGATTTGTGATTAATATAGATAATCCATTGGTAATGTTTAAGATCAGACAAGTTGCAAACTGAGGGTTAGGAGGTGAACAGAGATAAATTTATGGATTAATAAATCCAGGTTTCAAGTCCATGTTTGATGATAGATGGGAGTGAAGCGGATCAAAAGATCAATTTCCAAGTTGATGACACTAGTCAAAGTCAAAATGCAAGATTTAATCATTGTTTTAAAATAATTAATGAGTTGTTCAAATGAGTGGTCCCTGGCTTAGTATTTAGAATTAGTAAGCAGAATTCAAAAAGTTTTTGAAATCCTTTTGAGTGTCATGCTTTTGGTTCAAAAGTAGATACTATATAGAGGAATTGATTTCAAATTTTCCTCCAAAAGATGGCCTTGAGTTTGAAGTGTGATGGTTTCCAAGGTGTGAAGCCGCAAGCTCCTGCAAGCTTCAACGATAATTGTCATCAATCCTGTCACTTTGAATCAATCAG
Organism: Puccinia polysora; assembly: GCA_025617555.3. Classification (NCBI taxonomy): domain Eukaryota; kingdom Fungi; phylum Basidiomycota; class Pucciniomycetes; order Pucciniales; family Pucciniaceae; genus Puccinia; species Puccinia polysora. The sequence goes on along the minus strand of CM062632.1, from coordinate 30,102,965 downwards.
TTACTACTACTATCTGTTACCTTTAATATAACTTAGATAATTATCTTAAGAAAATTACAATTTAAATCCCCACCTTCCAACACAAAAACTGTATCAAGTGAAACATTGATTTCAAAGCAACGTTTCCAAAGAGAATTGGGCTAAGTGCAAGCAGTTCCAATATTTAAAGTGTCAGCCTCCTGGATGCCAAGACCCTTACTATCCTTTAGCTACCAGAGGTGATAGAATAAATAATAAATATATTATTTAATAAATGCAGCCAAAAATCCATAAAATATTTGGATAAAGCTTATTGCAAGGTTAATTGGTTTGGTTATGGTTTATTGTTATAAATCAATATAGATAAATTGATTATTAAATATTTTTATAGAGGTGCCACAATTATATTGGGGATCTTTAACACCTCTCTTCAGGGAATTCAGTATGAAAACATGTAGGCCTGGTTACTTTGGGCCCTTTAGTTTAAACAATATTTTGCCCAAAGATAATATGTATATGAAATACACGGTAGAGTGGCAGGGCTTTGTAACCAAGCTCCAACAACAGAGAAAGGATGATAAAACTCACTGGTATATTATTAAATTCTTTGGGTATCTGTTTGAGACGTGCACTGATGGGTTAAACCTGTATACTGGGGTTATACAGTTGTTCAGCAGTTTTAAATTGATAAAAAGAGGGTTGAGGACGGATATTATTAATCAGACTCAAGCCATAAATCACTTACTTATCTCTTATAAGTATTTGATTACCTTGGCATGGTGTCTGGGTATAAATATAACTGGGTCTCTGGGTATCAATATCCTCAAAAGAGCTCTTTATTTATAACTTTTGGATTCCCAATATTGTCCTTCTGAGGGGTACAGGGGCTCAAAGGAATGGACACTGGGGCTAGCAGGGTAACCAGTGGTAGCCTGTCACGTTTTTTTGGTGCTGTAACACAGCTAGCATCTAATTCCACAGGTTATGGGAATCATTCTACTTTATAATTGATTTTTGGACGTGTGAATAACACTAATCTGTCCTTTTTATTTATTATTTAATTAATTATTCTTAGTAAATGTTCCCATTAAGTTAATAATTACTTTAATAGAAATTACTACAGATATTCTGATTTCAGGTGAGTCCTCATTATTTATTAAATATTTGGAGTCAAGTCATGATAGTGATTTTACTCCTCATTTTCAAAATTCAGTTGATTTACTAAAATAATTACTTAAAAATTTAGGTCATGGGTATTCATGTAATATTCTTAAATCATAAGTTTTGTTAGTATGTCACAAAAAGTTTGATGTCTGGAAATTCTCATAATAATATATTAAAGTATTTTGATATATTTTTAGAAGTAGTCATTATCTTATTTTTGAAATTTTCGGTACTTTGAATTATATTTAATAAAAAATACCTATAAAGGTTATTTAGGTAATGTTATATAAATTTATGTATTTTTAGACTATCTACTATCCACGGGAACATTTATTACATATGTAGAATGTTCCCTTGTAGGTTGTAGCATGTTTACACAGTACTTAAGTTTCTCAGGCCACCTGTCACTTTGCCAACCTGTAGTCCTGCGGCTGCCTACTTGTCAGAGGCCCTGGGCTGCGTACACAACTTTGACAGAGTGACAGAGCTGTAGCTCAGCCGCGCGCGGGTGCATTGGCTGCCGCGGCTGCGTGTGGGAATTGTGACAGAACACATTTCTGTCTGTAACTCCTAAAATATACACAACACCTCAATTTTGACTGAATTTTAGATGTAAAACCTATACGTGAAAATACTTGTGAAATATTTAATTGGCCCAAAAGTTCAATAGTGGTGCCATGATATTTTAGTCTTTCTTTCCTGAATTATTTAAAAATATAAGGAGTTGGATTTCAAGGGTGGGGTCAGTGAGTGACCCTACCTAATTTTGGTCAGAGAATCCATTTTTGCAATAATATTGATGGTTTCCCTACTCTTTCTTTGGTTAATTTTATTATCATCATTTTTATGTTATTTCTGTTACTTTTGCAGCTTGCTCTACAATAGCAGCAAGCTGACATTCCCCCACTCCAAGATATGGCCATATCTGAAAAAGAATCTGGAGCATGTTGGGAAAAAAATTAATTCCATGTGTTTTTCAGTTCCTTTTGCTGGCTCTGTAGTTTCTAAGATGTATTGGTCCATCAGGTATTTTATTCTCTGGTAACCATTCATCTTTGTCTGCAGATTCTCCTTTGTATCTTACTAAGTATAGTCTAACATCTTTTCCTTGCACTCTCTCTTTCTTGTCTCTCAATATCCTGCTGACTTTCCCTTTTTCTTTCACAGGGTCAGGTTCTATTGGGATTATTGCTGGAGGGAGGTTGCTACCTTCTCTTGGTTGAAAGTGTTTTATTAGGCTAACAGGAAATACTGGATGTTTTCTTGATAATTCTTCACTCAATATTACTTCTACAGCATTTTTGCCATGCATCTTTTTGATAACAAATGGTCCAACAAAGGCTGGTTTCAGCTTTCTGTTACCTGCTAGATTGTTCAAGTTGGTAGTGGATATCAAGATCTGATCTCCTATTTGAAATTCAGGCTCCCTATGTGATTTGTCCCATCTTTTTTTGTTGTGTTCTACTTCTTCTTCTACACACTTTTGAGCATGATTATTTGCCAGATCTATCATTTTCTTAAAGTCAAGAGATGTTGGATGAATGGTGGCTAAGTTATAGTTTAATTTATTCCTAGGGAGTTTGGGAATCCATCCTCTTTCTATTATGTAAGGGGATTCTTTGGTAATAGAATTTTTACTTCTGTTATAAGCCATCTATAGAGCTGGAAGTACGCTTACGCAATCATGGCAATAACCATCTGAGTTTTTGTATTCCAGACCAAAGCTACAGAAACTTCTTAACATATCTTCTAGGGTCTGTATCATTCTTTCAGCTAATCCATCAGTTTGGGGATGGTATGCTGTAGAAAATGCTAGAGTAGTACCCAGTATATCATGTAGATTCCTCCAAAACTCAGAGGTGAATTTGGGGTCTCTGTCACTGATTATAATCTTGGGTATACCAACATCAGCTATGATCCTATTCAAAAATAGTAGAGCTACATCCATAGCACTATCTTCTTTGTGGTTAGGTCAGAATTTTGCCTTCTTAGAGTATCTGTCAACTATAACCAGGACAGAGTTATATGAATCAGTACCTCCAGGGGGGAGGCCGGTGACAAAATCCATATTAATGATTTCCCATCTAGTTTTGGGTTCAGAGATCTTCTGTAGGAGTCCAAACCTTTTTCCAGTAGTTTTATTAGATTTTTGGCAAGTCTCACAGCTAGCAACATACTTAATAGTGATTTCTTTCCAGTCTATCCACCAAGCACTTGATTTTACTTTCTCCAAGGTTCTTTCAGTGGATACATGCCCTGATGAACATTTCTCATGGCATTACTGGAGTATGTGTTGTATATGTTCTTTGTTGCTTAGTACTAATACAATTGAATTTTGGTGTCTGTAGTAAAGGAGACCATCCCAAAAGGTAAACCTTCCTTCTTTATAGGGTTTAAGTAATGAAGCAGGTAAACTATTTATTGGAGCTGCTTCTTGGTATTCACATTCCATAATGGTGATCAGCAGCTTGATTTCAGGGGAGTAGTTTTCCCTCACTAGATTGAAGAAAGAAGTATCTAATTCACATAAGTGGATCCCCACAATTTGAGCATTTAATGCAAAAAGATTGATGTTCAAGATAGGAAAGATATCTTGATCCTCAGGGGAATATGCTGGATTGCTAGAGTCATTAGGCAAAGCATTCCTACTTAAACTATCATAATTCTGATGTTTAGCTCCAGCTTTATGCACTATAGTCATCTGACCTCTATACTGTTGTATAGCAATTTGTCACCTGAGCATATGTCTGCTTGGGGTTTTCATGTTCATGAGAGCTCTTACAGCATTACAGTCTGTGATCACTTGGAAAGTGTTGCCTTCTAAGTAATATTTTAGCTTTTCTAAACCCCATACTAGAGCCAAGCATTCCAACTGAGTGGCTCCATTTCTCTTTTCTGTATCTTTGATCTGTCTAGATATGAAGAATACTGGTTTCTCCACTGGTATTTCTTCTTCTATTATTTCTTGATGTAGAGAAGCTCCTAACCCTTAAATACAGGTGTCAATGTAAATTTTGAAGGGCTTGGATTAATCTGGTTGAATGAGTAAAGGATTAGAGGTCATAGCTATTTTTAGTTCCTCATAGTTTTTCAATCTCTCATGTTTCATTTCAAATAGAGCATTGTTGTTGCATATTTTTTACAGAATTTTAGTTAGCATAGCATTCTTTGGTATGTATTGTCTGAAGTAACTGCAAAAACTAATGAAAGGCAGTAACTCTGTTTTATTTGGAGGCATGGGTCTGTTCATTGACTTTTAAGTCTCTAAGATCATTCTTGATAAGATTAAGTTGCAGGTCCACTTTATTATTAAGCAGATTTAATTTCTCACTAAGGGTTGTTAGTGGTGGTTACCAATTCTTCTTTTAAAGGTTGAAAAGACATAATAAAATCTTCTTGGATTCCTGATAACATATTCTCAATTGTTTGAGTCTGTCTGATTTTACATTGATTAATTTTCTCCAATAATTTTTCTGTATGTTCTTTAATATCTTCCATTCCTACAGTTTTTGTTTGGTTATTAATTAATTGGCTTCTACTGAGGTTAACTTATCCATTTGGGTATAAAAACGGTCCAAATTTCCACAAAAAATCTTGAAATTATTGCGCATATCATTAGAAAAGGAAGTAATTACATCAGAGGTTGGTTTAGACAAGTTACTGGGTTCAGAATTAGAGGCTAATTGTTGTACACCTTTTTCCACTTTTGAGCTAAGGATATTATCTGATCCCAATCCTTCTTTCCCTTCAACTTTGGATGGGAACAAGATCTATTCTTTCCTGATAATTTGCCTTTCAGTTGGGATAATTGATCCCAAGGATTCCACTTTTCTACGTAGTATTCTACCTCTTTCCTTGGAATCATTTTCTGAAGAGCTATCTGGGTAGCTTTTGCCTGGGAGAGTATCTTTTTCATAGATACCATGTCCTCTTTGGCTTGGTCTTCTTTGAACTCTGCCCAATATTTCATTTGCTCTCTGACTAAGTCTTTGATCCGGGCTTCCTTGGCCTGATTCTTCTGTGGTAGCTGCACAGAATATTCTTGTAATGGAGGGGGGCTTAATTCTACTACCTTCTCTGGCTCTAGGTTGCGGGAGGGCAGAAGTACCTGGGGCTGTTCCTTTTCCGTCAACATTTGATTCACGGGTTCCAGTCCCCTCATGGTTGTCATTATTGGTGGTCTCACGGTTACTGGGGGCTCCTGGCAAAGATCCATAGAAGGGAATTTTCCCTGAGGCTCTTTTGTTAAATCTATTCATATTGAATAAAATGTTTATCAGTATATTTCTATAGAAAAAAATCTGTAAAAATAAGTTTTATTTAAAACTCACTTAAGTTAATATTCAAAGGTACCAGGACTTTATTGGGATTAAACTGGTCCTTAATAGGTAATCCTGCAGGGTCTTGGTGTGTCCCAATGAGGTCTTCACCCATCCAATCACTATTTTTGGGCGTCCAGAGATATCTGGGACTTCTTAATCCAATAAATCAGTTTCAGTGGTGGTGGTTTCTGGTGTAGGAGGGTTCACTGATGATAAAAGGTTATTTTATTGGTCAAAAATATATTAATATTATTTTTAAAAAAATAATATGGTAATACAAGTTTTATACTTAATTTTATATTTTAAAAAGTAATTCATACGGTATTTCTTCCAAGCTTTATGTTTTCTTAATAGGCCCTGGAAGTTGATACGCCTCTCAAGATCTTCTTGTTCAAGGAGTTTATCTAAGTGTTTATGTGCAGAAGAGATATTAAGTTTCTCAGCTTGGGTTAAAGCTTCCCAACCAGTAGGTTTATAATTTTTGATATATTCTTCTTTTCTTACATTTAAAAGATTTATATAATAGATTATTAATTCTGCATTGTTTTTTAAATCCACTGCAAAAGAATTCAATGATGAATCAGGGTTAAAAACTCAGATAAATTTATCTTTGATCTAATTTTATGTGAAATGTCTGATCCAAGGTATTAAATATTATAAGATGGAATATTTCCCGGCCAGACCCCCAATTTTCAGCCTCCTGGATGCCAAGACCCTTGCTATCCTTTAGCTACCAGGGGTGATAGAATAAATAATAAATATATTATTTAATAAATGCAACCAAAAATCCGTAAAATATTTGTATAAAGCTTATTGCAAGGTTAATTGGTTTGGTTATGGTTTATTGTTATAAATCAATATAGATAAATTGATTATTAGAAATTTTTATAGAGGGGCCACAACTATATTGGCAATCTTGAACACATCTCTTCAGGGAATTCAGTATGAAAACATGTAGGCCTGGTTACTTTGGGCCCTTTAGTTTAAAAGATATTTTGCCCAAAGATAATATGTATATAAAATACATGGTGGAGTGGCAGGGCTTTGTAACCAAGCTTCCACGACAGAGAAAGGATGATAAAACTCACTGGTATATTATGAAATCCTTTGGGTATCTGTTTGGGACGTGCACTGATGGGTTAAACCTGTATACTGGGGTTATAAGGTTGTTCAGCAGTTTTAAATTGATAAAAAGAGGATTGAGGATGGATATTATTAATCAGAATAAAGCCATAAATCACTTACTTATCTCTTATAAGTATTTGATTACCTTGGCATGGTGTCTGGGTATAAATATAACTGGGTCTCTGGGTATCAATATCCTCAAAAGAGATCTTTATTTATAGCTTTTGGAGTCCCAATATTATCCTTCTGAGGGGTACAGGGGCTCAAAGGGATGGACACTGGGGCTAGCAGGGTAACCAGTGGTATCCTGTCACGTTTTCTTGGTGCTGTAACACGGGTAGCATCCAATTCCACAGGGTATGGGAATTATTCTACTTTATAATTGATGTTTGGACGTGTGAATAACACTAATCTGTCCTTTTTATTTATTATTCAATTAATTATCCTTAGTAAATGTTCCCATTAAGTTAATAATTACTTTAATAGAAATTACTACAGATATTGTGATTTCAGGTGAGTTCTCATTATGTATTAAATATCTTGAGTAAAGTCATGATATTTATTTTACTCCTCATGTTTGAAATTCAGTTGATTTACTAAAATAATTACTTAAAAATGTAAGTCATGGGTATTAATATAATATTTTTACATAATAAGCTTTCTTAGTATGTAAAGAAAATGTTGTCGTCTAGAAATTCTCATAAAAGTATATTAAAGTATTTTAATATATTTTTAGAATTAGTCATTATCTTATTTTCGACATTTTGGTACTTTGAATTATATTTAATAAAAAATACGCATAAAGGTTATTTAAGTATTTTTATATAATTTTATGTATTTTTAGAATATCTACTATTCACAGGACAATTTATTAAATATGTAGAATGTTCCTGTGTAGGTTGTAGCATGTTTACGCAGTACTGAAGTTTCTCAGGCCGCCTGTCACTTTGTCAACCCGTAGTCCCATGGCTGCATACTTTTCTCAGGCCCAGGGCTGCTTACACAACTTTGACAGAGTGAAGCTCAGCCGCCCGCGGGTGCATTGGGTGCCGCCAGCCGCCCACAGGTGCATTGGGTGCCGCCGCCGCGTGCTGGAATTGAGACAGAACACATTTCTGTCTGTAACTCCTAAAATATACACAACACCTCAATTCTGACTGAATTTTGTTTCAAGGGTGGGGTCAGTGAGTGACCCTACTTAATTTTGGATGGAAAATTCATTTTTGCAATAATATTTATGGTTTTCCTACTCCTTCTTAGGTTAATTTTATTATTATCATTTTTATGTTATTTCTGTTACTTTTGCAGCTTGCTCTGCAATAGTAGCAAGCTGACATAAAGGTTGGATTGCATTAAAGCCTATTAGATTTAAACCTTGAATCATCTTCAAGAACTGAATATTTGAAAAATGTGGTGAGAAAAGAAGGAAAAAAGAATAAAGGAGCAGGAATTTGAAGGATTAGAAAAGTGGGATAGCTTCATATTTGGACAACTGGTTTTTTGGTTGCAGAGATTTATGGAAAATATATTAAATTTTCAATTATTACTATTGGAGGTTTCAGAGGATTGATGGTTTGAAGATAGGTGTTTGAATATTTCAGGAATTGCAGATGAAGGGTTGCAGAGGTATTCAATGATGAAAAGTTGGATGGAAGTTTCATAAATTTTTGAAAAAAGGTTTATTTTGAATGTGGAAATTGTAACACAATGGGATAGCAGACATGGAATGTGGGAAATGTTGAAGAAAAGACATTTTGGGGAAAAAAAGTGTAAAACTCAAGGATGCCAAGGAAACCATAATTAGTTGTGGGAGGCTAACCAGGGATGTGTCAGAAAGGCAGATGCGTAATTGGTTGGAGATACTACTTGAGGAAGTAAAATTTCAAGGAACTGAGGGAAGTAGTGTTGTATTCTTGTGGGTAAAGAAAAAGGAAGTGCACAGGAAGTATGTGACAGGAATAGAAAGATCTTATGGAAGGAGAAGTGTAGAAAGGTATAGCAGAAGTTCAAATGAATCAATGGCATGTGCCACAGAGATGGCTGTAGAATGATGGTGGGATTTTAACTTTATTTTTCTTGCAGAATAATTTGGTCTGTGCAGGGATTGTTTACTTGTGGGGGGAAGTTGGCTGCAGGGGAATTTTGATTATTTTTTTGATGAGATCATTTTTTTATAAAGGGCAATTTTTTTTACTGAGGATGGGGAGGAAGAAGGAGGGGGACAAGAAGCTGTATCAGGAAGAAGAAGAGAATATAAATCATAATTCAGACAGAATAGAATTAATTTATAATTTTAGAGTTTAATCTCAGAAGTTCTTAGTGCAGTTTTGGAATATTATTATTTGAATAAAGTGAATTTTTAGTTAGTATTTGTCAAATAATCCACTGAGCGGCTCTCTGCACAGCTATCAAATCCTGATATGTAATAAACCGCGCGTCCCTGGAAAAACTTGACTGCACCGGGGGGGCTCTCTCTCATCTGATCATTCTGGTCATTTGAACCTCACCGCGGAGGATTGAATTTCAGCTTTCTCCATCCCATTTTCTTCCGACTCTTTCCTTTATCTCTATTTTCCTTCCTATTCTTTTATCCTCAACGTCTCTTTTCTTCTTTTTCATTTCCTTGTTCTTTACTCTATAACCCAACGCTGTCACATCCTAAACATTGCCAAATTTCCCTCAACCACTCAACCAACTTCTCAACTTGACCTGATCCAATTCACTCCTCCAGGCTCACCAGGCTCACTCTTTTGACTGTCTGGTATGATTTCAGTTCAATCTTGTCCAATCTTCTGATTGTTCTTCATCTCCTCTTTTGTTTTCATCTCATACTTCAACTCATGCTATTGTTGTTGTTCAGTTTTTTCCTAGTCCCTTCAATGTGATAATTCTTATCACCTCTCACCTACACAATCTACATGGTTAAAAGCCAAAATTGCACAACTACCTAACCGCTTGATAATATGGAGGGACTTTGCAACATGGACAGCTTCCAACAAATTATGCTCAAGGCTGCTCTCAAAGCCATCCAAAATCTGACGGACAAAAACTACTTGATTTGGAAAGACAAGATCACCATCCTGCTCAAACTCAAAGGAACCAAACAAATCCTCAATGACAACACCAAAACTCTCAGCCCCACGGACAATCTTGAAACTCAAGTCATTATTCTTTCCAAAATTGACACAATCACGCACAACAATGTAGTTAACCCTGACAGCATCAATTTTACTAAAGGCTTATGGAAAACAATCAAGGAAAGATTTTCCTCTTCTCAAACCGCAAACCAAGCTCAAGTCTTTAATGCCTTTCTATATCACCCTTTCAAACCCAAAGCAATCACATCTTTTATCACAGAAATCAAAATTTCTCTCAAGAAAATGCTCAATGTTGGTATTGAACTTCCTTTGGATATCTTGGCGTACTTGGTTCTTTTCAAATTCCCTCATTTGCTTCACTTGCTTTGCCAGCAAATTATGCAATCAGACAAGGAGATCACATTAAATTTAGTTCTAAATCATTTGACGCAGCTAGATAATTAATCCAAATCAAAACTCACCAAGACTCCTTTCAGAGAAAGTGCACTTGTAACTAACAGTTCCAAAACTTCAACCTCTAAACTTCAACAATGTCAACAAGGATACCATAATCTCAACATTACCAATCATCCCAAGGAATGATGCTGGCACACGCACAAGCACCTATCTCCGGAGTGGTGGAAAGAAGCTCAAGCCAAATGGAGAGCTTCGAATAAACCCAAAAGCAACAAAGTTTCTCACTACCATGCCCTCTTAACCACTTGGATCAACAAGGTGAAGGCTGACCATTGCATCATTCTTGACTCTGGGGCTTTGTGCCACATGTTCAACTCCACTCAATACTTCACCTCCATACAAGAATGCAATGGCGAACACATTAGCACTGGAAAAGATGGAGCTAATCTCCCTATCAAAGGAAAAGGCAAAGTGGTTCTTGCCTGGAGAAACTCCCTCATTTGACTCTCTAACTGTCTTTTTGTTCCCAATATTTTTATCAATCTCATCAGTCCTGGAATTCTGGTTTTGGAAAAAAAATGCTTGGTTTCAGCCTATGGAAACTCTTTCAAGGTTCACCATAACAGAACACTTGCTTTTGAAGGTTTCATTTGAGACAATCTCTTTGCTCTCAACCTCCCTCACTTCATTGGAAACAACTCCAAAATCAGCTATCTCACACAAAAAACTATCAATTACAACAAGCTTCTCTATCTTCATCAATCACTTGGTCACGCTAGTCCTCACTGAGGAATTATGACCTTGAATTTTGTCAGAAGAATGATGAATTTAAAAACCAGAAATCTAACAAACTTGGTTAGAGAAACAATCACAACAAGATAAGACAGAACAACCATGTTGAGAGGATCCATACCCAAGCTGATGTAAATGAGAGAGCTCTTGGCCACTTGAGATATGAAATTCAGGAGATAACCACCATACACATACAAGCCAGGAAAGAAACTATACAACATTGAGAAGGAGAAGAATAAGAATGAGAATGACAGAGATGAGACGGTTATACAGTGAGTTAAGCTAGTCGTTGCACCAAATTATGCTATGTTGTCCACGGTGGCCTAAGAACTTCTGATTGGAACCGTCCTTGTTGTTTTACCTCAGTTAATGGATCTTGAGGATACGTCCAACAAAGATCAGGAAGAAAGTCCGGCGGGGCCAAAAGGGAGAAGGACTGGCTCTGAGCGTAGTATTTAGGTGGAATTAGTTTTGACTATAATGCATATGCATGTGACACCCATCATGAAGTTACCCGCGCAAGTTGACAAGTTGGAGCGCATGAATGAGATCAGAAGAAATGAATAAGAAGAGTAGGAACAGAAATATGAAACATAGGAAAAGGAATGAAACACCATAATAAAAGAATGGAACAAGAGAAAAAGAATGGAACAGGAGAATCATGAGAACCATGAGGTTCCAACAGTATTCCAACACCCCCCCCCATAATTCAGTGCAATGAGAGTTGAAAACACCTGGAGGTCAGAAGACGTAGAGCCTGTTTACTCACCAACTTTGTAAGTGAATCGGCAATCATGTCACTGGTGACAATGAGATTCACATTGATATTTTTTGAGTTGGATTGGTCCCGCAACCATTTCATCTTCATGTTGAGGTACTTAGTCTTGGCATTTGAGCCAAAGTGTTTGATCTTATTGACCAAGCCCTTATTGTCCACATAGAAGTTTGAAGGTTGAATCGCAGAACATTTCCAAAGATTGCCTACAATGGACTGTATCCAAAGTGACTCTTGCGCGCCGTCGGCTAGCGCATTTAATTCGGCCTCCGTAGAGGACAGTGTGATGTTGGACTTTTTTCTGCTCTTCCATGCGACGGGAGTTGATTTCCAGAAGATGATGAAACCTGTCTGAGACCTCCAATGGTGGGGATCATTGGCCCAGGTAGAGTCAGTATAAACCTGTAGAGATTCCAATACAGACGCATTGGGCTTTAAGGTGAGAGAAAAGGAAGATGTCCCTGCGAGATATTTCCAGACGTGCACAACCTCCCTCCAGTGAGGCAAACCTGGAGTTTGGTTAAATTGAGATAAGATTGAGGCAGCCGCAGCTATGTCTGGTCTAGTGCGGCACGCGAGATAGTTTAGTATACCAGTGTACTTCTTGAAGTTTATCCCTAGCTTGTTAAATTCCAAGATTTCAGCTAGAGAGGCGGGTACCAGTTGAATCCCTGGAGTGAGAGGTGTGAGAACGGGTTTGCAATCTGACAGTTTTAGTTCTTCTAAAGTTTTCTGAATAATTTTGGTTTGATTTAGTGTAATACTATTATTTGTTTTGGAGAACTCCATACCAAGAATTGTATCAGGCTCATGTGCTGAGGATTGTGGAAATTTTTCCAGAAATTTTTGTTCAAACCAGTCGAATTCACCGCTGACAATCAGATCATCAACATGGAAGAACACAGACAAGCGTTGATCTTTGTGAGTATAAAGACAGGGATCGGCACTGGACTGCTTGTAACCAATGTCTTCCAGCCATTTGGTGAGAGTCTTATACCAGTTTGAAGGAGCTTGTTGGAGCCCGTAAAGGGACTGCTTGAGCTTTAAAAATTTAGACAATCTTGCGCAACCCTTAGGTTTGAGAATATAAATTTCTTCATCCAGCGGAGAAAACAGAAAGGCCGCTTTAACATTGAACTGTCTGATTTCAAGATTGAGATCCAGGCCGCTTAGCAGTAGCAGAAGAAGAGTTGTGAACTTTCCAGTGGGAGCGTAGGTATCCCCAAAGTCCATGCCAGGTGTCTGCAGATTTCCCATGATGCAGAGACGCAATTTGCACTTTTCTGGCGCCATACTGGTCGCCGGTTTAACCTTGTCCGCCCACATCTTTCTAAGAAAGTGAGCTGGCTCAATATTGGTTTCCTCCCAGACATCTTGAGACTTGATCTTGTTGATTTTGATTTGTCGTTCAAGACTATAGTCCAAGGCTTCATCCTTTGCAGCGGATCCACAGGAGTACTTGCGTGCTTTGATTGAAGAGAATTGCTTGCGAAAGTTATATTGCTGAGAGGGTTGAAACCAATTTTTCTCCCTTGTATTGGTAGATTCCACAGGTTGAGTTGTTGTTGTTTCACTTGAATCAGTGGTGGATGAATCCTGGCATGGAGGATGAGGAAGAGAAACTGTATTGTTGTCATTGCTTTCAACGGATTCATTTTCAATTGACACATTCTCACTTGCCGCAATTTCTTCTACAGACCAATCTCCAACCTCCACGTCATTGACTAACCTTTTATAGTTTGAATTGAAATCGAGCATAGTCACGTGTTTTTTGTTGATCACTTTGTTCTTGGCTGTAAAGATTTCATACAACAAAAGTTCTTTGTTGTAACCTATCAGCCTACCAACCAGACCGCAAGGTTCCAGTTTGGAGAATGGGGGTCTATCTTTGAGAATGTAACTAACGGGATTCCCCAAGGGATGAAAGTAGTCAATATTGAGCGTCTTCCCTTTAAACAACTTGTAGGGCAATTTCTTGGACTTGTGAGCGGGAATTTGATTGAGAGCTAAAGCACAGGACTTAATGAGTACGTTCCAATGGCGCTTATTGAGTTGAGAGTCAAAAAGAACAGTCCTAAGAGATTCAAGAATGAGACAATTGAACCTTTCTGCCAATCCATTCTGCTGAGGTAAATAAGCATCAGAGAATGTTTGTCAGATGTTGTTGTCCTTGCAGTAGCGCAAGAGATTTTGGTTCCAGAATTCCGCTCCTTGATCCAAGTGGAGAATCATAGGCTTGTAGTTGAATCTCTTGGATTCAAACTCAATTAGAAATTCAAGAGCGCTTGCCGCTTTGCTTTTTTTTTTTATGGGAATTGCCGTGAAATACCTGGTACAACTGTTGACAACAGTCAAGAAATACAAATCCCCATTAGTGCTCAAGGGGTGAATAGGACAGACTAAATTGCAGTGCAATTCCTGAAAGGGTCTTTTGGCACGGGAGTGTTTGTTGTTGAAAGGGTTGCGACTTATTTTGCTAATAGCACATGCTTCGCATGTTGAAGGCTTTTCAATCTGCAAACCCAATTTTTGTTGAATTCTCCCATAGCTTACGTGTCCAAGGGATTTATGAAAAATCTTGTCTCGAGTGAGGAGAGCTACCTGAGTTGGATTATTGTCAGAGAATTGAATGATTGGTATATTGCAATCATAGAAACCAACTTTCTTCCATTTGTGTTTTTGTACTACAAGATCTTTACCTCTGAAATTAACGGTGAATCCATCAAGCAGAAGACATTGCATTGACAACAGATTGACAGTAGATTTGGGAGAGAATAGCAAGTTGGAAAGAGTAACCTCATGATTTAGATCATCCAGTGGAATCATCAACCCGACACCTTCATATTCAAGAGAGTTTTTTCCTGAGGTGGTGAAGATTAAACCGGTCATTGATTGGTCTAGTTGAGAGAAGAGTTGAAGATCAGATACTATATGTCTTGAAAACCCAAATCAACCACAAAGTGGCTAGAAGAAAAAATTGAGCTTGTGGGGAAAGAGCTAACAGAGGTTCCTTCCATTGCCGATTCACTTCTGTTCTTCTTTTTCTTGGGAAAAGAGGGTTTGAGGTGTGGATACAACTTCCAACATCTTCCTTCAGGGTGAGCAGCCTTGGGATTATGCCATTTGTTGTTGCATGGTTTGATGCTGGAGGTAAGAAAAGAGACCAAGTTTGAGTTTTCTTCAGATTTGTTGTTAGGTAGATCCCTGTTTAAAAACCTGTTGTTATTGAACATTTGTAAGTGATCCAAGACTTGATCCGGGGATATTTTCTTATCAGAATGAGTGATTTGTTGAATCACTGTATCCATGCTTGGTGGTAGTTTCTCTAAGATCAGATAGGCAATGATGTCGGTGGGAAGATTGATTCCAACTTTGTGGAGTCTAGACATTGCAGTTTTTGTGTCAGTGATAAATCCAGGAATGTTTGAGTACGTGAAAGGAGTATGCAGAAACTCCTTTAAGATCCTGGCTCTATTGGATGCATGGTTGGAGGCAAAATATTCATTGACATCTGCCCAGATTTGATGGGCATCTTACTCATTATCTGGTGTGATGGTATGGGCTTGAACGGTTGTGTCGAGTTTGAAGGTTATGATTGTCCGGATTCTCACATTTTTTCTTTGGCTAAGTCCAATTGGATTGCCGTTGGCATCTCTCTTTTCCTTTGTGAGCTTGGAATAGAGATCTTCCTGCAAGTCCAACATGTTTACAACTGGATTTTGCCAGATCAAAAAATTATCCTGTGTTAGTAGCGGAATGACCTCTATGGCGGTTTTGAGAATAGTGGCTGTGAGTGAGTCTGTCATTGTTGAATTTCTTGTTGATTTCTTTTTGACTGTTAATCGTGAGGAATTCTGACCTTGAATTTTGTCAGAAGAATGATGAATTTAAAAACCAGAAATCTAAACAACTTGGTTAGAGAAACAATCACAACAAGATAAGATAGAACAACCATGTTGAGAGGATCCATACCCAAGCTGATGTAAATGAGAGAGCTCTTAGCCACTTGAGATATGAAATTCAGGAGATAACCACCATACACATACAAGCCAGGAAAGAAACTATACGACTTTGAGAAGGAGAAGAATAAGAATGAGAATGACAGAGATGAGACGGGAAAGAGATGAGACGGTTAGACAGTGAGTTAAGCTAGTCATCGCACCAAATTATGCTATGTCCTCCACGGTGGCCTAAGACCTTCTGATTGGAACTGTCCTTGTTGTTTTACTTCAGTTAATGGATCTTGAGGATACGTCTGATGAAGATGAGGAAGAAAGTCTGGCGGGGCCAAAAGGGAGAAGGACTGGCTCTGAGCTTAGTATTTAGGTGGAATGAGTTTTGACTATAATGCATATGCATGTGACACCCATCATGAAGTTACACGCGCAAGTTGACAAGTTGGAGCGTGTGAATGAGATCAGAAGAAATGAATAAGAAGAGTAGGAACAGAAATATGAAACATAGGAAAAGGAATGAAACACCATAATAAAAGAATGGAACAAGAGAAAAAGAATGGAACAAGAGAAAAAGAATGGAACAGGAGAATCATGAGGACCATGAGGTTCCAACAGTATTCCAACACTCACCAATTGAGAAATTTGTATCCTGAAATTCCCCACTCCTTGATTGAAAACTTTCAATGCTTGGACTGCGTTTTCTCAAAAATTACAAAAACCCCTTTTAACAATAAAGCAAACCATGCCTCCAAACCTTTCAAAAAGCTTCAAATTGATCTGATGGGCCCTATTAATCTGGAACCCCGCAAAGGGATGAGGTATATTATGACCATCATTGATAGCCATTCTGGGTATCTGTCCGCTATTCCTCTCAGTTCCAAATCTGACGCCTGTCCTAAAATTTTATCCATTCTTAGATTCAAGAAACAAAAACAAGTTTTCTTTCCCGCCACTATCTTTACTGATGGTGGAGGAGAATTCACCTCCCAAGAACTGAACTCCTTCTTTCAAGAAAATTCCATTAAACACATTGTATAAGAACCTTACCATCACAAACACAATGGAAGAGTTGAACGTGCCAATTGGACCGTTGCCAAATCCATCAGAACTATCCTTTGATCTTCAAAACTACCCCTCAATCTCTGGGCTGAAGTATCCAAGGCCTCCACTCTCATGCTCAATCAGATTCAAAAACACGCAAATGAGAAATCCCCATACAAAGTCTTCACAAACAAGACACTACCCTCGGATTATTTCCATCCTTTAGGTTCCAGGGTGGTCTACTTAAACTTGAAGATGACTCGCAGGGATAAGCTCAAAGAACGCGGACTAGAGGGGACTCTTGTAGGATTCAATCCCAATCTCTTGTCTTATTGCATCCTCAAGCCAGATAAATCAATTATTTCTTTTAAACAAATCAAGATAATTAAGTCTCTTCCCTGCACTCCCATTGCAGAAAGCCCTCCAGAAATCAACCCTCCTCTTGACATTGATCTCCCTTTTTTAGACTCCCAACTTACTCAGAGTAGCTCTCAAGTCATGACCACTAACCCTCAACCTGCCAATCACAGTTTACCCTCAGAAGAAGCTGTTGAGTCTGCTGACAACCAGTCATCTCAATCATTGCAGGAGGTTTCTGAAAAACTGATTCCCTCTTGAATTCTACGTGATTGTTCAACGCTCAATCCACCCAATTTTTACGGATATAACCACTACTTTGTTCCAAAATCTTTCAAACAGGCCAAGAAATGCAAAGACAACAAAAATTTGGACCTGTTGATGGATGCAGAATTGGGCGGCATAGAAAAGATGGAAGTCTTGGAAGACTACAACAGTCCCAAGCCCGCAAATCCTCTCAACACGACTTGGGTCTACCGCCTCAAGGACAATTGTCATGGAGATTCATTGATTTACAAGAGTCGAGTGTGCATACAAGGATTCAATCAGATCTACGGCCTAGATTATCAAGACACTTTCTCCCCAACTGGCAAAGCAGCTTCACTCAGAATTGCCCTGCTCTACAGCCTTTACCATTTGCTTTCCATTACTCAATTTGACGTAAAGATTGCTTTCCTTCACGCTCCTCTCAAGGAACTGGTTATCATTAAAAATCGAAAAGGATCAAAGAGAAATTTGAAATACCTGAAACTCAAAAGGTCCCTATACAGGCTCAAGAAAGCTCCTCTCAACTGGTTCAACACTCTCACTACCTGGCTCTCCAGCCAGGGGTTCCATCAGTCGTCTTCCAAACCTTGTCTTTACTTAAATCCTTGATGTCAATCCATGATCTTCTTCCACGTCGATGACCTCATTCTGGTAGGTCTTGGCAACAACTTCAAGGAAAACTTTCTGAAACGCTTTCCAAACTCATCTTCTCACAATCCCAACACCATCCTTGGGATGAAATACTCCAAAACCAACAACAAAATTTTTCTCTCTCAACCCAACCACATTGATCACAGGCTTGAAGAACTCAAACTTACCAATTACTATCCCTCCTCCATACCGTTGACTTCAAACTTCAATTTACAACCCGCCACTGTTTAAGAACACAAGGAATTTAAAGCGCTGAACATCAACTACAGATCGGCCGTGTTCTTGATGAACTATATTGCATGCCTGACTCAACCAGACATCAGTTATGCTGTCTCAAGCTTAGCTCAATTAAGCAAATGGCCTGGGATAAATCACTGGCACAAAGTAAAATGTTGCTGGAAGTACCTGAAAGCCACCAAGTCTCTCTCTCTAGTTCTGGAGGTAAAACATCAAGAAACTCAACTTCAATTTTTCAGCAACACCACCTGGAACAATGAACTCAAAACCAGGCATTCTCAGTCCGGTCATCTGACCTTATTGTTTGGATCCCCTGTTGCCTGGAGCAGCTACTGCCAAAGAAACGTAACTCACTCAACCACTGAGGCAGAAATCAATCCTCTAGTAAACTCTTTTCTAGAGGCCATTTGGATGAGAGGCCTGGTATCAGAAATGTGGACAAAATCCACTCAACCAAGCACACATCATATTGACAACAAAGGTTTGGACAACAAGTTGAAGAAATTTGGCTGCAACTCCAAAACCCGTCATATTGACATAAAAACAAAGGCAATTAGGGAGGAATTGCAAGCCAAAAACCTCAATATTAAACTCATACCATCAGAAAACATGATAGCCAACGGGCTAACAAAAGTGCTACCAAAAACTCCTCCATTTCATCAATCTTCACTTCAATTATCTTGAAATCCTACCAGCCATGAGGGGTGTCAAATCATCCACTGAGCAGCTCTCTGCGCAGCTATCAAATCCTGATATGTAGTTGTTGGGATTACTGCTCTTTCATCTCCAATCCCATGTAGTTTCCTCTTATTCCTTTCCTTTCTTATTTCTTTCTTTCTTTTCTGTCTGTTTTTCTCTATTTTCTATTTTCATCCATCTCTACTGTCTCCTGTCAACTCCATCACAGTGTGAAATTCATAACTCATCCCTACTCAGTTGTCCTTACTTATTATCACATGCACGCGCCCTGTTTCCTATCCTCAAATGTCCACTAACCATGTCACACTTTTGTGATATGTCTATCATTGTGTCCACCTGAGGACAGAGCTTGAAGCTGGTAGAAGGATTTCCTTTCCTCATCCTTCTACCTATTGTCTTCTCTCTGAATATCCTCAGGTGAGTAATGTTGTTCTTAGGTTTCTTTCTCTCTGACTGATATATGTGAAATCTCATCCTTCTACCTATTTTCTTCTCTCTGAATATCCTCAGAATATCCTCAGCCCAACAGGTTATGAGCCCAGGGACGCCCAACTATCTTAACTGATAAGCAAATCACCCACTTTAGAAGGATCCGGCACAATTGTGCCAAAAGAAACAATTAGACATGGAAGAAGGACACAATGGTCACCCAGTCCTTAAAACACCTTCCATTCTCCCTCTCAATTCACCTGGATCAGATTTGAACTATCTTGACTGGTCTATGATCTTAAAAATCCACTTTCAAGCAACCGGCGTAGGATATCTGCTTACCAACAATAGTGCCCCACCTGCATCAAATCCAAAATGTCACGAAACCCCTTCCATTCAAGACTCAGCTATCAATTGAAAACCCCTGGTGAAATCATACACTCCGATGTATGCAGCTTTGAAGCAAACTCCAGAGAAGGATTTAAGTATTTTATTACTTTCATCAACGATTGCTCCAAGGCCCTTTTTGCCTACCCACTACGGTCCAAGTCTGATGCTCCCAACTCAATAAAATTGTTCATCTCATTTTTTGAAACCCATTATCATCATCCGGTTCTCTCACTGTGCACCAATAACGGAGGAGAATACGTGAACACCAAACTACAAGAGTTTCTTTTGTCCAAGGGAATTCTCCACGAGCCTGGGCCTCCTCACTCTCCTCAGTTGAATGGAGTTGCTGAGCGCTCTAACCGAACTATTCTTAATTTAATTCAATTCTCTCTTTCCTCCTCTTGTCTGCCAAAGTCGTACTGGGCTGATGCCCTGCATCACTCCCTTTTTGCATTCAACTCCTACCCCTGAAAAACACCTCATGGCTTTGTCTCACCAAACTCCATTCTCCAACACACCAATGTTCCTCCTTCCTATCTTCACCCCTTTGGCTGTCTTGTGTGGTATAAAGTCCCCAAGCCTAACCGCTCCAAACTTGACCCAAAAGGACATAAGTCAATTCTTCTGTCTTACCTCTCTGACGGCAATGGATACCGCCTTCTGGATCTCGACAATCTTAAAGTCATCAAGTCACAAGATGTCATTTTCAACAACACCGCTTTCCCTTAAGCCAATTCTCATCAATCCATTCCCACTTTGACTCCTCCTGATAATCTCATTGGATTCACCTGGCCACCTGTCCTCACATCTCCCAAACCTCCTACACACACGGTAGTCGCGCCCTCAACCACCAGCATCTCCCAACCTGTCTCTCTCCGCCCCCTTCCCCCCCCTTCTTCTCTTCATCCCCCCTCCCCCCCTACTAATCTCCTTACGCTGTGGTAGACCAAACCTGTCCTATAGCCATCAGACTCAATTTTCTAGTGTAACAACAGCTCCAACCCTCAAAGAAACCTCAGAAATGGATTCTGCATCACAAATAACCTATATTCACTCAGCCAAAGTACCCCTCTATCTCTCATGGATTAGAAGATACAGCCCAAGAACCCTTCAACTGTGGCAAACTCATACCCAACCAGGTGTCACAGCTCTGTGGAAGGAATAAAGACATACCTTTCAAGCCCTCAAGTACATACTAGTAACAGCCTACTCTCAACACCAGAACCATACACCAACCCTGTCACCTTAGCCAGAATACAGCAATACAGATACAGGAGGAAGTGCAACTAGTTCAGCTCCTGTCACCTCACCCAGGATGCATTCAAATACACATACACAAGGCTATGCAGAAGTATACAGGAAAGTATAGGCAGGAGGAAGTGAAACCAGTCTCAACCAGATACAAAAAAACAAGCAAATACACATAAACAAGACTATGCAGAATTATACAGGACATTATAGGAAGGAGGAAGTGGAACCAGTCTCAACCAGATCCAAACAAGCAAGCAAATACACATACACAAGACTATGCAGGAGTATACAGGACAGTATAGGCAGGAGGAAGTGGATCCAGTCTCAACCAGAACCATGCAGTACCAAACAAACTCAGCACCTCACAGCAATCTATGTAGGCAGAAGCATGTGATACCGAACAACCCACCAGTACAAGTACCACAGGGCTACCCAGAAATATATGCAGGCAGCCAAGAACATGCAGCAACAAACAAACCACCACTAATGCACAAGAAATACATGAAGGTAGAAGCAAGTAGAACCAAACAAACCACCAGTGGATGCACAGCAATACATGTAGGAAGTATCAAGTAGCACCAGACCAACCATTAGTACTGCACAGGAATACATTGTATCTGCACTTCACAGCAATTTATGCAGGGCTGTGCATGCATGAAACCCCTGTACCAGCTTTCTCCAACCAGCAGAATTGCCTCAGTTTCATGCAGTGTCTTTTGTCCAACCAGCAGAATTCCCTCATTTTCATGCAATGTCTTTTTCCAACCAGCTAAAATGTCTAATGTACCTGTATCCCACTGTAACAGGGGAAGCCTCAGGGGCATCCCTGAGCATCCCCTGAGGACCATATTGTCTATTTAAGGAGGCCCTCTCTGCCCTATCCAAGTTGTATCCTCATGCCATCTGAGCTATCCCATCTCATGCCATCTGGCCTAGTTATCACCCATCTATCTGTGGTACCTACCCAGATAAAATATTAGTAGTGAATCAGTTATAAAAGGAAAACAAGAAATCAGAAACCAAGTTATTACCCATCTTTAACCAATTAAACCACCCACCAGGTGCTTGAATAAGGGTTCTTCTGTGACCTAAATATTCAGCACCATATTAAAGAAACCCCACCCATTAGTTAATAAATAACCCTTACAAAGAAAGAGAGCAAAACAAAAAGAAACTACCAACCTTCCCTCTGCCCAGCCCCCTGTGGGTAAACCCATCCTTGGGTCCTCTCCTGAACCACCCCCTTTGATAAACCCTTGAACCATTTAATATTGGGGTATAGGTTAAGATCAGAAATATCTGATCAATAAATTAACCAATAGTCCAATACATCTGGTCTATTCTTCAACAAATCCTACCAATATCACAGTTAATAATTAATCTAGGTCTAATCTGAGACCTATATTAAGTCTCAAAGAAACCAGCCATTAATTTAAATAAATTATTGTGCAGACTTACTATAGCACTAGAAGGGCAGGCAATTCAAAACCACTCTTAGTATATACTAATACTCCAAAGGAGTAGAAGTAATACTAAATTCCCCTTCAAGGACTGCCAGAAAGCTATTTGCTACTTTAATTTATATAATCCCACAGGAGTCTCTACAACGCCTGCTCATCCTGCTGCCCCACTCCTCTCTTCTCCCGCCCCATCCAATGCAGGAACCCCCCCCTTGCCCACCGGTCACTTCAGGCCCTCTCCTTCCGCTCCGAGATCCAGATCATCTTCTTCTTCCAACAGCTTGGTTTTCCCTCCCCCTCTTTCTCCCTCATCCATTCCGTCCTCTCGTCATTCCTCTCCTTGTGTTCTCTCTCCGTCCTCTCTCCCTTCTCTCCCTTCGCGTCCTGTTCCGCTCTCTCCAACTGCCCCACCGCTCCCACCCCTGATTGACTCCTCCTCTCCCCCGTTGACTCCTCCTCTCCCCGCTCCACGATGCTCCTCCAGAATCTCTCGTGCACCCTCTTGGTTTGGCAACTACTCACGCTCCGCCTTGATTAAGGATAATATCCTGGCCCCAAAGACCTGGAAGCAACTGATGAAGAACCCTCATTGCTCCAGGTGGATACTCTTGGCTCATGAAGAAATCTCTTCCCTGCGTGGTATGAAGACCTGGGAGCTCATTCCTCCCCCAAAAGGCCAAAAGATTATTTGGTACAAGTGGATTTTTAAGGTGAAACGGAAAGCTGACGCCTCAATCATCAAGCTCAAGGCTCGTCTTGTTGCAATGGGTTTTGCCCAGGTTCATGGACTCAATTTTTCCAAAGTGTTTGCTCCAACCCTTTGCCTCAAGACGCTTTGGCTACTCCTCAGCCTTCTTGGCACCAAAGGTTGGGTTGGTTGTCAGGTTGATTTCAAAACGGCATTTCTCAACGGCCACCTCAATGAACCTGTCTACATGACTCAACCGCCGGGCTTCGAGGATCCGCTGCACCCCAACTGGGTGTGCAAAGTCTCAAGGGCAATCTACGGCTTAAAACAGTCGCCTCGGCAGTGGAACATTGAGCTAAATGCCGCCCTACTCTCCATTGGCCTCACCAGATCCGCTTACGAACCCTCTCTATACTTCCAACTGCGCAATAGGGTCCTCATAGTTGTTGTCACGGCTCACGTGGAGGATCTAGCGGTCGTGGGAACCCCCAATTTTGTCGGGCCATTCATTAACGACATCGGAGAACGCTTTGCGATTGGGTCTGATGAAGACCTCTCCCTCTTTCTATCCATATCCATCCAACGTGACCGCAAATCTGGTACGGTCTCCATTGGTCAACAGCACTACATCAACTCAGTTGCCTCTGTTTTTCTTACATTGGTTTCCCCGCCTGCCCTCTCACACACCGCTGCAACTTTCAAGTCTCTGGTTAAGCGTAAGGTTGGCGTTCCGCCTTCCCCTCCCCAATACAACCAACTCGTTGGCTTGCTTCTTTGGATTTCCCAATGCACTCGCCCGGACGTGTCGTTTGCTGTGAACAAACTCTTGCAATTCCTTCAAGATGCCTCCATCAACCACTGGAATGTGGCGCTCAGGGTTCTTCAATATCTCTCTGCCACCAGAACCATGACGCTCACTCTTGGAGGCTCTCACCTCACTCTTGCTGGCTTTGCCAACTCGGACTGGGCCAAAGACCGTGACGATTGTTGCTCTGTTTCCGGTTACTTTTTTTGCGTAGGCTCAGGTTCGATCTCCTGGAGATCCAAAAAGCAGCCAACAGTTTTGCTCTCGAGCTTGGAAGCGGAATATAAAGCCCTATCCGACTGTTGCAAAGAGGGGCTATTGCTACAAAACGTAATGGTCGAACTACAAATCTGCAACTCCAGCCCAGTTCCTCTCTATGTCAACAACAAAGGCTCTGAGGCTCTGGAAAAGAACCCCAAACACCATTCTTGCACGAAACACATCAACGCGAGACACCATTTCATCCAAGAATACGTATCTCGAGGCGTCTTCACTGTTCACCATGTGGGTACAAAGAAAATGATTGCGGATATGCTAACCAAACCCCTAACTTGGTTCCTCCTCAAAACCCATCAAGCCCTGTTTGGCCTCACCGCGGGTGGTTAGCAAGGGGGGGTGTTGGGATTACTGCTCTTTCATCTCCAATCCCATGTAGTTTCCTCTTATTCCTTTCTTTTCTTATTTCTTTCTTTCTTTTCTGTCTGTTTTTCTCTATTTTCTATTTTCCTCCATCTCTACTGTCTTGTGTCACTTTCATCACAGTGTGACATTCATAACTCATCCCCACTCAGTTGTCCTTACTTATTGTCACACGCACGCGCCCTGTTTCCTATCCTCAAATGTCCACTAACCATGTCACACTCTTGTGATATGTCTATCATTGTGTCCACCTGAGGACAGAGCTCAAAGCTGGTAGAAGGATTTCCTTTCCTCATCCTTCTACCTATTGTCTTCTCTCTGAATATCCTCAGGTGAGTAATGTTGTTCTTAGGTTTCTTTCTCTCTGACTGATATATGTGAAATCTCATCCTTCTACCTATTGTCTTCTCTCTGAATATCCTCAGAATATCCTCAGCCCAACAGTAGTAACCCGCGCTTCCCCGGAAAAACTCAACTGCATTGGGGGGCTCTCTCTCATCTGATCATTCTGGTCATTTGAACCTCACCGCGGAGGATTGCCTTTCAGTTTTCCCCATCCCATTTTCTTCCGACTCTTTCCTTTATCTCTTTTTTCCTTCCTATTCTTTTATCCTCAACGTCTCTTTTCTTCTTTTTCATTTCCTTGTTCTTTACTCTATAACCCAACGCTGTCACATCCTCAACATTGCCAAATTGCCCTCAACCACTCAACCAACTTCTCAACTTGACCTGATCCAATTCACTCCTCCAGGCTCACCAGGCTCACTCTTTTGACTGTCTGGTATGATTTCAGTTCAATCTTGTCCAATCTTCTGATTGTTCTTCATCTTCTCTTTTGTTTTCATCTCATACTTCAACTCATGCTATTGTTGTTGTTCAGTTTGTTCCTAGTCCCTTCAATGTGATAATTCTTATCACCTCTCACCTACACAATCTACAGTATTGTTGTTAAAAATCACTTGATATATTTAAAATAGTCATAATTCCAAAACATTTAATTGCAGAGCTCCCTCAGACTAAGCTACAGAGGTTAAACCAGTATGGAAGTGGTTAATTAACATAGATCAGAGTGCTAGATTTCTGTAACCAGATTTCCAAAGACATAGGAGAGGGTTTTTAGGCCAAGTTTATTCAATTTCAAGTTTCTTGGACCACAAAAATAAGCTTTGAGTCTTTTTTACCATCCAAAGGGTTTATTATAAGCTTCCTCCAAGTATGGGGATCAAACTTTTCTGCAAGAGAAATGTTGGTAAGTAATCTAATAGAATGAAATGAAAAGAAAAAAGATAAAATTCAAGATAAAATATTATTCTCAATGTTTCAAAGATACTAGAGGGCTACACTATCTCCCTATATTAATCCAAATCCAATCATGAAACCAGAAATAGAATGGACTAATGCAAATGGAGTGGTGAATAATCTTGAACAAGTTATAGATCAAGCAACCAAATCTTGGTTGGAGAAAAGAAAAATAAACACATTGGTGGTAACAGGAGCCATTATATTGAATATGGTGAATGGTCCTCAAAAGATATCTCAAGAAAAAGAGCCCATGAAGAAAAAATAGAGGATGAAGAATGGGGGGAGAAATAAAAGCAAGCTGAAGCCCCAAAATTCATACAGATCTTTGAGTAAGGCTTGATGAAAAAAGTAAAAAATTCAAAGAGTTTTTCCTTTCTCATCAATAGGAAGGAAATGGAAAGATTTAAAGGAGTAAATGAATTGAATGAAAAATTTGATGTAGAAAATAAAATCAAGGATTCATGAGCTAAAATATATATATACATATAACATATATTGATTTTTGGGTTTCTTGTTGATACTTGAAACTAAAACCCAATAAAAAAGGTTTTTTCTTATATATTATCATAAATTAACAAAGAAAATAAGGAATAATGATAAAATAAGAAAAATGTGTAAAATATATAAGGGAGAAATGATCAAAAAAAGGGAATTGATATTGAAAAATTTTTTAAGGATGATTTAAACTGAAATCTAAATCAAAGTTGAGTGAGTCTTGAAGATGGTGAGATTGTTCCCAAGAGTTAAAATACTCATCAGGATTGTATACATCCTATTTTAAAATTTATTTCATTTTTTCTTTGTGTAACATTGAATGAAGTATATGACCTACTTCCCACTCCATGTAATAATCAATTTTTAGAATTTCCAGAGAAGGATGAGTTTTTCCTGTTTATAGACTGCAATAAGGCTCTTGGACAGATATATTAAAGAACTTAAAGATTATTTTGATTTCAAAGTTAAAAATAGCTTTGATGAATTTGGTGAAACAATTCATTTGATTTTTAACAGACCAAGTTTCCTTCCAGGGAGGTTCTTGGAATGTTTAGTAGTTTCAATAATGCAAGGATTTATACATGACAGATCTTTGAATTTCAATTCAAATGCATAATTCCATTCTCTTTCAATTTTTTTCAGTTGCTTCAAGTGTGGTTCAAAATTTCTATTGGAGGGATTTAATAGGATAAAGAAAATCTTTTGATTTTTTCAAGAGGACTAGTTAAATAGAATTGGAATTTGGATTCCTTTTTCAAAGAGTTTGAAGTGGGAAATGTTTGGTTGAGGAATAAGTGGAGCTTCTTTATGCAAATTTTTCTAGTTGAAGCTATTTTACCCAGTTTTCTGGCTGTTAGTTTATGTAAGTTGAAATATATTTATCAATTATCTTATTTGTTCTTTTTTTTCATCATATTACAAATGGTAGTTCTTCAGTTAATTGTGATTAATATTTAAATTATGCAATGTTTATAAATACATGGATCCATGATTTCTGATAACTTCATTGTGCATGAGACTCTTTGAGAAGAAATTTTCTGAAAATGAATTAGCTAGAGCTTGAGAAGTGTAAAAAATATTTCTTTGAAAAACCCAGTTTTGTTTTAAAAAAAAAGAAATATTATATCACTAGGATAGAATAACATCCATCAGAAATAGGTAATTTAAAAATAAAATACATTGAAAATTATTGCTGAGGAATAGGAAATATTGGAATAAGCTGAAGCTTCCCATACTTTTGGTGATTGAAGGAATTTTATCAGTTGAAATAATCACAATATTTAATGTAGTGTTTCACTTCATTGATCTTTCCCTCCTAAAGAAGTCTCATGCAATGTACTGGTGGCTTTTTTTATACCCCATATGGCCAGAAGGAAAAGATTTGTGCCTAGTTTTCAGTATTTGTAACTTGATTTGAGGCTCATCAGGAAATAATATTCTATTCTGATGAAAAAAAGCATTATATTTATTAATTGAGTAGTCCTTTGAATCAGGGGTTAATTTGTTTCAAATTTTGACACAGTTATAATCTTTAATTTCTCCTCTTGATGTTTGATTAATTCTTTAAAATATCGCATAACATCAAATGAGGCTTGTATTTTTTTAAAAAAGTTTTTCAAAAATTTCAAGTTTTTTTTTAAATGTTTCTCTCCTCTTTGGGATAATTGTTTTCCCCAAAATGACAGAAAACCAGGAACTACTTAAAATTTTCCAGCAATGTGAATTGTGGTTGAGTTGTATTTGGAGAAAAATTTGGCCCAATTTTACCATCTATGCATGAGAAAGTTTGTGCTTATCAAATGATTAAGAAATCAATAATTATAAGAAAACTCAGAAGGTTGCAAAATTTTTAACAAATATTAACACAATTTCTTTGAGTAATAAAAAATTTCAAGAAGTTCCTTTCATGAATTTTTTATTTTAATTCAGAAGGCTTTTGATTTTTGAATTAAAAGGCTCAGGGATGAAATAGATTCTGAGAAAAAAATAATTTAGAAAATAGAACTGCAATTTTTTAATTCTTGTTTCAACCATAGTGCGCCAGATTGATGACATGAGAAAAGATAGGTGATGTGGTGAGAGATTTCTTCAAATATTTTCAATTTAAAGAGGCTTTTTTGGTAAGAATGAATTTAATTTATTTTGAAAAAGATTGGTAAGTTTGAAATTTTTATCAGAATAATAGTGTATAGAATTCATATAATTATTACTGAAGCCTCAGAAAATTGGAAGCTAAAATCAACTTATAACCACTATTAGCTAGAAGGAGTTAGTCCCTTTCCATCTAGAGTGCTGAAAAAGTGTTTCAATTATTAATCAAAAAATTGGAAATTGTGCTCTTGAGTTTTTGGGATACTCTTCAAAGCCTGGAATGGATATACCAGCTAGGAATGAAGAACCATACATATATTTGTTGTATTTGGTGCTGAAGTTATTGGGTTCATCAAATGAATATCATTTCAAATGATTGGAAATAAAAAAAAAATTTTGAGGATGTTCTCCTCTGAAGTGATCTGTTTATTTCATTCTGGTATTTTGGAAATCAAAACCAATGTTCCTGATCTCAAAAAATTTTAATGAAAAGATTCCTAATTTTTAATTATAATTTATTTTGGTTCTCAAGTTTTTTATACTTAATTCTAAAAGCCTGAAATATAAATCTAGTATGGGAGCTTGAATCTTGGGAACTATTTATTTTCTCTAAAAGATACTTCTAGGTTTTTTTTTAGAATTCATATTGACTAATGTATCTTCAAATGATCCTCCCAATGGTGAAATCAAAAATGGACCAGGATATGAGGTTTTCCTGAACCAATAATAGCTGTTTCTACCTAACCTATAAATTTTTTGGTTGTGAGGGAAAAGGGAATTATTCCTGCTCAAGATATTATGTTAAATTGGTAATCAATGAATAGATTGGATGAGTGAGTTTTTAATTGCAGTAAAACTTTTCATAACCCATCCCATTCCCTGAAGTGGTTTTTCTATGGGTTAGGCCGGCTTATAGGATTGGAGAGGAGCCTATAATAACCCATTAAAATAATTTTTAATAGCAGAAAACTGTGCTAACCCATGAAAATCATGGGTTATGAAATGAAATTGGCACAGACTAGATTTTTTTGAAAGGCTGGCTTAAAAAATGTTACATTAAGTTTGATCTTGCCTTGTTGAAAAAGAGAAATACTGGGTGCTTGAGAAAGAAATAAAATTTCCATGCCACAATACAGTGGGATTTAGGTGCTTTTAGTTAAATGATAGGCATGATAAGCAAAGGAAGAAAATGGATATGTGGTGAGGATATCAAGAAATGAATATTGATCATTAGTTGGTAGAGATAGAGGTGGAGAAAGTACAATAGGTGGCTGATTGAGAGGTAATACATATGAATTTGAGGAGATGGTGTAGATCAGATATGATACAGAAAATATGTGGGCTAAAAAACATGGCTTAGAAGGGTGGGGTAAAATAAGGTTTACAGCCAAACTTACAGTTTTCTTGATTTTTGATCTATGTGTGACCACTTTTGGCAGGATCATGGGTAAAGAGTCAACTTTTGGCTGGCATCAATTTGGCGGATTGATTTTGCCATGGGTTGTCACAAGTATGGATTAATAAAAGTTCTTCTGTATTTTATTTTTTTAATTTTATGTCACATTTTCACCCCACTTGCTTGAGAGCAGGAAATAATGAGGTGGATTTAGCCCAAAAATACAATAAATCTCAAAATTGAATGCACAAATTTAGAAAGTTTCTTTGAGTTTCAAATTTGATGCTTTGAGTCAAGTTGCAAGGGTTGAGAGAAAGTTTTTAAAACATGAAAACTGGAACAAGCTCAAACTAAAAATTGTTAGACAGAAAATTCAAGAAATTGTGAAATTGACTAAATGGGTAAACAATCTAAAAGTATATGATTTGTGCTTTTGAATTAATCTTGAGCCTATTAAGTGGATGTGATAAAAGCTGTGGAATTTCTGCTCTATCTAAAATGAATAGATAGAATAAGGAATGTGCAGTCAATGGGGAATGAAAATGAAATTTTACCTACAGGCAAAAGCTTTTTTCTTTTGAAAGTAGTCTTTATCATAGTAAGTGGATGGGATAGAACCTGAGAAATTTCTGCTCTATCTTAAAGTATTAGAAATCAAAATTAATTTTAAGGTAATTTGGTTTTTGCATAAAAATTTTCCTTGAAGATAGAGTCTGAATTGAAAGTTTAAGTGTAATGAAAAAGGGACATATATATACAGAATCAATACACAGTGAAAATCCAATGAATGGAAAGCAATCAAGATGATTTAAAAGTAGTAAGCCCAATTTTAAGATAAAATCTAAGGATTAAACACTTTAAATGAGTTGTTAATATATAAAATTAGTTTTTAATGATCCCAGGCAAAATTCATGCCAAAACAATTTCTAAATCCATGCCCTTTTCCAAAAAAGTGTCATTTTATAAATTTTTTTCCAAAATCATGCCAAAAGTTGTTGGTGTGATTTGAGTAAATTTTTCACTGCATTCATGCCTTTCAATGTCTTTTGAAACCCCAGTAAGGTGCGCAAACCTTGAGAAGACATTCCAATACAAAAAAGTCATGAATATAGACAATGAATGTTTTGCATTCCTTTTTTGAGGTTTAAATGAGTGTCTGGGGTGGTAGAACACACCTTTTGATGGCATTTTGGGTCATTAAAGGCCTGTAAATATGAATTGAGGCCCTGGGGGGCTAAATTAAGGCCCCCAGATCCCCTGTAGGATCTGTCTGGGGTAGAATCTTTTGTAGAATTCAAGTATTGACCCCAATCAAGTGAATTTAATATGTAAAAATTCAAAAAACATCAATTTCTGTTCAAAGGGATTCAAATGTGACCTCAGGTTTGGAAAGAAATTCAAAAATTACAAGAAAAATAGGAGAAAGATAAGATTTCATTTTCTTTACACAAAATGGTGTTATTTGGGATTCTTTTTAAATACCTTAATACCAAACGTAAAACATAGAATAATGATTCATTTACCTATTTAATT
This sequence comes from Puccinia polysora, assembly GCA_025617555.3. NCBI lineage: Eukaryota > Fungi > Basidiomycota > Pucciniomycetes > Pucciniales > Pucciniaceae > Puccinia > Puccinia polysora. The sequence continues at coordinate 30,071,627 of CM062632.1, read as the reverse complement.
CTGGGAATTCAAATATTCCAAAATATTTCAACAGAAGTATCATCAAGTAAAAAAAAAAGTTTTGAAAAATATGAACAAGATATTTCTTTGAAGAAAACTCAAGATTCATGATGGATTGCAATTAAGTTTTCACCAAACATAATAATAAATAGAAAGAATTCTACATATACCTATTTAATTGAAAAAAAAATTGACACGTTGGAATATTTTAAAAAAAATCTTCATTGAGTGAAAAAATACAAAAATAAAATTTAAAACATTGATTGTTCTAAAAATTCAATTTTTTATATTTCTTTGATCATCCTTGCACTTGATAGTTTCTTTTAGGATTTTCAATTTTATTTGGGTTCATTTCATTCAATTATTTTATTTGTAAATTTTTTATATTTCTTAATGTTTGGTAAAAGATAATTACATTCTATCAAGAATGATATTTTTTTTCAAATAAATTAATTTTTGATTTCATTGTTCTTATTATTTTACTTAATGAACTATTTTTTGAATATTTCAACAGATCTTAATCCCGCTCATAATACAGGAAAATGAAGCATTCCTTTATTTCATTTTATGTTTTTGTATTTAAATCTAACTGAAAATTTCAAATTTTCTTCAAAGAAGTATTTTTTTTTATTTTTTATAACTTGTGTATATCAAAAAAATTGGAGGAGTAAGCCTTTTTTCTGGTTCAAAAGATTGAGTGAAAGATTCATGGCCTGCATCCACTTTTTGTTCAAGATTTCAGACAAAAACACTGGCTACTCAATGGTTTTTGAGGGAGGTCAAATTTGGTATTTTCCAAAACTTGAAAAAACAATCTTTTTACATAGATTGTTTCTGTAATTGATGTTATTTTTATTTTCAATATATTTGTAAATATTTGAATTCTTATCATCAAATAGATATATTCAGAATTTTTATAGGTTTTTTATGTTAGGTAAAAATTTATTTATGCTCCACCAGAAGTATTCCATTTTGTGTAAACAAAATGAATTTTTATCATTTTTCTTAGTTTTATTCTGTTGTACAAAGTGTTTATTCAATTATGTGGTCAGATTTGAATTAATTTCAAATAATGAATGTTGATTTAATTTTTAAATATCACATCTTCTCAATTGATGTCCATATTTGGATTCTCCAGACAATTCTAACCCAGGAAGATCCTACAGGGAGTCAAGAGACCTCAATTTAGCCCTCAAGGGCCTCAATTAATATCCACAGGCCTTTGGTGGCCCAAAAACCCATTGAAATGCACATTCTGCCCCCCCCCCCACCAGGCAAACCTTTAAGCCTTAAAAAGGGATGCCAAACCTTAATTGTCTATATCCATGCCTTTTGTGTATTGAGAAATCTTTTTATGTTTTACACACCTTCCTTTGGTGGGAAAAAAGGAAAAAAGGCATAAATTTAGAAAAACAATTACCAGAGTCACAACAATGATCCTTTTTGCCATGAGCTTAGCAAAAAGAATTCTAAAATCACACCTTTTTTTGAAAAATGGTGTGGATTTTTTTGTTTTTTTTTTTTTTTGGTTTGAATTTTGCCTGGGCCTTGTCAATGTGCAAGAGAAGGAAATTTGAAAATTGGTTTTCAAAATAGGAAAAAAGATGAATTGATGAATTAATAAAAAAAAGTTTGAAGCCTTAGGTTGATTATGGATGGGATTTCAAACAACTCAAAGATCAACTGCAGAGTTGATCACACCAGTAGAATTTTAAATTTGGGATTTCAAGATTATCTTCAAATGATGATTGAGTTTTTGGAATGAATTATCCCTCCCTTAAGATTTTAAATTATCAAGAATAATTCACAAATTTGTTATATTTCTTAAATTTCCCTTCAAGAAATAAAACTAAGTTCAAAGCATGAAAACCCAGTAATAAAATCAAACAAAAATCACAACAAAAAGAAAGGAAATTATTCTAATTGAACAATATCAAAGGATTCATTTTCACAACAGTTTTCAAGTCTCTTGGGCTTGGCTTTTATTATGGCTACCCATCACAGTCTGAATGGCCTTAGAAATTAGTCTATTCATGGATATATAACTTAGTCTGGCCAAGTCAGTCAGTTGTGGTTGGACATTTTGACTGTGTTCTATTCTACTGGAAAGGAGAATTTAATCTTTTGTTCAAATTCCTGGTAAAAATTCTCCAGCGATTTATTATGTTTTATTATGCAGCTTTGAATTGCTGTTTTTATATGGCTGCCTAACCAAATATAAGGATTCATAGTTTTTTTTTCATTTTCTGTTTCTTCTTTTATTTTTTTACACTGAAAGACATTTAAAAGCACCCAGAATGAAGCATTTTAAACTTCCCATTCTATTTTTCTTCTTTGCATTCAAAATTGATGATTATTTGGAAATTAGTCCCCATGGTGTCATAACCACAACTTGACTCTCTATACTCAGTCTCCTCAGCCATTCTCAACCTCAGTACAGCCAAACTCTATCCCTGGATCTACCAGCTGTACCTCCTGAAGTATCTCCCTGCACTCCCTGCAAGTCCTAGGCAATCTCCCAGGCTCTTCCTCCCTCTCTATGACTTGGTGCCTCCTCCATCTCTCCTTCTCTTGGGTATACCCCATGCTCCCATGCCAACTTAGCTCAATGGTAGAGCACCTTGTATGTACTGAGGGGTTGCAGGTTTGAGACCTGTAGTCCACATCCTTTTACAGGTTATGAGCCCAGGCCCCTAACACTGTGCAAGCTCCCTAGATGGGATTGTGGTGGTAGTTGTAGGCTTTTTGGAGGGGGGTGTGACTGTATGCCGTAGCGGTTGCCTGGGGCATGGGGGGTGTTGGGTATACACCATGCTCCCATGCCAACTTAGCTCAATGGTAGAGCACCTTGCATGTACTGAGGTGTTGCAGGTTTGAGACCTGTAGTCCACATCCTTTTACACCTTCAACCTAATTTGTATGAGAAGTACATACAGATCCCATACTGTAAATTCCTAGTACATACTCCTGGCTGGAAAAACTACACTTCCAGTTCAGTACATGCCACACATTCCTGGACAGGTCCAATACCCAATCTGTCAAGCCACTGACTGCCTCCAGTTGAATTGGTGAACATGTAATGCCATGGGGAATCCCAGCTCAACACCAGTCATCCTTTCTCAAGGCCTCTTCCCAGCTCTCACATATACTTGCCTCTCCTTCCTTCCTGGACTAATTCACCCAAGGAATTAGTATACTACTTCTTATTGGTTAGTCCCTTCCAATAGGTGTCATCTTAGCACAAGAAAGCCATCCAGCCTTTCTTACTCATCTCACTTATCCCTTTGGTGTTAATATTATAGGATTCAGTCAATCAGTCCTCCTTCAAGAGCCTTAATCCTGGATTCCTCTCATCTTCTATACCAACCATCCTTGCCATTACTTTATCCCTTATCATTGCAATCAAACCTATCATCTCTATCCTAAGTTCTGTGAGCAGTAATGCCTGTGCCCTCAGCCCCTTGAATGCCAGGGGCAGTTGTGGAATTACTCAGGATAGGGATGATAGGTTTGATTGTAATGATAAGGGATGAGGTGATGACAAGTAACATCACATGGATGCTTGATGCTACCCCTGCAAGGTTTATTCAAGTGGGGTTTTCAAATCCCGGGAGACCCACCCCCTGGTGGATACCCCTTCTACCTTGGCTGACTATACCCACCCCATTCATACTTTGAAAACCTTTATTGGTCAGTCCTTTTCAATGTGGGTGGAGCATTCAATTTCAAAACCTGATACCCAATCAGAGTGGATTTCAATCCAACAAATATTATTCATTCATGCTTCACCACAGGGCTCCCCCATTCTTATCTTGCACCTCTGGCCTACAGGGAGTCATTTTACCTGCTACTTGAGATTCATAGTGCACAATTCTAAATGCAAAACTGCATTTTTTTTTCAAAAAAAAAAAAAAAATGCAAGGGGGCCTTGAAGTAGCTCAATTTACAAATCCCCATGAGATCTTGGCTTGTAAGTTTTATCCATCAATCCCAATAGATTCATTTATTCAACAAGCACCCTTTGACCCAATCTGAGGATTGTGAGAGGCTCCAAGATCCAGCTAGGATTGTTAACAAGAACCTAAGAGGGCCCCAAAATTGGGTCCTAAGAGTTGATCAGTACTAATTTATAAAAAAAAAAAGGAGGATGGACATAGGAGACAAGATGAGAGCAAGTTTTCTTGATTGACTGATCTGTTCTTTGAGCTTGTTAGCTTGCTACTGTTTACAGAGAAACCTGTCAAAAGTATCCAAAATAAAAACAAAAACATTAAGTAAATCAAAACTCTACTAAGGAATTGGAAAACACAAGTTATGGTGGCAGATTTGGATTGCTTGTCTAAAATAAAGCAGGGTCACTCACTGACCCCTACCTTGATTTCCTACTCCTTGTATTTTTAATAATTTTAAAAAGAAATACCTAAAAGACACAGTCTCATCATAACACATTTTTTGGTCACTTTAATATTTCACATGGATTGTTATAAGTAGGTCTCACACCTTCTTTTCAGTCAGAAGTGAAAAATTGTGTATGTTTCAGAAGATATGGTCAGAAATGTGTTATGTCACAATTCCCGCATGCAGCCGGGGTAGCTACATACCCCCACACCCCTAATAACATGCAGCCAGGTCTACATAACTTTACAAGCAGACACACAGCCCCAGGCAGGTGACCAGTATGCAGCCATGGGACTAAACCATGAACAGCTGTCAAAATAAGCTACAACAAGTGTTGTGACACCCTTCAAGACATGCTACTGCCCAGACAGAGATGTGCTGTGTATGTAATGAATATATCCATGGGTAGAGCATGACTAAATAGGTAAAATACTCAATTAAAAATACATAAAAAGACAAGTTTACATATGTTAATAAATTATATAAATAAAGGGTCATCCTTTTGATGATGTTTAGACCCCAGACCCAGTTACATATACATCCAGACACCATGCCAAAGTGATCAAATACTTATAAGAGATAAGTCAGTGATTTATGGCCTCGGTCTGATAATTGTTCCTGGTCCCAAAAACCCTTATAACCACATTTATGCTGCTGAAAGACCTCTAACCCCAGAAACAGGCTTGAAACCATCCAGTATAAATACTAGCAGGTGCCTAAGGAGGATAATACTCAACCAGTAAGTAATTTATCTCCTCCCTGCCATGGCTACTCTGCTTCAAGGCCCAGCCATTCCATTATATATTTTATATCTATATTATCTTTGGGTCATAAATCCTTTTAATATTATTATCATTATTCAAGGTTTGGAAGTAACCAGGTGCACGGATTACAAAGTTAATTCCCTGAAGAAGAGGTGTTCAAGATCCCCAGTATAAATACTGTGGCCCCTCTTTTTAATCATGTATTAATTTATTTATTATTAATAAAACCAATCACCAAACCAAATCAGCTTGCTTTTGGCTTTATCCATATTTTTATGGATCATTACTGCAGATTTTTGAATAATATATTTATTCTTTACTCTATCACCTCTGGTAGCTAAAAGGTAGCAAGGACCTTGGCATCCAGGAGGCTGACAGAACTCGTTCACTCAAGGCTCCACGAGGGCCCAACCTAGGGTCGGTCGGTAAAACCCATGCATCGTAAGCTTTGAAGCGTCTTGACACTCCCCCGCTTCTAGGCTCCAACCTAGAGATTTCGATTTAAGGATCCGATCAGGGAATGGCGACTCGATCGATTCGGGTCGAAGGGGAAGAGAGCTCGATGATCAACTTGACTTTTCGTCGTGGTCGCCCCGAATCACAACTTCTACACACTTCCCTCGGCGTTATTCACCACTCGATCCCTGCATGCCCACTCATCCATCTGAATCGGATCCCTCAAAGATCATCAATAGTGCTCTGGAAAACACAATTACAGCTACTTTGTCGCGTTCATCTGCACACCTTCGAGAGCTTTCGACTGGGTAAGAGTCACTTGGGCTGACGATCAGGATCACACGACCGCTCAAGTCTTGGGACTTAATGATTTTACTTGATTCTTGAACTTTCTTTCCCTTAGTCATGGAAAATAGGTTGTTTTCTTCTGATGAAATGGCAATGTTTCTTCAAGATTTCGAGTTTCAGCTGGTTGAGAACAAGAGACTAAAGCAGTTGCAGGTATACAAATCAGGTCGATGAAGTAAAAGGTTGGATCTTCGAAAGAATAACCAAGAAAGCAATCCACTATGACGCACAGCACGTATCCTTGATGAGCTAATTAAATATCAAATAAAATCTGTAAATGAAAACGAAGAGCAAAATAACGATGGGAAAAGAACGAGAGATTTTAAGCAAGCAAGAAGCGATTGGGAGCGAAAAAAAAAAGTTGCATGCGATCCTTGTTTGCTTGTTTTCTTGATAGAATTCAATGATGTAAAATTTCTGCTGTGATGAAATGAATGTAACAAATTGAAGCCGCTCCAATATAGATTAACACTCGAGCTGAAATCGGTGCTATTTCGAGAAAGGGGTAAGGGACTAGGAAGAGGCAGAGGCAGAGATCAGCCCACGTTTGGACACGTGTATGCATAAAAATTAAGAGATCGACAAAAAAGGGAGGGGAGACGATAAGAACAACCATGCTGGAGTTGTGCTTAGAGTAGACCTTTTGGTTTTAGACGGCTCTGAACGTTTGAAGATTGTGAAGAAGAGGATTGATCATACGAACGGGTAAATTTACTTGGTCCGATACGAGCGATTTCGATCCAGGACGCATAAGCCAAGGCGATGATGATAACCAGGTTGAAGACACGGATCTGGGTACCATTTGAAAGTCGAATTCGAGTGAGATTATTGGATCCGGTCGTCAATCGATCGGAGAGAAAGAAAAAATCGATCCAATGTAATATGATGGGGTAAAGATGTAAAGCCAAGTCGATACTGATCGGAGGCAATTCAAGATTGACGCTCGGATCGACCATCTATTGATATCATACCATAAATTCCGTTCAATCTTTCGTGAATCATCGATCGTCGTGGAATTGGGTAGACGTTGGAGCTCAAAGGTTAAACTTGCTGAGTCGGACTCCACTTACCAGCTCAGGTTTAAGTAGGACTATGGACCAATAGAGAGTCGTGATGACCGATTCCAATGGCATTGATATTGTGCCTGAGACTTTTTTCAAATCTCGAAAGACTTGAATGATAATAGCTCGACTGATCAATCAGTTCTCTTACTCGGGCGTCTTTCCAATATTTTCCTTCACAGATCAAAGACTCTTTTTGTTCTTGATTTTTGATTACTATTTCTCTTTGGGTGAAAGAAGATTGTGTGGATTTTGTGGTGGAAGAATAAAAATGGAAAAGAGAGACGATCAGCTTACAATGATTATTTGGAAACAGGCCAACCAAGACGCCTGACATGAACGTAAGGATAGAAAAAAATAATCTATCGTAAAAGAGATCGTGATTGGGAGGGCAGATGGTAGGTCAGAATGGTGAAATTTTCGATGATGAGGTGGAACCAGAGTAGGTGAAGAGAAAGAATGATCGAGAGTCACACACCCCCACATAGTTAGGAACCGGGTACGACCTCCCTCCTTCTCAAAGAACTTTTCCAAGGTCGGATGATCTACGATGGTTAGAAGGGGGAAGCAGAGGGATGGAAGAATCGGTCAAGCGCTCGAGCTCCAAAGAAATAATAATAATAATAATAATAATAAAAAACTGATCCGAGTTTTGGTGATTTTGATTCTGATCGGTTGAAAGGGTTGAATTTGAACTCGTACCATAGGTGAGGAGAAGGGTGTAGGATAGGATTCCAAACCCGAGGAGTTGGAACAGATTTTTGAGGTAGGTCGATAGAGTCGGGACAAGGTTTTGGGTCATCCTTGACGTTTTGCAACGAAAAGAAAGAGCCCGATGATTTGTGGATGATGTTGGTGGTATGTTCTGGTTGCAAGATAGCTTGATATATATATATATATCGATGGTTCAGGCGACTGACAACGTAGCTTCAATAAATTAAACCAGCCTGGTGATACAAGCACAAGTAAAGACAGTAGAATGCAAATTCCCGGGAGCACCTGATCGATCAGATAGCCAGCTCGACGACGGCGCAACCGAGGCCGATCAGTCAGTCTCGGATCTCTATTCTCGGATCAGGTGAGAAGTCGAGACCCAGCGCATTGTCCCGGATGGCGATAGCAATTCGCCCGGCTCGGAGGGTTTTCCCACCCAGAATACTGGCCGGAGACGACGGGTTATGAATTGATAGACTCGGACTGGGTGGATGGGTCTATGATGATGTGCCGTCTTAGTGACAGGCTCCTATGACACCCCTCTCGCCTCAGTCAATATTCCAGCTCCATCCTCTCCCAGGGTGGGGTGAGGGTGACTGACTGACGTCATTCCACTCCTCGCCCTCGCAAGTTTCATAGCCAGGCGCTTAGCTCCATCCGAGTCCTGGCTGGGTCCGAGTGCCTTTGAATTGATAAATTTCCGCCGGCTGTTGGTCCGGTGGCCTCCTAATCCCGCTCATCCACTACGCATCCGCCGTGGTCGGCTTCGGCGGGTAGGTTCGACCGATTCCGGAGTTCAAATCTCGCTCGATGGTTCTCGTCATCAGACTCACTCACCTGATCATCAGCCGTGACCAGCCTCCCATCCCGGAGTCCAAGCCCCGGCGAGGGGAACAAGCAGTCCGGGATGGCCGGATGAACCAGATGTGATGAACTGGTAATTAAATATCTAGAGCGAATGAAATTTCCAATCCCGGAAAAATTCAAGTCCAATGACGTCTTATCGGATCTCTTCTGAGTAATGTTCATATAAACTTGACCTCGTCTATTACCTTTCCTCCAAGAACTGTCTAGATTTCCCGGGAAAACTGTCCGACCCCCCGACTTGAGATGTCTACTTTTCCCACGGCCAAGTCCACCTTTCCGAATCTTCTGGCAACATTTCTTGCATTTACTGGCCACTTGCTCCGAATTTCTTGTCGCCCTTCCCGCATTGTTGGCGACTCTTGCCGGGTTATCTGTCCACTTTCCCAAAAAGAAGACAGGCGCTAATTGTGACTGACAAAATAAATCAATAAATAAATGAGACGTAGATTGATGTATTGTTGAGTGCGAATGGTAAATCAACAATCTGGGGGAAATCAACAGAGTGGCTGACAATCATGTGGGCGATCAAAGATGATGGGTCGTACATATTTGTATTAAGCGAGGTGAACTGAGAACCACCCCGCACCCACCTGTCTCTTTTGCGGCAAGTAGACAGAAAACCCAGGACAGGGACGACAAAAGAAGATTGGAAAAAAAAAAAAAAACTAAAAATCCCACCCTGCTGGCTACAATTGCCGGAAAGGCTGTCCACTCAAAGCGATTCAGGACGTGTAGACAGCTTTTCTTCGAAATGTGATATTTCAAAATGGTTTCATCAAAATTAGAGAATGATACAAAATACCACCATGCGGAATACAACTAGTGGGGTTTTGTTATGGCTTATATAATAAATACTAGTATAGGCCCCCAAATTTGGGGAGGCATGGCATTTGCCCGGTGCAGTATGGGCTTTGCCCGGTGCAGTATTGACTTTGCCTGGTGTCAATGCAAGAGGTGCATATACAACAATGTTGATAAATGATGAGTACAAACTCAAGGACCTCAACACCGGGTGAGGTGTGGGAAGTTTTCCAATCTATTTATAGAAGTAGACTAGCCTTTTGCCCCCAAATTTGGGGAATGGATTAAATGAAATAATGACATGAACAATTGTTGAAGTATTTTGACAGATAAGCAAGTAAAAAAATCTTGCCATTATTTTAGTGGGTGATAGAATTCAACACCTCATGTTAAACCAATTAAATGAAACAAATGGACACAAAAAAAAAGATAAATTTTTTCAACAGTTTTGATCATGTGAGAAATTTGGACAAAATATCAAAAAAAAAAAAAAAAAAAAAAATTACCCCCCAAAATTGGAGACCCATTGGGGGGAAAATGTGGAATTTTGATTTTAAGATTGGATTGGTTTATCTGCCAGAACCCCCCTCCCCCCAGAAAAAATAAAAATAAAAATACATATTTTCAAAATGATTCAATGATGAGCATAAATAGAATGCATTATTAACCAAAAAAATCATGGGAAAAATTTCCAGAATGAATCAAAGTGCACAATGAATGGCATTCAGAGCCTCATGGTAAACAATAGTATCAGTTTCAAAAGACCTTTGGTTGTCTGGTCTCTGTGATTCAACTACTCTTGTTGATTGGGTTGATATACTCCTTGAAAATGCTAAATATAACTACCCAAGGCTGAAAACTGGATCTTCAAGATAAAGGCTAACATTTGAGATTGTCTGACCTTAAAATTTATCAATTTTAAAAATGAGGCCAAATTTAATGGAAACTGTTTGTGGATTAATTTGAATGGAAGATCATTTTAATCTGGTTTATAAATCAAAGGGATGGGTGGAATGGCAACAACTCTTCCCATGGAATCACCTGGTGCTATATTGGAAGATATAATAACTGTTCCCAATCTTTCCACAACCAAGCAAGTCAAATTTCATGGGCCAATTATACAATCCATATTCCTCAACATTATTATTGGGGCACCAAGTTTCAGAGTTAAGATATGGGGAGGAAATTTTGGAATGAATAATGTATTTATGAACTCTTGTTGGTAAAAAGGTTTGAATGTCATCCTCAAGAAAACCATGGCTTGAGTGAATAGTTGTGATGGTATATCCCTCATTCCCAGGCACTTAATTCCAAATTAATGAGATTATGTGTATGCTTTGGTTACCTTGCAAACTAGATTAACACAATTAATCAGGTAACTTGTATCAAGAGATTGGCTTTCCAAGTTTGGGAAGGAAATGTTGATCTGGTTGAATCTTGTATAAAATTAAGATCATCCCCAAAAATAAAGTAAATATAAAAAATACAATAAAAATAATCAATCAGGATCACCTGCAACACAGATATTTAAATTGAAGTCAAATTCTTGAAAATAACTCCAGAATGCAGAAATCCCCAAAAGCTCATCAATTGTTTTAGGATGTAAACCATTTTTAGAAAAAGGTAGAATTTTGATGAGATCACCACAAAGAACTCTTCATTTTAATCAAAAAGGTCAATTAGAATCCATAATATCTTGAACTAGTCTTTCAACCAACTCAAGAGCACTCCTATGGATCAGGGTGCTTCATCTCACCCAACAGGTTCCTCAATAAATAATTAAGAGGGCTGAGAATTATTGCATGCACTTAATATGAGGTCAAATATATTCTTCTGTATATTATTAAGAAGATAAGTTTTTTTGCAAATATGACTCATTCATAGCAGCATTTTTTTTTCTTCTTCAAGAATCCATTTTCTGTTTATTTTGGTAACCTTGAAAGTTTGATCAAATTTTAGAAAATCAGGAAAGGATTTTCCAATTTCTGTTCCATAGTTTTTAAACATAATGAGGACCCTGTGATATGTGATCCCAGAATGAATCAAAGCTCCCATCATGAAATTGATGCAAGAATTACATGGGAAAAGTTGTTTTTCTGGCTGATAAAGTGCCAATATCAAACAAATTCCTTAGCTCAAAAGGGTGAATATACACACCAGCTTCTTGGATTTTCATTTCTAAATGATTGTTTTCCTGAAGTAAAAACTTGCACAAAGATTAATCTCTGAAGTTTTGATAAGAAATTCCATTTACTTGATTGAGGATACCAAATCATGTAGCATAAACAGAATTATTCAACAAAAATTTGACAAAATACCTTTTGGAATCTGAAGGATGAACATTATAAGTTATCCTGATCCAATAATCAATTCAAAAGTGCCTGAAATATTTTCTGAGTGGATGGAATCTAAAATAAGTTGGAAAATCTGAACATTTCTAGCCCAAACCAAGTTGTACTGACTTACCAATCAATTTTCATTTACAAACTCAAAATTATGAGGTTAAATCAAAACACTCAAAATCATGATGCTCAAAATGTGAGATTGCTTCATATTAATAGAAGTACAAGTTAACTGCATTAGAATTAAAAGTAATATGGAAAACCAATGATGAAATGAATTCTATGATCTAGAATACATTTTCAGTTGATATTTGAGATGATCAAACCAACCAAAAGCTTTCTTTCAAATGAAAGCTGAGGGTTTTGCTAAAATGGGCAAGACTGAAAAAATCTCTTCTTCAAGTACTAATAGAACTCAGTGGTTACTGTTTACAAAGGAAATATGAATAGGCTCTGATTGATCTGTAACACCTTTTTTCATTGGAGTATAAGTAAAACATGACTCCAATGAGATGAAACATATGGGTCTAGCATGTGTGTCTGCTATTATTTGACCCATATCTAACTTAGACAGCCATTTTAAAGAGGGAATATTTTCATTCATGTCTTCAACATCAAGTCTTTGTTTAATATTTTCTACCTCTTTTGCCCCACCAAGCATCTTGATGTAGCATGCATTATGTCTCTCCAATGTTTCAATCATTTCCTTTCTAACTTTAAACCAATGTCTTCATCATAACCAAGCAATTTAGCAATAACTCTAAATCCACAATTTGCATCACCAATAGGATCCCAAACCTCACCCAAGAACTTATGTAATTTCTCAGGTATTTGATTGAGGTATTTCAATTTGGGTTACTATAATCAAAAATCACACAGAAAAAATTCCAATAACATTAATTAATCAAATCATGTCAGCTCTCTGATACCAGGAACCTTGAAGTCCTTTAGATACAGAGAGTAATAAAAATACTGGAATAATAATAATACTAATATTCAAAAGATAAACACTCAAAAAGCTCAAATAATTAGTATGTCTAAGAGCTGGTGCAAGGTTTAATTGATTTGGTTAAGAAGGGTTTTCAATTTGTTATAGAAAGAGGAGCCAAAGTATCATACTACTGGGGATCTTTACAGACAGACAACCTCTCTTCAAGGTGCCTCCTTAGGCAGTTTAAGAACCTTGGAATGATAATGGGTGCCTTATAAGGACTTATCCACTGATATGGCCAGCAAAAACAACACAATGGCCAAGGCAGGAAGGGAAAGACTCACTATGAGTCAATAATCCACCAAAAATCCTGCAAAGATTCAGGTAAAGGGTTTCAGGGCAGATGGGGTTGATTACCATAATAAACTTTAGTGAATCAGGTTGATTGGTTTTGGGAAATAATGATAATACTGCAGACTAATTCATAAATCAGTTGCTTATCTCTTTATGAGCATTTGATGAACAATGGCACGGCTTCTGATTGATAATAATAAATTCCTGGTGAAACTCATGGGGAATAATGAATCCAAAGAGGTCTGTATAAATACCTTTTGGCCTGATAATGAGATTCTCATGGCACATAGAGAGGATTCTGCTAATGGAATGAGGCTGGAAGGCCAGTCAGGGCAAGTTTATCACGTCCACTTGGTGCTGTCAATCATCTTTCCTCAGAACTCCTGGGTTTCTGTACTATTTTAGCCACAGGATCTGTTAATCTGTTAATGGCATAATTCTGATCATTCCGCACTTATCCTTGATTTGTACTATTATCATTGGTTTGAAGTAGACAGGGGTGGATATTCATTCAATTTCCATCATCTGCTGAGCACATAGGTAATTTTTAATAATTTTTACAACCACTCCTTGTAGTGCTTTGTGGTCTTCAAAGATTGAGATCTGTTTGTTTTGTGGTAACCTTCAATATTGGATTTATTATTCAAAATACTTTGAATTTAATTATATGATATTTTTATTCAAGTTTTAAGGTTTTTAGACCACTTAAAATGCATATTTCAAATTATTACATATGCTAGGTAAAACCTACTAGGTTGTAGCTCCTGTGAGCGGTACCTGCAGTGTCATCTGGCTACTATTCAGAACCAACTGACTAAATCCCCCAAAAATAAAACTGAATAAATAATAATAATAAATACAAAAATATGGAAATAATAAATTAAAATAAAAATTAAGACATAATAACTTAACCTGTAATAAGTCTGAAAATATTATCAAAGAAATGAATTGGTGGTGCCAATTTAGGTAGGGTCACCCACTGGCACCACCCCCAAAAATCCACTCCTTCAGGTAGAACCATGGTTGACCTGTGTACCCTCCCATCACATCCACAGGGATGGGTTTCTGACCAAAAATTTGGCCAGAAACCCATAGCTATGTCTAGTTTAGGAGCTATGGACAAAAGCAGGTTTTTTACATAGCCCCGGGAACAGCCGCATACCTTCTGAAACCACACAAAGGAGCTATGGTACTCACCGGCCCTGCAAGCAGTCAAGCCACTACCTTGCGCAAGCCAAAAGTAGTTGCTACTCAGTGACTAACATGCGTGGCAGTTTCTACCAACTCCCACGTGTGGCAGTTGCTACTGACTCCCACCTGTGGCAGTTGCTACCAACTCCCACCTGTGGCAGTTGCTACCTACTCTCATGCGTGGCAGCCACTACCTACTCCCGCGGGTAGTCAAGCAACTACCAGGAAAGGCAGTTGCCACCAACTAATGCGGGTAGTCAAGCAAATACCACATGAGGCAGTTGCTATTCACTCCTGCGGGTAGTTGAGTGACTACCGCGTGTGGTGGTTGCTACCTGTTTCCAGCCCTGCAGGTAGTTGAACAACTACACCATGCAGGCCCCTAGCAACTGGCCGGACCATTGCGCAAGGCAACCAGCCGGCTCACAGGACAGCCCCCCCCTCTCCCAAAATGCAAAAAGGTTGTAGGGTACCACCTACACACCACATGGGTCCCAAAGAGGGCCACCATGTGGTGGGGAATAGTATGAAAACAGATAAACCAACAAAAAATCCGGAAAAATGGGCCCTGCACCCTTTTTTAAACTATATCAAAGGTTTTGAGGGCCCCTGTAAAAGGGCCTGTACAGTAGGTTTGGACCCAAAATTTTACATGTTAGTTACTGTAACACCCTGAGAGTATGTACAAAGGTTAAAAAGAGGCCTATATTTGTGCTAGATGGCTCACAAGGTACCAAACACCCATACAATACCCCCTTGTGTCCCTGGTAACTAAAAATGTACGTAACTAATCATTACTAGGAGTGTACTGTCTAATTGAGTGACTTTAAAACACCCCAATAGGGACAAAAGAGCCTCAGAATCAAAATAGTCTTGTAGGATAGGGTCCCCAGAGCATGTGTTCAAACCCCTGGCTTCAGGAAGCCATGAATTATATTTAAAAATATTAATTGAATACTACTTCTTTGGTGGATACAATGAGGTCATTAAGGGTACAGAAATGTGTATCAAGCCCCAAGAATGATGGCAAAGAGCTTCCTGCACCTCTGTAGTGACCAGAACAGGTCTAAAAAAACACACTGATTGCCCCCTGGCCTCAGCACTAGCCTGGGTCACCCTCCTTTGGCTGGTAAAAAGACTGTACCATGAGGGTACCCAAACAATATAAATAAAGGCTCTTTCACCAGCCATTTCTCACTCATTCATCCAGTTATATAGTCATTATTGCTTTTTTTTCCCCTCAAAACATCAAACCCTTATAAGAAATAAGTGTGTGATCCTGGACCACTTTCTGATAAAATTATAGACAAAACTCTTGAATAATTACTTTTTGGCCAAAATCAAGATCAAACCATTCAGCCAGCCTCAGCATCAGCTTCCAGCACCCTGAATCCCTGAATATTGGTCCATCAATCAAGCATAAGGCCAGATCTAGAACTAGTAAGTGATCCTGCTGAATTATACTCTTTTTGTGGGTTCTGTATAACCCAAACCCCAAGGAAATTACACAAACCCTTCTTGAAAGGATTCCTTGTAAACCCCACAGGCACCACAATTGCACCTATATTTTCCTTAACAGACATATACCTGTGTTCCGGAGGGCTCGAAAACCCCATCAAGGTCTTGGCTCCTCCTTTTCAGTTTATTTTTATAAATAAATTAATTTAACCCTTTTAGCCAAAATATATCTATGGCATTTTTTAACATTTTTACTCTAAACTTTTCATCACCTCTAGTAGCTAGAAGGAGCAAGGTCCAAGGCATCTAGTATGCTGAAAGTTGGGAGTCTGGCTGGAAAATAATTGAAATAATCACTGATCTTGTGCCATTTTTAATAATTTCTTTATAGATTTTCAAAAATTAAGCAAAAATTCCAAAAAAATCATTATAAATTACCAAACTTTAAAAATACTTAAAAAATACTACAAAAATCTGAAAAATTATTTTCTGATATTTTTACAGATTCCTTACTCTACAGTGGACCTAAAGATAAACGCAGAACTTATGAAATACTATCTTAAACTCCTAAAACTCCAAAAAGAAGAGGATATCAAAAATTACAAACCAACTGATTGGGAACTTCTATCTCCTCCAGAACAGAAGAAATTGATTGCTCTCCACTAAAAACTCAGAGAGTAAAAAGAATTTGAAGAAAGGTTTTGTTTCAAACTCATTTTGAATTATCATAGAGATTGGGCTAAGACTCAACCCCCTGCTCACATCAGATTCAAGTTATCAAAAGGTGAGATTTTTTCCAAAAATTTCTTCAAACATTTTTTATCATAAACTAACTTATAAATTTTATATCTGGTAATTTCTAGTTTCTGGACCGCCCACTACCCCATCAAATCCAACTGCTGCCACTTCTGAAGTAGAAGCACCACCAGTTACCACTCCAGTGATAGTACCCAACTGCCCTGTCATAGAAGCTCCCATCCAACCTAGGTCCCCAACCAGAGAAGAATCTGTGGCCACTCCAAGCTCAGAGAGTAAGCCATATTATCTCACTTATTTTAAGCATTTATATAAGTTACTGATTGCTTTCAATAAAAATTTCTAGACTCAGAGGACCAGATGGATGCTTCACCTCTCTTGCCCACTCCAGAGCCAAGCGGAATAATCCATGAGCTCTAGCTCAAGCATTAAAGGGGGCCTAAAAGAGCTAGTTGTAGATAGTTCTTTTGCCAATAGTCTTAGAAATAACTTTAGTGCTTTAGATAATAATATCTGTTTGTGCCTCCAAAGAATCCACCAACTGGAGGAAAAATTGAGTAGCCCTGAGTACCTCCTTGAGTTAAACATGGTAGTAACTACTGCCCTTAAAAAAATGGAGTGTCCTCTGACCTCCAAGAGATCAAGACTCTTATCCTGGAAGAAAGAACCAAAAACAGGATTGATTATGAGAAGTACTTTTCAGCCTTGAGATAAGATGTAATTAAAAATAAACCTTCAGCTAGTAATGACTCCCTTGAAGAAACACTAAGAGAGAATAGGAACCAGTTGGAGAACTCTATAAACAAGGTCAAAACTAAAATGGATATGCAACTCAATATGATTAAGAATGATATAAGAGATGTAAAATTATCCCAGATTTTGAAATCTGAAGCTGTTAACAATTCTGAGCATCACATGCCTCCTCCAAGGCTCCCCAATCCTAGGTTCAATCTTTCCCCCTTCCACAGAAACTATTCTCCTGAAATGGAACAAGCTATTAAGCTGCTGCCTCCTATCACAGATTAGCCTAAGTTTTCCGGATAAGGAGAATATGATCATATAAGTTTTATGAAATACATCAATCATCATATTCTTTCTTCAGGCTTGCCAGAGACCATAGCCCTAGTAAAATTACCCAGACTCTTTGAAGGGGTTTCATTGGATTGGTTTATCTCCAAAAGAGAACAAGTTGGAGATGTCCCATGGGAAAAATGGAAAGAACTCATCAGAGAACAATTTGGTACTCAAGTTTGGAAGAAGAAAATGCTCAAAGCCTTTGAGCAAGATTTATTTGATCCAGTTAGAGATCACCCTCACCAATAGTGCTTGAGCCAGAAGAAGAGGATTGACTGTGTCTACCCACAGGCTTCTTTAGAGGAGATTAATGAGAGATTGCTTGGAAAATGCAAAGGACACCTAGAACACAATTTCCAGTTCAGAATACCCATTGACGCTGACCTTCCCACTCTCATAGGAGTAATGGACAAAATAATTGAAATGATGGAACTAAATAAAAAGCCCAGAGACAGACCCAGAGAGCTCCAGACCCAACCCAGAGAGGTAAAAGAGGTTGGTAAAGAATTGGTGTTAGCTGCTCCCCAAGGGAATGCTTTTGTCAAAGAAAACCCCTCTCTTGAATGTTGGAACTGTGGAGAGAAGAGGCACAGACAACCTGACTGTCCTCATCCTAGGAGAAAGATAAATAATATCAATGCTGAATCCAATAGTGAAGAGGAAGTCAATGGCTTAGACCTGGTCATCCAACAACATGAGGAAGAACCAGACTCATGTTCCGGTCAATGTCATCTCAGGAGATATAGGTTCTAACATGGAGATTGACCATGTCAAAGGAGGGTTGCAACTACCTCAGAAGTGGGAAAAATACATGAACTTAGATCACATCTCTGATTGAAAAAACTTGACAGTGAAACAAGTCACTGGCAGGAGCTATACTTTGGGTAAAAACTGCTTTGAGACAGGTCTGTTTGAAAGGAAACCAGTCAGAGTTTTGCTTGAAAGTGGAGCCTTCTGCTCATGCACTAGTAATAATTTCCTTGATCATCACTACCCCAAGTGGAAGGAACACTTACTCCCTGTTCCCAAAGCCAGGTTCAGCAGTTGCAACTCAGTTATGGAAACCTTAGGGGTTGTAACTATTCCTATTTTTTTCCCTCTAAGTAAAGGATCCATAAGGCTTCAACTTGAATTCATAGTATTGAAAAATAGCCTATGTGACTACTTGATACTAGGTAATGATGCCTTCTGCTTGTATGGGATAGATGTCATCCAGAGCAAGGACAGGTACTTCATCATTGGAGGAGAATGGAAGAAGAAATTCCAGATCTGTCACATATCAACCCCCATGGATAACAAACCTCTAGAGTCCTTCAAAAATGAATATTTTTTGCAAGCCTCTCTTAATGATCAACTTATTTTTGATCAACAAGACAACCTAGTCAACTTATGTTTTTGAAAGCATGAGTGCCTTTTGCACCAAAGATCATCCCATAGGTAATATCAAGGGACACAACTTAGTATTAAATCTGACTATAGAACCTCCTATCCCCCCATCTTGAGGAGACCTGCTTACCCAGCAAGCCCTAAATCCTGAGGGTCACTGGAGGAACACATAACTGAGCTCATGGAGTTGGGAGTCCTTGGAAAAGTAGGGCATAATGAGCAAGTAGAAATCACCACTCCTTTCATCATAGCCTGGCATAACAACAAGTCCAGGATGGTTGGAGATTTTGAAATTTTTAACAACTATACTAAAGAAGATTAATATCCCATGGCTAGGATAGACCACTCTCTCCATAATCTTTCCAAAGAAAAGTAAATAACCACAATGGATATTTTGAAAAACTTCCATCAGATACCTATTGAAGCTAACAGCAAGAGATATATCAGGATTATCTTTCACTTAGGCATCTATGAGTACCTAAGAATGCCTTTTGGGATAAAGAATTCTCCATCTCATTTTCAGAGGATGATGGACACAGTCTTTGGAGCTTTCATCCGGCAAGGTTGGATGATGGTTTAAATTGATAACATTATCATTTAATTGGATGATTGGGAAACTTACCTAGAGAAGATAGGTCTTGTGCTGAAAACCGTAGCAGATGTTGGACTAAAGATATCTATGAATAAATGCAACTTTGGTTATGCTGAACTAAAAGCCTTGGGACACATAGTCTCAGGACTATCTTTAGCAGTAGATCAGAACAAGGTTGCTGCCGTAATAAATAGTTCAATGCCACAAAATAAGACTGAATTACTCTCATTTGTCTGTTTCTGTAGTTATTATTGGCAGTTCATACCCAACTTTGCTACCATAGCTGAAAACTTGTATGAGATGTGTAACTGTCACACGACCATCCCACGTACTATAGGGCAATTCTTAGATGATTGTGAGCGCAAAGGAATACCAAGTGCAAGGGCAAGTGCGAGACAGCAAGACTTAGTTGCAAAGTGCAAACTTAGTTATGCCACTCAACAAACGGCAAGAGGGATGGAATGTGTTCCAAAGAAGGAAACTCAACCTGAGTCCAATGTGATAACTAGGTTGTAGCAAATGCAAGAAAGTATGAAATCAACTAACTGAGGAGACAATCATCAGGCGAGGGGATAGCCCTTATAAGGCAATCCAAAGTGACTAGATACAACCTGGTGATGAGCTAACTACAGTTGAAGCGGTGAGGCAATGAATGACAGGAACGGGATAGGAAATGAAGCAGTGGTATAGATCTGAGGTCTTAGCGTAAGTGCGAGAAAATAGAATCTGAGCATACAATTGCATGAAAAATTGGGACAGGAGCGAGTGATGTTGAAAGTAATGCGAATGAGAGGTAAGGGAGACCATGTTTTGAAAATACATATTCTATGAAAAAGTTAGCTAAGTCTTCTGAAGAGGCCCTCACATTACTGCGTAAAAATAAAGCCATCTTCAAGAATAAATCTACTATTACTAGAATAGCATCATATCCACTAGAAGAAGGTAATTGAGAGATGAAATCCATAGACAGAGAGTGCCAAGGACAAGGCGGAATTGGAAGTGGCTGGAGCAGCCCATACTTCCAGTGTTTCAAGGACTTGTTACGATTGCAATCATAGCACGCGCTAACATAGTCTTTTACTTCTTTGGTCATACCAGGCCAGTAGAAGTATTGTGCAATCAATTGGTAGGTTTTATCCTGCCCATGATGACCAGCAAGCGGAGAATCATGCCGTGACTCAAAGATATCTAACTTAATGCAAGAATTATCTGGTACTACTATACAATTATCATAGACTAAAAAGTCATTATCATCAATACTGTAAGTACTATCTAATAAGTTTGCACTTTTGCAAAGTTTGATGCACTTGGGGTTGTCGCTTTGAGCTTGTTGGAGTTTGGAAGCCAAATCTTGTAAGAAAGCAATGATTGAACTGAGTTGGGCAGATTGGGTTGAGAAGAGTGTCCTAATGTTTTCAGGGTTGTTTTTGGCAAAGGTGCTCCCCCCCCCCTGGGTAAACGTTGTCCCAACGTGATAAAGCATCAGGAACTACCCCTTGTTTCCCAGGACGGTCCGTGATTGTAAAGTGGAACTTGGAGAGGTATTTGGCCCATTGTGCCTGTCTACGTGTGAGGACTTTTGAGCTCATGAAATACTTCAAAGAATTATGATCAGTTAAAACCTCAAAGGATTCCCTAAGGCTCAAAAGGTATGAACTCCATTTTTTCAAGAAATAAACAATTGCAAGAAGTTCCTTTTCATGAATCTCATAGTTAAGCTCTGCAGTGAGAAACTTGCGAGACTCGAAAGCTACGGGATGAAAGAGAGAAGCGGAAGAAGAAAAATGCGAGATTACTCCTGCAATTGCATAGTTGCTTGCGTCTGTTTTGACAATAGTGCGAGCTAGCTCGTTGAAGTGAGCAAGTATTGGAGCAGTAGTGAACGCTTTCTTCAGAGTTTCAAACTCCAAAGCAGCTTGTTTGGTAAAAACAAAAGGAGTGTCTCTTTGAAGAAGGTTAGTAAGATTCACGGTTTTTTTGGAATAACGCGCAATAAACCTTCTATAGAAATTACTGAAACCAAGGAAAACTTGAAGAGATTTAACCAAAGAAGGTGGGGGCCAGTCCAATATGCGTTTGCTCTTGGCTGGGTCCATCAATAGTCCTTGCTGCAAGACTACGACACCTAGAAAATGAAGAGAAGAGGAATGGAACTTGCACTTAGAGGCTTTTGCAAACAGGTCATTCTTGCAAAGTTGCTGTAGCACCTCTCGCACATGTGCAATGTGATCTTTGAGGTTCCTCGAGTAGACTAGTATTTCATTGAGATATAACACAAGGTATTTACCTACGAGATTGGACAAAATGTTGTTGAAAAAATGTTGAAAAGTGGAAGGAGCATTACAGAGGCCAAAAGGCATGACGGTATACTCATAACTGCCAAACCGGGTTCTCATTTCAGTTAAATACTCATGATCTTCCTTCATGAAAATTAGGTTATAGGCACCCCAAAGTTCTAACTTTTAGAAATAAGTAGCTCCATGGAAGAGGGTGAGGAGATGTGACATAGGCGGTACTGGATAGGCATTCTTCCGGGTTACCTGGTTCAGTTTCCTATAGTCAACACAAAGGCAAAGTCCGCCTTCCTTCTTTGGAACAAATAGGACAGGTGAACCAGTGTTTGAATTGCTTGGTTGAAGAAATCCTTTTGCTATATTTTCCGCAATGTAGTTTTGGAGCGCAATTGATTCTTGCTTCAAGAGAGAGTAGACTGGTCCTGGTGCCGGAGGTGGGCCAGTAATTTTGATCTTGTGATTGTAAGGACGGGATGGAGGCAGTTTATCTGCTTTTGTAGCTGAAAAGACGTCAGAAAAGTCATGATAAACCAAAGGTAAAGACTATCAAATGATTTCTAAATCTTCAATCTTGTCATCTTCGAGCACTGGGTTTGAGGTGCTTGCATGGTGCAAGAGGATTAGGGAGCTCAAAATACACTGTTTGGTTGGTGTCTTTTTCTCTTCAAAGGAAAAAGAAAGAGGTAAGCTGGATAGGTAAGCAATAACTACTAAATCTGAAGAGGGAATTTGGGAATGAAGGTCAGGATATTTCAAATCTCCTGGCGGAGAAGTGTCATCCAACTCAATGACAGTGTCAGGTAGGATTTTTAATTCCTGATTGACAAAAAGGTTAGCGTTCTGGGGGTGCAAGGTTCAAAGGTTAATTACTCCTTCTTGCCAATTCACATCCGGATTCCAGTAAACTAGGAAATCATGGCCTAGAATGGTATCATCCATTCCGGGTATATCCAAGACAAATAAATATCATTTGAAGCTGGGGAAATTGGAGAATGCAAAGGTCCATTTTGCCTTTTGGGAAACCCAATAAGACGGTTCAGTCACACTACTTATCAAATAGATAGGAAATTTATCTATCTTGGAACGCGTAAGATTTTTGGAAGTGGCAAAAGATTCACTGATGAAGGAACGATTAGCACCGGAATCAAGTAATACTTGATAAGGAGTGTTGTCGGAATGGAATAGGATAAATCTCAAACTTGGAGCAACCAGTGACTCGCAAGTGCAAAGATTTACTCGCGGTGATTTAGATAATGTGTAGTTTTCCTTGCAAGTATCAGAAAAACTACAAGCTAATTTTTTGACTGCTTAGCCGCTTCATGCGCTAACTGCTTTGCACAGCTGTCGACATCATGTTTTCCTCCACAATACATACACAGCCCGTTCTTTTCCCTTTGCAGCCGTTCCTCCCTTTGAAGCATCCCGGTTTCTTTGTCCAAGAACTTCGGAGTTTTGGAAATGGCTTTCCCTTTTGAGTTGGAGTTCAAAGTTGGGGTTGGTTTGGATGGTTTTGGGTTCCTTGTGTTTTGCTTTGAGGATTCGTCCACCCTTGGAGCCAAGGTGGACGGTCCATGGTCATTTTGCCAAGAGCAATTCTTGTCATGATAGCCATTATCAAGCTCAATCACTCAATCAATTAGCTGCTGAAGCAAGGTTGTCTTTTGACACCCAACTGCAAGCTGTTCAATTAAGCGTGCAGGTAGACCCTTTTGGAAATGGAATAGAAGAGCGGCCTCGTTCCACTGGATGCAAGACTGCAAGGTTCGGAAATGATAAATATAAACGGAAGCTCTACTATTCTCCTTCATAACTAAACTATTAAGTTTGTATTTGGCGTTTCTAACTTCATTGGGATTGCCAAACAGGGTGAACAGTTGTTGCTTGAACATGTCCCAGTTGTTGAGAATACAAGTGGGACTGTCGTTGGACAAAAGTTTGAGGTACAATTCGAACCACTGCGAGGCTCTACCTCCTAAGAAGGACGAAGCATACATAACTTTATGCCTATCTGAAGGGAAATTGTTGGAATCGTTTGAAAAGATGATTTTACAAGACTGTAGGTAGGATCTAAGCTTATGAGGGTTTTCTCCCATAAAGTGATCAGGTTGTTTCATGCCCGATGTGGTGACCAATCCGGGACACCACGGAAAAAAAAAAAATATCTTTTTTGGTTGTACCCCTATGGGTACCTTCATTTCTCCCCATCTCTCAACTTCTCCCTGTCCTAGCGGTCTAGGACAGGCCTCTTGCCTGTCTCTCCGCTTTGATCCCCCCTTCCTATGTTCAACTCCTACTTGTTGCACTCGCGGCTCTGACTTTTGGCAACGCGAGCGATCGTCGAACCACCTTTGACAATCCCTTTGATCCTTCCATCCTCCATCCAACCTTGATCAATCATCCTCAACATCCATGACGCGAAAATTAAACCTTTGGGGTCTCACCTTGGCTCTATCCTTCAACCCTCAACTCAGTCTAATATCCCCACATCCACCACTACTCTACCCTCCTCCTAACTTTGCTACCGTCAAATCCGGTCTCTTTTGATCAAGCTTCCCTCAAGTCAAACACTTTGGTTTCTTGGATCAACTGAAACTACGAACAATCTTGACTCTGGTCCAAGAACCTTATCCGGTCGAACTCATCAAACACTACAAACGAGTTGGTATCAAACTCATCCAATACGCCATCCCTGGAAATAAAGAATGGTTCGTACATATCCCCGAAGATAAGATCAGATTGGCACTTTGTCAGGTCCTGGACGTGCGGAATCATCCAATGTTGATTCATTGTAACAAGGGCAAGCATCGCACCGGATGTTTGGTGGGATGTCTGAGGAAGTTACAGCATTGGTCATCGACCGCGATCTTTGATGAATACCGACGGTATGCATTCCCCAAATCCCGAAATATGGATCAACAATTCATCAAACTCTTCAATCATTCTTCCCTTTGGGAGGAAGTTGATCCGGATTTTGCCCCCAAATGGTTAGACTTGTTGATGTGATTGACCCTTGGTCATTCGAAACACAGATGGTTGCAGACAACAAGAGTGACAGCATAAAACAAAACAGGTGAGATCACGCAATCGAAACCATTGGCATGCGCGCTAGTTAGGGTCACCTAATCTTCGGGCGGTTATGGATCCATCAATCCTAGGATCTTTGTTATCTTTGAACATTTTAAGGCCAAGGCGGGGGAGAGGTTTCATTATTATTTACTTTAAGAATCATCGATTGTCTTCTTGAAAGTTGTTTTACTCCTCTACTGTGTGTATCTTTCTGTTCATTTCTCTCACAACAATGACGACAACAGCCGTTGTCGACACCCGCGACCGCTGTTGCGGGTGTCCATCTGGTTGCCCGCGGTCATTCTCGACGCGGGCGACATTTCTTTTTTTTTTCCTCTCATGTAATTTTTCTTTTTTGTTTTCATTTTCCCGCACCTATTTGTAGTATCTCTTGTACATAGTATACAGGGCCTCATGTCTATAAAAGGAGGGGCTCTCCCCTGCCTTCTGGCCCAGAATCGGAGAATCCTATCATCATCATCATCCTAGCAATCCATCAGACCATCATCAGAAATCAAACTTATCCGTGGGCATCCTTCCCCACTTATCTGAGCAATTTATCCGGGTATATCTATGATTGCCCCTTGATCCTTTGAGCCTCCATACTCAAACTCTGTCCCTTGTGACCTTGATCCTTATCACCAACCAATAGCCTTGCTGGTTGAAGAAGAATTCCTGTCTGTCTGAATTCTTGAGTGTGTTATACCACTCTGATCCCTTTTTCCGACCATACTGGTCTTGATCTCTCCTTGATCATCTTTCTGGAGCCAATCACGTTTGATTGAAGAGGTTTTATTAAGCTTAAATCCTGGAGTGTTATACCTCCCTTCTTCTTTAAGGTTGAATATTGGCCACGCTATTCTTGAGTCCCTTGAGAAGTGTTGGGATATTCTTGCTCAAAATTCGTTATTGATTTGCTTCTAGAGCTTCATAAACAAATCGCTTTTGTTTTGTTCAGCCTCCCACAGTTATCTGGTACCCTTCAAGCGCTTGATTGCGGAGAGTTGGGCAGGTTCATTGAGAACCTGGAGGTTGGTTGGGATTGAGTTGATCTTTCCTAATCAGCTGCTGACGACCAGAGTTATTAGCTTGTGGGCGTTGTTACTTACAACTGCCTTGTTATATTGAACTCTGAACAAACCTTGACTTATTTGTTCAAGTCTTTACCTGCACCATCTTGCCTCAGATAGTGTTGTTTCCATTGCTACCAACAACTCTTATCCTCTTCCCTTACTTTGATTTCTCATCCATAAGGTTCTGTACCTTGATTCCGGTTACATTTAAATATTATTGTAACTCCTAGGAGGGCAGCCTAAACAGCACCTTTCCCCTCCACAGAACTGCCACGGCTTAGCACCTTTTGGAGTCTTACATTTGGTCCCCCGGGCCGGGATCAAACCAGCAACCTTGGGATTTACAGTCCCAAGACATTTAAAATCAACCTCGAAATCTAATCTTTTTTTTTCCTATTTTTTTCTCTCCTCAAATCTGAATCCGTGGAGGAAACTTATCCTAGAAGTAAGTCCTCCCAATTTGTGCACCGCTTGGGCAAGATACTTGTTTTTTTTTTTTTTTTTTTTTTTTTTTTTTGGCGAAACCCTACTCTTGCCACACTTGTGAGCCACTTTGGAAATCTGCTCTTTGGATCCCCTAGGAACTCTGTTATTTGATATGGCATCTTCCGCTACTCCAACCACCCCTGTCCGACCTAAGATGTTAAAGATCAAACCTCAGAACAAGAACTTAGGCTTCAACGGTACAAA
Organism: Puccinia polysora; assembly: GCA_025617555.3. Classification (NCBI taxonomy): domain Eukaryota; kingdom Fungi; phylum Basidiomycota; class Pucciniomycetes; order Pucciniales; family Pucciniaceae; genus Puccinia; species Puccinia polysora. Next base: position 30,045,011 of record CM062632.1, on the reverse strand, counting down.
TGTCGAGCGATTCTTGGACTCCTACAAAATGGCTGCTGAAGTGGATGGAGCTAGTGAATTTGATATGGCTTATCAGTTGCAATTCTTTATCTCCTCTGATGAAGTTATGGAGGTAATCGAGTCTTTTGAGGGATTCAAATCCCACAACTGGACGCTTCTCAGGGAGGCTATGTTGGCATACTGGGGTAAAATAGATGTGGCTAGGTTTACTCTGCAGGATTTGGATGCTCTGGTTTCTCAGTGGATCTCCAATGGTGGTATTTCTTCAGCCTCTGACTATCAGATTTTTAGGAAGTCTTGGGATCCCATTCAAAACTATCTTATCCGAAACGATCACATTGACACAGTGGACAAAATTCAAGCAAAGTTCTTCCAATCTTTTTCGTCGGCTGTGCAGGAAAGGATTAAAGAAAAACTGGTCAAATCTGGATCCATGATTACCACCAGGGATAATTGATTCAAGCTCCCTGTTTTTCTCACCCTTAGGAGTACTGTGGATAAAGTCATGAAAGGTCAAACTGCTCTTACCTTTGAAAAGCCTAGAACTACTGAACCAGTCCATGCTCCTTCTTTTAAAGAGTCAAACAATATTATGATTAAAATGGAGGCAGATCGTAGGCCTAAAGCAGATCCTAATTCCAATCGAGAACCTACTACTATAGATGAAATCACCAAGTTACTTAGAGCCTTTGAGAACAAAATAGATCAAAAGATTTCTTTGCTAGCTACTCCTAAAACTCCTTCTTCTGTCCCCAAATCAACTCTGGTCTGTTACTACTGTCATATGGAAGGCCATGGAACCAGACAATGCCAAGAACTTCAGAAGGACCTAAAGGAAAAATTGGTAGAGCAGAGGGGAAACAATTACTTCCTCCCTAATGGTGCCCTAATCCCTTTTGACTCGTCTTGTCCTATCCGACATGTGGTAGCCTCTTACCAGCCATCACCTCCTGTGAAAGCATCTCTTGCTTCCTTTGAATTTCAATCATCCTGTGGTACCCTCCAACCTTGGTATCCTCCAGCCATTTCTTCCTCTAGTCTTGCTGGGACTACTTATCAATCTGATCCAGCCAGGAAACGACATGAGGAACCTAAACCTCATAAGGCTCCTTTCCTTGCCAACTTCAATCCTTTGAAAACCCGTTAAACGTCGATCATCACTTGAGCCTCCTTCCTCTGATGTAGAAGACATGGAGGTGGAAAAGGAACCACTCATGGAAAGGTTCCCAGATCACCCTGATCCTTCTCCCTCACCTCAACCTTCTAATCCTATCTTAGATTCTGCATCACCTGAACTTCCTCCCTCCACCCAGCCCAAAGTTCGATTTGAAAGGGGCATCTCCAAGGATCACCCCAATGCCGTGGAGGGAGTATTAAAGAAAATTTCTGATCTCAAAATTCCTGATCTATCTGTGGCTGAACTCCTATTGATCTCTCCATCTGTTGCTGAAGGAATGAAGAAATGGGTCTCTCGTTGACGTGTGGAAATTGGCCCTGAAGAACTCAAAGTCTCCTCTGGCACTTTAATGGAGGACTCTGGTGGAACCAGTCCTTCTTTGGACTCCAACCTTTATTCCTTTCCCCTTGGCTTTCTTCCTTGTTATCTTGGTGACTCAGCTAAAAATGTTTCTCCTCTTGTGGATTCTGGATCTCAGCTTAACTTAATCTTGGATGCTATGGCCTGCAAGCTCAAACTTAGTCCTAGGGTCAGCTTCAACTCTGCAGTGTATGGGATAGGAAATCAAGCTTGTGAACTGGTTGGTATTGCTGAAGATGTACCGGTCAGGATTGGTCAAAATATTGTTGGAACCTGCCACTTTTGGATCACTTGTTTGGACAGTCCTATGATCTTGGGACAACCCTTCTTAATGGACTTTGGTGCAACCCTGATGTTTTCTGATCAAGTTGGGGAGAGAATTCTTCTCCCTGATGCTGATGGCAGGAAAATTGAAGTTCCTCTTTTCTCTTTGGATTCTGGTTGTTGGGAAAGAGATTTTCCTGGTCATTCTCCCAAATCATCTTTTAAGGGGGAGCAAAAGGATAACTCTAGTTCCTCTCATTTTTTAGGGGAATAGTTAATCCTACTAATAGTTGTAGTTCTTTTCAGCCTCAGACTGCAACTCAAGGGTCAACTCCCATCCCTCAGGCCTATTTTTCATTCCTTTCATCATTCTCTTCTGAGCTCAAGAATATTAAAAAACAAAAACACATCAAAATAGAAAAATCCAAAAATATTTCTTCTCCATCTCCTTCTCTCTCTGGATCTGTTGTGTCTTCTTTTCCTTCTACTTTTGAGTCTGATCAATCTTCTCTCAGTTCCGGTTTGAATCTCCGCAATGAGTCTAAACTAGATCCTAATTGCAATTCCGTTTTTGGTGATTTTGGTATGAAGGAATATGGGCATCAGTGGAGGCAATTTGGGGTACAAGTAAGTCCTCCCAATTGTGCACCACCAGGGTCATCTGCTGCGTTTTGTTGTAAAACTCTACTGTATGCCACATATGTGAGCACCTGGGACGCCCTCCTTGTTCTATTCCTGCCGCTTCTAGGGCTCATTTGGAAGAATCAAGATATTTTCCTCAACTCTTCAATTTCTCTCAAGATCAAGAAATGGCCAATCTTTGCTTCAATTTCTTTGTTCCCTGCCTTTTTTTTTAATCCCTTCAAATTTTAGATGCAGACTAGGGAAAGTCTGTAAGTTGGGGAGAGATGTGGTGACCAATCCGGGACACCACGGAAAAAAAAAAAATCTTTTTTGGTTGTACCCCTATGGGTACCTTCATTTCTCCCCATCTCTCAACTTCTCCCTGTCCTAGCGGTCTAGGACAGGCCTCTTGCCTGTCTCCGCTTCAATCCCCCTTCCTATGTTCAACTCCTACTTGTTGCGCTCGCGGCTCTGACTTTTGGCGACGCGAGCGATTGTCAAACCACCTTTGACGATCCCTTTGATCCTTCCATCCTCCATCCAACCTTGATCAATCATCCTCAACATCCATGACGCGACAATTAAACCTTTGGGGTCTCACCTTGGCTCTATCCTTCAACCCTCAACTCGGTCTAATATCCCCACATCCACCACTACTCTACCCTCCTCCTAACTTTGCTACTGTCGCATCCGGTCTCTTTCGATTGAGCTTCCCTCAAGTCAAACACTTTGGTTTCTTGGATCGACTGAAACTACAAACAATCTTGACTCTGGTCCAAGAACCTTATCCGGTCAAACTCATCAAACACTACGAACGAGTTGGTATCAAACTCATCCAATACGCCATCCCTGGAAATAAAGAACGGTTTGTACATATCCCCGAAGATAAGATCAGATTGGCACTTCTTCAGGTCCTGGACGTGCGGAATCATCCGATGTTGATTCATTGTAACAAGGGCAAGCATCGCACCGGATGTTTGGTGGGATGTCTGAGGAAGTTACAGCATTGGTCATCGACCGCAATCTTTGATGAATACCAATGGTATGCATTCCCCAAATCCCAAAATATGGATCAACAATTGATTGAACTCTTCAATCATTCTTCCCTTTGGGAAGAAGTCAATCCCGATTTTGCCCCCGAATGGTTAGACTTGTCAATGTGATTGACCCTTGGTCATTCGAAACACAGACGCTTGCAGACGACAAGAGTGACAGCATAAAACAAAACGGGTGAGATCACGCAATTGAAACCATTGGCATGCGCGCTAGTTAGGGTCACCTAATCTTTGGGCGGTTATGGATCCATCAATCCTAGGATCTTCGTTATCTTTGAACATTTTAAGGCCGAGGTGGGGGAGAGGTTTCATTATTATTTACTTTAAGAATCATTGATTGTCTTCTTGAAAGTTGTTTTACTCCTCTACTGTGTGTATCTGTCTGTTCATTCCTCTCACGACAATGACGACGACAGCCGTTGTTGACACCCGCGACCGCTGTCGCGGGTGTCCATCTGGTTGCCCGCGTTCATTCTCGACGCGGGCAACATTTCTTTTTTTTTCCTCTCATGTAATTTTTCTTTTTTGTTTTCATTTTCCCGCACCTATTTGTAGTATCTCTTGTACATAGTATACAGGGCCTCGTGTCTATAAAAGGAGGGGCTCTCCCCTGCCTTCTGGCCCAGCATTGGAGAATCCTATCATCATCATCATCCTAGCAATCCATCAGACCATAATCAGAAATCAAACTTATCCGTGGGCATCCTTCCCCACTTATCTGAGCAATTTATCCGGGTATATCTATGATTGCCCCTTGATCCTTTGAGCCTCCATACTCAAACTCTGTCCCTTGTGACCTTGATCCTTATCACCAACCAATAGCCTTGCTGGTTGAAGAAGAATTCCTGTCTGTCTGAATTCTTGAGTGTGTTATACCACTCTGATCCCTTTTTCCGACCATACCGGTCTTGATCTCTCCTTGATCATCTTTCTGGAGCCAATCACGTTTGATTGAAGAGGTTTTATTAAGCTTAAATCCTGGAGTGTTATGCCTCCCTTCTTCTTTAAGGTTGAATATTTGCCACGCTATTCTTGAGTCCCTTGAGAAGTGTTGGGATATTCTTGCTCAAAATTTGTTATTGATTTGCTTCTAGAGCTTCATAAACAAATTGCTTTTGTTTTGTTCAGCCTCCCACAGTTATCTGTTACCCTTCAAGCGCTTGATTGCGGAGAGTTGGGCAGGTTCATTGAGAACCTGAAGGTTGGTTGGGATTGAGTTGATCTTTCCTAATCAGCTGCTGACGACCAGAGTTATTAGCTTGTGGGCGTTGTTACTTACAACTGCCTTGTTCTATTGAACTCTGAACAAACCTTGACTTATTTTTTCAAGTCTTTACCTGCACCATCTTGCCTCAGATAGTGTTGTTTCCATCGCTACTGACAACTCTTATCCTCTTCCCTTACTTTGATTTCTCATCCATAAGGTTCTGGAACTTGATTCCGGTTACATTTAAATATTATTGTAACTCCTAGGAGGGCAGCTTAAACAGCACCTTTCCCCTCCACAGAACTGCCACGGCTTAGCACCGTTTGGAGTCTTACACCGGAGTACAAAAGCTAGGAGTACTTGGACTAGATTGCTGGGTACCATGAGTAAGGGCCTGGATCAATGTCAAAAGCAGGGTTGGAGCATCGGGCTTGGGAGCAGTAGTGCAAACCCCTGGTCTACCACAAGTCAAGGTTTCATCTGAAGAATGGTCAGAGTCTGCGAATTCCGCAAGAGGGTCCGTCGGAGCATCCCCTGGAGGAGCCCGAGGATCATCAAGGGGTTCAACAGATGGCGATTTAGAAGGAGGAACTGGATCTAAGGGTTGTTGGGCCCAAGGAGCGCTGGTTCTCCCTACCCAATGGATCTCATCATTGTAAGGGGCAAGGGAAGCGTTCCCGGTTGAGCAAGTATGTGACATCAAAAAGAAGAAGTCTACTATAGGTTGGCAGGCTACAATAGATGAGTTGAGTTAGTTAATTTACTGTCACACGACCACCCCACGTACTATAGGGCAATTCTTAGATGATTGTGAGCGCAAAGGAATACCAACTGCAAGGGCAAGTGCAAGACAGCAAGACTTAGTTGCAAAGTGCAAACTTAGTTATGCCACTCAACAAACGGCGAGAGGGATGGAATGTGTTCCAAAGAAGGAAACTCAACCTGAGTCCAATGTGATAACTAGGTTGTAGCAAATGCGAGAACGTATGAAATCAACTAACTGAGGAGACAATGATCAGGCAAGGGGATAGCCCTTATAAGGTAATCCAAAGCAACTAGATACAACCTGGTGATGAGCTAACTAAAGTTGAAGCGGTGAGGCAATGAATGACAGGAATGGGATAGGAAATGAAGCAGTGGTATAGATCCAAGGTCTAAGCGTAAGTGCAAGACAATAGAATTTGAGCATACAATTGCATGAAAAATTGGCACAGGAGCGAGTGATGTTGAAAGTAATGCAAATGAGAGGTAATAGTGTATGCAGGGTAGGGACTAGTCCAATTGCAAAATTTACAGTAGTGATGGCTTAGTTAGACGTAGAGGCGAACTAAAAAAAAACAATGCATGACCAAAGATGGAAGTCCAAGGCTGTTGATTGGCCAGGGAAGGAGATTGGATCTCATAATGGATGGCCTACCGGTATGGAGTTAACCGTGAAGTTCGCAAGTACATACTGAGTTGGTTGCCAAGATTGGAAGGTCAGCGCAAGCCAGAGGAAATAGCGGATTGCACCATTGGTTTTGTGCTTTTATTTGTGTCACGCTTTTAGACTGAGGTAGATGGTACTGAGGAGAGGACATGTTGAAGTGGTGAAGACAATAATCCTTAAGTGCAAAGCGTGAAAGTAACAAGACTTCTATATTTGAAATGATTCATGACAGAGTACAGAGCTATGAAACTTTGAAGAAAGCTATGACCACCACCCATGTCTTAACTCAACCTGACTACTCTAAGCCTTACAGATTAAACATTTATGCCTGTCTTGATGGACTAGGAGCTTCTCTTCACCAATCAAAAGTAGAGAATTATTTCCCTGTGGAAAAACCTATCCTATTCATATCTAGACAAATTAAAGATACGGAGAAAAGTTATGGAGCAAGCCAGATGGAATTACTAGCGTTGGTCTGGTCCTTAGAGAAACTTCACTATTACCTAGAAGGAGTTACCTTTGAAGTAATAACTGACTGCACGGCAGTAAGGACACTCATGAACATGAAAAACCCTAACCATCACATGCTTAGATGGCAAATAGCTATCCAGCAGTATACAGGAAAGATGAAAATCATGCACAAAACTGGAACCAAACACCAGAACATAGATGGACTCAGTAGATGGGCTCTCCCTAATGACCCTAGTAACCCTGCATATGACCCAGAGGAGAATTACATCTTCCCAATCTGAGGGATCCATGTTTGTGATCTAGAACTAGCTTTCTTTGATCCTGTCCAAGAGAGCTATGACCCGGAGAATCTCAAGTTACTAGAGATCATGAAAAGCAAGAATCCCTCTAATTAGTTAATACCAAGTCTAAAAAAGGAAATCTCCATTCCTTATAAAGAAGGGAGATTCTAAAGCTTAGCTGGTTTGTTATACTTCCATCATAAACAATCAAGTGTGATAGTCCTCAACTCAGAAACCCAAATTAAAACTATAATGCATGAATGCCATGAGAACTGAACCTGAGGTCACTTCTCATTAGATAGGACTATTGACAAGGTCAAGCAGACAGCCTGGTGGATCAACTGGAGAGAGAAAACCACTGACTATTTCAAGCCCTGTGAAAACTGTCAGAGAACTAACAGACAAACAGGAAAGAAATTTGGTCTTCTCCAAAAGATATCAGAACCCACCAATAGATGGGAAATAATAAACTTGGAATTTTTCCCTGGTTTACCCCCAGGGGGACCATACTCCTATAAATCTGTGGTAGTGATTGTAGACAGATTCTCCAAGAGAGCAAAATTTATACCTAATCACAAAGATGAAACAGCTATGGAAGTGGCTCTGCTGTTCTGGAAAAGAGTCATTGCTGATGTAGGTATCTCTCAAATTATAATCAGCAAAAGAGAACCATATTTTACTTTGGAATTCAGGAGGAACCTTGATGATATGTTGGGAACAAAATTAGCTTTCTCCACAGCTTATCATCCCCAAACTGATGGGCTAGCTGAGCGCATGATTCAAACTTTGGAAGACATCCAAAGAAGGTTTTGCTCTTTTGGTTTAGAGTTTAAAAACCACAATGGGTACATGCATGACTGGGTAAGCCTCCTGCCAGTCCTAGAAAAAGCTTACAACAGCAGTATGCACTTGACTACTCAAGAAGTACCTTATATTCTCAAGAGAGGATGGGTACCTAGGATGACTAAAGAAAGTGTCAACCAAAACCTTGTCAATGTCCACCCAACAGCCCTGGACTTCAAGAAAATGTTGGAAAAAGCTAATCATCATGCCCAAGAATCTTCTCAGAGAGCTGTTGAGTATAATAAAACTAGGTGGGAAAAAAGCCAAAACAAACCTGAATTTAAAGTAGGGGAAAAGTTCTTACTTTCCACGGTGAATTTCAAAAATCTAGGAGGCAATGAGAAACTGAAACCAGCCTTTGTAGGCCATTTCTGCATAAAAATACTCCATGGAAAGAATGCGGTTGAAGTTATCCTCAGTGAGGAATTGTCCAAGAAACACCCAGTTTTTCCAGTGAGTCTGATTAAGCACTATAAACCTAGGGAAGCTGAAGAAACACCTGCCCAAAATATTCCCTTAGAAATCCCAGAGGAAGGGAGCAAGAGAAAAGTAAGCAAAATACTTAAAGAAAAGAAGGAAAGAGTCAATGGAAAGGATTTCAGGCTGTACCTTGTCAGATACAGAGGAGAATCAGCAGACAAGGATAAGTGGCTAACAGAAAGTAACATACCAGATGGTCCAATCCTTCTGAGGAATTTCAGAGCTGCAAAAAGGAAAGATTTAAATCTCCACCCAAGAACCTTTCTTTTTTACCTGTTGCCCCTCCCAAAATTTCTTTTGGGTAAAAAAATCTTGAAAGGGAGGAATGCCAACTAGCTACTTTTCAAAAACAACTGACTAAAGCCCCCAAAAATAAAACTGAGTGAATAATAATAATAAATACAAAAACTTTCAGCTTGCTACTATTGCAGAGAAAGCTGCAAAATTAACAGAAATAAAATAACAGAATAATAAAAAAATGAACCTAAGAAGGATTAGGAAAAAAAATAAATATTACTGCAAAAATTGATTCTCCACCCAAAATTAAGTAGGGTCACTCACTGACCCCACCCTTGAAATCAAACTCCTTATATTTTTAAATAATTAAGGAAAGAATGACCAAAATAACACGGCACCACTATTGAACTTTTTGGCCAATTAAATATTTAAAATCTGTTGTCATGTATAGGTTTCACACCTAAAATTCAGTCAGAATAGAGGTTTTGTGTATATTTGAGGAGTTAAAGATGGAAACCTGTTCTGTCACAATTCCCGCACGCAGCTGCAGCAGCCAATACACCCACACGCGGCTGAGCTACAGCTCTGTCACTCTTTCAAAGCCTTTTACACAGCCCCAGTCCTCTGAAAAGTACACATCCGCAGGAATATGGGTTGACAAAGTGACAGGTGGCCTGAGAAACCTAGGTACTGCGTAAACATGCTACAACCTGCATGGGAACATTATAAGTATGTAATAAATATTCCTGTGGATAGTAGATAGTCTAAAAATACATAAAGTTATATAAAAATACTTAAATAACCTTAATACGTATTTTTTATTAAATATAATTCAAAGTACCAAAAATGTCAAAAATAAGATGATGACTACTTCTAAAAATATATTAAAATACTTTAATATACTATTATGGGAATTTATAGACATCAAATTTTTTTTTGACTTACTAAGAAAACTTATGATGTAAAAATATTACATGAATACCCATGAATTACATTTTTAAGTAATTATTTTAGTAAATCAACTGAATTTTGAAAATAAGGAGTAAAATCAATATCATGACTTTACTCCAAATATTTAATACATAATGAGACCTCAACTGAAATCAGAATATCAGTAGGAATTTCTTTTAAAATAATTATTAACTTACTGGGAACATTTACTGAGGATAATTAATTAAATAATAAATAAAAAGGACAGATTAGTGTTATTCACACGTCCAAACATCAATTATAAAGTAGAATAATTCCCATACCCTGTGGAATTAGATGCTACCCGTGTTAAAGCACCAGGAACACGTGACAGGCTACCACTGGTTACCCTGATATCCTCAGTTCCCATCCCTTTGAGCCCCTGTACCCCTCAGAAGGACAATATTGGAACTCCACAAGCTATAAACAAAGAGCTCTTTTGAGGATATTGATACCCAGCGACCCAGTTATATTTACATCCAGACACCGTGCCAAGGTAATCAAATACTTATAAGAGATAAGTAAGTGATTTATGGCTTTAGTCTGATTAATAATATCCATCCTCAACCCTTTTTTATCAATTTAAAATGCTGAAAAATCTTATAACCCCAGTATACAGGTTTAGCCCATCAGCGCACGTCCCAAACAGGTACCAAAAAGATTTAATAATATACCAGTGAGTCTTATGATCCTTTCTCTGTTGTGTCCGCTTGGTTACAAAGCCCTGCCACTCCACTGTGTATTTTATATAAATATTATCTTTGGGAAAATATCCTTTAAACTAAAGGTTCCAAATCAACCAGGCCTACATGTTTTCATACCAAATTCCCTGAAGAGAGGTGCTAAAGATCCCAAATATAATTGTGGCCCCTCTATAAATATATTTAATAATCAATTTATCTATATTGATTTATAAAAATAAACCATATCCAAACCAATGAACCTTGCAATAAGCTTTATCCAAATATTTTACAGATTTGTGCTGCATTTATTGAATAATATATTTATTATTCATTCTTTAACCTCTGGCAGCTAAAGGATAGCAAGGATCTTGGCATCCAGGAGGCTAAAAATTGGGGGTCTGGCCTGGAAATATTCCATTTTATTATATTTAATACCTTGGAACAGACATTTCATGTAAAATTAAATCAAAGATCAATTTATCTGACTTTTTAACTGTGATTCATCATTAAATTCTTTTGCAGTGGATTTAAAAACCAATGCAGAATTAATAATCTATTATCTAAATCTTTTAAAGATAAGAAAAGAAGAATATATTAAAAATTATAAAACTACTTTTTGGGAAGCTTTAACTCAAGATGAGTAACTTGATATCCCTTCTGCACTTAAAAAAATAGATAAAATCCTTGAATAAGAAGATCTTGAGAGGTGTATCAACTTCCAGGCCCTATTAAGAAAACATAAAGCTTGGAAAAAATACCATATAAATTACTTTTTAAAATATAAAAGTAAGTATAAAACTTGATCATTACATACCCCTAGGTACTCATAGTAGCAGTTTCCCGCGCACTAGAGACCCGCGCGCAGCCAATTCTGCCACAAACACAGCGTATCCTACCCCACGCGCATCTGAACTGACTGATCCCCACGTCTGGATCCTTTGTGACTAATCTGAAAACCAGGTACCGCTCAAAAGAGCTACAACCTAATTAGGGTTGCCTGGCATATGTAACAAGTTGACATATGCATTCCTAATGATCTAAAAGGATAAAAACTTGATTAAAATTAACAAAAATTAAGCTGAGAAGATTTTTTTAATAATAAATTAAAGATCAAGGATTACCACTTAAATCATTGACTCTGATCTTTGAAGACCACAAAACACTACAAGGAGTGTTCATAAAAATTATGAAAATTATCTACTTGATTAACAGATGATTTAAAATCAGTAAAAGTCCACATCTGTTCACTTTAAAGCAATACTAATAGTAAAAATGAAGGTTGATTGCAGAATGATAAAATTTAGGCTATAATAGATTAACAGATCCTATGGCTGAAATAGTACAGAAATCCAGCAGATCTAAGGTCAGATGATTAACAGCACCAAGTGAACGAGCTAATCTTGCTCTGACTGGCTTGCCAGCCTCAGCCCATGAGCAGAACCCTCTCTACGCGCCCTGAGAAGCTCAAAATCACCCCAAAATGGTATTTATACAGACCTCTTTGGATCCATTATTCCATCATCAGTTTACCAGGAATTATTATTATCAATCAAAAACCGTGTCATTTTTAATCAAGTGCTTATGAAGAGTCTAAGAAAGTTATTTATGACCAATTCTGTAGTATTATTATTCATTTCTTAAAACCAATCAAACCTTGAGGTTTAGTCAGACAATCCACCCCATCTGCTCTCAAACCCTTCCTATTATTGCAGGATTTTTGTGATAAAGTGCTCAGAGTGATTGTTTCCATTCCTGTCTAGGCCGGTGTGCTGTTATGCCCAGCCATTAGTGGAATAAGCCCTTTCTAAGACACCCATCATTGTTCCAAGGTTCTTAAACTGCCTAAGGAGGCCCCTTGAAGAGAGGTTGATTTGTCTGTAAAGACACCCAGTAGTAGAATAATAGGGCGTATCAAAGTTAGCAAACCCGCCATTAGAAACCCGCCACTTTTTTTGACAAAACCCGCCATTTTTAATGGCGGGTTTCTGAAATACACATACCTTCTAACTGGTGTATTTCAAAATGGCCTGTTTCATGAAAATGGCGGATTTCAATCATCAAACACGCCATTAAACCCGCCATTTATGCATCATCATCCATCCACCATCCATCACATCAAAAACACCCATCCACATCAGCAAATCCATACAGGTCCCATATCCATCGCATCACACACATCTCTATTGTTTTTCACATACCTTCACATACCCATCTTCACACAAATCCCATCATCATCTCATCACCCCACATCACTCACCACCTTTCTCAACATGTCCAATCAAACATCCCGCCAGCAAGTTGAAAACGCAAAAAAGCTGACTGAACTTTTGCTACTGTTTGACTCCCATTCAGACTCTGATTCAGACTCCAATTTGGAATCCACTTGGTTAGCTTTGAATTCTCTGTTGGCAAAGCAATACATGGTTCCAAGAATACACACTCTCCATAACCCTATGTATGAAAGGCAAAAGCTTCATCTCATCCCTGACTTAAGCTTCCAGCAACTGTTCCCAACTTTGTTGCCTTCTTTCATGAAACTTTTGGCAATGATTGAAGACCACCACATCTTCCAGAACAATTCTTGCAATCCTCAATGCGATCCAGCCATCCAACTTGCCGTTGCTCTTTTTAGATTGGGGTCAAATGGAAATGGAGCAGCAATCCATCAATTGGAAAATCTATTCTCAGTCAGTTACGGAAGCATTGACTTATACACCAAAAGAGTCATGATTGCTATCCTATATTTCCGTCGCTCGGTCCTTTCATGGCCAACCAAAGAAGAACGCAAGGAGATATCTCAAGTAATGGAGACAGAAGGCTTTCCTGGTTGCATTGGTTTTGTTGATGGAACCACCATCCCCTTGAGTCAAAAACCCAACCTAGATGGCAACCACTATTTTGATCGTAAAAAAAGGCAATTGATTCATTTCTTTTCCAATCGCTATGATAAAACTTTGGATCACACACTGACCAAATATGTTCCATCTCTTTGTTTAGATACTCCGTGGCACTACAACTTGTTTGCAATAACAACAAGAAGTTCATCTCCCTCCATGCTGGCCTTCCAGGTTCTTGTCATGATTCATATGTTTTCAATCAGATGCGGATTGCCCAACAACCAGAGATCTACTTTGACCAAGATCAATACCTTCTGGCCGATTTGGCTTATGCTAGTGGGAAATATGTAGTTCCAGCATACCGGAATGTTTTGTCCAATGATCAAGGAAAAACCATTTTTAACTATCATCTTGCCCAATCACAAGTTTGGATTGAGCATGCCATAGGAATTCTGAAAGGAAGATGGGCCAGCTTACGGGAGATGCGAAACCAGCTCCAATGTTCCAAAGATATGAGGTTCCTCATCAACTGGATTATCACTTGTGTAATCCTTCACAACCTTTTGGCCGACATCAAAGATGAATGGGACAAAATATTCCAAGATGATATTCCTGATCCGCCTCAAGTCATCCCTGTCTCATCTGGTCCCTCATCTTCTTCTATGAGAGAGCGGATTCTTCCTCTCACCCTTGCTCGCTTTGATGAGTAATTTTTTATTTTAAAATTGGTAAAAATTCCCTTCACCCTATTTTTTTGGTTTTGGTTGTTCACCCAAGATTCATAGGCTGAGTTTTTTTTTATTATTTTTTTTAGTGGAATTGAATCCAAAAACACCTCCACCTCAAACCCTGCCACTCACCAAATGCCACCCCCCTCCCCCTCACCACTCAACCCCTTCAACCTCACCCCACTCACTCACCGGTCAAACCCTGCCTCCTCCTCACCAAACCACCTCACTCATCACCACCACCTTACCACCACCACCTCATCTCACCTCACTCACTGAATCCCCTCCTCCTAATCCCGGTAAGCCCCCTCCAACCTCTTACTCTTCCTTCCCCTCACCAGTTGCTGATCCTTTGATCATTCAACCTTTAGTCCCCCCCTGGATCCCTTGGTCAATCCCTCAAGGTGAGCCCCTCCCCTCCTCCAATTCCTCCTCTCATTGATCAAGCAATTGATTGCTCGATTGATTTGCAATTGATTGGCCATCAATTGCTCAATCGATTCGCAATCAATTGCCCAATTGATTTGCAATTGATTGGGCAATCAATTGCAAATCCCTCCGAACCGATCCGGATCCAAGATCATCATCCATCATCATCCACTCCCCCTACAATGACAACGACAACAATCGCACCACTGACGGTAGCCCAATCATCTACCAATCATGAATCTCTCCCATTTGATCAAGCTCCTTCCTCCTGCCTCATGTCTCATTCCTTCTCCGCTCCCGTCCTCGTTTCCAAGCACCCAAACGCCCGGCGGCATGGAACTCTGGACATCAATCCTTCAAGATCAATTCATCATCATCGGTTGAATTCTATCAAACCCTTGACTCCATCTCTCCCTCAAAACCTTCAACGTGCCGGCTCACTCATCAATTGGCCCCTCGTCGCCAACAATCCCTCTCATTCCATCCTCCAACGCATGCACAAGACCGATGGCCAGAGTACGACCAGTGATAGTCTACTGAACTCGTCTCCAATCGTCAGTCAAGATCTTCACGATGGAAGTGATTCAAGCTCGACTAAACCCAAATTTAACTGGATCCTCAACATCGTCAAGAGATCAGGCACTCCAACGTTGACTCATCATTTGGATCAACCATCGATTTCTCAACCCTTCATCCCATCATCCGGTGGTCATTCTTCAACCCCCTTGTCATCTAACCTCCCCCCGGTTTCCGGTAATCAACAATCAGCTCGACACGGGATTTACATACTCAAAGGCCCTTCTTCCACCTCCTCAATCGGATCCTACTCTCATACTCTTCACGGTAACTCATCCCCTCATGAGAGTGACGCTCAACCTATCATCCGTTACCAATCTCTAACTACCCAAGCTACTCTTGATTCTCAATCCACAGTTCATCATCCCCATTGACCATCCGAATCTCAATCCCAATCATTGTTTCCCCAATTGCTCTCCTCAAGGCCCAAGACCGGTAAATCTAGAGTCGCTTTCTCCGATTGGCTCCTCACCCCCCCTTTGTCCTCTGATCGACTCGGTCAATGGTGATCACCCTTCAAGTTGGGTCCCAGTCATTCAAAGTGTCAATCCTTGGTCTCGAATCGATTGACAAACCATAACCAACTTGGAGGTGGCGCCAGTAGTAGTAGTAGTTCCACATCCTCCATCACCTCTCAAAAGCTCAATCCCAGACTCCAACATCCTTCCTCTACCTTGACAACTCAAGGCTTTGGACTCAACATTATGAATCATGGTCAACTCACGACTAGCTCCACTGGGTCTAGTCCAGCTGGTAGACCTACGCTCGTTAACCAGGGTAGATTGAGCTCTGAGACTTCCTCATCCTCCTACATGATGGGCCGGACAAACAATCTCACTCGCAGAACGCTTGACCGTTCAGGATTGAATACTCCACTCTCAGACCATTGAGCAATCAATTCCCAATCGATTGGCAATCAATTGGCAATTGATTGCCCGATTGATTGGCAATCAATTGAGCAATCAATTCGCAATTGATTGGCCAATCGTTTTGGCCAATTGATGCAGGGTTTTTGTAGGGTACAGGAACTGACTTCCCCATTTTTTTTTTTTTTTTTTTTTTTTTTTTTTTTTTTTTAGGTTTTCAAGCTTGGCCAGAACACATTCTCTCAAGTCTTACGCCAACCAAGCTACGTCCTGGGACAGTCTGGTTTGCCTAGTATGATGCCGGCTGCGGCTCCTCATCATTACCACTCCTCCCCATCTAATTCTATTCTTTTGATATCTATTGATTCCTTCACTGGCCACCAAACTCAAAATGTTATACATCCATCCAAATTTCACCTTGATCCTCACCTTGGGTGCAGCAAGTGCCTGGGAGGGAGAAAGATGGAAGGAGATGGTATGAAAAACATAAAGAGAGGTGGCAAGCAGAGGAATCGTTGATTTTCATCTCTTTTTTATTTTTTTAATCCCACCTTTTCCATAATGAGAACGTTGCTGACATTTTTTTTTATTTTTTTGACCGGTCTTTTTGTTTTTCCAACCCCTTTTTTGATATCAATTCCTTCAATGCCTACCAAACTCAAAATGTTATACATCCATTCAAATTTCACCTTGATCCTCACCTCGGGTGCAGCAAGTGCCTGGGAGGGAGAAAGATGGAAGGAGATGGTATGAAAAACATAAAGAGAGGTGGCAAGCAGAGGAATTGTAGAAAAAGGAGGGCTCAAATGAGGGATTCGGGAATTTCTTTAGAAGTGACTGACGACTTGATCAAGGAAAAGTTTGCCTGGTCTAGACGAAAGCTATGCCCTTTGGATCTGTAACCTGCTATCATGGCTGAAAAGAAAAACAACCGTCGAAAACCCACCCAGGAAGAATTTAAGCAAGCAAAACAGACAATTGGGGATTTCCACTTCTTCCACCATGGAAAAGTTATTGTTCTTGACCAATCTGATCACCATGCTCTTGTTGCCGTCATTGAATTTGTGCCTTTGGATCGACTATGAGAGCAAGATAAGAAAGATATCAACTTTGTGACGACATTCCTTCACAGTTCAAAAAAATTTGTCAACCCAGTTGGTCCCTCAAGATCTTGGGGTGGAAAAATGTGGGAAATTGGTTGGCGAAAATCGATGAACCCTTTGGAGTTATTTGGACGTTGTGTGAAGAAATCATCCATTAGATCTTCTCCTCAAGAGTACGCTGTCCTCAACTTGAAGGCCAACAAAGTATCCCAAATTTTAGGCAAATGTTTTGTAATTTGGCCAAACTTGCCTTTGAATCAAACCGTGATACCATGAAGGACAGCAACATCCCCTCTTTCTCTTCGTTGGAATTTGGTTCCAAGCCTACACCTTTTGATTGCTCCCCACACCTCACTTTCACCTCAGATTCTTTTTACAATTCTCCTCATATTGACAAAGGCAAAATCTCTGGCTATTCCTTTTTACTTTTGGTCCCAACCAAAAAATCAAATGGTCGACTTATTGAAGATACGGATGAATATCAAGTTTCGGACGGTCAATTTGTTTTTCCTGACCTTGGCTTTGGAATTGATTTCAAGCAAAAAGGTATAGTCAAAATGGTTTGGGCGGCTAACAAGTACAAGCACTGTACCTTTCCAGCTGTGGACACAGCAACCCATACCAGAATGGCCATGTCACTCCAAATTAATAAAAAAACTCAGAGCACTTGTAGGGACATGAAAAACGGCCAAATTTACTCTAGAGAAAAAAATATCAATAAAAACAAAAAAGATTTGTATATTGGTGGGGTTAAGAATGCTCTCAAACGTTGTTGTAGTAAAAAATAATTTGTTTTTCTTTCATCCATGCAGATATATTTACAAACCCAGCATTTGAGTAATCTGCTGTATTTCTTCTACCAATCTACCACTTCCAATGCAAGCCAAAGCTACTGATACCTTATCCTTTTTTCATTTGCCCGTTGTTCCCTCTCCTTTTCCAGTTGCACTTGCTGCCAATCCTTCTCCTTTTCCTCTTTTTGAAACTCTAGCTCAGCTTGTTTCAACCTCCACTCAGCATCCAATTTTTGTTGATTAGCCAAAGTCTTGGCTTGCTTCTTTTGACCATCCATGGCCAGTTGGCGAACCCACTTTTGCTTTTCAAACTGAAGTTTATCTGATTCAATTTGTGATTTCACTGTTTTTTAGAGGGGAATGGCAATGAGCATGATTTTGAAAGCAAGGATATTGAATCAATCAACTTACATGAATCTTGCTTCTCCATGATTTCTTAAAAGCCTGAAAAACTGGAAGTGTTTCTCCTCTTTTGATGACTTTTGGGGTTGACATTGATGGAATTGGAGGCCTTTTGCTTACCCTTGGCAGAGGAGGTTTGAGTCTGAAAGTCCTCACTAGTATTTGAAGACGATGTGGGAGGCCCCATTGACTTGAGTTTTTGGCCAATAAAAAATGGATGAGCCTGTTTTTTTACAATGTAAATCAGTCAGGAGCAACCAGACAGAATCAAAAACAATTTAGTTCCTTACTTGAGCCAATGTTGATCGCAACGGTGATCCAGGAATAACATCCTCCTCATTGGGAAAGTTCTCCAGTTGTTCTGCCCCAGGAAGAGAGAAATCAAAAGAAGGAAGTGAGGGGTCCAAGGTTGGGATTGACTGATCAATCAATACCAAAGTAGAAGTGATTGGAGCCAATTGTGTTTGAATATCCTCCTCGTCATCAGATGGGGGCCACTCCAAGGCCAAGGTTTGATCAAGGTCCCCGTTGGTAGGCTGAGCATCCCCAGCCAAGTCCTTGGCATCAACGGAATCGGATTTTTGGGCATTAAAAGCAGCTAGGGGGGTGATGTTGGCCTTCTTTCCAAAGATTTCATCCATTTGAATATAAAAAGGACAAATGGAGTCCAACTTATCAACCACCAAGTTGATTCCTTTGGCCTTGTCCAAGTTGGTGATACCAAAGCCAGTGGAGATAGACATGGAGTGGGCCTTTTTGTACTTGGCTCAATAGTTTTTTAACAGCTCCCTTATCTGTTTGGATGACAGATCCAGCCTAACTTTTGTTTTGTTCTTGAGTTCATTGGCCATCAGGAGATAACCATTGATCTTAGAGGATTGAGGTCGGCCAACACGTGTTTCGTTTTTGGATCCAAAGCAGGCATCATATATTGGAGGGAATTTTCAGCCAGTTTACCAGGATGATGTGATCAGCTCTCTTGAGCTGACTTGAGCCCTTGGAAGCTGATGGGGGAGGATTGTTTGTTGTGGAGTTCCTTGGCAATGTTCTCTTGGGTGTGTTGGACTTGTGGGGGGAGGTTTGCTGAGGGGCCATTTGAAAGAGTTCGGGCTACGCAAGTGATGAGAGCAATTAAGTGATGAGAGTGGTGAAGTTTTGAGAGCAATAAAGTGGATGAGAGTGATCAAGTGATGAGAGCGGTTAAGTGATGAGAGTGATGAAGTTTTGAGAGCGATAAAGTGGATGAGAGTGATCAAGTGATGAGAGCGGTTAAGTGATGAGAGTGATGAAGTTTTAAGAGCGATGAAGTTTTGAGAGCAATGAAGTGGATGAGAGTGATCAAGTGATGAGAGCGATAAAGTGATGAGAGTGGTCAATCAATTTTATTATGAGGGTGGGGGTAAAAAATTTTCCGATGAGGTCGGAGGTAGAAGGAGGTGGGAAGACAGGGGTGTATGACGCGGACAGGTGGTGGAAGCATTTAAATACTTTATTTGAAAAAACCCACTTATTTCAGGTTAACTTTGACACGTCTGATCTGAAATAAGTGGGTTTTTTTGATTTTTAATGGCGGGTTTGAAATGGCGGATTGGGGTTGAAACCCGCCATTAAAAAATGGCGGGTTTGGTTAACTTTGATACCCCCTAATGTGGGCCCTCTTTTATATACATATTGAAAACCTTTTATTACCAAACCAATTTAACCTTGCAACTGCTCTTATTACATTATTAATTTGAGCATCTAAGCATTGATTTTTGGAATAATAATAATAATTATTATTCCAGTATTTTTATCACTCTCTGTAGCTAAAGAACTGCAAGGTTCCTGGTATCAGAGAGCTGACATAAACATTTTATTCAATATGAATAGACATAACACAAGAGCCTCAGGGAGAATTCCCTCCTATGGATCTTTGCCAGGAGCCCCCAGTAACTGTGAGACCACCAATAGTGACAACCATGAGGGCACTGGAACCCGTGAATCAAATGTTGATGGACAAGGAAATTCCCCAAGTAATTCTGCCCTCCCCCAACCTAGAGCCGGCAAAGGTAGTAGAATTAAGCCCCCCTCCATTACAAGAAGATTCCCTTCAGCCACCCCAGAAGAATCTGGCCAAGGAAGCCAGGATCAAAGACTTAGTCAGAGAGCACGTGAAATATTGGGAAGATTGCAAAGAAGCCCAAGCCAAGGAGGACATGGTATCTATGAAAAAGATAATCTCCAAGGCAAAAGCTACCCAGATAGCTCTTCAGAAAATGATTCCAAGGAAAGAGGTACAATCCTACGTAGAAAAGTGGAATCCTTGGGATCAATTAGCCCAAATGAAGGGCAAAGGATCAGGAAAGAAGAGATCTTCTTCCCATCCAAAGCAAAAGGGAAAGAACAATTGGGATCAGATAATATCCTTAGCTCAAAAGTGGAAAAAGGTGTACAACAATTAGCCTCTAATTCTGAATCCAGTAACTTGTATAAACCAACCTCTGATGTAATTACTTCCTTTTCTAATGATATGCGTCATAATTTCAAGATTGTTTGTGGAAATTTGGATGGTTTTTATACCCAAATGGATAGGTTAACCTCAGTAGTAGCCAAATTAATTAATAACAAAACAGAAACTGTGGGAATGGAAGATATTAAAGAAAATACAGAAAAATTATTGGAGACAATTAATCAAGGTAAAATCAGACAGACTCAAACAATTGAGAATATGTTATCAGGTATTCAAGAAGATTTTATTATGTCTTTTCAACCTTTTAAAGAAGAATTTTTAACTACAACTAACAGCTCCATTCTGCCCCTTAATGAGAAATTAGCTCTGCTTAATAATAAAGTGGACCTGCAACTTAATTTGATCAAGAATGATCTTAGAGACTTAAAAGTCCGTCTGACCAACCCCTTGGGGAGTACCACAGAGGAGCCAAGACCTCCCAGACAAACAACTACACCTTATGCACCACCCTTACTAGGAATGCATAGGAGTGAAACCTTCAGGCCTAGTCCTACTCCTGAAATGGAACAAGCCCTCAAACCTTTAGCCCCAATTTCTGAATGGCCTAAGTTCTCCAGTGAATGAGAATACAATCATATAAATTTGATTAAATTTATTGACTATACTATTGACTCTTATGACTTACCAGAAGCTATAGCTGCAGTAAGGCTGCCCAGACTATTTTGTTGGGCTGAGGATATTCAGAGATGAGAGTCAGAACAGAAGGATGGGAGAAACAAACAAAACAGAAAAGACAACTTACCTGAGGATATTCAGAGATGAGAGTCAGAACAGAAGGATGAGAGAAGAATCCGTCTGTCTGGCTCCCATTCTGTCCTCAGGTATAGGTACAACTGGTAGATGTCACAGACAGTGTGACAGAGCAACTATGGGCAAGCTGACATGACAACTGGGAGCGCGCGCTAGATGAATGTGAGAAGCAGACTGAGAGTGACAGCTGAAGGAGACTTGATGAATGAGATGAAATGATGTGAACATGGAACAGAGTTAAATGAGAAAGAGAAATGATGTAAACAGGAAGCAGAAAGAAATGAGAATGGAAACAAGTGAGCTGGAAAGAGTATGAGATGTAAAAGCTCCAACACCCCCCCATGCTGAGCACATCATATTAAGCCAAAGAGTGAGCGGTGTTGTTGAAGAATAACCCTTGGGAGTGGCTTTGTGAGCATATCAGCAAGCATTTCCGTGGTGGGAACGTGACAGACTTCAAAAAGAGATTGGCCCACGCACTCGCAAATGAAGTGGTGCCTGGCGTTGATATTTTTTGTTTGGGAGTGATGGAGAGGGTTCTTTGCCAAGGCTTCGGCACCGCTTTTATTGACGAAAAGAACAACCGGAACTGATTCCCTAAGGTGGAGTTCCAAAAGAAGATTCCGGAGCCACAGGCCTTCTTTGCACGCATTGGATAGAGACTTGTACTCAGCCTCAGTGCTTGAGAGGGAGACGGTGGGCTGCTTCTTTGATTTCCAAGAGATGGCAGTCCGACCCAGGCAATAAGTGTATCCGGAGGTGGATCTTCTGTCAATGGAGTCCTCAGCCCAGTCCAAGTCGGCGTAGCCAGTGAGATTGAGAGATTGGCCTCCGAGGACTAGTTGCAGATCGCAAGAGCCGTCGAGGTATTGAAGGATTCGTACCGCGGCGTTCCAGTGTTCTACTGAGGGATCTTGAAGAAACTGGGAGAGTTTGTTGACGGCGAAAGCAATATTGGGGCGTGAGCATTGAGATATCCAAAGCAGGGATCCGATGAGTTGGTTGTACTCAGGCGGGGCCTTAGTGGAGTCCGGGAGTTGCTTCTGTAGGAGCTTGAAAGACGTTGCTGTTGGTGAAGGGGCGGTTTTGGAATCAGCTGAGGAGAGAAAACAGTTGCGGACCAACTCAATGTAATGAGACTGGCTGATCAAAACAGTTTTAGCTCCCCGGTCGCGTTGGATGGATAGCAATAGAAATAGATGGAGATCCTCATCCGACCCGACCTTGAACTTACCGCTGATGCCGGTGATGAAACTTCTTACAAAACCTGGCGAACCCACGACAGCAAGGTCATCAACATGGGCGGCCACTGCGCCAAAAAGAACGCCATCCTCTAGCTTGTAGTAGAGGGATGGATCATAGGAGCACTGCGCTAAACCAAGGGATATCATGGCGGAGCTTAGCTCTAGGTTCCACTGTTGAGGTGATTGACGTAGACCGTAGATCGCTCACAAAACTTCACACACCCAATCCGGACGAGTTGGATCCTCAAAGCCAGGTGGTTGAGTCATGTAGACAGGTTCATCAAGGCGACCGTTCAGGAAAGCAGTCTTGAAATCAATTTGCCGGCCAACCCAATCCTTGTGACCAAGCAGAGATAGAACTAGACGGAGACTTTCTATTCAAAGAGTTGGGGCAAAAACTTCAGAGAAGTCAAGACCTTGGATCTGGGAAAAACCCATGGCGACAAGACAAGCTTTGAGTTTGAGGACCAAGCCATTCTCTCAACGCTTGACTTTGAAAACCCACTTACAGTGGATAATTTTTCTGCCGTTGGGTGGGGGGACAAGCTTCCAGGTCCCCATGCCTTGGAGTGAAGACATTTCTTCCTGCGCAGAGATAATCCATTGTTTACGGTGTGGCGACTTTAGGAGTTTCTTCCAGGTCGTCAGGGCAACAAGGTCATCCTTTACGGAAACGGATTGGGAGAAATTGCCATAGCGCAACGGAGGTCTGTGGGACCGCGAGGAGCGACGAATGGGAGGACTGGATGGAGATTTGACTGCTGAGGCCGGGGGAGAGGCCGCGACGGGAACAGAGGAAGGGGGAGCGTGGGGAACAGGAGGCAAAAGAGATGGAAGGGGATGGGAAGATGGAGGATTGTGGAGAGCAGGAGGAGATGATGGAGGAGAAGGGGAGGAGCGTGCGAATTGATGGGCGGGATGGGGCTGCATCCAGTCAGAGATGGATGAACTGGTGCTAGATGAGCGTGGTCTGGACGATGGAACAGGCTGGTATCTTGCCGGAATAGAAGCCGGGAGAGGGTTGATGATGGGGGTTTCCGGCAATGACGGTGTAGGTGCATTGACTGGCAGGCTGGTGCTCACAACAGGATACGGAGTGTGGGGAGTGGGAAGAGGAACGGTTTCAAGAGAGACTTTAGGATCAGGGACGACAGTGGCAGGGCCATTGTAAGGGAAGACAGTATCATAGAAGATGCAATCTCGTGATTTGATGACTTTGCAGCTGTGGCTGTCGAATAGACAATACCCGTTCCCGTTGGTGAGATAAGATAGAAGCAAACCGCACTTGCCTTTTCCATCCAGTTTTGAACGATTTGCTTCAGGGACTTTGTACCAGACCTTACATCCAAATGGATGAAGGTAGGATAGTGGAACGTTGTCGCAGCAAAGAAGAGAGTTTGGTGAGACAAAACCGGAAGGAGTCTTGCAAGGGAAAGAGTTGAAAGCGAATGTGGAATGCCTGAGCGCATCTGCCCAGAAAGACTTGGGGAGGTGAGATGAGATGAGGGAAGCTCGGATCATATTGAAAATGGTACGGTTAGACCGTTCAGCCACACCGTTGAGTTGAGGAGAGTGTGGAGGCCCAGGCTCCAGAAGTATGCCTTTTGATTTGAGGTAAGCTTTCATTGGTTGATTAAGATACTCCCCCCCATTGTCAGTACAAAGTGAGGAGATTTGAGCTTGATATTGGTTTTCAAAGAAGGAAACAAAGATTTTGGTGCACTGGAACACATCTGATTTGTTTATGATAGGGTAGGCAAAAAGACCTTTAGAGTAGTCTTTGATGAACGTAACAAAATAATTATATCCTTTGCGAGATGTGGTTTCAAAACTGCAAACGTCTGAGTGGATGATTTGGCCTGGTCTGCTTGATCTGTGGCTTAGTCTAGTGTGGAAGGGAGATTGAGTCATTTTAGATTCAATGCAGATTGGGCACTGTTGGACTTCAAGGTCGTTTGATGGCAGTGGTGAGATGCTGTGTGATTTCAGAAGCTTCTTTAGCAATTTGAGATTGAGATGAGATAGTCTGCAATGGTAGCCGAAAAGACTGTCGTCAGAGGAGTGTGAAACAGCTGTTGATTGTGAACTGTGATCGCTCACATCTTGTCTTGGGAGATAATAGAGGTTTCCATTTCTATAACCCAATTGAAGAGGCGTTGAGGTTAAATTGGTGGCACTCTTGTCGAAAATCTTGCAACCATCCTCTGTGAATACCATAATAAATCCGGAGTCACAGATGTTGGAGACCGAGAGAAGAGGTTCCTTCAGTTTTGGGACCACAAGCAATCTGATTTGGCAGAAAGGGAGATTCAGGGAGCCTTCAGATACTGAAGAGATGGTAGACCCGTTGGCAAGGCAAATGGATGTGAGGTTTGTCTTTCTATCGGACACTTGGTACTCATAAGGGGTCATAGAGACTGAGCAGCCTGAGTCAATATTGAAATCTCGCTTCAGATTTGTTGTTGAGTGGGTGAGATGACATGTGGTGGAACCGGCATGTACAATAATTTGAGAGTCGGAGAAATTGTCTGATTCATCATCTTCTGAGTCATCCTTGGCTACTGCCTTGCTTGCTTTAATGTTGGTTGGTCCAGATCTGGTTCCTTTATTGGTTGGTTGAGGTTTATTATTTCTTTTGGACTTTTCCATTATCAGGAGCACCTCCGGGCACCTGGAGAATGAGTGCCCTTCAGTCTTGCAGTGCGTGCAGTAGTAAGTTCTCGTATAGACGTTCGGATTTTGAGTAGAATTCCCTTTTGAGTGAGCTTTAGCCGAGTTTTTGGTATTTACTGAGTGGACTATTTCATTCTCGATTCGAGTCTGTCTGCGCAAATGTTCTTGTTTCAGAGCGGTAATAATTTTTGACAATGGTACTGACTCTTTGTTCATCATGCTTGAGACACATCCAACCCAGTCGTCTGGGAACGAGAGTAGGATCGCAGTAGATTGAAGATTGTCCGCGGTTAAAGGATTTTCAGGAGTGATAAGGGAGCCTAGCTTCTCGCCGTATGAAACTATTTTGGATAGATGCGTAGGCATATCCTTATTGTTGAGTTTTGTTAGAAGGAGCTTTCTGAGCCAATACATCCTGCCTCCCAAAGAGTTATCTTGATGTGCTTCTTTCAACGCCTTCCACATTCCTAAGGCGTTTTCTTTGTGCTTTCAAATGTATTGGAAGTTGGAGGGAAGGATAGCTCTTGAGATAACGGAACATACGGCTAGATTGTCTCGAGACAGAGTTTCTGGATTGGTCTTGGTAGAGTCGTCGGTGAGTATGTAGCTGACCCCAGAAACTCTAAAGTGGATGCGGAGGATCATCACCCAGTCAAGGTAGTTTGATTCCAATCCTGGCGAGTTCAGTGGGATGATTGAGGGTGTCTTCAGGACAGGATGGCCGGTTTGTGATTCTTCCATGTTGATGAAGAGTTAGTAGATTAATAACAAGTTTAAGGACACGCAGTTGAGTCGGATCCTTCTGGGTAGGGTGAGACGTAGTGGTCAACGCTCTGGGCTCATAACCTGTTGGGCTGAGGATATTCAGAGATGAGAGTCAGAACAGAAGGATGGGAGAAACAAACAAAACAGAAAAGACAACTTACCTGAGGATATTCAGAGATGAGAGTCAGAACAGAAGGATGAGAGAAGAATCCGTCTGTCTGGCTCCCATTCTGTACTCAGGTATAGGTACAACTGGTAGATGTCACAGACAGTGTGACAGAGCAACTATGGGCAAGCTGAAATAACAACTGGGAGCGCGCGCTAGATGAATGTGAGAAGCAGACTGAGAGTGACAGCTGAAGGAGACTTGATGAATGAGATGAAATGATGTGAACATGGAACAGAGTGAAATGAGAAAGAGAAATGATGTAAACAGGAAGCAGAAAGAAATGAGAATGGAAACAAGTGAGCTGGAAAGAGTATGAGATGTAAAAGCTCCAACATATTTGAAGGAGTAGCTTTAGACTGGTTTATCAGTAAAAGAGAAGAGGTGGGATCCTTACCATGGAATTCTTGGAAAATTATAATTAAAGAAAAATTTGGTTCTAGAATGTGGAAAAGAAAAATGATCAAAAATTTCTAAAACTCCTCATTTGATCCCTCCAAGGATAAGCCTCACAAATGGTTCTTGGAACAGAAAAGAAGACTAGATTGCTTCTATCCAGATGCTGATAAAGAGGAAGTAAATGAAATACTCCTCAACTTGTGTCCTGGAAATCTTAACCATAGTGTAAGATGCCGGATGAGTATGGATGCTGACTTACCAACTCTAATCAATGTGTTAGAATAAGTCATAAACATGAATTGGTTAGACAAGAAGGTTCCTTCTAGACCTAAAGAGAACTTAAACATCAACAAAACCAGAGAACAACCCCCTCTGATAAATACCTCTGATAATAAGAAACCTAATGAGAACAGGGACAAAGAGAGAACTCCTGGAGCTTGTTGGAATTGTAACAAGACAGGGCATATGAGACAAGAATGCCCATTACCAAAAAGAAAGATAGCAGTCTTGGAAGGGGAGAAGGAGGTTGAAGGGAATCAGAACTATGAAGATATAGCCAATACTGAAGGATCTCTTTCTGAATGTGAATTGATCCTGACCAACCCTGTTAATGTTATAGAAGGAGATATAGGCACTTCTATAGAAATCAATAAAATCCATGGGACTTTGGTTTTCCCCAAAAATGGGATCCTACCATAATTCCTAGGCATATCACAGACGTCAAACCATTAACAGTTTAACCTATGAGTGGTAAGACTGATACTACTGGTCAAAATTGCTATGCAACAGGATTGTATAGAGACAGACCTATAAGGTTATTACTGGATAGTGGAGCTTTCTGCTCATGTGCCTGTAATGAATTCTTAAACAAATGGGATCCCAATCGGAAAGAAAACCTTCTGCCCATCCCAAAAGCCAAGTTTAGCTCTTGAAACTCTACCCTGAATGCTATTGGAGTATGAACTGCTCCAATTATATTACCCCATACTAAAGGATATTTGAGAATACAAGTGGAATTTGTGGTATTGCTCAACGGATTATGTGAATACCTTATAATAGGTAATGATGCTTTATGTCTATATGGTATAGATGTGTTCAAGAGTAAAGGGAGATAATTTACAGTGGGTGGTAATTGAGACAAGCATTTTAAGATATGCACCATCCAATCTATCTTCTCCTCTTCCAATTATCAAAATCATTTAGAAGAATTTAATCAAGAATAATTCTCTTCAGCAGCTCAAAATATGAAACTTTATGAGGAACAGAAGAAAGATATATTGACAGTCTGCTTTCCAAAATTAAGAATACCAGCTTATCCCTCTAGTCCTAAGTCTAGAATAGCTCTTGAGGAACATATCCAAGAACTGATAGACTTACAAGTATTAAGGAAAGTAGGGCAAAATGAGCAGGTAGATGTGACCACACCTGTAATCATAGCTTGGCATAATGACAAGTCAAGAATGGTGAGAGACTTCAGAATGCTCAATAATTAAACTCAGGAAGATTATTATCCTATACCCCGTATTGATCATGCTCTACATAACTTGTCCAAGGCCAAATATATCACTACTATGGATATGCTTAAAGGTTTCCACCAGATACCTATAAGCCCTGAAAGCAGTAGGTTTATGAGAATAATCTGTCATTTGGAAATATATGAATATCTTGGAATGCCCTTTGGTATAAAGAATGCCCCATCACACTCCCAGAGAACAATGTATACAGTTCTAGGTACATACATCAGAAAAGGATGGAAGATGGTATATATAGATGATGTTATCATATATTCCAATGATTGGGATAATCATATCAACCAAATAAGATTAGTACTCCAAACTATCTCCAAAGCAGGATTAAAAGTATCCATGAAGAGATGCAACTTGGGATATGGAGAATTAAAAGCCTTAGGGCATTTAGTATCTGGCCTAACTCTAGCTGCTGATCAAAATAAGATAGCTGCTGTCATGAACAGACCCATGCCTCAAAATAAAACAGATTTACTGTCTTTCATTAGTTTTTTCAGTTACTACAGACAATACATACCAAAGTTTGCTATGCTAACTAAAATTCTGAATGAAAATGCAGCAATAACACTCTCTTTGAAATAAAACATGAGAGATTGAAAAAAAACCAGGAACTAAACATAACTATGAACTCTACTCCTTTAATCATTCAACCAGATTACTCCAAGCCCTTTAAACTGTACATTCAAGCCTGTATGGAAGGGTTAGGAGCTTCTCTACATCAAGAAAGAATAGAAGAAGCAGTAGAATACAACAAACAAAGATGGGAAAAATCACATAGGGAACCTGACTTTAAAATAGGAGATCAGATCTTTATATCCACTACCAACTTCAACAATCTAATAGGTAACAAAAAGATGAGCCAGCCTTTGTTGGACCATTTTTTATCAAAAAGATGCATGGCAAAAATGCTGTAGAAGTAATCTTGAGTGAAGAATTATCAAGAAAACACCCAGTATTTACTTTTAGCCAAGTAAAACACTTTCAACCAAGAGAAGCTAGCAACCTCCCTCCAGAAATAATCCCAATAGAACCTGACCCTGTGAAAGAAAAAGGGAAAGTCAGCAGGATATTGAGAGACAAGAAAGAGAGAGTGCAAGGAAAAGATGTTAGACTATACTTAGTAAGATACAAAGGAGAATCTGCAGACAAAGATGAATGGTTACCAGAGAATAATATACCTGATGGACCAATACATCTTAGAAACTACAGAGCCAGCAAAAGGAACTGGAACACATATGGAATTAATTTTTTCTCAACATGCTCCAGATTTTTTTTCAGATATGGCCATATCTTGGAGTGGGGGAATGTCAGCTTGCTACTAATGCAGAGCAAGGTGCAAAAGTAACAGAAATAACATAAAAATAATAATAATGAAATTAAACTAAGAAGGAGTAGGAAAACCATTAATATTATTGCAAAAATGGATTCTCCACCCAAAATTAGGTAGGGTCACTAACTGAACCCACCCTTGAAATCCAACTCCTTATATTTTTGAATATTTAAGGAAAGATAGACCAAAATACCACGGCACCACTATTGAAATTTTTGGACAATTAAATATTTCACATGTATTTCCACTTATAGGTTTTACACCTAAAATTCAGTCAGAATTGAGGTGTTTTGTATATTTTAGGAGTTACAGACGGAAATGTGTTCTGTCACAATTCCGGCACGCAGCTGCGGCAGCCAATACACCCGCCCCCGGCTGAGCTACAGCTCTGTAACTCTGTCAAAGTTGTGTACGCAGCCCTGAGCCTCTGAAAAATATGCAGCCGTGGGACTATGGGTTGAAAAAGTGACAGGTGGCCTGAGAAACCTAGGTACTGCGTAAACATGCTACAACCTACATGGGAACATTCTACATATGTAATTAATGTTCCCGTGGATATTAGATAGTCTAAAAATACATAAAGTTATATAAAAATACTTAAACAAACTTTATACGTATTTTTTATTAAATATAATTCAAAGTACCAAAAATGTCGAAAATAAGATAACAACTACTTCTAAAAATATATCAAAATACTTTAATATACTATTATGAGAATTTCTAGACATCAACATTTGCGTGACATACTAAGAAAACTAATGATGTAAAAATATTACATGAATACCCATGAATTACATTTTTAAGTAATTATTTTAGTAAATCAACTGAATTTTGAAAATAAGGAGTAAAATCAATATCATGACTTTACTCCAATTATTTAATACATAATGAGACCTCACCTGACATCAGAATATCCATAGAAATGTCTATTAAAATAATTATTAACTTACTGGGAACATTTATTAAGGATAATTAATTAAATAATAAATAAAAAGGACAGATTAGTGTTATTCACATGTCCAAACATCAATTATAAAGTAGAATAATTCCCATACCCTGTGGAATTAGATGCTACCCGTGTTACAGAACCAAGAACACATGACAGGCTACCACTTTTTACCCTTCTAGCCTCAGTGTCTGTCCCTTTGAGCCCTTGTACCCCTCAGAAGGACAATATTGGGACTCCAAAAGCTATAAATAAAGAGCTCTTTTGAGGATATTGATACCCAGCGACCCAGTTATATTTACATCCAGACACCGTGCCAAGGTAATAAAAAACTTATAAGAGATAAGTAAGTGATTTATGGCTTTAGTCTGATTAATAATATCCATCCTCAAACCTTTTTTATCAATTTAAAATGCTGAAAATCCTTATAACCCCAGTATAAAGGTTTAACCCATCAGTGCACGTCCCAAACAGGTAACCAAAGGATTTAATAATATTCAAGTGAGTCTTATTATCCTTTCTCTGTTGTGGCAGCTTGGTTACAAAGCCCTGCCACTCCACTGTGTATTTTATATACATATTATCTTTGGGCAAGATATCCTTTAAACTAAAGGTTCCAAAGTAACCAGGCCTATGTGTTTTCATACTGAATTCCCTGAAGAGAGGTGTTGAAGATCCCCAATATAATTGTGGCCCCTCTAAAAAATATTTAATAATCAATTTATCTATATTGATTTATAACAATAAACCATATCCAAACCAATTAAACTTGCAATAAGCTTTATCCAAGTATTTTACAGATTTTTGCTGCATTTATCAAATACTATATTTATTATTTATTCTATCACCTCTGGTAGCTAAAGGATAGCAAGGATCTTGGCATCCAGGAGGCTGACAAAAATATGGAAATAATAAATTAAAATAAAAATTAAGACATCAAACCTTAACCTGTAATAAATCTAAAAATATTATTGAAGAAATGGATTTGTGGTGCCAATTTAGGTGGGGTCATCCACTGGCACCACCCCCAAAAATTCACTCCTTCAGGTAGAACCATGGTTCACCTGTGTACCCTCCCATCACATCCACAGGTATGGGTTTCTGACCCAAAGTTTGGTCAGAGACCCATAATTATGTCTAGTTTAGGAGCTATGGACAAAAAAAAGGTCTTTTCCATAGCCCTGCGCGCAGCCGCATACCTTCTGCAACCACTCAAAGGAGCTACAGCATGCCCCAGCCCCGCAAGAAGTCAAGCGACTACCTTGCGCAAGCCAGAAGTAGTTGCTAGTCAGCAACTACCATGTGTGGCAGTGGCTACTGACTCCAGCAGGTAGTTCAGTAACTACCAGGCAAGGCAGTTGCTACTGACTCTTGCCCGTAGTCAAGTGACTACTGCGTGAGGCAGTCGCTACCAACTCCCATGGGTAGTTGAGAAACTACTGTGCGCAGCGGTTGCTACCTGTCGCCAGCCCTGCAGGTAGTCAACTGAATACCCTGCGCAAGCCCCTAGCAACTGGTCAGACCATTGTGCAAGGCAACCAGCCGGCTCACTGGACAGCCCCCCCTCTCACAAAATGGAAACAGGCTTTAGGGTACCACCTACACACCACACGGGGCCCAAACAGTGCCACCATGTGGTGGGGAATAGTATGAAAACAGATAAACCAACAAAAAATCTGGAAAAATGGGCCCTGCACCCTTTTTTAAACTATTTCAAAGGTTGTCAGGGCCCCTGTAACAGGGCCTGTATGGTAGGTTTGGACCCAAAAGGGTCCATGTTAGTTACTGTAAAACCCTGAGAGTGTTTACTAAGGATAAACAGAGGAATAGCTTTGTGTTAGATGGCTCACAAGGTACCAAACACCCATAAAACACACCCTTGTGTCCCTGGTAAGTTAAACTGTACGTAAATAATGATTAATAGCAATGTACTGTCCAATTAAGTGACTGTAAAAAACCCCAATATGGATAAAAGATCCTCAGAGTCAAAATAATCTTTCAGAAGAGGGTCCCCAGAGCATGTGTTCAAACACCTGGCTTCAGGAAGCCATGAATTATATTTAAAAATATCAATTGAAAACTACTTCTTTGGTAGATAAAATGAGGTCATTAAGGGTAAAGAAACATGTATCAAGCCCCAAGCATGATGACATAGGGCTTACTGTACCTCTGTAGTGACCAGAGCAGGTCTACAGAAACACAATGATGGCCTCCTGGCCTCAGCATCAGCCTGGGTCACCCCCCTTTGGCTGGTAAAAAGACTGTACCATGAGGGGACCCAAACAATATAAATAAAGGCTCTTCCACCAGCCATTTCTAACTCATTCATCCAGTTATATAGTCATTATTGCTTTTTTTTCCCTCAAACCATCAAACCATTATAAGAAATAAGTGTGTGATCCTTGACCACTTTCTGATAAAATTATAGACAAAACTCTTGAAAACTTACTTTTTGGCCAAAATCAAGATCAAACCATTCAGCCAGCCTCAGCACCAGCTTCCAGCACCCTGAATCCCTGAATATTGGTCCATCCATCAAGCATAAGTCTGGATCTAGACCTAGTAAGTGATACTTCTGACTTATACTCTTTTTGTAGGTTCTGCATAACCCAAACACCAAGGAAACTACACACCCTTCTTGAAAGGAGTCCTTGTAAACCCCACAGGCACCACAATTGCACCTATATTTTCCTTAATAAGTTGTAGATAAATTTCTTGAGAACTATAACCAGCTTGGGCTGAGAGATCAGGAATGGACAGGAAGAAATATATCAGACAGAATCTTAAGAGAGAGATAGAAAGCGTGAAGAAGGAAATGAAGAGTCCTACAGCGTAGATCAGAGAATGTATTCAAGGTGACAGCTTCGAGTTTAGAGGAGATCTGTAGGCGATGAGACAATTGAGAAGGGAAGAAGAAATAGAAACAAGGAATCCAAGGTGCTGGAGAAGAACTGTTTGGATTATTGAGTTAGATTGACTTCAATAGAGTTTGTTATGGAAGTTGTCATCTTACCGGTCAGAGATTGGAGAATTTGGTCTGAGGCATTTACTTGGTGGAGGGAGGATGATTGTTGAGAGGATTGGTAGAGAGAGAAGAATGAGAATAGAAATAGAAGGGAAAGATAGGCGGGAGAGACATAGAAAGGTGAGATCAAAGAAGAAAGAGGAGGATTTCAGAGACTTGAGAAGATCCGGAGACTTGCTCCGTCCGAGATGTACGAGAAAGTCGCATCGGGGTGTCCGTCGTAGGTTCAGTGCGCATCCGCGCCCAGGGGCGCGGTTGCGCGGTCAGAAATAATGGTAGTGAAGAACTCTGCGCGGAGGCGCAATAAGAGAGGATAGGTGGAAGACACTTGAGGAATATTCAACACCCCTCGTGACTGGTAAGGTGGCGTCGGCTTAGGATTGACTGGGTTGATTGGGGAAGATGACTTGTTGAAGAAGATGAAGGGCCCCCACGGAGGTGGCTTTAGTTAGAGAATCTGCTATCATTTTGGCGGTGGGAACAAGATGTAAGTCAAACTTGGCAAGAGAAAAATCTTCCCGCAGGCCTTTAGTTTTGATGTTGATGTGTCGTGACTTGGAGTGTGATCCAAATTTCTTTATTTTATCATCTAAACCTTTATTATCTATGTACATCGTTGGTTTGTTGGAAGTAGAGCCGTGTATTTCTTCAACAAGATGGGTGATCCACTTCAATTTGAGGTAGCAATCAAGTAGGGCATTGAGTTCAGACTCAGTGGAGGAATATGTGACGTTTTGTTGCCTCGAGGAGTTCCAAAGGACCGGACTACCGTAGTGTAAGACTATGTATCCAGTTTGGGACTTACGAGAAATAGGGTCATCTCCCCACGTTGCATCACTGTAGCTTGAGATAGATTCCTTGGTTGAGTCGTACTTAAGAGTCAATTTGAAGTCCTTTGTGGTCTTGAGGTACTTCCATACTTTCCGTACTTCCTTCTAGTGACTGAGGCCCGGCTTTGCATTAAATCTTGCAAGACTGGAGACAGCAAAGCAAATGTCCGGGCGAGTATATTGGGACAAATGATTCAGCAATCCAATCGCAGATTGGTAGTTGATATTCACTTGACTGAACTGCGCGTGATCTTCATCTGAGGCCGGTTTGAGATGAAAGTTTTGAGTGAGAGGCGTATTGATGTTTTTGCAGTCGGTGAGACCCAGTTCTTCAAGACCTCTCTTGATATGTTTTGGTTGGCTTAGGAATATACTATCCCCGTCGAGTTGCATTAACATTCTCAGGATTGTATTTGGTGAGTGACAAGAAGAGTTTGAGAATCTTTCTAAGAAATTGACTGCGAATGAGTCAGACCTTCCTACCAGAATTAGATCATCAACGTGGAAGTAAAGGACTTCCTCCGATTTAGAGTTGAGATATAAACAGGGGTCGCTTGCGGATTCGCAGAAACCTTGGGACTTGATCCAAGCGGTAAGTGTGTCGTACCAATTTTTAGGTGATTGACGTAGCCCATAGAGCAATTTTTTTAATTTGAGATAAGGAGATTTTCGGTTCGATCCTTTGGGAGTTCTGATTATTACCGTTTCATTCAGAGAAGCGTGGAGAAAAGCTCCCTTTACATTGAATTGAGTAAAGTTCATTTGATTTTTCAAGCCGTAGATTAGAGCAAGACGAAGGGATCCGAGCTTCCCTGTTGGAGCCCAAGTCTCTTCAAAATCTAAGCCTGGAACCTGATCGAATCCTTGCACGCACAGGCGCGCTTTATATTTGACGGGTTCTCCGTGGCAGTTTTCTTTAACCTTGAATACCCAAGTCGTGTTTAGTATGTTGTCTGGTTCCCCGTAATATTCTTCCCAAACTTCTTGCATTTCAATTGATTCGAGTTCTTCTTTGGAGGCTGTTTTCCACCTAGGCCACTCAGGGCATTTCCTGGGGGCTTTATAAGATGGAGGTTCGTAGTAGTGGTGGAAGCCGTATCTTTGATGTTTTTGGAGTTCGTGTCGCGGACGGAGGTTGGGCCGATGACGAGGTTGTTCGAGTTCAGGATGTGAAGGAGGAGGTGGAGATTCCGGAGAGGATGGGAGAATGTCTTCTCGATCCGAGTCCGAGTCAGAGTGTTCAGGGGTAGACTCTCTAATTAGGTATTGTTTTTCATTGGTTGAGAAGTCAGTTCCGTATTCATTTGAATCAGGTTGAGAGAAGATGTCAGAGCCTTTTGGTTCGTAGAAAGGAAAGTCGTTGAGCTGATTCTTGAGGAACTTAACGTGCTTGGTTTCCATGACGGTTCCAAGCGTGGTTAGGACCAAGTAGGAATGGAAGATGGGGTTGAATCCAATGAGGACTCCTTCTAGACCTTTTTCATCAAATTTTCTTCCTTTCTGAAGACGATTGGCCAGGTAGATCACGGAGGAACCTACGGGTTGTAAGTAATTAGCTGGGAGAGTCTTACCAAACATGAGTTCCCAGGGAGACGATTGGTTACCTTCTCGAGGGATTTGATTTAACATGAAACAGCAGCTGCGTGTCACTACGTGCCAATAGTTTTTAGCAAGGCAAGAAGAGGAGAAAGTGGACCGGGCGGATTCAATGATCGTCCTATTGGCTCTTTCAACTCGTCCGTTGTGTTGTGGGTGATATGGCTTGGAGGTGCGGAGTTTGATAAATTTCCTTTTTGCAAAGTCTTTTAACGTAGAATTGCAGAATTCAGTTCCTTTGTCCGAGTAGATCTTGGTGGGGTAGTAATTCAAACGCTTATATTCGGTTTCTAGAAGATTGATGATTGTTTCAGATGTTTGGTCTTTGGAAGTTAGAGGAAAAGATGCGAGGTAGCCGGTATAGTTGTCAACCAGATTGAGCAAGTAGTGGTGGCCGGCCCTCAACTGAGGGGTGATTGGACCGACTAAGTCAAGATGGATTCGTTCTAAGGGCTTACTAGCAGGAGTGGAGGTGTTTGAAAAAGGAGATCTAGTAATTTTGCTCTTGATGCAGTTATCACATTGAAAGGCCTGGAGTTCGTCATTTGAGAAGCGGTCTTTTAAGAGAGGTTTAAGAGTGGAGACAGACGCGTGACCGTACATCTTGTGCAATTTGGATAGAGTATATGGTTGAGAGGTTTGACTGGCGAAGTTCACTGTGTTATTTTGGCCAGTCGAGCATGGTTTTTCAATGACAAAGAGATTATCTCTTATTGATCCCTTCAGTACAATTTGGTCCTCTCTGGTTACCTTGAATGTATTTCGGGTTTGAGTGAGATTACATCCCTTCTTCGCGAGGAGTCCAGGACTGATCAGGTTGACAACTATGTCGGGTACGTAGGCGCAATCTTTGAGCGTGATCACGGAATCGTTCCATTCAAGTTTGACCGATCCAATCCCTTGTATTTTGAGATTAGCTTCTAGTTTTCCGGTCTTGATTTCCTCAGGATCCTCTTGTATTTCTATGGAGGAGAAGAACTTCAGATCATTAAAAATATGTACGTTAGCTCCTGAGTCTAAAGAAAATTAGGGTTATTATCTGAATTAATCCATAGAGTCAGCAAGGCGTGGTAGTTGATTGTTGGATTCTTCTTGTTCTTGTTTTTCCACTCGTTTTGTTGTTCGATCCACCACTCAGGTGCAATCTTGGGGTGTAGATGGAAGCATGAACTCTCCGCATGAGGGGCGTTGGGATCGTGATATCCTTCACGGCATCTCATCTTAGCTTTCTTCTCGTCCTTGTAGCTCCTTGTCTTAGTTGAGACTAATGAGACATTGGTAGATGACTTATTCGGATTGGACTGTGCCTTTCTCTCGTTGTGGTATTGGATGAGGTGATTGAAAAAAACGTCCATCGTTAGATTCTTCTCTATGTGCATAATTTGTTGCTTGAGGTTTTCCAATGTAGGTGGAAACTTGAATAGTAACAGGTACGCCAAGATATCGTTGGGTAGCTCGATCCCAACGTCCATCATTCTCGTGATGGCTTTTCTCATTTCGGTGATGAAGCTTTCAATAGCATTTTCGCGGAAGACGGAGTGGAGGAAGTGATTGAAGACTCTTGCTCGGTTAGCTGTTTCTGAGGATGCAAATCTTCTCGTAATTTTGGCCCATAAGAGTTTAGAGGAGGAAATGTTGGTGGAATTAACTACATTTGCATGGGTGGTACTTTCGAGCTTGGATAGTAGTATCGCTCTGATTTCTCGATCTTGTTTTGACGACAGAGGGCCTGAATTTCGAGTGATAGCGTCCTTGATATCTTTGAGATCGAACAACATTAACATCTTGTCTCGCCAGATTGAATATTTCTCTTCATTCAAATGCGGTATGGCGTCGACCGATGCCTTGAGGGCAACTTGATGGAAGTAGTCATTCGCTCCGGCTGGTTCGTTCATGGTTTGGTTGGTTCAATTCGTAGGAGGGTCCTTCGGCTTTTAGCCGTAATAAGTTGTAGATAAATTTCTTGAGAACTATAACCAGCTTGGGCTGAGAGATCAGGAATGGACAGGAAGAAATATATCAGACAGAATCTTAAGAGAGAGATAGAAAGCGTGAAGAAGGAAATGAAGAGTCCTACAGCGTAGATCAGAGAATGTATTCAAGGTGACAGCTTCGAGTTTAGAGGAGATCTGTAGGCGATGAGACAATTGAGAAGGGAAGAAGAAATAGAAACAAGGAATCCAAGGTGCTGGAGAAGAACTGTTTGGATTATCAAGTTAGATTGACTTCAATAGAGTTTGTTATGGAAGTTGTCATCTTACTGGTCAGAGATTGGCGAATTTGGTCTGAGGCATTTACTTGGTGGAGGGAGGATGATTGTTGAGAGGATTGGAAGAGAGAGAAGAATGAGAATAGAAATAGAAGGGAAAGATAGGCGGGAGAGACATAGAAAGGTGAGATCAAAGAAGAAAGAGGAGGATTTCAGAGACTTGAGAAGATCCGGAGACTTGCTCCGTCCGAGATGTACGAGAAAGTCGCATCGGGGTGTCCGTCGTAGGTTCAGTGCGCATCCGCGCCCAGGGGCGCGGTTGCGCGGTCAGAAATAATGGTAGTGAAGAACTCTGCGCGGAGGCGCAATAAGAGAGGATAGGTGGAAGACACTTGAGGAATATTCAACATTCCTTAACAGACATATACCTGTGTTCTGGAGTGCTCAACAACCTCATTGAGGTCTTGGCCCCTCCTTTTAAGTTTATTTTTATAAATAAATAAATTTAACCCTTCTAGCCAAAATATATCTCTGGCATTTTTAAACATTTTTAATCTAAAAATTTCATCACCTCTAGTAGCTAGAAGGAGCTAGGTCCTTGGCATCTAGTAGGCTGACATGTGGTCAGATTTGTCACAACTGATCCTGACGCAGGGGTCAGCCCATTCAGATGCGCGCGGGGTAGGATCCGCTGCGTGCGTGGCAAAATTGGCTGCGCGCAGGAATTCTGTACGTGGGAATGTGATGCTACAGGTGCTTAGGGGTTGTGTAGGGACGCAGGACTGCACGCGGGAATTGTGACATAACACATTTCCATGTGTAACTCATAAAATATACACAACACCTCAATTTTGACTTAATTGCAGGTGTGAAACCTAAATGTGACAATATATGTGAAATATTAAATTGGCCAAAAGGTGCCATAATGGTGCTGTGACCTTGTGGTCAATTTTTATTTAATTATTTAAAATATGAAGGAGTTATATTTCATGGGTGGGGTCAGTGAGTGAACCTACCTTATTTGGGTAAAGAATCCATTTCTGCAATAATATTTATGGATTTACCACTCCTTCTAATATTTTACTCATTTATTATTCTTGTCTGTTTTTGTTACTTTAACAGGTTGCTCTGTAAATAGTAGCAAGCTGACACATTGATACTCAACAAAGATGAGATTCTGGTTGAACCTTCCTGAATGTCTTCTTCCTCTGAAGAGGATTCCAATTCCACATGAAGTGAAGCTGATTCACTTTCAGTCTCTTCCTCTGAACTATGAAATTCAGATTCTGATCATGTGGACTTTGACTAAAAATTATCATCATATTATTGCCAGTTCATTAAACAAAAAAAAAAAAATGAAAATTTCACAAAAGAAAAGACTTAAAATATTTTTTCATTTCTTATTTGGTGCCCATCTAATTCCCCTTTTCTTCTTAATTTCATTTTAAACATGTTGGAATTAAAAAGGATCTCTCCCAGTATCTGTCATTTTTGGCCAACCTCTACTTGGTTGCAAGACTTTGGGTTCAAGTCTTGGCTTTGATCAATAATTTTACTTCTTCTGAATCAGGTAATTCAAAAGCTTGTGTTGATCTTGTTCAGGATATCCTAAGATCATTGCATTGAGCTTCTCATTTAACAGAGAATTTTTGAGCATTTCATCAACATTGACCTTTAAAAATTCAAAACAATCAAACATTAGTAAAGTAGGAATTTTCGTTCAAAAAGCATCAATCACAAAATAATCCAACAATACAAATTGTAAAAACTTACAGAAAGAGAACTGAAAGGTTCAGAATATAACCTCCACTGAGGATGAAAACCCTCAGGCACAACAGATCCTCTGAAAACTAGTAGGTCACCTATCTGGTGCAAACAGGGCAAACCCATAGTCTTGGAGTATGACTTGGTGCACACTTTCCCATCATGGTTTGGCTTTAACTTCTCTAATTTTTCCCCAACAGGTTTAATTGCCTCTAAAGAAAAATTTTATCCCAACAGTAACAGTTCAGTGGGAAGATCTATTCCTAAATTTATTCAAGAGTTTTAAAGGGACTCCTGAGCAGATTTCATTTGATTTGAAACTTTTCCATCTATGTTTTTCCAAACATCGAACATATTTCCCAAAGAATTGGAAAGGAATTGTTTGAGAGCAGCATGGGCCCCTTCCACCCAAGATGAGGTTTTATTTCAAAAGTCAGGTTCTTTACAAGTCCAAGCCATTCAAACCGTCTCTTTGATACAGATGAATTTATTTTCCATATACTTGAGCCCATCCTCATGGTATTCCAAGAAAAACTTTATACAAGTCATGATGTAAGCACCAAAAAGTAGGAAGATTAACAGAAGAAGAAGTGATTTGGCGCTTACTTTGGGTTCCACATCATTGACCTCTGCCTCCTTCTTGGTTACAGAGGCCCCATAATTTGCCCACAGAGACATAAAGCTTTTCCATCCTTCATCATCATTATTAAAGCAAACTTTAAAGTTTTCTTGTATCTTTTAAGAAAAGTGCCACAAACAAGACTATCTTGTTGAAACTCAGAAACTAGATTCAATGGCAAAAATCAGAGATTTTGAGCAGTATGTCACAAAGACTTTTGGAAGTCTCTCAGGATCATAAGCCAGCTCCTTTAGTGCATTTACAGACCAACTGTAGAATTTGAAGGTTTTTTTTGTTATAAAAAAAAGAACTTTTGTGAAAGTTTTTTGGTTTGATTTCATTCCTACAACATGCAATAGGGGATGTTTTAATTATTTGTTTTATAAGTAGAATCCAAAATATCAATATGATTGAATTGTTTTCAAA
The DNA here is from genome assembly GCA_025617555.3 of Puccinia polysora. Taxonomy (NCBI): domain Eukaryota; kingdom Fungi; phylum Basidiomycota; class Pucciniomycetes; order Pucciniales; family Pucciniaceae; genus Puccinia; species Puccinia polysora. The sequence goes on along the minus strand of CM062632.1, from coordinate 30,004,419 downwards.
GCTTTAACACATCAGGGTGCGCCAAGAATAGGGCCTCCAAGTGTCCCTCTCCACCAAATTTTGATGAATGAACCCAACCTGAATCTTCAATTTGTTCATAGAGGACTTTCATAACACTTTTTTGCTTGAGTTTGGCTAGCAATACATTTTTCTTAGTGTTATAGATTGTTTGGTCATCAACATACTTGCGGCCATCAATCTTGCTCAATTTTCTTTTTAGTTTAATTTTATTGAGCCCATAATTCATGCCTTCTCTTAAATCTCTAAGGCCACACCAGAGATTCTCCTGATTTGAGTATACACTGAGGGGTGTTCAGATGGTTGATGGTTATGTAAATCATTTCTGTAGGAGATTCACCACAAGGGGTCTGCCTTTGTGTGACTTGCACAGATTAAAAACTTGCACCAAACCTTCCTTGTTTGAGTTTGCATTGAGCGTTTGGTGAGCAATGGCCCAGAGTAGAAACCATGTCTATCACAGGATAAATCCAGATATTTATCAAGCTTTGATTTAAAGACCATCAAAGCTTAGCCATGCTTCATTGCCCATGTTTGAAAATAATTTTGCGCTCTTCCCTAGTAGGAAAGGCTCTCACAGGAGGTGGTTCAAGTGGATCTGGCACCAATTAAATTATTTTTCATAGTTAAATAGTTAAATAGTTACCAGCCACCAGTCAGTTTACATCAAATCAAATCAGGCAAAGGCCAGAGTAACATAAAATGACACTCACCACAAGAGGTTAAATCCATTTGCAAAAAATTTTGTTCCTCAATTGTAAACCTAGGTGAGGATGCCATTGGGGATTCCAATGTTTCATTACCCAAATCATTTTTTTCCACAGCATTTTTAATTGAACCATCAATTTAGTCCTTCAAAAAAGCCATTTCATAAACAGGAGGGCTTGCCACTTTTCCCATAATGCAAGAAAAAAATGAAATGGTACTTGATCATACAATCCAACCTTCAATGGAACAACTACAATATTTGCTCAATTTTGAGTTGAGAAAGATCAAGTTCACCAACAGGAAGTAAAAATTTAATTTTACCTTGTCCAAAGGGTGGCTTGAGCGTGTAATTTGGGGGAAAGGGAAAATTTCAAAAATTTTTTTTTTCGCCAAAGGCAATGATTTTGTTTGAAGTTTTACTTTATGATTGCTAGTTGTTGTCCAATAGTCTCATAAAATATGAATTGATCCCAAATCTGGGTTGATGGAACCCAAATGTGTTCCAGGGGATCCCAGAAATTCCAGTGCAATCCCTGGGGGTTTTATATCCCTTTACAAAGGTCTAAATAGTTGTGTATGGGGGTAAACAATTCAAAAATGCTGTTTAAGGGGGGTATACAAACCCCTGGGGGTTGCAGGTGTTTGGAAAAACCCTTTGAAGTTGTGTATGGCCCCCCCAGATTGAATTGGCTGTATAGGGCCCTACCCAACTCCCAAACAACTGGGGGTTGTGAGTTTTTCACCAACTTTTCAAAAAATATCAAATTTTAATTTTTTAAAAAAATTCAAAAAGCACAAAACACTCAAAAAACGTGCTGGAGGATAAAAAAATAAAAAAATTTTATGCCATTGATATTTTTTCTTCTTTATAGAGGTGCTAGAAAGAATCAAAATGAATCATTTTAATGTGAGAAAAATTAATTTTGAGAGTTCTAAAAAATAATGCAGAACAATTTTTATTGATGTTGATTTTTGATTTCCTTGGTGAGATGGTGATCAAAATCTTGAGAGTGGTAGGCTGCAAGTCATTGAAACCTATAAAAAATTTCCATCCGAGCTTCTTTGTATCTGATTTTCATGTTGTTCAATTTCTCTTCCCTTTTTCCTCTTTGAGGTGCGTTGAGATTCCTGAGGTTATATTGGTCCAAGGTTAAATTTGAGTTGGGCTGATTGAAATTGCTCTAAAATAGATTTGGACCATTGCAATTGTAACCTCTTCCAATGGTTGGACCATCTTGATCTTCTGAAAAAACCGATTTCCTGAAGAAGACCAAATATCCAAAAAAAAACCATGAATGAGAATCAAATTTGAAGAATAATATTCTGAAGAAATCCCTTACCATGTTTGTTTTTTGAGTTGGTTGAGCAGTCAGACATTGAAATCAAAAAACCAAGTTGGTGGCAATGTGCCAATTGGTCAACTTGAGTCAGAGCAAAAATATGGGTCAGTAAAAAGCAAGATTGAGACATACCAGGATTCATCTACATTGTTTTAAGTACCTGGGTTTAGTTGCTTTTCCAAAGAGTTCCACAAATTTTGCCTACCCATTGTACATACATTGGTTTGTGAAATCCTTGAGGAAAAAAACTAATACAAACCTTATGATGTATAAGTGCATATTGTATAAGTACACACAGATATATCTATTCACATGGATCTGTGTGATATATATACTGGTAAAAAAAAAGAGGACCCAAACCTCATATATAAGTACATTCAGAAATATGTATATTCACATGGAGGGAAAAAAAAGTGGAAACACTAAAAAATACATTCAAAAATCAGATATATTTATATTCACATGGAGGAACAAAAAAAAGAAAAATCCAAAAAGAAAAAAAAACATTGACAAAAGAAAATTGACATTTGTATGCAAAGTTTGCATCCTCAGGGTTGGCAAGTTGAATGGAGAATGCAGGACCAAGGCAATCAACACTGGTGTTGGCCAAGGTTTCAAGACCCAATATTTTTGGTATATAGTAGATAATAGTCTTTTGCACCCAAATTTGGGGAATGGATTAAGTAAAAAGGAATCAAAATGAAAAGATTTGATATTTTTTAAATAATAAAATATAACAACATAAACAATTGTACAATTATTTCAGAATATAAGAAAGTACAACAAAGTACATATCATGGAAATATTGGTATTTGGTTTCAGTGATTCATAGAGCTTAAAAACTCATGGCAAACAATTCAAGTAAACAAAAAATTACATAAAAAAATCAGATTTTTGTTAAATAATTTTAGGGTAATGTTAAATTCACGGCCCAATGAGCCATGGAAACAACTCAAAATGAGCCGTGTGGCATGCCACACGACCAAATTCAAGCTGCTTCCATGTCCCCATGGCTCAAAGAAACTTTTGGCCCACACACCACGGTCTGGGCTTGTGTGGGATTCCACTTTTCTAATTTAATTTTATAGCTCCAGGTCCATTTCACTGAGGTAATAAAATATTTAAAAATTCATTTTGTAGTCCCTCATTTTTCTTTACCAAAGAAATTGTTTGCAACAGGCAATGAATGATTCCCAAAGTTATTCAGACTTGAAAACCATTTTTAATCTTGCCAATGTGTTTTTTTCTTTGATATGTGTCACACACCCACCAAAATAATTTGAGAGGGTAAAATTAAGGAGATGAATGTGGCCCAAGGGCAAGAGATCACTGCTCAAATTAATCTCAAAGTTAGAATTATATCTTAAAATTTCATTTCTAATGCTTCACAGGAAATTCAAAGGTTGAGGGGAAATTTTTTGATCAGTAAACTGGGGCAAGCTCAGGGAAACAAATTTTTCCTCAGAAAAATTCAAGAATTGATGATATTTACTAATTAAGGAAAAAATAATGAGGTGAAAATATTTGTAATTTTAAGGTAATCTTTAGACTAGTTTGGAAGAAACAAAACATGGAAAATGTTCAATCTATCTTAAATTAGCAAGGAATTTATTTCAATACAGAATTCAAATGAAGCAAACTCATTGACTTAGAATCTAAAATGAAAGACTGGATTTGATGACTAGAATGAAGATCCAAGGAAATGAGATTAAATGTATCAATAAAGTGGCTGGCACAACTTCTGGGGGGTTGTGCACCCCTGCAAAGGGCAGATTCAAGCCCTTTACGGGGGTAAATGGCTCAAAATTGCCATTTACAGGGGGTAAACAGCTTCTGTACAACCCCCTGTGGGTTGCACGTGTTTGGAACGGCCCTTTGTAGTTGTCTATGGGCCCCCACGGCTCAAATGGGTCATTTAGGGCCCTAAATGACTACCACAAGGTTGGAGCCATGAATTCATCATTACCCATAATTTTAATCAAGTAAAAAATTTTGGAAACAGATAAAAAAATAATGAAATGAAAATTTTCTCAAGTATTTCCAAAAGATAAGCTATTAAAATAAATTATATATCACGGAAATATTGGCATGTAATTTCAGTGCTGGATGGAATTCCATTACCCATGGTAGACCATATTATCATTTTCAAATAAAATTATTTTTTTAGTTTTATTTTTAATCACTACCCATGTTGAACTTCTGGATAAAAAAAATTCAAATTTAAAATATAACTGCCTATTATAACTGCCTATTGGTGAAATCTTGATCTTGAATATGAAGACTAGTATTCAAAATATTCTGAACATGTGATTTTTTGAATCTGCAGAGAATTATTTTGACAAAATAATGAATCAAGAAACTCTTGTTGGTATGAATTCTGAGTGTCATAATCAAGATAACCATGGCTTGAGTGAATTGTAATTATATTATCTTCCTCATTACCAGGCAGTGAATTCAGCTTTAATTAGTTAATCTTGTATTCTTAGGTATTCTTGCAACCTAGAATAACAAAATAAATGAGGTAACTGGTATCAAGATATTGGCTTTGTAATTTTGATGAAAAAATATTGATTAATATTTCTAAAGAATGATCATTATTATTTTAATATATAACAATGTGTTCAAGCAAGATAATTCTATTTGAATCTTGTATAGAATTCAGGCCATCCTCAAAATCAAGTAAAAAGAAAATTATTATCAGAATAACATGCAACACAGATATTTTGATTGAAGGGGAAACCTTGAAAATAGATCCATCATGAAAAATTACCCAAGCTCTCATCAAATATTTGAGGATGTGTACTCTTTTGAAAAACAGGTAAAATTCGCCTAAAGAAACCACCAAGAACTCTTAATTTTCCTCAAAAGGTTAAGTAATAACACATTAGATCTTGAAGTAGCCTTTCAAACAACTCCCAAGCATGCCTACGTTGACATGGTATAATCTATTCATGTTGTTTTCTATCTTTTCCTTCTTCTGATTTTATTTCCTTTCCTTTATTTCTCCTTTTATTTTTGTTTATTTCCTTTTGCTTCTGTTGTTTCCAATCCCCATGGGTGTCAAAGCACTGTTTCCCATGGGTTTCATAGCCCCATTTCAAATCAAGGACTCCATCTCAAATTGACTTGAGACTTGGTCTCAAGACTCAAATAGCTGGGGTTGACTCATCTGGCCTGTCTCCTCTGGGGGCTCTTTGAGTTCTCCTCCACTTAAGTCCAACTCAAGGTGCTATTCTACTTATCATTTTCAGAACCCACCAACTTATCTGGACTCAAAACTTCAACCCAATCATTACCTCAAGCACATCCCAAACCTAAGGCCATCCATTCACTTCAACCTATCCCTTCCTACTTCTTGTCCACGCTGTTTGGCTTTTATTTAGGTTCATATCTTTTGTTATGTTTTACTTTTCTTTTGCAATGTGACTGTCTTTTCTAATTAAACACTTTTATAAAGCCCTTTATCTTAACAGATTTACAGTCCCAATGCTGACTGCTGTCTAAAGCCAAACAACAAATTTCCTTTTTAATGTCTGACAACGGTGGTGAAAATCACAGCAAACGGCTGAATATGCGGCTGCTTAAAAAATCAAATTTTGCTTCCTGGGTTATACGCATCCAGAGATACTTACAAAGGAAAGGACTCCTAGATTACGTGGAAGATAATCCCAATTCTCCCATCATCATAACCACCTCTGCTCCTCAGAGAAAGAAGGCATACACAGCTGTAGACATTCTTATTCAGAACCTGGGCAACACCACCTTTGACAATTTTGTCAATCCATCCAACCACTCTAATCCAGACAAAATCTGGAAGGCCATCCAAAACTGCTATGCCTCCTAGTGAACTAATAACCGCGCTCAAATATGGCTCAACTTCATCAGGTATCAATTCATTGGCAACCTCACTACATATGTAAAAGAGTGTCAAAAATTGATGAATGAGCTCTCCATTTTTTTTCTCAAAGTTTGAGAAGAAATCCTTAGCTACACAATCCTGGCAAAGCTCACCTGCAATCTTTAACATGTTGTCAACTCCATCCTCCTAAATGATGATCTCCTGCAATCTCCAGCACAAGTAATCAACAAGCTGAGGGAAGCAACTCAAGAAGAATCCTCCTCAGAACCCTTGCTCTAAAGGATCTCACAATCCACTGGCTAGTCACCCTGAAAGCTAATGTTGGCATCTACATCCTCACCTTTGACCCACTCATCCAAAAGGGAAATCCTTTCTTTTCCAAGGAAATTTGGAAGAAGACCCCAACCCTAAAGAAACTCCTCAGGCCTACTACAACACCCAGCTCTATCTCAAAGTTGCGCCCTCCGCTAGAACCCAATTACCAGTTCTGGAATTTGGGGAAAATCACCACATAGTCAACTTCCCCTCCTACCTCAAAAACCTCAAAACTGTCTCTATCTCTGTTGGTAATAGAAACAAAAATCATACTATGATGGCCAAAGGCATTGGCAAAACCTACCTAACCAACCATGACGGGAAAAAAATCAAGCTTAGCAAAGTACTTCTCATTCCTTGACTCAACTGTTGCCTCATTTCTCTCTCCCAGCTCAATCACAGCATGGCCACCATCAACAAGGGGGGCTTCTCAGTTTTGGAAATATCTGTTGGCTTATAGGAACCAGCCCTGGGATGAGAGTCCCCAGAAGTGTTGAATTATAGCAACAAGTCCCAGGATGAGAGTTCCCAGATGCACCCCAATTCATTTCCGCTTCTTCAAAATGATCACCTGCTCTCAGTTCCATTGAGGTCAACTCTTCAGTTCCTCTCTCAGTCTATTCTACTTTTTCTTTCTTTTATTGTTTCTCAATTCTATTTTTTACTTTCTTTTCATCTTGTCTTCTCACCTCTGTCCCTCCTTGACGAATCAAGGTTCAAACTCACCTCACCTCAAACTTCATCACATTGTTGTTCTATCAACTTGTAGTCATATAGTAACTAGTAAGAGGCTGACTCACCTCACCTCAAACTGCTCAGCTCTGGATGCCCCAGTCTGATCATCCACTGCATCTGTCCCTCTCCTTCTTACCAGTCAAACTTCAATCTTTAATGGGTATTCTTGAGTCTACCCTCAATGCAAATCCTCACAAACTTGTATTGGCCATCTGAATTTTCCTGAGATATGTTGGTTATTGTGGTCTCATAGCAGTTTCTTCACTCTCATGTTCTTACGAACTTTTCAGCCTGTTGGTTTCTTTCCATATCAATTTAAAATACTTATTAAAGTTAAAAGCCAAAGACTCTACTGACTGAAGAAACCAACAGGAAACCACGGCATCTAGCTTGCAATCCCGGTACAAAAGTGATGGTTTTTGTCAAGCCATGCTCAAGACGGCTCTGGAGACAACACCACTTCTTTACAAAGAAAACTAAAGCATATGGAAGGAAAAGATGAGTGCCTTGCTGAAACTATGAGGCATTCTGTAGAGGATGATGGACATGGTGAAACATGTCAGAGACCTCAAGACCCCTGTGAGTGCCCGCGCACCTCTGTGAATACTTCAAATTAAGGACATGGTTGTGAGGCCAATCCTGACAGTCACACAGCTAGACAAAGAGGGAACGGTAGGGGAAAACGGTCCTGATCTCCATTTGGTTCCCAATATTCGTTTTCATTTTCATTTTCATCTTTTTCATCTTCTCTTCATTATTCTTTCCAAAAACGTCATCTTCAGTATCTCCTTCTATACATATATATATATAAAATCTCAATCTCCCAACAAAACACTTAAACTCAAGACTCAAGACCTTGACTCAAGTCCTTCAACTATCTCGTTCAAACTGACCAACCTCAGTCCATCAAGCTTATGACCGTCTAACTGGTGAGATCATTCTGCAACCAAGATTGTCTGAATACAAAACGACCAGTAGTTTCTACCTCCAATGTCCAGCTCCCTCCTTATGTTCTATTTCAGAATAATCTCATTGCCCTGGAGAATACTTTCCTGTCCTCCTCATCACAGTGTCTGTATTCTTTATTCTTATTCAAATGTCTGGGGCTCTCTATTGCTCTATCTGGTTGTTGATCTTAATTCATTAATTTCTGTTATAGCCTTTCTGGTTAAAATCAATACCTATCAATCTAAGTTATATGGTTAAAAGCCAAACGCTCACGACGGCAAGCAAGAACTAGAACCATGTCAACTACTTCAGGATTCTCCTCAGATTTGTTCTGACAAGCAATGCTCAAAACCGCCCTGGAAACCACCCCACTCCTGACCGAAGAGAACTACGGCATATGGAGGGACAAGATGATGGCCCTGTTGAAGCTCAGAGGAGTGTTGGAGACTCTTGAATCATCCACCGCCAATATGTCCTCTCAGGACAACAACAAAATTCAGCTCCTTCTCATTTCTAAGGTGGACTCCATCACTCACAAGAATGTGATAAGCGCGGCCAACATCAATTACGCCAAGGAAATTTGGCGCGCAATTAAAGAACACTTTTCATCATCTCAAGCGTCTAATAAAGCAAGGATCTTCAATGAATTTATTCATGTCAGCTTCAGAGAGGACAAGATTGCTAACTTTGTAAGGTACATCAAGACATCAATCAAGATGATGATCAATAATAGTATAGAGTTACCGGACAAAATTCTGGCTTATCTTACAATGTTCAAATTTCCTTCAAGTCTTCAAGATCTCAAACAAAAACTCATGCACTCCAACAATCAGATTTCCGTCGAGTTTGTGTGCAACCATCTCATCCAGTATCAAAACAAGATCAAAGCTGAGAATGCCAATAAGACTCCTCGAGGTACCTCCAAAACTGCCCTAGCCGCCATGAGAACCAAGACAAAAAATGCCCTCTCAAGTATATGCATTCAAGGATACCATGATCCAAAGCAGGACAAACACCACTCCAAGTTGGACTGTTTCCACCTGCATCCGGAAAAGGCCCCCGAGTGGTGGAGAGAGAGTCAAAGAAAGTGGAAGGAGAAGCAGAAGAAGTCACAGGACGCCGCCCACTTTCACGCATTTGTGACTAGATGGATTGACTCAAAGATTGGAGCTGAGAATAAAATCTTGATTGACAGCAGAGAAACTTTGCATATCTTTAACAAAAAACAATTTTTCACTGTTCTGGAGCCCTACATAGGAGAACACATAACGACCGGCAAGGCTGGCGCGAATCTACCTATCCAGAGCCTAGGAACAGTCAAATTAGTATGGAAAAATCAAACCATCACCCTCTCCAATTGCCAATATGTTCCGGATATTGTGGTCAACCTAGTCAGTCTGGGGAAACTTCTCAAACAAGGCTGCACTCTGAAGGCGCAATCTAAGAGCTTTGAATTGAAGAAAAATGAGGAAAGGATGTGCCAAGGAACAATCATAAACAGTCTATTTGTATTAGATAAACCCCGCAAAATTGGTAATGATGAATGTTACTGGACGCAACAAGAAGATCCCAGATCTCTGAAAGATCTTCACCTTTACTATGGTCACACATCCCTTGGGCGCCTGTCCAAAATCAAGGGCACTCAATACAGTGCAACAGACAAGGAAAATTTTGAGTGTAAGGACTGTCTCCTGTGCAAAATTACTAAAGCTCCTTTCACGGCTACCTCCACCCCTGCGGCCAAGCCTTTCAAACAACTCCACCTAGACATCATTGGTCCTATCACACCGGAATCCCATAGACATGAAAGATACATCTTAACAATAGTGGATAATTATTCCGGCTACATCTCTGGCATTCCATTGGCTCGGAAGGATGATACGCCTCAAATCCTTATGGAAGTGATAGAAAAACAAAATAGAAATTGCAGGTACTATCCAAGAACGGTGTGTTCAGATGGGGGCACTGAGTTTGTAAACAAGAGGTTGGTTAAATATCTCAAAGAGAGATTTGTCAATCACCTGGTAACTGAACCATATCATCCTGAACATAACGGTAGAGCCAAAAGAGCTAATTGCAGTATAATCAAGAGTGTGAGGACAATGTTGAGCTCAGAAAAAATACCTTGTAAGTATTGGTCAGAAGTACTCAATTCCTGCTGCCTCATCCTCAATCAAATACCAAAGGACGGACTGGATCAATTGCCTTGGGAACTTATCAAACATAACAAGCTCCCTTCAAGCTAACTTCAACCAATTGGGATCACAACCATTGTACTGAATCAAATAAGAATGAAAGGAGCGAAATTCAACCCTAAAGGGCAAGAGGGAAAACTGGTAGGTTAAAACCCAGAATTCCTCTCATACCGGATTCTCATGCCCAATGGACAGATCACTCAATCCAAGCATGTTTGATTTCTGAAGCAATCAGTGGACCAATTGGGAATCAGCTTGACCTTGGATATTGATTTCAATATCATCAAGGATTCTATTCTAACTACAAAAGAAATTGACGCGGATTGAATGAATTATTGGGACCCGCCCACGGCGGTAGGTTCATCAGATGAAGAGTTGTACAAACCCAAGCCCGACTTGAACTCAGATATTGACTTGTCACTAGATCAAGTTCAGCCTGTGGTGACAAAGGAGAACCCTAGAGTACCAATTCCTGAAACAACAATAGATCCACCCAGAAGAATTCTTTGTGACAGATCAACGGTCAAACCTCCTCAACTTTACGGGTTTCACCACTACTTCAAGCCCAAAACCTTTGATCAAGCAAGTAGGTGTTCAGACAGCTTCAAGTGGGGGGGGGGGAAATCAAGAAGGAAATTGACCAATGTGAGCTACTTGAAGTCTGGGACGATTTAGAGGGGGACACTCCTCTGAATCCACTGGACACAAAGTGGATATTCAAAATCAAAGATAATTCCCATGACAACGCCATCATTCACAAGGCTTGAATCTGTGTGAAGGGATTCAACCAAGTTCATGGCCTTGACTTTGACAAAACATTCTCCCCCACCAGAAAGATTGCATTGCTGAGGGCTATTCCTCTGTACGCCTTGAAAAGCAAACTCAACATTTGGAAGTAAAATGTTAAGGCGGCCTTTCTGCACGCGCCACTAGAAGAGGAAGTTATCATCAAAACACCACAAGGATGTCAACAAAAATGTCAGTACCTGAGACTGATGAAAAGTTTGTATGGACTCAAACAGTCCCCTAAGAACTGGTATGGCACTCTCACTGAATGGATTAAATTGGTTGGATTCAAGGAATTGGACAGTGACCCCTGTTTATATAAAAGCAACAACAGCAAATCTTTTCTCTTTTTCCATGTTGATGACTTAATTCTTGTGGGCAACGGCAACAACTTTGGTACTAAGTTTAATGCTTTCTTCAAAAACTCTCAAGCTCATGAACCAGATACAATATTAGGTATGAAATTCAAAAGAACCTTGAACAGTATTCTATTGAGTCAACCAAAACACATCAGTCATGGCTTAGAAGAACTTGGATTACTGGAATCAAGACCAAGTTCTACACCGCTGACCCCGCATCTTCAACTGAGCAAAGCTTTGGATGAAGACTTTGAAAAGTTCAAGGAACTCAATATAAACTACAAGTCAGCAATAGGACTCCTCAACTACATTGCTAACAGGACAGGCACGGATCTCAGCTACTCAGTTTCCAGTTTAGCTCAATTCCAGAATAAACCCGGCTTAACTCACTGGAAGGAACTTAGGCAAACGTGGAAGTATCTCAGCCACACCAAGGATAAGAAACTCACCATCTCGTGAGACAATTCAAAGAGCCCAATTGAATCTTACAGTGATGCATCCTGGGGCAAAGATCAAACCAGTCGCAAGTCCCATTTGGGCTACATCTGTTTCTCCTTTGGTTTGCCGCTCTCCTGGAACAGTTACAAAAAACAAAACATTACATACTCATCCACCAAGGCCAAACTGAATCCATTACTTGACTCATACCTTGAAGGTAAATGGCTCTAACATTTACTGGGAGAAATTTTTCAAACTGAACTCTCCTTGTCAAAACATTTAATCAACAATAAAGGACTAGATGAAAAATTGAAGAAATTTGGATCCAATGCAAAAACAAGACACATGGACCTCAAGACAAAGGTACTTCAAGACAAATTAAATGAAGGATCCTTGTCCATTCATCTGATAGAAACCGGGAAGATGTTGGCTGATCCGTTTACCAAGGCAGTCAGTCTAGACCAGTTGCAGAAGTTCTCCAAAGCAATCTTTGGGGCTTGATCTCCAGTTAAGGGGTGTGTAGAGGATGATGGACATGGTGAAACATGTCAGGGACCTCAAGACCCCTGCGAGTGCCTGCGCACCTCTGTGAATACTTCAAATTAAGGACATGGTCGTGACGCTGTGGTGTCGTATTTATAACCCCGGATCCAGAGCTGCGTCGCGGGCTGCGCGCTCAGCAGTTGGGTAGGTTGGGCTCAGCATCTGGTGTGTGCGCGGTCTCAGAAGTGCCTGCTGCGGGCTCAGCAGCAGCCGCTGCGGGCTCAGCAGTAGGGGCTGCGGGGCCCAGCACCAGGTATGGGTCGGGCCTACCTTAGGCGGCGCCGGGCCGCGACCTGCCCAGGAGAAGGGCACCAAGTGATGGAGCCGGCCCGACCAAGCTTGCAGGTGGCTAGTCCGGCAGGCGGGGGCGGGGCGATCATGGGCTATACGCGCTGAGGAGGCCTGTGCGGGCATAAGCGTGGGCCGACAAGCGATTGCGGGATCCGCAGACAGCGCGGACGGAAACACGGGGGGCTCCAAGTAGGGCGCGGCGGAGGGCCGCGCCATGAGAAGGACGAAACGGGCTACGTTCATACCGAATGGCGCAGGTAATGGCAAGGGATGGAGGGATAGGGTTGGGCTAGGGTTCTGCGGCTTAGGGTTGTATTTCATCAATCTTTCTTGTTGTTTGTGGTTTTACTTAGGCTAGGGTTGAGGGGGAGGACTCAAGACCTCACCCTCAACTCCGGGTTGGGGAGGATCATCATCACCTTACGGGAGGAGAAGGAAGGAAAAAGGAAGATTAGGAAGGAATTTCATCATATAATCACTCTCTCTTCCTAAAACTCATTGCGCCCAATCATCTTACAGACACTAGACCAATAACTTCCGGAACTCAGGACAACTTGCAAAGGTAACCCTTCTTAAGTTTCCACATCTGGGGGTCTGGCCTGAAAGTCACCTTTTGTCTCAGTATCTCAAAGATAGCGTACGCAATGTTGCCAACAACTACTCCAGGATTGACCAATCCGCCCTCATTCCCCCCCTGGCGGGAGTTGGCGGACCAACACCTCCCCCACCTCCAACCACTTGGACCGGCGGCTTCGCCCCCCCTCAGTCGGAGCCTTCAGAGGCGGCCAAGGCCCCACGGCGGGTATGGCTTAGGCCGCAGAAATTTCCCCATCTTTGGTTCAACACTGCCAATATCGGGCGTTTTCTTGCAAGGTTCAAGGATATCGCGGACTCCAAAAATGCGACGGGCGAGGACAAGGTCCGCACGGTTGTTCTCTTCATCACGGACAAAAGTAAGCTGCGGGATGTGGAGGATATGGCCGGTTACAAAGCTCGGGACTGGATTGGGCTCTGGGGCAAGATGATGGCAAGGTGGGGAAAGCAAGAACCCCTCTTCTGGGAAACAGATTTTGAGCAAGCGGCGGCGGATGCAATCTTGCAAGGTGGAGTGCGGACGTGGAACAATTTGTCCGAGTACAAATCTCTGTTTGACCGTATCTATAGTTATTTAGCGAAGAACCAGGTGGTGGCGTGTCAGACGGGAGCAATGAAACGGGAGTTCTTGGGTGGGCTCGCGCCACAACTTCGCGCGCGGGTTCAGCGGCACATCTTCGAGCACGGGATGGTATCGCGGTCGGTGGACCAGAGTGTCATCCTTCTCCTGGACCTGAGAGCAATCAACGGGGCGGTAGAGAGCGAGATCAATCTGGAGGAATTGATTGAGGACACGGCTAGGGCATTCCTGTCAGCCTCGAAGAGACAAGCGGCTTCCTCAGCCCCGCCTCCGACGCAGGAACTACATGCGGGCCCATCCACGACAAGTCGGCCAGGTAAGATGGAGGTACCGGTGAATGAGATGACGGACGTTTTGAAGTATCTGCAGATACTCCTCAATTGGGTAACGGCCCAGCCCACGGCACAGCCCACGGCCCAGCCAACGATCCAGTCAACGGCTCCGCCCCTGCCTCCTCAGCGCGATGAGCCGCCCCACGTGGTGGGGGGTCTTTGGCCTGGTAGCGGACCCTTGGGAGGGTTCATGGCCCAAATCTGCACATATTTTGGCGACAGGAGCCATTGGAGGTTGGGTTGCGCGGAGTTGACAAGGGATATGGACGGGGGATTGGTCCGCGCGTCCGGATTGACTTTCATATTTCCAACGGGTGAGCCGGTAAGTTTCGGGCCCGACCACCCGTCCCCATTGGACCAGGTCAGGGCAAGAGCGCAGTCTGCAGGGGCCGCTCGGGTGTCGCTTGGAATTGTCACCGGGCCCGGCACGTGGCAGCTCCGCAAGTGGAGGCGGAGGTTAGGGCGTTGGCGGCGGACGAGCAAATCTTGTCAGAGAAGATGGAGGTAGACGTGAAGGAGTGGCTGACTACTCAAGCCCCAAAGACTGGTGCGCAAGGACCGTTGGGCGACACGCCGTCAGCCGGCTCTGGAGGGAGAAGGAAGGCCGCGGAAGTGGTGCGGCGGGTGATGGGGAGCGAGATGCTGGTCCCTCTCACGCTACGGGAGCTGGCCGCGGTCTCTCCGGTGGTTGTCAAAGAGATGGTGCAGGCTTTAAGGGAGTACGGGCGCGGCAGGGTTCCAGCAACAGTGCAGCGCGTGAATGCGGCGGAGGAAGGGGGGGAACGCGAGTTGTGCCCACCCAAGGCCGTGTCGGTCCCGCTTGCCTACGTCTTGATGAAGATCACGGATTGGAAGGTGTGGGCAATGGTGGACAGCGGGTCAATGGTTAACTTGCTCCCGTCAAAATTGGTGGACGAGTTGGGGTTGGTCCGGAGGAAGTGCGCCATGGGATTGCGGGCGCTCAACGGTGGTGAGTGTTGGGTGGACGGGGTGGTGGAAGGAGAGGAGGTGGAGGTTGCAAAGGTCTGGAAGCCGCTGTCATTCCTTTTGGTCGAGTGCGGCAACGTGATCCTGGGTCGACTGTTTATGTTTGGGTTCCGGGCCCGGATGGCTTTCAACGAGGAGGAAGGGACGGAGGCGCCGAAGGTAGAGGACGCTTCCGGGGCCAGGTTTGAGAAGACAATCTCCGACCACGGGAAAGGGAAGTGGGTGCCGTCGGCGGCGGCTGGTGAGGAGACGGAATCCAACGGGGGGAATGGCTGCAAGGGCCGCCTCACGGGGGATTTTGCCTAGTTGACCGCGGCAACCACGCGGGACAGGCTCCGGTCTCGCGCGGGCGGCAAAATAGGGAGGAGAAAGGGGGGGAGGGAAGCGCGCAGAGGGCGCGGGCGGCAGAAGTAAGTTCTTTTCCTTGGTATGCATCACCGGGAGGTACCGCGTTTCAAAAACCCTACCATAGTGCCACGCTCGTGAGCAAAGGCAAAAGCCGCGGGTTGATTGTTGCCAGGATCCACGATGACGACGACGGACGCGTGGGGATGGTTAGGTGTAACCCGGGGCGGTATAAGCCTGTGGCGCGAAAGGTCCGGCCTTGGAACAAACCAATGCCGCAGGGGCTGAACGGGCCCCTGAGACCAATCATCTGGTCTCAGGATCCCTGGGTAAGTCCATTGAAGACGTCGGGGTGGGTACCCGGTTGGCGCGGATCACAGGTGAAAGGATTGAGGCGCTTAACTTTGGGCCGGCAGGGTGGTTGAGTGCAGAGGAGAAGGATTTGCTGGCATTGGTATTGGTGCTTCGCAAGAAGGCCCTCACCTTTGGGCCAGACGAGCGCAGATTGTTGAAAAGAGAGATTGGCAACCCCTACGTAATCCCCAGGGTGCCGCACGAACCCTGGCAAATCAAGCCGATTCCGATCCCTCGGACCATGCGGGAGCCCTTTCTGGAGCTGGTCCGGGAGCGCGTTAGAATGGGTTTTTACGAGCAGTCCACATCGAGCTACTCTAGCCCGATCTTTGGGGTTGTTAAACAGGACGGGAAGTTGCTGAGGATTGTCCATGACCTGCAGCGGCTGAATTCATTCACCATCCGGGACGCGGGATTGCCGCCGCAGGTGGACAAGTTCTTGGAATCAATGGCGCTGCGCACGTGTTACAGACTGGTCAATGTGATGGGGGGTACAATCAGCGGGAGCTCCAACCCAATTTGCAGCCGTTGACCGGGTTCAAAACAGGGCTGGGAAGAATGCAGCTGACGCGGCTGCCGCAGGGCGCAACAAACTCGGTGGCAGTTTACCAGGCTCAGATGACATGGATACTACGGGACGACATCCCGGAGGGGGCTCTGATCTTCATTGACGATGCGGGGATCAAGGGGCCGAAAACGGACTACGGGGGCGCGGTGTTGGAGGAAGCCCCAAGGATTCGCCGCTTTTTCTGGGAATACGCGAGGAAGTTGGAGCGGATTTTGTTCCAGATTGAGGAGGCGGGGCTTACGGTGTTGGGGATTAAGTTGGCGGTTTGCATTCCGGTGCTGGAGGTGCTGGGACATGTGGTGGGCGCCAACGGCCGGAGGATCGTGGAGAAGAAATGGAACAAAGTCCTCAAATGGCCGACTCCACGGACGCCTTCGCATATCCTCCAGTTTTTGGGGCTGTGCAGTTACGTCCGCATGTTCATTGAGCGGTTCGCGGAGGTGGAAAGTCCGCTGCGGGCACTGACACGTAAGGGTGCGGCATGGAAGTGGACGGCGGGGTGTGACGCTGCCTTTGCAAGGCTCAAGGAGATTGTGGGGCGCGACATTGTCCTCCAGGACCTTGACTATGATTTGGGAGGGATCCGCCTGGACGTTGACTCTAGTGAACTTGGCGCGGGAGGTGTTCTGACGCAGGAGGAGGATGGTAAGGATAGGCCGGTTCTTTATGAATCCGTAACCTTCACCGCGGCGGAGAGTTGGTATTTGCAACAAAAGTTGGAACTGTGCGGGGTCACCAAGATTGTGCGGAGGCTGCAGCATTTGCTTTGGGGGGTGAATTTCAAACTCTTGGTGGATGCGGAGGCTCTGGCGCGGATGATCAATTTGCCTACGCTGCCAAACACCCCTATGACTAGGTGGGTCGCATTCCTTCAGCTCTTTGCCTTTAGTGTGGTTCATGTTCCAGGGAAGGCATTCACATTGCCCGACGCGCTGTCGCGGTACCCGCGCAAGGATCCGTTCAAAGGAGCGGAACACTTGGACGTGGAATCTCCGGTTATCCGGGTGGGCATGATGGAGACGGAGGTTGCCCTTCCACTTCAGCAGTCCGGGCGTTACGCAACGTTGTGCTTCTTTCTGCAGGGTCTCCAATTTCCGGAAGGTACGTCGGAAACGGTAATTTGGTGGGCAAAACGGCGGAAGACCAACTTCTATTTGCAGGAGGGGCAACTGTGGCGGCGGTGCACCCCCGTGCCCCTGGTGGTCGCAACATCAAGGAGGGACCAGGAGGTGATTCTGCGGTGTCTTCACGACGACCTTGGGCATTGGGGCAAGATCAAAACGCGGCGGCGGGTGAAAGCAAGGTTCTGGTGGCCGGGGGTGGTACGCGCGGTGCGCAAGTGGGTGAAGTCATGCAAGGCTTGTCAGAGGTGGAGTTCTAGGCTCCCAAGGGAGGTGGGTCACCCTACGGGGGAGGACGCCTTGTTCGGACGGGTCTCCCTTGACATGGTTCACATCAAAGCGGGGAAGTTCGCGTACCTGCTGGTCGCGCGGGACGATTTGTTGGGTTGGGTCAAGGCGCGTCCTCTGGTCGAGCTGTTGGCAGAAAGGGTTGCCCAGTTTTTGGAGGAAGATTGGTTCGCGCAGTATGGTTTGCTCCGACTGGTCACCGTCGACGCAGGCGTGGAGTTCCGAGGCCGCTTGATGGGGTTTGTTCAGAGCTGCGGGGCTAAGTTTGGGCGGGTCACGGAGTACTACCCCGAGGGTGCCCGGATGATTGAACGCGGTCACCAGCCAATCAAGGACGCGCTGGTGAAGATGTGTGGCAAGGACGGGAAGCGGTGGAAGGAGACCCTTCCGGTGGTCCTCTTCGCGGACAGGATATTGGTCAAGCGCTCAATGGGCTACTCGCCTTATGAACTCCTCTACGGACAGTGCCCGGTCCTTCTGGTGGACATCAAACTGGAGACTTTCTTGGGCATCAATTGGTGGAAGGTGAAGACCTCCGTGGAGCTCGTGGAGGCGCGCGCCAAACAGCTTCTCCGGCGGGACAAGACCCTGGCAAAGGCCGCGGATAGGTTGCGAAAGACCAGGACGGCGTCGGTCCGCTACTGGGACAAGCGCTGTTCCCATTGTCTCCGGGATCCGTTGCAGAAGGGGGACTTAGTGTTGCTGTACAACCATAGTTTGGAGTCTCAGTGGGGTAAGCTTTTCACCAACTGATGGAACGGCCCCTTCCGCGTGGCATGCAAGTTTGAAGGCGGGAGTTATCAACTCAAGGAATTGGATGGGGCACCGCTCAAACAGAAGGCCACGGCTTCGCACGTGAAGCGCTTCTTTGCACGCGGCTCCACCTCCTTTGACAAGACAGCTGGCAATCGCGCGGACGCGCCGGACAAAGCCGAGGGTCCAGGATTGAGGGGGGGGTTGGGTTTGTCGGTTGAGGAGGAGCCCGCGCTTGAAGCGCCGCCCCAGAGGAGTAAAAGGCTACGAGTCTCTGGGGACAGTTGTCAAGTTGGGGGGGGGTGCGAGTAGGGCAAAAACCTGATTTGGTGAGGGGGTGTTCTAGCCGGTTCACAGCCGGGATGACTAGACACCCCAGACTGTCCGTTTTCCTATTTCTTGTATAAATTGGTTTTGCAAATTGGTACTGGTGTCGGCTATGTTTGGTTTTTAGGGACGCGGGAGCGGCACAAGCCAGGTCTGTAAACGCGAGGAAAAGCCCCGCGGATGGGCACGCGGGACAAGGAGCGGAGGCCCAATCATGACAAAAATATATATATATATATATATATAGTAATCTTTTTCTTTAAGGTTTGGATCTTTTCTCTGTTTTTCTCTCGACCTGTTGTCTTGTGTATGAAGTAATGTGTGCAGATTATGGGTGGAACACGCGCAGGACAAGTCTGATTTGGTAAGGGGGTGTTCTACCCGGTTCACAGCCGGAACAGCTAGACACCCCAGAGTGTTCGTTTCCCTTATGTCCTCTTTCTCTCTCTTGGATAACTGTGTGCGCGCGCTGGTGTAGGGTTGTTTTGTTTATTGCAGGGTGGGTACGGGGAACTGTTTGGCAGTTTGGCTGGGGCGGACCAGGTACCTTCCGGAAAACTTTGTTGGCTCAGTGCACGGGCGGGGCGCGGATCTCAATTTTGTCTAATTCTCAACCTTGCTCTCATTCTCAATCTCACTCTCACTCATAACGCGCGTACGCGGAATTCTCTCAAGGCTCTCACAAGATGGCGCGGCAAAAGTCCGTTTCTTTGCAAAAGGGCCCGGAATAGGAACTATGGAAAAAATAGGAAAAGGGGGGGGCAATCCGTCTAAGTCAAGCGGGTCCTCATCATATCCTCCGCGTCCGCGCGAGCCACCGCGACCAGGGTTCAGAAGGCCGCCAAGAGTTCCAGACGGTCATCAGTGGTGTGGGCTCAAGGGACCGCCAGGAATCGCCAGAGTAGCCCGTCCACGTTGTCTGCCATTGCATCGAACCTTGCAAGCGGGAGAGCCGGGAGGACAGGAATGTCCGGAATCTTGGGCGGGTTGGGGGGAGGTGGGACCGGGGAGGAGGCAGCCTCCGGGGGACCATCTGGACCGCTCGGACTGACAGGAGGCGACGACGGGATAATGATGGGTGACGCGGGCGGTTGAGGGGTGCCTCTCGTCCGAGTCCAACAAGTGATGGGAGGCCGGAGGAGGGGTCGGGCTTGGAGCCGGGGATGGAGGAGGAGTGGGAGCCGGAGGAGGACCAGGGGCACAACGCCGGAGAATCTCATCAAGGCGCGGGTCCCTTGCGCCTTGCGTCACCCAAACCCGGTCCGCCAAGAATCGCATGGCCGCCCGGTACGCCGCGAAGTTTGGGTAATTCTCCTTGCGGGGAGGTCCAGCGCGACGGTATGGAGAGGTGGAGTTGCGGTCCAAGCTTGGGGAGGGAGGGCCAGGGGGCAATCCAGGAGGATTCCACGAGTGCTCCAAGACCGAGTCATTGTCCGAAACCACGAACAAGTCCGGACGGGCCCTCTTGCGCGGCCAGGGACGAGAGCCGGATGAGGGTGGAGGGCGTGGCATACCCTCCCCCAGCAAGCAGCGGCGGTGACCGCGACGGCAGGAACCGCAGGCACGTCGACCAGGGACAATTGTGCAGACTAGCCCGTTCCGGGCACAGAAATTGCAGAGGATCATGGCGATGGCGGGGAGCGGAGGAGGAGCGTGGCTAAGACGGCTAGGGGTGGACTGGGGGTGGGGGTGGAAGAGCTTGGGTAGGTGCGGCAGGGGCGAGGTGATGATGGAAGGACCTCTGGGGACAGAACTCAACTTGGGGGGGGGATGTGGTGTCGTATTTATAACCCTGGATCCAGAGCTGCATTGCGGGCTGCGCGCTCAGCAGTTGGGTAGGTCGGGCTCAGCATCTGGCGTGCGCGCGGTCTCAGAAGTGCCTGCTGCGGGCTCAGAAGCAGCCACTGCGGGCTCAGCAGTAGGGGCTGCGGGGCTCAGCACCAGGTATGGGTCGGGCCTACCTTAGGCGGCGCGGTGACCCGCCCAGGAGAAGCGCACCAAGTGATGGAGCCGGCCCAACCAAGCTCGTGGGTGGCTATTCCGGCAGGCAAGGGCGGGGCAATCATGGGCTATACGCGCTGGGGAGGCCCGCGCGGGCATAAGCGTGGGCCGACCCGCGGATTGCGGGATCCGCAGACGGCGCGGACGGAAACACGGGGGGCTCCAAGTAGGGCGCGGCGGAGGGCTGCGCCATGAGAAGGAAGAACCGGGCTACGTTAATACCAAAGGGCGCGGGTAATGGCGAGGGATGGAGGGATAGGGTTGGGCTAGGGTTCTGCGGCTTAGGGTTGTATTTCATCACTCTTTCTTGTTGTTTGTGGTTGTACTTAGGCTAGGGTTGAGGGGGAGGACTCAAGACCTCACCCTCAACTCAGGGTTGGGGAGGATCATCATCACCTTACGGGAGGAGAAGGAAGGAAAAAGGAAGATTAGGAAGGAATTTCATCATATCATCACTCTCTCTTCTTAAAACTCATCGCGCCCAATCATCTTACAGACGCTAGACCAATAACTTCCAGAACTCAGGATAACTTGCAAAGGTAACCCTTCTTAAGTTTCCACAACGCCTATCCTGGCAGTCAAATGGCTAGACAAAGAGGGAACGGTAGGGGATGACGGTCCTGATCTCCATTTGGTTCCCAATATTCCTTTTCATTTTCATTTTCTTTTTCATCTTTTTCATCTTCTCTTCATTATTCTTTCCAAAAAATTCATCTTCAGTATCTCCTTCTATACATATATATATATAAAATCTCAATCTCCCAACAAAACACTTAAACTCAAGACTCAAGACCTTGACTCAAGTCCTTCAACTATCTTGTTCAAACTGACCAACCTCAGTCTATCAAGCTTATGACCGTCTAACTGGTGAGATCATTCCACAACCAAGATTTTCTGAATACAAACCAACCAGTATTTTCTACCTCCAATGTCCAGCTCCCTCCTTATTTTCTCTTTCAGACTAATCTCATTGCCATAGTGAATACTGTCCTGTACTCCTCATCACAGTTTCCATATTCTTTATCATTATTCAAATTTCTGGGGCTTTCTATTGCTCTATCTGGTTGTTGATCTTTATCCATTAATTTCTGTTATAGTCTTGCTGGTCAAAATCAATACCTATCAATCTAAGTTATACATTATAAATTCCCTTGAATCAGTTTCCATTTCTCTTTCAGCTCAGGAAAACAATGAAATTCAACTCTTTATCATCTCAAAGGTTGATTCAATAAATCACAACAACATCATCAGCGCAGAAAATGTGAATTTGGCAAAATCCATCTGGAAAGCCATCAAAGAAAGATATTACTCATCGGAGGTGTCTAACAGGGCTAGAATTTTCAAGAACTTCCTTCAAAAAACCTTCCAAGAATAAAATATTGTGGGATTTGTGGCCTGTGTCAGAGCCGCCATTACAAACATGATTGATATAGGAATAGACCTTCCTCAAGAAATTCTTGCCTATTTGATTCTGTTCAAATTTCCCTCCTTGCTTCAAGAAATCAAAAGGCAGTTAATGCAACCCAATAAAACCATCAACGTGGACTTTTTCTGTAATAATCTGACTCAATTCAATAACAAAGTGCGAGCTGAGAACACCAATAAATATCTCTCCCTCACAGACTCAGTCCTGATCACAAGAAACTCTAAGTTCAAAAATCAATCCTCCAGCCAATTTTTGGAAGGTTACTACAATCCAAAAAAAGATTAAAATAACCTAGAAAAGGACTGCTTTCATCTTCATCCCAATAAGTCCCTGGATTGGTGGAAAGAAAGCCAAATAAAATGGAAAGAGAAGCAAAAGCCCAAGAACAAAATGGCCCATTACCACACCTTTGTCACCAAGTGGATAAAATCAAAAATGCTTTCTAATAAAAACATCCTCATCAACAGTTGTTATTCTGTTCATATCTTCAAAAAAAAAAAGAATTTCTTCATCTCTATCAATAGTTCAACTGGCAACACCATCTCCACCAGGAACAATGGATCCAACCTAACCATTGAAGGAACAGGGAAGGTTAAACCCACTTGGAAGAATTGAACAGTTGTCCTCAATCAATGCCTTTATGTCCCAGATATTGTTGTCAACCTCATCAGTGAGGTTATTTTGGTTTGGAAGAGTTTCTCCTTCTCATCCAAGAAGAATCAATTCCAAATCTCAATCAAAGATTTGACCCTCATCCAAGGTTGTATCATCAAAAACCTTTTTGTGGCTAACAATCCAAAATCCATTGGTGCAAACTGCTGCTTTCTATCCCTCAAAAATCATCTTGGAAGATCTCTCAAAGATTTTAGCCTCTCTCTTGGACATTCTTTTCTGATTTTCCTTCCAGAGATTAAAAAAAATTAAAGCTCAGTTAGGAGGAAATGGACTACTTTGCCTGCAAAAATTGAACCTTAAGAAAAATCACTAAGTTTTTGTTCAAGCTCCAATCCTCTCTGTTGTCCAAGGTGTTTGAAAGAATTAATCTGGATCTTGTAGGACCACTCAAGCTGCGCTTGGTACAAAAAGAAAAATTTATTCTCACAATTGTCAACAACTTCACAGGCTAACTAAGTGGCATTTACCTTGAAAGCAAGTATCAGACCACCAAGATACTGATGGCAATCCTGAAAAATTAAAAACTCAAACTTGGGTATTATCCATGTGAACTGTGCTCTTACAGTGGAACCAAATTTTTCAACAAAAGGTAAGTAGACTTCTGCAAGACTAATTTGATCAAGCAGCTAATTTCCAAACCCCATAATAACAAACACAACAGTAGGGAGGAAAGAGAAAATCAAACCATCATGGAAAGCTTTTGAAGAACCTTAAGCTCCTCAAAATTGCAGATCCAACAGTGGCCTGAAATTATCAAGGCCTGCTGTCTCATCCTCAATCAAATCCCCAGGAAGAGAAGTGGAATTTTTCGCTGGGAGTTAATGCACAAGAATCCACTTCCTCTCTCATATTTCAAGCCCCTTGGTACTCCTGTCATCTATCTGAACAACTGCAGGGTCAAGGGAAAAATGTTTCACTCAAAAGGACTCAAAGCTAAACTGATTGGGTACAATCCAGAACTTAGATCCTATCAAATTCTCAGACCCAACGGAGGAATCATCTCCACTAAACATGTAAAATTTATCCCAACGCCTCCCAAATATCCAAATCCTCTCAACTTGCTAGACTGCAATTTCTTGCTTGAAGAACCGGTAAGCAGCTCTCCAGAACTTGATCCGCATGTTTCTTTGGACCTGAAGCCACAAACAATCAAAAATGCCAACAGATACCAAGACAACTCTCAACTATCCCTGTCTTATGAAAAATATTACTCCTCCAACAAATTGACCAAATCCTCCAAAGGCTGTGGTGACCCCGCTGATATGTTGGAATATTCCCCTGAGAACAATCATCCAAAGCCCAATAAAAACAGGACTTCATCTAGTACTCCCAATCTGCCTTTGGCCTTGAATTGCTCTCTCAGAGAGAGATCCAGTCTCAGACCGCCAAAATGATACAGTTTCCACCACTACTACAAACCCAAGTCATACTCTAAAGCAAAATCCTTTACAGAGGCTAACAAGTGGATGAAAGATTTCAAGAAAGAACTCAAAAAATGCAAAGCCCTGGTGGTCTGGGAGGAATACCATGGTACAGATCCAATCAACCCACTGGAGAACACCTGGGTTTTCAGAATAAAAGACAAATTTCATTACAACACTCTCATCCACAAAGCCAGAAAATGTGTATGCAGTTACAATCAAATTTATGGACTTGAATATGAGGAGAAATTTTCTCCCATCAGAAAAATCACTTCACTTGGTGTTATCTTTCAATTTTCTGTCAAGAAAAATTTGTCCATCAGGCAGTTAAACTTCAAATCAGCTTTCTTGCATTCCCCAATCAGTGAAGATACATTCATCAAAACCCCAAAAGGCTGCAACCAATTGACAAGGTTCCTCAAACTCAAGAAGAGCCTATATGGACTAAAACAGTCACCAAAGAACTGGTTCAACACACTAGTGAACTGGATCAAAACCACCAACTTTGTTGAATTGAACAGCAATCCCTGTATGTACAAGTCTAAAGATGGTAACTCCTTTCGCTTTCTTCACGTGGAAAATCTCCTGCTTTTTGGCAATGGTGAGGGATTTGAAGACAAAGTCTCCTTGCAATTTGAAAACTCTAAGTTTCACAAACTGGATAAAATCCTTGGCATGAAATAAAAAAGGACAGAAAACACCATTCTACTCAGCCTACCCAAAAAAATTGATCACGGATTAGAAGAACTTGGCCTCCTGGACTGCAGACCACTCTCCACCCCTCTGACTCCAAATTTCCAACTGGGCCCAGCCTTGGAAAAAGACTTCAAAGCCTTCAAAAATCTCAAAATAAACTACAGTTCTGCAATTGGACTCCTCAACTACATAGCAAGCAGAACCAGTCCTGACCTAAGCCTCTTGGTGTCAAGCCTTTCCCATTTTCAAAACAAACCGGGTCTCTCTCATTTGAAGGAGTTGAAAAGGACCTGGAAATAACTCAAGCTCACAAAATACTTAAAGCTGACAATAACTCACAATGATGACACCAATCAGCTTGTCTTCTACAGCAACGCTTCATGGGCCAAAGATCCGGACACCCGGAGGTCTCAATCTGGCTATCTCAGCCTTGTCTTTGGTTTTCTCACATTGTGGGAAAGTTGCAAAAAGAGGAATGCTGTCTTCTCTACCACAGAGGCGGTACTAAACTGGTGATTGACTCCTTCCTGGAAGGGAAGTGGCTAAAGCGCCTGATAAATGAAGTCTTTTCAACTCCAATTCCAGAATAAATTCACCTCATCAAATATAACGGTTTGGAAGATAAGCTAAAGAATTTTGGGTCTAATTCCAAGAACCATCACATAGATCTCAAAACCAAGGGCATCAGAGAAGACCTTGAATTGGGGAATCTGCAAATATGGCTAATAGCTTCCAACAAAATCCTGGCCAACCCTCTCACAAAGGCCATTCTTAGGAAATCCCTCAACAAGTTCATCCACCTCATTCAACCCTCCTACGCTGGTGGCAAGTTATTTTGGCAGCCTCTTTCCAGTTATGGGCGGGGGGTGTTGGCTTATAGGAACCAGCCCTGGGATGGGAGTCCCTGGAAGTGTTGAATTATAGCAATCAGGCCCGGGATGAGAGTCCCCAGATGCACCCCAATTCATTTCTGCTTCTTCAAAATGATCACCTGCTCTCATTTCCGTTGAGGTCAACTCTTCAGGTCCTCTCTCAGTCTTCAGTCTTTGATTCTCCTTTTTCTTTCTTTTATTGTTTCTCAATTCTATTTTGAATGTTCTTTTCATCTTTTCTTCTCACCTCTGCCCCTTCTCAACCAATCAAGGTGCCAACTCACCTCACCTCAAACTTCACCACATTGTGGTCCTATCAACTTGTGGTCATATGGTAACTGGTAAGAGGCCGGCTCCCCTCACCTCAAAATCCCCAGGTCTGGATGCCCCAGTCTGATCATTGGCTGCATCTGTACCTCTCCTTCTTGCCAGTCCAACTTCAATCTTTAATGGGTGTTCTAAAGTCTACCCTCAAGGCAAATCCTCATGAACTCTTATTGGCCATCTGACTTTTCCTGAGATATGTTGGTTATGGTGGTCTTATAGCAGTTTCTTCACTCTCATGTTCTTACCATCTTGTTTTCTTCATCTGTACTTTTCAGCCTGTTGGTTTCTTTCTATATCAATTTCAAATACTTATTAATATCCACTGAAAACTTTGTCATGCTTGGTTCTGTGCAAAAAAAACTTCTTGATTTAGTCTGATTCAAACTTAGAAACAACTCTCAGGCCAACTTTTTTCTTGTCAAACAATCCCCTGCAATTCTACACAATTTCCTAGTAATTCCAGTGACCAAGTGCTCTCAAAGCTTTTTCCAAAAGTGTCCAGCAAACCTGCAGAAAAATGTGCCACCTGTCTAACTTGGAAGATGTCTGCCACTGCATTCAAAAGCTGATTCAAAGCAGTCTCCAAAACTTTGGAAGAAATCCACCTAGATCTTTTTGGAAAATTTTGGACTGAAACACATGGGGGATGCAAATACTTCCTCTCCATCATTGACCAGTTTACTTGCTCCAAGTCCATCTTGCTACTCAAATTAAAAGATGAGGCCTTCCCGGCTTTGAAGGAATTTGTCAATTGCACTGAGAGGCAGTTGAAAAAGAAGGTAGTCACTATAATCTCCAACAATGGGGGTGAGTTCTCAAGTCTTGATTTTAATCAATTCTTCAAAGAAAAGGGAATTAATCAACATTTTTTGCCACCATAAACTCCTCAAAAAAAAGGATTTGCTGAATGAAATAACCATTCTATTCTAGAAAAGAGTTGTTTTATTCTCTTTCAAAGCAAACTTCCCTGGTTTTTCTGGGATGAAGCTGTTACCATGGCTACACATCTACTCAACCTACTCCCAGTATCCACCAAAAACTTCAAAATCCCTTATGTTCTCTGGTTTTGTTAATATCTTAACTACTCAGGGCTAAAAACATTTGGATGCTCAGCCTATGTGCTTATCCCCAAGGATCTTTGAAATTTCAAGCTTTATACAACTGGATTCTGGGTTATTTTTATTGGCTAATTGAATGATTTCTATTCCTACAGAGTCTGGAATCCACAAACCAGGAAAGTCATTTGCACTTAAAATTTCAAATTAAATGCCTCTGAGTTCCCTTACTCCTGTTTTGCAGATGTCAAACCCCTTGAACTCTCTTTTCCTGATCCTCAGATTCTTCCCTCTCCTGAAGCTCCTCCTCTCACCACTGATGCTTCTGATTCTTTCAAATCACCTCCCATTTTGACTTCCAACACTGCCTCAAAGCCTAAAATCCCCACTGTCAAGTGCCCCAGACTGGATAGAGTACACGCAGATAATGTCCTCAACTAAAAAATAAAAGACTCCCCTAAGTTCTTTTATGTGGATGCCAACTACTCAAACCCAAAGTTTCTGGCCCAAGCACTTTCCTGCAAATACAAGCTTGAATGGATTGCCGCAATGTACAAAGAACTAGAAAACTTGCTGATTTACCAGGTTTGGGAAGAAAACTTGGAAAATCACTCCCTTTTGAAGCTCTAGTGCATTTTGGTTTTCAAAACAAAGCGCAATGAAAATAATCAAATAACCAAATTCAAAGCACAGCTGTGTGTTCAAGGTTTTAACCAAGAGGAAGGAGTCAACTACAAGACTACTTTCACACCTACTGGAGACAAGAACTTGCTCAGGATTATTATCTCCTTCACTGTGCGCAATAACCTACAATTTCACCAACTCAAAGTAAATTCAGCCTTCCTTAATGCACAAATTGAAGAACAAGTTTTTATCCTACCCCCAACCAACATCAAAGTCTCACCCGGTATGGCTGTTAGATTGAACAAAGAGCTTTACGGTCTCAAACAGGCTCCTCAAGCCTGATAAAAAACCATCAGCTTGGGGCTCATCAGTGTTGGATTCAACAGAAGCATCAGCAACAACTGTGTGTTCTGAAACTCAGATACATGGCTTTACATCCACGTGGATGATATTGCCATCTTCAGAAAGAATCCTCAAAATTTTGTGGCTCTGATTCAATCTAGATTTCAATTCAAATATCTGGGTCAGTTTTCACTTCTACTGGGAATCAACATTAACATGTCCAATGAATTGGTCAAACTTTCCCAAAAATCTTACATCAAAACCTTGGCAGCTCAATACAACCTACCAAAATTCAAGCAAAACGCCACTCCAATGAGACCTCATGGACACCTGTCTCAAGCTTCTCCTGAGGAAAGTTCTCAATTTATCAGCTCTGGACTGAACTACAGGATGCTTATTGGAGAGCTACTGTAAATCAGTGTGAATACCAGACCTGACATCAAGTTTGCTACTAATCACTTGTCTCAGTTTCTCAAATTTCCAGGTGTGAGTCACTACAATGCTGGGCTCAGGATACTGAGCTAACTGAAGCACACTGCCAAGAAAGGAATCATGTATAAGAACAACAGCCCTCCCAAGGACCTAGCTGCCTATGCTGATTCAGACTGGGAAACTTGTCCTGCCACCTGTAGATCCATCACCGGCATTGTTGTCAGGTGGAACGGGAATTTAATCTCTTGGAAGTCACACAAGCAAACTACCTTTTCACTGTTGACAACTAAGTCTGAATATAAGGCTGAGGCAGATGGAATCAAAGAAATAAGTTGGCTCAAACACTTCATTCAAGAAGTGTTTCAAAATGCTCTATCAAAACCCACTCCTGTCTAAAAGGACAACAAAGATTGTATCAAGTTAGCCTTGCAGTGTGCCAATCACTCAGGCTTCTGCACCAAACAAATGGAATTACAATGTCATTTCATTGATGAAGAAACTGAAAGCGGGGAAATTAACTTGTTCAAGAATTTGTCAGCCAAAAACTTGGCCAAATTCCTAACTAAACCACTAGCTTCTCTAAGTCAGGAGAGGTGCCTGAAAATAATCAGATTTGGATGAAAAGAGGTAGAAAAAATGGGTGGCTGTTGACAAAGTACAATCTCTTCATATTGTTTTCTCTGTTTTCCTTCATCTAATTTTATTTCCTTTCCTTTATTTCTCCTTTTATTATTGTTTATATCCTTCTTCTGCTGTTTTTTGCAACCCCTGCGGGTGTCAAAGCACCATTTCCCATGGGTGTCATAGCCCCATTTCAAATCAACAACTCCATCTCAAATTGACTTGAAACTTGGTCTCAACACTCAAATAGATGGGGTTGACTCATCCAGCCGGTCTCCTCTGGGGGGGGGGGCTCTTTGAGTCCTCCTCCACTTAAGTCCAAGTCAAGGTGCTATGCCAATTATCATTTTCAGAACCAACCAACTTATCCAGACTCAAAAATTCAACCCAATCATTACCTCAAGCACATCCCAAACCTAAGGCCATCCATTCACTTCAACCTATCACTTCCTAACTCTTTTCTATGCTGTTTGAATTTTATTCAGGTTCATTTCTTTTGTTATTTGTTGACCTCCATCCATCCTGTAGCGCCCTAATAATCATATAAACCACTGCCTTCACCCTTCCACCCGCCCATCACCTCCCATCACACCCCACCACCACCAAACCACACCGCACAAGACCACACACCTCTCCACACCACATCACACCAAACAACACCACTCCACACCAAAAAACTCCACTCCCATCATAAACACAACACACACTCACCACACCACTCACCACTCATCTTCCATAACCACACTTTGACAAAAACAATTAAAAACTCCACAACTACCAATTCAATCCCCCTCAATTCAAATCTTACATCAAAAATTCAATTATTTAACTCCTCAACAACAGTTTTGGAGAATTATTTTGCCCTGGCTAGAATCTTTTACAACCATGGCAACCTATTTTCCCAGTACAAAAAGAATAAAAAAACAAAAAGAAAAAGAAAAAGAAAAAGAAAAAGAAAAAGAAAAAGAAAAAGAAAAAAGAAAAAAAAGAAGAAAGAAAAAAGAAAAAAGAAACACTTTTTTGACAGATTTTCTCTTCAGGGGAAAGGGTTTCCCCTTTTTCCCTATTCATCAAAAAAAAAAGAAAAAAAAAAAAGAAAAATAAGAACAGAAGAGAAGCTTGCCCGCAAGCAACCCAGCACCATGGGTCTCCAAGTCCTAGGGGCCAAATAGAAAGGGGTAGAGAAGAAGATCAGACCAGTTAACCAGCCAATTCCACAGGGTCTCAACCCCCCGCTTCAAACACCACCCCTGTTCAGGGATCTATATGAGGTCAAATATGTGCTTCTATCTGTTATTAAGAAGATAAATGTCTTGAACATCTGATTCATTGAGAGCAGCATTTTTTTTTATTCTTCAAGAATCCATTTCCTGTTTCTTTTTGTTACATCTTCTGTTTGATCAAAGGTTGGAAAATCATGAAAATCTTTTCCAATTATCTTTTAATGGTTTTAAAATATAGTTTTGTTGGTTGATGTGAAAATTTCATTTCTGAGGCCCCTTTGATGTATGATCACTGAATGAATTAATGCTTTAACCATGAAATTGAAGCAAGAACTCCAAGGTAAAAGTCACCATGAAAAAAAGGCTGCACCTGCTGGCAGGTTTAGAAACTGGAACTTTTTTTTGTTTTGAATTTGAGAAGAATCAGTTTCTAACTTGAGTAGTTTAGTGCATGCATGGGATACAGACAATATGAACTTATGGGGAATTTCAACTCTTTGTAATGAGCTGGTTTGAGCATACCACCAAGAAAATTGGTTTTATTTTGATCATGTATGGGATTTAATGAAATTTTAGTGATTTCCATCAAATTTTCTTGATTATTAATATTTTAATCAATTTAATGTTCAAAAGTTAAAATAAGATGTTTTGAAAATACCTTGTATTTTTCCATTGTTTTGAATACATATGGTTTTGTGGAAATTTTTCATGCTTGCATGAATTTTCAGTTCAATCATTGATTGCTTCATTGCATTGTTTTTTTATTGGTCATGTTTTTGTTGTTAATTTCAATTTTGTCAATTTCTCAATTCCTATTTTCTTAATTCAAAATACAATGGGTTCAGTTTTTTTTGAGATCAGTTATGGTCTTTTATGTTTTTATATTTTTGTGTTTTTTTTGCTGTTTGATTTTTTTTAGTTTTTTAGTTTTTTAGTTTTTTTTACTTTTTTCAATTTTTTCAATTTTTTTCTTAAGTTTTGTTGGGTTTTTAATTTTCTTTATTTTGGGAAATGTTAAATTCACAGCTCATTGAGCCGTGCACACAGTTCAAAAGGGGCTGTGTGGAAAGCCACACGGTCCAATCCAAGCCGTTTACAACCCCCCTCGGCCAACCCAGCCTGGTCCTCCGGCGTGTGGGATTCCACATGACTACATTCAAGCCATGTGGAGTTGTTGATGGCTCAAATGTAGTCGTGTGGCATCCCACACGCCACCAGACCACAGTGAGCCAACAAAAAACAGAAAGGAATGAAAGGGTACTAACATAACCCATAAACTAAATAAACATTCCAAAAAAACAGAAATCAACCAAAAAACAAAGAATGTTCATTTTTTGATTTAAAACAAACAAATAAAACAAATAAATAAAAAAACTGGTACTATTAAATGGACTAGCCCTAAAGTAAAAAGAACCAAAAAAACACAAGTAACTGGACTAGCCCTAAACTAAAAACACCAAAAAAAAGACAAGTAACTTGACAAGCCCTAAAGTAAAAACACAAAAAAATACAAGTAACTTGAAAAGTCCTAAAGTAAGTTCAACTTGACCAGCCCTAAAGTAAAATTGCCCAAAAAAATACAAGTCTTTTGACCAGCCCTAAAGTAAAAACACCAAAAAAACAAGTTCAACTTGTGTTAAGCTGATCCCATCCCAAGCTTAACATAAGTTAAGCTTGTGATGGAATCAGCTCAACACAAGTTGAACTGACTTACCATTCAACTCTCATTCAAAAAATTCAATATAATGATGTTAACTAAAAACACTCAACATAATGATGTTCAAAATGTGATAACCCTTTATATTAATAGAACTCGTCATCTGCATTAGAATTACAATTTATATGAAACCCAATGATGAAATGAAGTCAAAGTCTATTAAAGTCTAGAATACATTTTCAGTTGTTCTTTGAGATGATCAACCCAACCAGAGGCTTTCTTAGAAATCAAGAAATGTGTTTTTTCTACAATGGGCCGGATTGGAATCATTTCTCCCTCAAGTAATAATAGAACCCAGTGGTTATTGTTTACAAAGGAAATGAACATTTCATCTGATTGATCAGTAACACCATTTTTCATTGGAGTATAAGTATCACATGACTCCAATTAAATAAAACATATAGGTCTGGAATATGTTTCTGCTATGATTTGACCCATATCCAATTCAGCCAGCCATTTTGAGGAGGGAATCTTTTCATTGATGTCTTCAACATCAAGTATTTGTTTAATATTTTAAACCTCCTTTGAAAAACCAAGCATCTTAATGTAGCATTCTTTATTTTTATCTAATATTTCAATAATTTCCTTCCTAAGTTTAAACCAACCATGCTCTTCATAACCAAGAGATTTAGCAATGACTCTAAATCCAAAATTTCCATGTCCAATTGGATCCCAAACCTCACCCAAGAATTTATGGAATTTCTTGGGTATTTTATTGAGGTATTTCAATTTGGGTTCCTATCATGAAAACTAACTTAGTATTCATTTCTTTAATCAGATCGATTAAATGAATAATCACCAAAGATGAGCTTCTGGTTGAGCTTTGCTGCACGTTCTCTTCCTCTGAAGAGGATTCTGATTCCAAATTGAGTGATACAAATTCACTTTCAGTATCTTCCTCTTAACTATGAGATTCAGATTCAGATTCTGCCAAATTTGACTAACAATTCATCATTAGTTAGTAAATAAGTTCATTAAACCAAAAAAATGATCATATCCCAAAAGAAAAGACTTGAAATCTTTTGTCTTTTCTTGTTTTGAGCCCTTCTAGTCCTTTTTTCCCCCTTGAGTTGTTTTTCAACATGCTCAAACCAAGATGGTTCTTGCCGTGTATCTGTCAATTTTGGCCTTCCCCTAATTGATTGTAAGACTTTAGTTTCAAGTCTTGGCTTTGATCAATATTTTCTAATCTTCTGAATGATATAATTCAATAGGCTGCTTTGCTCATGATCTGGAGATTCCAAGATCATTGCATTAAATTTTCCACGTAACTGAGGAATTCTTAGCATTTCATTGACATTGCACTTGAAGAATTCAAAAGGACCAACCATTAGTGAAATAGGAATCATTAATAAAAAAGCATTAATCACATAGTGATTTGAACAATCCATCTTTAACAATCCAACTTAATCCAACTTACAGAACTAGAACTGCAAGGGTCATAGTCCAACCTCCACTGAGGATGAACATCTTTGGGTACCACAGATCCTCTGAATGCTAGACGGTCACCTATTTGGTGGGAAAAGGGAAAACCCATAGTCTTGGAATATTACTTGGTGCACACTTTGCCATCATGATCATGTTTAAATTTCTCAAATCTTCCCTTATAAGATGAATTTCCTCTAAAGACAATTTGTAACCCAATGGTAACAGTTCAGGTGGAAGAACTGTCCCTAACTTAATTTGAAAGTTATAAAGTGATGCATGAACCAATTTAATTGAATTCAACACTGTTCTGTAAAGGCTTTTCCAAACATCCAATATTTTTCCCAAAGAGTTTTCAAGGAATCTTTTGAGAGTTGCATGGGCCCCTTCAACCCAAGATGTTGTTTTGTTTCAAAAATCTGGGTTTATGCAAGTCCACGCTGTTACAAACCTCTCTTTGATAGGGAAAATGTTATTTTCTATATACTCAAGTAAATACTCATAGTCTTTCAATAAACACTATACAAGTCAAAAGGTCAGGACCCAAAAATAAGAAGAATAAGAAGCAGTGCTTTGAACCTACTCTGAGTTCTGCATCATTGACCTCCGCCTCCTCCTTGGTCTTTGAGGCCCCATACTTTTCCCACACCGTCATAAAGATTTTCCATCCTTCAAAGTCATTAAAAAAGTGCGCTTTAAAGTTTGCATCTATTTTTTTAGACAAGTTCCAAGTTCACGTTGTCTTCATAACTCAGGGAAACTAGATTCAATAGCACAAATCAGAGCTTTTTCATGGTCTGTAACAAAGACTTTTGGAAGTCTCTCAAGATAATAATCCAACTTCTTTAATGCATTTACAGACCAACTTTAGAACTCAACTGTTTCTTTTGTTATAAAAACAAGAGCTTTTGTGAAATTTTTCCAATTGGCTATCATTCCTACAACATGCTATAGTGGGGTTTTGTACTTATTTGTATTATAATTACAACCCAAAATAGAAATATGATGGAATTTTTTTGAAAGCTTTACTGCCTGAGGATGTTCTAAGTACAGGGCTTCCAAGTGACCCCCTCCACTGAACTTTGACCTGTGAATCCAACATGTCTCTTCAAGCTGTTCATAGAGTACCTCCATAAAACTTTTATCCTTTTTTTCTGCAAGCATTACCTTCCACTTAGTGTTAGAGATTGTTTTGTCATCAACATAATCCTTCCCATCAATCTTTCTCAGTTTTCTCTTAAGCTGTAACGTATTGAGGCCATCTTTCATGCCTTCCTTAAGTAGGTCCAAGGATTGCCCAGAGATTCTCCTCAGTTGAGGATGAACAGAGGGATTTCCAGATGGTTGATGGTTGTTTTGTGTTTCTTTATAGGATATTTGCCACAAGGGGTCTGCCTTTGTGCAACTTGCATGAATTAAAAACTGGCACTCAAACTTCCTTGTGTGAGTTTTTCTAGACAATTTGTTAAGAAGTTTTCTGGAATAGTAACCATGTCTATCACAGTCTAAATCCACATATTGGTCAAGCTTTGAGTTGAAAACTGTAAAAGCGTAACCATGCTTCATTGCCCATGTTTAGCAATAGCTTTGTTCCTCTTCCCTAGTAGGAAAATCTCTCACAGGAGGTGGTTCAAGTGGATCTGTCATAGTTACATAGTTATATTGATGGCATGAACTCCATCAGTTTCAATCAAATAAAATCTTGCAAAGACCAGTAACATAAAATGTTCCTCACAACCAGAGGTCAAATCCCACTGTGAAACATTTTGTTCCTCATTTTTCACCCTTGATGAGGATGCAATTAGGGCTTCCAATGTTTCATTACCCAAATCCTTTTTTTCTTTTTCCAAAGCTTTGTTGATGGTACTATCAATGTAGACCTTCCACACAGCCATGTCAGAAGAAGGAGGACTTGCCACTGTTTCCATGCAAAAAGATGCAATGGTATACTTCAGTATTCAATCCAACTTTCAATTGAAAAAACAAAGTATGCTCAAGTTTGAGTTGAGAAAGAATTGTTTGCAGAGTTTTATATCATTTGAATTTTCACTTTAATTTCACTTTGGTTTTACTTTTAAGTCTCTTTGGGATTGCTAGGTGTGGATCAACAGTCCCACAAAGTATGAGTTGATCCCAAATTTGGGTTGATGGAACCCAAGTGTGGTCCAGGGGGTGCCCAGAATTTTTGAAAGACCTCTGGGGGGTCATGAACCCCAAAAACAGAAGCTTTGAGCTGTTAACAGGGGTAAACGGCTCAAATTGGCCATGTTTGGGAATTCCGCAGCTCCTACACAACCCCCAGGGGGTTGGGCCTGTTTGAAACGGCCCTTTGTAGTTGTCTATGGGCCCCCATGGATCATTTGAGCTGTGTAGGGCCCTACACAACTACCACATGGTTGGAGCTATGAATTTAACATCACCCTTTTATTTTTTGTTTTAATTTTTTATCTTATTTTAATTTTTGTATTTTTTTTATTTTTTTTATTTTTTTTATTTTTTTTATTTTTTTTATTTTTTTTATTTTTTTTTATTTTTTGTATTTTTTTTATTTTTTTTATTTTTTTTATTTTTTTTATTTTTTTTATTTTTTTTATTTTTTTTATTTTTTTTTATTTTTTATTTTTTTATTTTTTTTATTTTTTTTATTTTTTTTATTTTTTTTGTTTTTTTTATTTTTTTTTATTTTTTTTATTTTTTTTATTTCTTTTTATTTTTTTATTTTTTTATTTTTTTTATTTTTTTATTTTTTTTATTTTTTTCATTTTTTTAATTTTATATATATATACATTTTTTTAATTTTTTTAATTTTCTGATTTTTTTTCACCCTTCTCCCTGTTGGCACAACAGACGGCTTAGCTCAAGTTGTCCATCATTCCAACAGTTGTTTTCCTGAGTGCCTCCTCTACCGGCAGTGGGAGTTGCGCAGGGGTTGATCTTGCCGCAAGCAACCATTGCCGTGGTGGAAAAACTGAGCTCAGTTGTCCATTGGGCCCAACAGTTGTTCCCCTGTGCACCTCCTTTACTGGCAGGGGGATATTTGCAGAGGTTGATCTTGCTGCAACCAACTGCCAGCATGGTGTGGTGTTGTATTTATAACCTTGGATCAAGAACTGCATTGTGGGCTGTTTGCTCAGCAGTGGGGTAGGTCAGGCCCAGCATTGGGTGCTGGTTGGGCCCACTCCAGGCTTGGCGGGCTTGGGACCTGCTTGGAAAAAGCAGACCAAGTAAGGGAGCTGACCTGACCAAATTTGCGGGCGGCTAGTTTGGGAAGCAGGAGCGGGGCAACCGCAAGTTTATACATGCCAGGGAGGTCCACGCAAGCATAGGTGTGGACTGATCCGTGGATTACAGGATCCGCAGACCCGCGCAGACGGATAAACATGGGGGCTCCAAGTAGGATGCAGCAGAGGGCTGCGCCATGAGAAGGAAAAACCAGACATAATTAATGGCAGAAGGATTGGGAGGGATTGGGCGGTACCAGTTAAGGTTGGGCTAGGGTTCCAGATTTTAGGGGTTCTTTCTTAATTTTTTTGTTAGGATTTCAGTTGCGCTTGTACTTAGTTTAAGGTTGAGAGGGAGGACATAAAATCTCACTCTCAACTCTGAGTTGTAGGATCATCACATATCATCATCTCATCATATCTTATCACTGAAGGATCAGGGAAGGATTGAAGGGCAGGAATATACAACATCATTTTTTTTATTTATCTTTTTCTTATAACTATCTCTATCTTTCTCAAAACCCATCAGCACTAACCTCCTTAAAGATTCTTGGACCAATAACTTCCAAACTTGAGGAAACCTTAGGGGATTATCCCTGTCCTGTTCCCACAACAGTGGTAAAATTAGGCTAAGTTGTCAATTGTGCTGACAGGGAGAGGAGTGAAAAAAGGGCAATGTTAAATTTGAAATGCAGGTTTTGCAAACAGGCATGAAAATCTTTTCACAACCCATACCATTTGTGAAAAAATAAATAGATAAATAAATAAATAAATAAATAAATAAATTAAAAATGAGTTCATAAATAAATAAATAAACAAAAGAAAAAATAAATAAATGAATAAATGAATGAATGAATGAATGAATGAATGAATGAATAAAAAAACAAATAAATAAATGTATCAATAAAAAAAAATACATGGATAAATAAATAAATGAAGGGAATTAAACTTCTCATGCCCCCAATCCTTTATTTCATGTAATATTAGGTCTACCCGCTGTTGCATGCCTCCACTGCTACATGGACAAATACTTAATTTCACAGGCAGTTCAAGGAATCATTTTTTGTAATTCTGACGGTTTATCACAAAAATGTGGTTTGAAAACCCCCCAAGGAGTCTTTGGTAATATTGAAGGCATTAGAAACCCTCCAAAAATTGAATCAATAAAAATTTAACAATCTGGAAAAAACCAATTTGTCCATGGGTTTTTGGATCTTTATTTTGGCTATTTGCATGAATTTTTTTGGGGTTATTAAAGCTACCAGTAAGTTCAAACAACATTTAAAGAGCTTTTAATTTTTTTTAGATTTTATGGATGTATCTTTTTACCTTAAAAAATTCCTTCAAAAAACCAAAAAAACCAAAGAAATCAAGTTTCTCATTGGAAATTGGCATCCTTTTATTTTAATTTTTATTTACTTTTTTTTGGAAATTGAAGCAATCAACAATTCAAACAAACAGTAAAATATAATTCAGATATTTTTTCCAGATTTTTTGGATATATTATTGTACCTTAAAAACTTCTTCAAAAACCCAAAAGATTCAAAAAATTCAATTTTCTCATTAGAATTTTGGATCCTTTTGTTTTCCTTTTTGGTTTTTCATTTGGTGCTAATTATTTCATATTTCAAACAAAAAAATCAAGGAGCTTTTTGATACTTCTTTAAGAATTTTTGGATGTATCCTGGGCCTCCAAAAATTGTATCCAATGTAAAAATACTTCAAATTAACACATCTATTGCAATGTTTTTTTTTATATCTGCCATCAAAACCACTGAAAATGGTTTTGGAAAGAACTTGAGAATGGAATACAAAAAATCAAAGACAACATTTTCCAACTTCTTGTCACATTTTTTACCCCTCAAATTATAAATGAAAATGAACATAATTCCAAAAGAAGTGTGGCCTCTCTTTAATTATCCTTTTTGAGTTTTTCTAGTTCTGAAAAAAATAATGATAATATGAAATATTTGAAGCTGCAGATTTGAAAGATTTATCCAAAGCTTTCTAGAATTTTTTTTTTTGTATTTTTTGAGGCACTATTTGTGTCTCAAAAACCAAAACAAAAGATCATCATAATAAACCCCTTTTTGATTCTGGGACTTTTCTTTGAGCCCTTTCACATGCTTAAATTTGATATGACTGAAGATCCTTTCCTGGGACCTCCAAAAATCTTGGAGCTCTCCAATTATCTTATAAACCACCCCCTCAAGCTCTTCCACCCTCCCATCACCCCCCACCACAACATCCCACTACTACTACCACACCACACCACACCACACCACACCACACCACACCACACCACACCACCCCACACCACACCACACCACACCAAACCACACCACACCACACCACACCAAACCAAACCACACCACACAACACCACACAACACAACAAAACACCACACCACACCACAACCCACTCATCATCCATCACCACTCCTCAACAAAAACAACTCAAAACTCCAGATACTTTCAAAAAATGCTTTTTCCTCTTATATCAAGTCCCTGAATACCTTTTTTCACTCAAATTCTTCTCAATAAATTCTCAACCATCAACTTATACCTCCACTTCATTTTTCAAAAAGAATATCTCTTTTTGAAATGCCTCAAGAAAACATCCACCTAATGTTGAGAACTGTTTCACCAGGCCAATTATTAATTATCTCATCTAACCAAACTAGTGATTCAACTCCTCTTTCTCCTTCTTCATATGATAAAACTCCTAATTTCTCCCCACTGGACCTCCTCCTGAGTTTTCATATAATCAGAAGGAGGAGCTGGTTGAAGCTATCCAATCATGGGCAAAGTCTAATGAATATGCAATATCTACCAGAGTCTCCAATTCCAAGAAACATACCTACACTTATCAATGTGATAAATCTGGGGAGTTTAAATTCAGAAAATATACCAAAAAGTCAAAAAAATCAATAAAGAAAAATTTTCCTTTTAGATTATCAGGAAATGGTTCCAAAAGATTGGATTTCTGGGTGGTCAAGGTTATATTTCTAGACCACAACCATTCACCTTAAAATGATCCTTCCACTCATCCTATTCACAGAAACATTCAAGGGAAGCAACAGGAGATGTTTAAAAACTTAACTAAAGCTGGAGTTCACCCATTAAAAATTCTCAAATCTCTGATAAAAACCTCATCATATACTGTCCCTACAAATCTCAATACTATTGAAAATAAAATATCCCAAATTCAAAAAAATTCCCTTGATGGCAAAACTCCTGTTGAATCCCTCATACTTGAACTCTGGAATTCTTATTTTTTCTACAAAATGAACAATATGGATGGTCAAATCACTTCTTTATTAATTGCAAACCCTGATTCAATGAAACTTCTCAAATTTTTCCTAAATATTATAATGATGGACTGTAGATACAAAACAAACTAGTTTGGAACACCCCTTCTTCATATTGTTGGGGTAAAATTTTTTTGAAGAAGTTTCTCAGTTGCCTTTGGTTTGTTATCTCAAGAGAAAAAACAGAAATATGAATGGGCCCTGACTCAACTTCAGGAAATTTTAGAAAATAAAGAACCTAATGTGATTTTTATGGCCAGGAACAAAAACTTTTTAGTTTAATTGAAACAGTTTTCCCTTCCTCTGATCATCTTCTCTGTCTCTGGCACATTTCCAAAAATATTCAAATGCATTGTAAAAAGCACTTCAAATCTGAAGATGAATGGAAGATTTTCCAGAAATAATGGCATCAGTTGGTCCATTTCAACTCTGAATCAAGCCATCACAAAAGATTCACAAAACTTTCTCTTTTCTGGAATCATCCCACTTCTGAATACCTTATTGAGAACTGGATTCCTCTAAAAATAAAATTTGTCTCCTATTTGGCCAACAAAAATTATTACTTTTGAAACAAAAGTACCTCCAGAATAGAAGGTATTCACTCCTAAATCAAACATTGTATCAATTCATCTATTGGCTCTTTCTATGACGTAGTTCAACACATTTACAATTCAATCACTATCCAAAATAATGAGAGAGCTATTGATGCCTCTCAGCAACAATTAAAGATTTTCATTGGTTTAACTCAGTGTGTGGATCATCTATCCGGAAAAATCAGCCACTATTCCCTCAAAATCATTCATTAATTTCATCAAGTTCCTCAGTTTTCCATCAATTGCAACAAATTTGATTACTCTTCATACATGGGTATACCATATATTCACAAATTCAAATTGGCTATCAGAAAGGGTGAACTATTCTAAATTGAAGATTTTCATCTTCAATGGCATGCCAGAGCTCTCTTTTCAGTAAGTTTTTTTTTGTTTTGGATGCAACCTCAAATTAAGAATATCCTGATTTATCTAGATTTTTCTTTCTCCAGTTGACTATGGAGCCTGATGCAACTCAAGAATCAGAAAGCCTTGAAGTCCCAAACAAAGACAGTAATTAAAAACAATATTTCACTGAATTATTTGAAGCATTCAGCAAGTTTCTACCTGGAGAACAGCTATATTATCTGTGTCAAAGCAAAGAGCTATACAGTGGAAGGTATTAACTCACTCTGTTTCAAGAGCCAAATTTCACTTAAAGATCCAAAGTAAGAGCAAGACCCAAACAAGCATCCAATAATTCTGAAAATATTTCTCAGTCCTCAATTGAAAGAGATACATCTGGTTTTGAATATTTAGAAGAACCCAAGAGGAGATGAAGGCCAAAGAAGACATTCACAGCCAATTCAAAGGTCAGTCACCATTTTTTGGAAAAAAAGATAATATTAAATTTCATAATAAGTCTTTTCTTCCTATGTTTTGAGGTTGAAAGAAAGTGTAAGGCCATCAAGGGTAAGGGAAAGGGAAAAAATAAGGAGGAATCAGAGGAAGAGGTAATTTTATATATACAATTATCTCTTCTGCAATGGATTATTTTTTTAACAAGTCCTTGTCATTTTTTTAACATAGGGTGAATTTCTGACTGAAGAGGAATATTCAGAAGATGAAGAGGTGCCAAATTTGGATGAAGGGGGAGATTCAGAAGATGAAGAGCTGCATGATTTTTATTTTATGAAGATGATGAGCTTTCATTTTATTTCATTTTTTTTTTTTGGATATCATTTTTCATTAATTTTTTCATTCAAACTTTTATCAGAGGTCTGGAACCATTGTGATTAAGCAGGTTGCTTCTCCTGAATCCAATCCTGCAACAAGAATCAAGAGAATAAAGGTATCCAATGAAAATGGTGATTTCCCTTACCATCTTCCTGGAAGTAAGGTATTAGCAAAAACATAAACAACAATGAGCAGAAAATGAGTACCTTTGATATTTTGTCATTTTTTTGATTTTTCTTGATTTTTTTTGGGTTTTTCCTCCAGGTTTAGGTTTCCTGCACATCAATGTATTCTTCTTCTGGAATATGTAACCAAGTCTCAATTGAAGAAGTGAGTTTTATCTTTAGAACATGTTTTCTTTTTTAAAAAACTCCGATTTTTGTTTTTAGTTCCCATACAAAGACTTTATTTCCTGAAAAACAGCCATTCCACCTATATCAAATATTCAAGATTTTATAGGCAATTGGAGCTGTGGATTTAGATAAGCAGCCATTGGTTTTGGGAGGAACTCAGAAGACTAGATGAAGTCAGGAAAGAAACAGTGAAAGAGTTTGATTCAAACCAAATCTTCAACGACCCAGGATTACTCCATGATATCTGGGGTGAAAATTTTCAAGAAGCAAGAAGGAAACTGAGCCACCTTTGGGGCCCAGCTCCCATCAATATGTGCATGAAGTTTCCATTCAATTTTTTCCTTCTGGCTTAAACATATAAGTTCCCAGTGTTATTTTTTCTTCTTTAATGCCTTGCGCTTATCTTCCTCTTAATTCCCCTCCCACTCCAAATTCCAAAATTTCTCCTATTTGCTTCATTATTTTAGAAGATTTCAAACATATAGTCTCCTTAAAAGTCAAGTCTGATCATTGGCCAGCTCAATCCAATTTGGAAGAGCTTTGTGAAAAAGGATTCCAAACCTTGAAAAACAATTATTCAGAAAAATTTAAAGCTTGGTAATGAGTTTTTTTCCTCCAAGAAAACCAAGTAGAAACATAAAAAAACCATAGCTGAATAAAATTTAATATTTGTATCCATAATTTTTATTCATTTTTGATTTTTTAAAGGAAGGTTTGAAGGTGTGTGTATAAATCCAAAAGATCTTTAAAAATTATTCAGAAGCTATTTTTTTCTTTTTATAAATTTATGAAAGCTTGAATCCCCCCAAAAAACTATTTTAAAAGGCAAAAAAAGCTTCCAAAAATCCAATTATAAAATTCAATTTTTTAAAGGAATTTCTTAAGCTAAAAAATGAAAACCAAAAATCCTGAAAAAAAAAATTAAAAATCTCTTTAATAGCGGTGTTGAATTTCTAAATACTTCAATCACCAAAAAAAAATGGGCAATGTTAAATTTGAAACCGTTCACAACTTGAACTGGGTTGTGTGGTGCTGTTTGCAACCAATTTGAGCTGTGAATGGCCGCTTGTGACCCATTTCATTCATAAAAAACCGCTCACAACCCATTTGTGGTGAGCAACAAAAATTAAAAAAAAAGAAATATAAATAAATAAATAATTGAACAAACAAAAAATAGAACTTAGGTAGCCCAATTCCCCCCTCAAATGGCCCTTTTTGGGCTATTTTGCTCCAAATGGGCCAGGAAAACATGCACAACCCCGCTCAAAACTTACAAATTCCCTCGGGTAATGAGATTGGGGATATGCAACCGTTTTTGAGTTGAAATTGGGGATGTGGAACCCCCTGGGGGATGTACAAGTTGTAAAAAACTTTGCTTGCTGCTTGTTGAGTCGTGATTTGCCGTTCACAAGGCATATAGTTTGTGAATTACAATTCACGTCTTTTTGTAACCCTAAGGTATTGAGTTTAACATTTCCCAAAAAAATAATCAAAAAGGCAAACAAAAGGATCCAAAATTTGGTGAGAAAACTGATTTTTTTGGTTTTTTGAATGAATTTTTTAGGTTAAAATAATGCATCCAAAAAATCTGTAAAAAAAATTTACTTCTCTTTGAATGTTTCTTTTTGAATTTTTGATAGCTTCAATAACCAAAAAAATGAAATAAAAGGATAATAAAAGGATGCAAATGTCCAATGAGAAATTTGATTTTTTTTTTTGGTTTTTTTAGTTATTGAAGGAATTTTTTAAGGTAAAAGGATAAATCCAAAAAATCTAAAAAAAAAAAATTTGAAGCTCTTTTAATTTTGTTTGAGCTCTCTGGTAGCTGAAATAAACAAAAAATAATAATTTATATAGCCACCTAAGGATCCAAAAACCCACAAAAAAATTGGTTTGGGCAGAATTTCTTAATTTTTTGATTCCATCTTTGGAGGGTTTCCAATTCCTCCAAAATCACAAAGGATTTTGTTTTGCGGTGTTAAAAAAACAGCTAAAGGATTTCAGCGTCAGAATTCAAAGAAAATGATTCCTCAAAATGCCCATGAAATAAAGTATTTGTCTGTGTAACAGCAGAGGTGCGCAATGGGGGGTACATGTAATATGCTGTGAAATAAAGGATTGGGGGCATGATAAAATAAATGGCCTAAATGAATAAATAAAAAGTATTTAATGAAATAAAAACATATTAAAAATAAAAAAAATATAAAAAAATATAAATCAATAAAAATAGAAATAGAAATTGGATACCCTACACAACCAATTCACAGCTCAAAACAGGTTCCCTGGTACAGTTTGCAAGCCATATGGGTTGTGCACTGCTGTTCACAACCCAGATGGGTTCCAAACGGCACCACACAACCCTTTTACAGTTGTGAACGGGTTGTGTAGGATTGAAAATTTGAGACTTCCCTAAAAGGGGAATGTACGCAAGTGATGAATGGATTTATTCTGACCATTTGATATAACAATCAAACCTTATAAATCAACTTTTTTTCCATTGAATTTCCTCAAAGAATAA
This sequence comes from Puccinia polysora, assembly GCA_025617555.3. Taxonomy (NCBI): domain Eukaryota; kingdom Fungi; phylum Basidiomycota; class Pucciniomycetes; order Pucciniales; family Pucciniaceae; genus Puccinia; species Puccinia polysora. Next base: position 29,959,610 of record CM062632.1, on the reverse strand, counting down.
TTTTAGGCCCATTGATTACCCTTAATTTCAGTTCTTTCAGGTACCTTGGTGTCAAATGTCTACCCAGCAAGTTATTACTCTCTGATCTGATTGGTTTTCTATCCTACCCCTTCCACAAAATGTATTTTATGGATAATGATCCCCTTATACCAATTTTCCAAATTCCCAGGTGCCCAGATTATATACTGAATCCCCTGAAGAGAGTTTTTGAAGATCCCAAGTTTTACATTTGCACCCTATTCTTAATTCACTGATAATTTATTTATCAATTTATCCACCCTTACAAAATACCAAACCACCTCCTTTCACTTGCTTTACACATATTTTTAAGGATCATTGCAGCATTTCCTTTAGAAACTAATTCATTCTTACTCCTCCACCTTCAGTAGCTAAAGGATTGAAAGGGTCCTGGAATCTAGTACGCTGGCACATTCTCTAAAAACCTTGTAAATACCAAAGGAAATATCATTTTATCAATTTTTTTCCCATCTTTTTACTCACTTTTTCTCACAGATGACTGATAAGTATGGGATTTAAATTTATCAATATATTATAAAAAATATTAAAAAGGAGGTTGAAACATCTATGCTTGCAAAAGAAAAATGAAAAGAACTACTTTTAACAAAGCAAAATTTCGCCATAAGTAAAAATGAACTGCTTTTTTCCCCTCTCCACACCCTTTTGAAAAAAAGGAATGCAATTTTGCACAGATTATTTTTGTTTAAAAGGCCATTCTAGTGGTCAAAAATAAACACAGGACAAAGAGAATTCAACAGATTTGTGAAAAATCTAATAATCTTTCAGCCAAACCCCTGTTTCAATAGATTAGTGAAGTTCATACTCAATGGATTCTGAAAAGAAATCATTCCTTCATTTTCTTTTTCTGGTTTGGGTTCTAAATTTATGATGAATTATTGAAAGCAGAAGATCCAACATACAGTTAGAGTGAGGAGACCACAAGTCAATTGGTGGTCTGTTCCTGAACATCCAAGCTATGGTTGACTGAATCTAGGATCTTCTAAACCTTGCCATTTTACTTGGAATTTTTGAGTGCCTGAGGATCTGAGGATAATTTTAAAATCCTATCACAATCAATCATACTGCTACCATGAGAATGATTAGAGTTTAAAAGGTCTCCCCAGATAAATCAAACTTCATATGGAGTATCCTGATCAAATCCACACTTGAGTCCTTTTAAAAAACTTAAATGATTTTGGTTATGGAGTTTGAGGTCTTCTTGTATGCCAGTGATTTAAAAATTACACAGGATCAAAAAATTGGAGTGATAGTTCAATTGGGGATATCAAGGATGAGTTGAGAAATTGGGATTTTGGGGCACTCATTGCTGTTGAGGATCCTTTGGAGGTTGAAGTGATTTGTTCAGAGGTGGTCAAACTGTTATGGTATGAGAGAATTTATGATGATGTGAATGGCTGGGGGAAGTGGTGGATACAAAGAATGAGCAAATTTTGCATGAAGGTTGATGAGTAAATGATTGATGGATGGAAAGGATGACACGAACCTGATGTTGTTTTATGAGATCATTTGGATAAAATTTGGGATAAGATTTAATGGGCTGGGCCAAGTAGGAGTGTTGAGGAATGGATGGTATCATTGATAAAAGGAAAAGGGATTGGTTGATTGGGTGATAGTCAAGTTTTGGTTGTGGCATTGAGATGAGCATGGGATGATGTGTATGAGGGGGTTCTTCATGTTGATGGATGAAGGTGCATGAATGGGGGGATTGATGTTTGGAATATATCATTTTTATGAAAACTGCCATTTTGAAATAGACCACTTACAGGGTATGTGTATTTCCAAAAACCACCATTAAAAATGGTGGGTTTGGTAAATAAAAGGCCACTTTCCAATGGAAGATCTGCAAACTCTGATACACACACTAATTTAAATAGAGGTGAATCAGTATGAAAAATTTGAAACAGGTTGAATAGCAGGTACTCATGATAAATATTTTCCCAAGAAAATAACAAGGAACTGATAGGGAACCTATGCCATTGGTAGAGTCTCTCTGTTTTGATATGTTCCATTGGATATCTCTAAGTGGAAGTTTGTAGAAAAAAATGAAGCAGACCTAATTTTAAAATAAAATGAATTCATATTTTAATTCAAGTTATTTGGTGGAGAAGTGCAAAAACAATGATGAAGGCTCAATTTCAAAATGAAATGATGTCATATTTTCAGTTAATCTTTGGAGCACTATTTCATCTGCTTGGTGAAGTAGGCCATATCTTGTAGGTTCATTATGCAGCCCAAGATGGTGCTCACAATGTTTGGGATTCAACTACAATGCATATCTCTGTAAGCATGACGGTTCCATCCAACGCAATCAAAACTCAAGTCTGTCAGGATACAGCAGGAAAATGGACCAAGAGGCACAAGCCAATGGCATTGATCCCCAGGAGCAATCACCATGAAAAAAATGGCTGCACCTGCAGGCAGGTGTAGCACCTGGGGTAGTGAGTGAAACCGGTTTTGAATTTGTTTTGGTTTCGGAGTCGAAAATCAAATTGATTTTGGGATGGTCCTGGAAGATTCATGCACCATATTTATGTAATGCATGAATTGAATTGAAAATAATTACATAAATGGAATTATTGAGAAATCTTCATTTAATTGTAAAACCATACTTTATTACAAGGAATTCCAATGAATTCCAATCAGAACAGGGTGATATGGGCTGTGATTGCCACCAATATAGAATTTGAAAATGAGGAAAATTCAATTGGTAGCTCATGATCAATTAAAAGTATTGTTGCCAAAAAAGACTAGCAATTTTCTCCCAGCATGGATGCTTCAGCTTTGTGAGATTAAATATTTTTTGTATGTGCAAATTTTATACCTTATACATGGGTTTAAGTTATAAAACTAATGCAAAAAAAAGATGCATACTCTAATTTTGTTTTATACCAATATCTGGTACAATAAAATTTTTTTCCCTGTGTTTTCTTATATTATCTCCTGTTATCCAAGGAAATACCAGTCAGCTAGGCCAACACATACCTGTCAGCTTGCTACTATATACAGAGCAAAACTGTCAAATAGTAACACAAAATATGAAAAATAAGAACACCTCAATTAACAAAGTAAGGAGTGAGAAATCCATAAATATTATTACACAAATGGATTCCTGACCCAAAGTTAGGTAGGGTCACTTGCTGACCCCACCCTTGAATTCCAAGTCCTTATATTTTTAAAGTAATTAAAAGGAAAAGTACAAAAAATTACAACACTACACGCAGAAATGTGTTATTCCCGCGTGCGGCCCCGCCAGCAGCAGGATCCCACGTACTAGAGACCCGCGCGCAGCTGATTTTGCCACGCACGCAGCGGATCCTACCCCGCGCGTACACGCGGAAATGTGTTATGTCACAATTCCCGCGCGCAGCCCCGCCAGAAGCAGGATCCCACGTACTAGAGACCTGCGCGCAGCTAATTTTGCCATGCACGCAGAGGATCCTATCCCACGCGTACACATGGAAATGTGTAATGTCACAATTCCCGCGCGCAGCCCCGCATCATTACATAACCCTAAGTACTAGCAGCAGCAGGATCCCATGTACTAGAGACATGCGCGCAGCTGATTTTTCCAGGCACGCAGCGGATCCTACCCTGGGCGCATCTGTACTACTGATCCCCGCGCCTGGATCAGTCGTGACTAATCTGACAACTAGGTACCGCTCAGAAGAGCTACAACATAGTTAAGGTTTCCTAGTATATGCAACAAAAGAACATATGCATTATTAATGATCTAAAAAGATCAAAACTTAAATAAAATTAATGAAAATAAAGTTTTAAAACATTTTTAATAATAAATCAAAGATCGAGGACTACCACGTAAACCACGGATCTTGATCTTTGAAGACCACAAGACACTACAAGAAGTGTTCATAAAAATTATTGAAAATTATCAAAATGATCAACAGATGACGGACAATCAGTAAACATCCACATCTGCACGTTTTGAAGCAATTATAATAGTAAAAATAAAGGATGAGTACAGAATGATCAAATTTACGCCATAACTAATTAACAGATCCTGTGGCTAAAATAGTACAGAAATCCAGAACATCTAAGGACAGCTGATTGACAGCACCAATTAAAAAAGCTAATCTTGCCCTGACTAGCTTGCTAGCCTCAGCCCACAAGCAGAATTCTCTCTACGCGCCCTGAGAAGACCAAAAACACCCCAAAATGTATTCATACAGACCTCTTTGGATCCATTATTCAATCAGAGTTACCAGGAATTTATTTATTATCAATCAGACACCGTGTCATTGTTAATCAAGTGCTTGTATGAAGATAAGCAAGTGATTTATGACTTAGTCTGCCGTAGTATTGTTTTACCTTTATAACCAATCAACCATTGAAGTTTAGTCAAGCAATCTACCCCCTCTGCTCTGAAACCCTTCCCATTATTCCAGGATTTCCGTGGTAAAGTACTCAGAGTGAGTGTTACCCTTCCTGATTAGGCCGCTTGTGCTGTTAAGCCCGGCCATCAGTGGAATAAGTCCTTTTTGAGGCACCCATCTTTATTCCAAGGTTCTTAAACTGCCCAAGGAGGCCCCTTGAAGAGAGGTTGCTACTCTGTAAATATCCCCAGTAGTATAATACTGTGGCCCCTCTTTTATATTATATTGAAAACCATCTACCACCAAACCAATTAAACCTTGCAACTGCTCTTATTAAATCATTTATTTGAGCTTCTAAGCGTTTATTATTGGAATAATAATTATTATTATCATTCCAGCATTTTTATCAATCTCTGTAGCTAAAGGACTGCAAGGTTCCTGGTATCAGAGAGCTGAAAACTGGGGGTCTGGCCGGGAAATATCCTTAAATAATTAATTTTTAATTATTTATTCCTTGGACCAGTCTATTTATTTTTAAAAAGTAAGTTAACATACTTATAACACTTATTTTTGATCATTTGTTTCTCTAGTGGATCTTAAGACCAACAGAGAATTGATAAATTATTATTTGAACCTTCTTAAAAAGAAAAAAGAAGAAAAACTCCGTAACTTTGTCCCTTTTGTTATTATAAATCCTGAGCAACAACAGGAGAAACTGCTTTATTATAAGCAGCAGTGTCACGCTTTGCACTTAAGGATTATTGTCTTCACCACTTCAACATGTCCTCTCCTCAGTACCATCTACCTCAGCCTAAAAGCGTGATACAAATAAAAGCACAAAATCAATGGTGCAATCCGCTATTTTCTCTGGCTTGCGCTGACCTTCCAATCTTGGCGACCAACTCAGTATATACTTGCAAACTTTGGGGTTAACTCCATACCGGTTGGCCATCCATTATGAGATCCAATCTACTTCCCTGGCCAATCAACAGCCTCGGAATTCCATCTTTGGTCATGCATTTTTTGTTAGTTCGCATCTACGTCTAACTAAGCCATCACTACTGTATAGTTTGCAATTGGACTAGTCCCTACCCTGCATACACTATTACCTCTCATTTGCATTACCTTCAAGGTCACTTGATCCTATCCCAATGTGTCATGCAATTGTACGCTCAGATTCTATTGTCTTGCACTTACGCTAAGACCTAACATCTACACCACTTCTTCATTTCCTATCCCGTTCCTGTCATCCATTGCCTCACCGCTTCAACTGTAGTTAGCTCATCACCAGGTTTTATCTAGTAACTTTGGATTACCTTATAAGGGCTATCCCCTTGCCTGATGATTGTCTCCTCAGTTAGTTAATCTCATACGTTCTTGCATTTTGCTACAATCTAGTTATCACATTGGACTTGTTATAATTATGGCCAGCAATTAGCTTAGGCAAATGAGCAGTATTTAAAGCAAAAGAAATGCTGGACACTGTGTGTCAATAAAGGCTAATGGGGCTCTCACAATGGGGCAATATGTTGGATGAATTCGATTGGATGATGAATGAATGATGGAAAACAGCAGGGAGAAGAGCTCCTTAAGTACAAAAGATTGGCCTCTTGTGAGCCCATGATACAACAAGCCAAAAGGCAAATTTTCCGCCCCAAAAGAGCTCTACAGGCTCTACAAGCCTTGTTACTTGGTTTGGACTACATCAGCCCACATGGCATTAGTCCCTGAACCCTTACGACCAGCCTATTCCGGTCCATTCTGGTGTTTCCACCGTTACGGGGCTGAACCAGCCCCTTTGCTGTTCAATCCCCTGGCTGGTTGTCTATTACAACCGGCCCTGATGGCCTTATTACCTCTGTTACGGGCTGGTTGCCTCATGCATCCAGCCCCTGGCCCCTCAAATGGGCCAGGTGGGACCCAGGGCTCACCTGGGTCCGGTTTCAACCTCACATGGGGGGGGGTGTAGCCGGCGGACATGCCGCCCCCCCCCCCTCTTTCTCTCAATTCCCTGGTGGGGGCGGTCAAATCCCCTCACCAGGGGCCCTGGGGGTCGATACCCCCAGGGCGTCGCCAAGGTAAGGATGGCTGGGGGGTGGTCAGATCCCCCCTGGCCCGTCGCTCCTCCCCCTCGGTAAAGGGGGGGGGGGAGAGCGCCCCTCGTCACCTCTTCGCTACAAGGTGGGAGGGTGATCAAATCCCCCCCACCGTCCGGTCGCTACACTCGCGGCCGGCGCCGCCACCTCCCTGGGCAAGGGGGTGGTCAGGTCCCCCCTGCCCTGACCGACCGCGTCATCGCGGCCGGTCGCTGGCTGGTTCAACCCAGCCAGCCTGCCCCCTCCCCCTCGCGACGGCCAGCGAGGGGAGGGGGAGCGAGCCGGGGCCGCGAGCCCCGGCTCCGCGGCGCTGGTCGCCGGTCGCGACCAGCCGGGCCCGCGCGGCATCGCACCGCGCGGGATCCCTCGGCCGCGCAACAGCCCCGCGCGGGCCGTCGGGCCCCGCGTGGGCCGTGCCGAGGAACACAGGCGGCCCCGAACGGGCCGCGGCGCGGGCAGCGGCCCCGGGTGGGCCGCGACACTGGCGGCGGCCCCAATGGGCCGCCCCAAGTCCGAAAACTGAGAAAAACATACTTTGGCGGGCCAGTCCGTCTGGCCAAGTATGTCCAAAATAAACCTTGGGCCCAATTATGCCCATACAAGCCCATCTGGCTGTATCTGCCCATATACCCCACCGGGCCCGTTAGGGCCCGTGTACCAATAGGCCTATTTCACGCATTTTGAGGCCAGTTTCCCCAAATCCGTGACATCCACATGGGCCCGTATGGTCCGTGTGTGTGTCCAATGGGCCTTAGAGGCCCATTTGTGCATCCCATTTGGATTACACTTATACGTAGCACCCGCGTAAGTGCGTACTTATTTTAACACACCCCCTTAATCCAAAAGGGGTGACATCCGCATATTAGTCACAAAGCCTTGATGCTTGTTTCTGTCTAATGCCTTAGTCAAGATATCCGCAATCATTGCTCCAGTGGGCATGTACCTCAACACAATCTCTTTGCAGTTAACTGAATCGCGAATATAGTTATAGTGGACATCAATATGTTTTGTTCTTGAATGGAACACTTGGTTTTGCGCCAACGCAATGGCACTCTGGTTATCGGAATACAACAATGCAAACCCTTGTGGTTTATGTGTATCCTCTAAGACTTTTCTCAACCATTTTGCTTCCTGTGAAGCTGCTAAGTAAGCTCTATACTCAGCCTCTGTTGATGAAAGACTTATTGCCGACACCTTCTTGGACATCCATGACACCAGATTCTTACCTAAAAAGAATACAAAACCACTTGTTGATTCCCTAGTGTTACCATCTGCCCAACTTGCATCGGAATAACCAACCAAATCAAAGTTTGCTGACTTTGTAAACAACAGTCCCAGACTGTGTGTTCCTTTAAGATACCTCATAACTCTCTTAAACGCTGACCAATGCCTCATGCTTGGCTTCTCTAAGTGTTGCGACAAGACCCCAATTGCAAACGCAATATCGGGCCTTGTACACTGCCCCAAATAATTAAGCGATCCGACAGCTGACCTGTAGTCATTCCCTGATTGAACAAACTCCAGATACTCCTCATCTGTAGACTTCTCTAAACGAATGTTTGACTGCATAGGAGTACCAAACTCCTTTGCATCCTCTAAGCCGTATTGCTTAAGAAGAGCTTCAACGTAATGGCTTTGGTCTAACTTAATACCATCTTTGCCCTTACTAACTTTCATCCCTAGCACCTGTTGTGCCAGACCAAGATCTTTTATCTTGAACTCCTTTTTGAGTGTCTCCATGACTCTCTCTTTACCACCACCAATAATGATAATGTCATCAACCCATACAAACAAAATTTCATCCTTTCTCACAAAAAGGCAAGGATCGGCCTCAGACGTCTTAAAACCAATCTCTATCAGTTTCTCACTCATGGTGTTATACCATGACCTAGCTGCTTGCTTCAATCCATACAGGGATCTACACAGCTTGAGGACATATTCCCCTTTATCTGCCGAAAGAAAAGTTCTAACACAGATTTTCTTCATGGTTTCTGGTTTAGTCTCTACTAACCATTCACGAAAACCATCAGGAATCGACATATAAACAGTCTCCTCCTCTCCAAGTTTTGCATTCAAGTATGCTGTTACAAAATCAGCTTGTCTGATTTCTTCACCCAACTCCACTGCCAGAGCAACGATGTACCTGAAGGTGGACAGCCTTCCAGTTGGTGAGAAAGTTTCTTGGTAATCAATACCCTCTCTCTGCTTGAAGCCCTGTGCAACACATCTAGCCTTGAACCTTTTCAAAACTCCGTTTGTGTCAAACTTCTTGTTTAACACCAATCGAGACCCCACAATGGTCTTTCCTTTTGGAACAGAATCCCGCTTAACCACTTCAAAGACACTATTATTCTCTAGAGAATCAAATTCCTCAAAAATAGCACTCTTCCAGTTGGCTCTCTCATCAGAATTCATAGCTTGGCCAAAGCTATTTGGGTTAACCCTGTTACCCATTTCTGAACTCAACTCCAGGACTTCATTGAGCATACACTGTTCCTGAAATGTATCTTCCTCATATCCTGCGGCAGCATAATGGGATCTCCACTCCCCGTACCTGTCAACCGGTACTCTAACCCTACCACTCCTTCTAACCGGAGGTGGAGGCTCATCAGGTTCTGATTCCACAGAATCACCTGAAGCGGGTACTGAACCCTCTTGTGGCACGTCTGCCACCTCTTCATCTTCTGGAACCACATGTTCCACAGCTTTTGCTGGTGAAATAGGTGCTAATTCTATTTCTTGTTGTGGCTTAATCACAACAACATCTTCACTCCTTTTGAGTGGAAAGGTACTTTCGTCGAATTTTACATCCCTGCTACGGATGACCTTTCTTGTCCCTGGACAATAGATCCTATAAGATTTACTTATTAAATCATAGCCTACAAGTGCCCCTGTTCTGGCTCTAGGGTCTAATTTTCCGACCATTTCATTATGGTGGACACTATAATACACCAAGCAACCAATTGTTCTTAGGTGTGATGTTTTGGGGTACAACTTCCAAAACTGATAATGGGGACACTTCCCATTAACACTTACAATGTTGTGCAACAGACACACCGTACACATCAACTCAGCCCATAAGAACTTTGGCAGACCAGATTGAGACATAATAGTTCTGACTTTGTCCAGTAAAGTCCTATTCATTCTCTCAACTATTCCATTATTTTGTGGAGTACTTGCAGTAGTGACTATATGAATGATACCATAATCTTTCAACAGCCTCCCAAACTCTTTACTCACGAATTCACCCCCTCCATCGGTAATAACCCTCTTGATCTCCTTCATCAGACCATTCTGTTTCCAGACTTTGAAGATTACAGAAACCTCCTCTGTGGTCTGATCCTTAGATCGAATCGGTTTAACCCAAACATAATTAGTTGCAGTATCAACTAAATTGATGAAGTATCTTGCCCCACCAAGGGACTCTGGAGTGAATGGCCCTGCCAAATCAATGGAAAATTCCTCTCTAGGAACATCTGTGTGATCTCTACTCTTAGAGAACACATTTCTAGTCTTGGCCCCCAAGGTACAACTCTCACAGTTGCTGTCCTTTACCTTATGGCCACTTCTATTGTGAGAAACAGTGCTCAGAGCTGAGAATTTGAACAGGCTTGCACACAGAAGCTTATTCCGAACTTGTCCACTAAGAACAGTTCTCCCATTCATATCAATAACAAACCTATCTCCTTTAAGATAACGAATTTGGAAACCTTTTTTCCATAACACCCCAAGAGACACAAGGTTGTAAGGCAACTCTGGTACATAGAACACTTTATCAAAAGTAATTTGGAAACCCAATTGATTTGCAAGAATAACTTTTCCAATTCCTTTAATCTGAATTGTTCTGCCTTTCTGACCAATATTTACAACCCCATCATAATCACTAAGATTTGAAAATAAATTTGGTTCAAAAAACATGTGATCTGTACAACCAGAATCGATCAAAACAAGAACATCCTCCTTCAATCCTCCTAGTAGGAAAGAAGCTTTATCAGTCACTGATAAGTTCTTATCTTTGAGGTTAAGATTACTCACTTCATAATCAATCAAGTCCATTTCTTGATCCTCATCGATTTTGGCCTTCTTGTTGGGACCTTCTTCCACAACAGCCTCTTCAATTGGAGCATCCAACGCCACCATTGCAACGTTTTCAGTTGTGAGATTGACCTCTTTGTCATCCCCTTTGGACTTCTTCCTTTTCTTGGCCTCCTTGCAGTCCTTAGCATAGTGCCCCTTATTCTGACAATTGTAACATAAGACCTTGGACAAATCCTTTTTCGCCTTCTTGCGAGATTTTCCAGTCTTTCCAACTAGGGCTGTTCCAGAACCCCCCTTCATCTTGAATTGAAGGTCATCCTTTTCAATCCTTTTAAGCACATCCTCCTCCCCAGGAAGAGGATCCAATTGAGAAATGATTCTGACTAAGGAATCAAACTCTTTTGGCAGCTTTTGAAGGATTAAGAGTGACAAACACTCTGGATCCATGTTAAGTCCAGATGACTTGAACTTGGCTATACTAGACCTAGCCTCTGCCACAAACTGTTTACAATTCGAATATTGTAACTTGAACAGTTTATTAAAGGCTATACCCTTCTGGTGAACAGAATCACCAGCATACTTGGACTTAAGCAGCTTATAAAGGATGCTGCCCCTCCTCCTCTCATCTTCCCTAAGAGTATCAGCAACCCATGTCACATGATTCTCATCAAGATGCCTAAGGATCAGATGGTAAGACTTCTTCTCCACTTCTGAACTGATCAGAGTGTCATCTGCATCCATAATTTCCCCACAGCAGATGTTATCCAGCTCACTATCCATAAGGACAGCCCAAGCATTATAGTTCTGACTATTCAGAACTATTTTGGTAGAGCTAACATCAGGGATATAGGACATCTTCTTGGAAAACTTGAGGTCTTTGAGGTTCTCCAAAGTAAGGTACAAAGGTCTAGATGGCTTGGAAGTAATGATGATGTTGGTACTGATAATGTGTTATAATTATGGCCAGCAATTAGCTTAGGCAAATGAGCAGTATTTAAAGCAAAAGAAATGCTGGACACTGTGTGTCAATAAAGGCTAATGGGGCTCTCACAATGGGGCAATATGTTGGATGAATTCGATTGGATGATGAATGAATGATGGAAAACAGCAGGGAGAAGAGCTCCTTAAGTACAAAAGATTGGCCTCTTGTGAGCCCATGATACAACAAGCCAAAAGGCAAATTTTCCGCCCCAAAAGAGCTCTACAGGCTCTACAAGCCTTGTTACTTGGTTTGGACTACATCAGCCCACATGGCATTAGTCCCTGAACCCTTACGACCAGCCTATTCCGGTCCATTCTGGTGTTTCCACCGTTACGGGGCTGAACCAGCCCCTTTGCTGTTCAATCCCCTGGCTGGTTGTCTATTACAACCGGCCCTGATGGCCTTATTACCTCTGTTACGGGCTGGTTGCCTCATGCATCCAGCCCCTGGCCCCTCAAATGGGCCAGGTGGGACCCAGGGCTCACCTGGGTCCGGTTTCAACCTCACATGGGGGGGGGTGTAGCCGGCGGACATGCCGCCCCCCCCCCTCTTTCTCTCAATTCCCTGGTGGGGGCGGTCAAATCCCCTCACCAGGGGCCCTGGGGGTCGATACCCCCAGGGCGTCGCCAAGGTAAGGATGGCTGGGGGGTGGTCAGATCCCCCCTGGCCCGTCGCTCCTCCCCCTCGGTAAAGGGGGGGGGGGGAGAGCGCCCCTCGTCACCTCTTCGCTACAAGGTGGGAGGGTGATCAAATCCCCCCCACCGTCCGGTCGCTACACTCGCGGCCGGCGCCGCCACCTCCCTGGGCAAGGGGGTGGTCAGGTCCCCCCTGCCCTGACCGACCGCGTCATCGCGGCCGGTCGCTGGCTGGTTCAACCCAGCCAGCCTGCCCCCTCCCCCTCGCGACGGCCAGCGAGGGGAGGGGGAGCGAGCCGGGGCCGCGAGCCCCGGCTCCGCGGCGCTGGTCGCCGGTCGCGACCAGCCGGGCCCGCGCGGCATCGCACCGCGCGGGATCCCTCGGCCGCGCAACAGCCCCGCGCGGGCCGTCGGGCCCCGCGTGGGCCGTGCCGAGGAACACAGGCGGCCCCGAACGGGCCGCCGCGCGGGCAGCGGCCCCGGGTGGGCCGCGACACTGGCGGCGGCCCCAATGGGCCGCCCCAAGTCCGAAAACTGAGAAAAACATACTTTGGCGGGCCAGTCCGTCTGGCCAAGTATGTCCAAAATAAACCTTGGGCCCAATTATGCCCATACAAGCCCATCTGGCTGTATCTGCCCATATACCCCACCGGGCCCGTTAGGGCCCGTGTACCAATAGGCCTATTTCACGCATTTTGAGGCCAGTTTCCCCAAATCCGTGACATCCACATGGGCCCGTATGGTCCGTGTGTGTGTCCAATGGGCCTTAGAGGCCCATTTGTGCATCCCATTTGGATTACACTTATACGTAGCACCCGCGTAAGTGCGTACGTATTTTAACAGGACTCAGGTTGAGTTTCCTTCTTTGGAACACATTCCATTCATCTTGCTGTTTGTTGAGTGGCATAACCAAGTTTGCACTTCGCAACTGGGTCTTTCTATTTGCACTTGCCCTTGCACTTGGCATTCCTTTGCGCTCACAATCATCTAAGAATTGACCTATATTACGTGGGGTGGTCGTGTGACAAGCAGGTTATAAAAGACAAAGAACTCAAGCTTGAAAGAATTATCAATTCCAATTCTTTATTAAGGCAACATAAGGAGTGAAAAATTTATCAAAGGAAGCTTTATATTTATAAACTAAATAATCCCAAAGATAAAGAAAAACCCAAAAATAATAAGAGTGATTATTTTTTTCTAAAAATCACCTTATCACGTAAAAATAAAAAAATATATTAAACTTATATTTTTTTTATTTTATCCATCTCAGTGGACTTTTTTTTTGGGATCTCATTGATCAGGACCTCCTAGAGGACGTCCCAGACAGTGTACCATTGGATTTATCCCAGGATCTGATTGGGACGCACTCAGACCCCGTTGGAATACCTTCCAAGGATAGTTGTGATCCAAACCAAGTGTTGGTACCGTTGAATTTAACTCTAAGTAAGTTAAAATATTTATAAAAAAATTATTAAAAATATAAAACACACAAAAAATATTATTTTTATAAATTTAAAGTCTTTTTTCAAAGTTTCAACAAAAGACTTACATATTTTTTTGGTATTATGTATCAAAATAGGGGAAACACCCGTGCAACTGGCAGAGCCCCGTCATATGGATCTCTGCCTGGAGGAAACCATATGCGCAAGGACTCCAGTCGCAAACGCGATGAGGGGACTCAAACCCGTGACCATAGCGTCACACGGGACAACAACGGCGGCGACCACGGCCGCCAACTTGACCAACAGACAGTTGGAGAGCCCTCTGTTGCCCACCAGGTTATCCCAGGAGGGTACAGGTCCTCCTACGCCACCCCAGCTGGAATCAACCAAGCAGGAAAGGGTCAAAGTGTTAGTGAAAGAGCACGTGAGCTATTGGGAACAATTCAGGTTGGCTCAGACCCAGAAGGATCAACCAGGTATGAGAAAAGCCATTTCTCAGGCAAAGAAATCTCAGATTTCTCTGCAAAGGATGATCCCAAAGAAAGAAGTAGAAGGCTACGTGCAGAACTGGAATCCTTGGGATCAGTTAGCTTCCTTAAAGGGAAAGGACCCCAAGAAGAGGAGATCCTCAGCCCATCAGAAGTTAAGGAACCCAAAGGATTGGGACAACATAATATCCTTAGCCCAGAAGTGGAAAAAGGTGTACCACAATTAGATGTAGAAGCTCTTAATAGCTTTTCTTTAAATGTGTCTCACAATTTTACCATTATTAGCCAATGCTTTGATAAAGTTTATAACCAATTTAACAAATTAAGTTCAAGTATTTTTAGATTGATTGACACTCAGTCTCAGATTATGAGAATTGATGAATTGGAAATACAACAAATCAAGGGTAGTATAAGAGCTAGTAAGTTTGACCTGATGAAACATATTGATGACAATCAATCAATTCTTCAGGAAGATATTCTTGCAACCATAAACCAGCTTAAAAAAGAAGTTAAGAAAACTAGTCCTATTCCTTCAGCTCATCTGACCAATAAAATTGACTTATTAAGCAACAAACTTGATTTAGAGTTAGGTATGATTAAGAATGATCTCAGAGATCTTAAGATCAACTCTACTAACTCTCTGGTCATTAACCTAGAAGAAACTAGACCTGCAAGGTTCACCAGTACTCCTAGTGTTCCTCCCAGGACCAGGATAACTAGGAATTAGTCTTTCAGACCCAGTCCTACTCCGGAAATGGAGCAGGCTTTGAACTTACTTCCACCCATTACTGAATGGCCTAAATTCTCTGTAGAAGGAGAGTACAACCATGTCAGCTTCATTAAGTTTATTGAATATACACTTTCTTCCTACAAGCTCCCTGATGCAATAGCTGTGGTAAGATTTCCCAGATTATTTGAAGGAGTAGCTCTTGATTGGTTTATCAATAAAAGAGAAGAAGTTGGATCTTTATCCTGGAATTCTTGGAAAGAATTGATCAAAGTGCAGTTTGGTACCAGGATTTGGAAAAGAAAGATGATGAAAACGTTTGAAACTTCCCAGTTTGATCCATCCAAGGACAAACCTCATAAGTGGTGCTTAGACCACAAAAAGAGGTTGGACTGTTTTTCTCCTGATGCTGATAAAGAAGAAGTCAATGAAAGACTCCTCAACTTATGTCCCAGACAAATCAACCACAGTGTAAGGTGTCAACTGCCTAGGGATTCAGATCTTTCCACCTTAATAGGTCTATTGGAAGAGACTATTGATATGAATGGTCTTGACAAAAGGGTAAATAGACCCCCAAGGGAACAAAATACTAGGAAAAGGGAAGAATATACTGCCAAAACTAAAGAATACCCTGCTACTAATCCACATAATTTGGAAGTCAAGAAGACTCCAGAATCAAAAGAAAAAGTATGTTGGAACTGTAACCAAACAGGACACGTAAAACCTGATTTTCCTCTACCTAGGAAAAGGATTAATCTTATTGAATGAGAAGAGTGTGACAATCCTGACCCTCACCTTGATGATACTGACGGATCACTCTCTGATTGTAGTCTCATAATAACTAACCCTATCAATGTTATTGAAGGTAGTATTGAGTATTCTCTGGACATAAATTCCGTCAATGAGGATTCTAACTTACCTCAAAAATGGAATTCCAACATGAAGATTCACCACATCTCTGAGGCCAAGGCTTTGACCCTAAAACCTTCAGCTGGTAAAAGTTACACTTCAGGCAAAATATGCTATGCTACTGTTTTAATCCAAGGTTCCCCTGTTAAGTTACTTCTAGACAGTGGAGACTTCTGCTTGTGTGTTGATTCAACTTATCTGGAGAAGGAAGACCCAAACTGGAAACTTAACTTACTAACAGTACCTCAGGCTAAGTTCAGCAGCTGTAATTCTGCTCTCAATGCTGTTGGAGTATGGTCTTCTGATATCATACTCCCTCACTCTAAAGGATCACTCAAAACTGAAAATTGAATTTGTAGAGCTCCAAAACGGATTATGTGACTATCTTATCCTTGGGAATGATTCTCTTTGCCTATATGGTATAGATGTATTCCAAAGGAAAGGTAGATACTTCACCGTAGGGGAAGACTGGAATAAGAAGTTCCAAATATGTCATGTCAATGCTCAAACTTTTGATTCAACTTATGAAAAACACTTAGAGAATTTCAATCAGGAATACTTTTCTCAAGCTTCTTTAATTTGCCTTCTCAATGAAAAATAGAAACAGGATATCTTACAAGTATGCTTTGAAAATCAGAATGCTTTCTGTACCAAAGATCACCCCATTGGTAACATCAAAGGACATGACATGATCCTAACTCTAACTATTAAGCCTCCTTACCCACCTAAACTCAGGAGACCTGATTAGCCCATTAGCCCAAAATTCTTTTTCAGATATAGACATATCTTGGAGCGGGGGAATGTCAGCTTGCTACTATATACAGAGCAAAACTGTCAAATAGTAACACAAAATATGAAAAATAAGAACAGCTCAATTAACAAAGTAAGGAGTGTGAAATCCATAAATATTATTACACGAATGGATTCCTCACCCAAAATTAGGTAGGGTCACTCACTGATCCCAGCCGTGAATTCCAAGTCCTTATATTTTTAAAGTAATTAAAAGGAAAAGTACTAAAAATTACAACACTACACGCGGAAATGTGTTATTCCCGCGCGCGGCCCCGCCAGCAGCAGGATCCCGCGTACTAGAGACCCGCGCGCAGCTGATTTTGCCACTCACGCAGCGGATCCTACCCCGCGCATACACGCGGAAATGTGTTATGTCACAATTCCTGCGCGCAGCCCCGCCAGCAGCAGGATCCCGCGTACTAGAGACCCGCGCGCAGCTGATTTTGCCATGCAAGCAGCGGATCCTACCCCGCGCGTACACGCGGAAATGTGTTATGTCACAATTCCCGCGCGCAGCCCTGCATTGTTACATAACCCTACGTACTAGCAGCAGCAGGATTTCGCGTACTAGAGACCTGCGCGCAGCTGATTTTGCCACGCACGCAGCGGATCCTACCCCGCGCACATCTGTACTACTGATCCCCGCGCCTGGATCAGTCGTGACTAATCTGACAACTAGGTACCGCTCAGAAGAGCTAAAACATAGTGTTAAGGTTGCCTAGTATATGTAACAAAAGGAGATATGCATTAGTAATGATCTAAAAAGATCAAAACTTAAATTAAATTAATGAAAATAAAGTTTTAAAAAATTTTTTAATAATAAATCAAAGATCAAGGACTACCAAGTAAACCACGGATCTTGATCTTTGAAGACCACAAGACACTACAAGAAGTGTTCATAAAAATTATTAAAAATTGTTTAAATGATCAGCAGATGACGGAAAATTAGTAAAAATCCACATCTGCACGCTTTGAAGCAATATCAATAGTACAAATAAAGGATGAGTACAGAATGATCCAATTTACGCCATAACTAATTAACAGATCCTGTGGCTAAAATAGTACAGAAATCCAGAACATCTAAGGACAGCTGATTGACAGCACCAATTAAAAAAGCTAATCTTGCCCTGACTAGCTTGCTAGCCTCAGCCCACGAACAGAAACCTCTGTACGCGCCCTGAGAAGACCAAAAACACCCCAAAAATGTATTTATACAGACCTCTTTGGATCCATTATTCAACCAGAGTTACCAGGAATTTATTTATTATCAATCAGACACCGTGTCATTGTTAATCAAGTGCTTATATGAAGATAAGCAAGTGATTTATGACTTAGTCTGCCGTAGTATTGTTTTACCTTTATAACCAATCAACCATTGAGGTTTAGTCAAGCAATCTACCCCATCTGCTCTGAAACCCTTCCCATTATTCCAGGATTTTTGTGGTAAAGTGCTCAGAGTGAGTGTTACCCTTCCTGTCTAGGCCGCTTGTGCTGTTAAGCCCAGCCATCAGTGGAATAAGTCCTTTCTGAGGCACCCATCTTTATTCCAAGGTTCTTAAACTGCCCAAGGAGGCCCCTTGAAGAGAGGTTGCTAGTTGGTAAAGATCCCAAGTAGTATAATACTGTGGCCCCTCTTTTATATTATATTGAAAACCATCTACCACCAAACCAATTAAACCTTGCAAATGCTCTTATTAAATCATTTATTTGAGCTTCTAAGCATTTATTATTGGAATCATAATTGTTATTATCATTCCAGCATTTTTATCACTCTCTGTAGCTAAAGGACTGCAAGGTTCCTGGTATCAGAGAGCTGACAATACCGTTCTTCATAAATTAATGTTATTGATAATAGCTTACCAATTGGTTAATTGCCACAACACAATAAACATTCTTGGAGGTTTTTGAAATTTTTGAATCATGAGCCATGCTTGCCACAAAGCCTGATATGCTATCTTGATGTATAACAGATATTGATCCACCTTCTTGATAAACCATTTGAGCATTGAGATGAGTGAGGCCAAGGTATGGATTTCTTGAACTATCAATTGGTTCTAAACATGGAAAGGTTTCCACAATCAGGAAACATTTCCCACAGTTGTTTCCATAAAATATGGACAATACCTTTCCCATGTCATAAGCGCCTTGATTTGATATAGATGAAAATGAAATCTGAGAATTACTTTTATTGTAGCAATGTGGTGTTATGCTATTACCATGGAAGAGCATTGATTTGCAAGGCAACCACTCAAGCTGGTCCCATGGCAACAGGTTGTATGTTGACTGATTTTGAATAAATTATTTTAATAACCCTTCTTCCAAACCATTTATTTATTTTTTAGACTTTGAAATATCATCTGACTGAGAAGAATAGAATAAACTTTGAAGATCTGGTAGTTGATTAGAATTGATGCCAGAAGCATTCCATTTGGGTCCAATTTGTTCAACAACACCTTGAATTTTTGCTCTTTCAAGGAATCCATTCAAGAGAGACTTATCAAGGAAACCTGAAATTTAACAAACCAATCAGCTAACTTCTCCCAATCAAAAAAATGTTTTTCAGAAATCTGTGTCACATACGTGTATTTTTTTTTTTGATCAAGGTCAATATGTGATTCAGCCTTTCTCCTGATCAACATGAAAATATTGAGGGAGGACCATAGAGCATGATCATCTTAGTCATATGCTGAGAAAAGTGAATTGTTGGCTTTGGTTTCATTTCCTTTCCCCAATGTAGCAATAATTCCTCCCAATAAGCCAAGATCAATTCATCTCATTGGGTCACCTGGTAATGGGTAAGTTGATGAGGCATGACTAAGTTGATAATACCAACAAGTTTAGAGGTAGTTGATACAAGCTTTTCCTCCCTTGAGTTGTTTGATGAGTTCCACTTCCACCTTGGAAGGAAAACAAGAACTACGTGAATGGTGTACAAAACCAACCATTCAGCAGCCTTAGGAGTACCAGCAAAGGCAAACCTATATTTCTGGGAAGTCTAGTAATCCAAGATGGAAATGAAATCAAATTGCTACCCTCTTGAAGACTTTTGAGTTCTTGAGGAGTAATTCTCATTGATGCAAAACTTGCCTCTTCTATTGATGAAGCTGAACGAAGTGGATAATTGGAATATTAAACAGAGGGATGTGAGCTTTCTTCCATAAAACTTTGAGTGCTCTTCCCAGTTTCATCTTGGCTTCCTGATTTACTTGTAATAGATCTAATTTTCTTTATTCCTTGTGAGTCAATTTTTTTCTTTCCTTTCTCATTTGATTTAGGTAAGGATTTGGGTGAGCTGTTTGTTGATGTGTTCTCAAGAAGCCTTGGAGAACGCCGGACAGAGGGTTGGAGGAGTTGAGATTCAGAATATTCCCAACTTTTTGAGGAGCTGGGAGGATGAAGCCCTGGATTTTTTTGAACCACAAAAATTAGTACTGAAGTTCTCTGTTTAATATTGGATGGTCCTTGTTGCTGTTTATTTGCCCAAATTTTCACTTTTTCAATTGCATTTGGAGCCAATTCCTCAAGGTTTTGTTGGGATATTTCTAGAAATTGTTGAACTCTCCTCTGGGTTACTCTTTGGGAGCTCTCTGGTGACAAATAGTGCTTTTGTTTGGATCCAGATCTAAGGCTGCTCACTTGACTAATTGTGACACTTTTTGGGTAAGTGTTTTGCCTTCTCTCCAAATTTTGAAGAGTTTGACCAGCCTTTATTATTTCAAGGTAGGTGAAACTATAATCTTGTAGCATTCCCAAGATAAATGTATGAATTGCATCAATTGTTGTCATATTTGTTGGTTCCCAGTATGGTAGAGTTTGGAAAATTGTGTATCAGGCACCATGTAGCTTGAGAAGGTTGGCTTTCCCATACAATGATGAAGTGTTATTCCAAATTTCTGCCCATTTAATTTGATCTTGATTATTTTTTATTGGCCAAGTCTCTTTTTTGGTGTTTTGGATGTCATTGAGCTTGAGGTTGCAGTGGGAACAGAATATCCTGGCAGAGTGAGATGCAAATCCACCCATTTTACGCAAGGCAGGTGTATCACCAATCAGAGGAAATATTACAGCACGTATTACTCTCCCATTGGGGTATCCGTTGGTTTTTGTGAAGTATATTCCTTTCCAAAGGTCCAGTAGCTCAGAGAAAAGTGGCTTGAGTAGATTTTTCAGTTGTAACAAGGTAAATTCCTTGGGTGTTGGTGTGAATCCATACACAAAAAGATTGTGCAGCTTGTGACGGACATTGGGTGGGAGGTTGAAACATATTAAGAATATTACACCAAGAGAAATGCTTTTTCCACTGGTCTTTATTCCATGGGGATTCATCCAATCAATGTAAATTCCAAAAACAAGGTTCCCGGGTTCTGCTTTGTAAACATGATTGGTTTCATCCTTGAATTCCTTCCACATAGTTCCATCCCAAATATCACCAAGTCTATTAGGATTACTGGCTTGATGCTGTTGAGGTGCACTGAGTAATTCTTCAAAAAAAGGGAGAAGTAATTGTCTTGCAATCCACTCCTTGAGTAATTGGTGTCCAAACTGCTTCAAAGGATAAAATTTGGATTTGTTCTTGTCTTTAATCCAAAGTTTTGACCCACATGTAACAGGCCTTCCAGTTGTTGAATGAACAATATTATTGCATTTGGGATAGTGCCTGGATTCTTGATTGTCTTCACCAGACTGGGTTTCTGAAGAAGGAAGTGCTTGATCCAAGGGATAGAGTTTGTAACAAATTTCACAACAGACATTTTCAACTTGATCATTTTTAATTAAAAATCTTTTTTTTAATGTTGCAAGACTTTTAGGGATTTCTGCTGAATAGTTGGGCTGGCCAGTTAACATTGAATTAATGCGGATTTCTTTCATGTTCTATATTGATGGATTTCTCAAAAACGTGGTCACCAACATTTTCCTCAATACTTTGGTGAAGGATTTGAAGTGATGAGATTAGGGCACTTGGATTGTGATAGAGAAATTGAAGAGGTTTCATCCCAGATGTATCATAAATTTCCATGTTTTCTGGTGGGGGCTGTTGTATTTCACTATAGGAAGGAACCCTTTCAGGGTTGTTTGGTGCATTGGATTCTTCAATTCTTGGATTTAATGTGATAAAAGAGAGGAAAAATAAGAAAAGGAACCTCAATTCAAGCACAAATCAAGGAGTATACATTTGAAGAAGACGTTCACTCACAGTGCTGATGTTTTCTTGTTGTGTTTCACTGATGGGGTTTATTCTGGTAATGGAATGGGAAATGTTTGGTATCTTTTTTGTTTAATTTGTGCACCATCAATGTTTTATCATTTATCTTTCAAATATTGATCATAAACAGCAAGAATCCCGTCACATAAACTTGTAGAATCATTTGACTGCAATACATGGTTTTGATGTGCTTTTTTGGACCTTCCAACACCAGTGTATATATTTCTTCCATGTTCAAATGTTCTTTCAGAACATTTGGCACATTGGCATATCCAAATGTTTCCAACTCTTGTAGTGTGCTCCATTGTTCTGATTGATTTTTATTTTGTGGTAATTCAGATTGTTGGAGGTTGTCTAAAATTTATTGATTCAAGCGGAAATAGATAAGAATCATTATAAATATTCAATTTGTTTTTGTATCTCCTCGTGATTTTAAGTAATCAAATATTCTCAAAAAATGTATTGCTTCAATTTTGAATATTCATATTTTGGCCAGTGGCCAAGGGATTTCACATTAGATCTTCTATCTTTAAAAAGATTCCTAATTGATAGATCATACAATAATTGCTCATGTGTAGCGCATGTAAAATACGTAAGCAATCCAAAGATATTTTGATTGAAATTTCAATACAAATGACTTCACCAAAAATCCTGTATCCATTCTCAAAATGAATTATCTCAATAAAAGCCCGTTATAGTAATTTACATTTTGGCATTGAAAAATTTGAGTAGGCATTTTTTCCAAAAGTAAATTGGCCATTCCTGGAGTCAGACTCCTTTTCTCAAAATACTGAATTCTCATCTAGTGGTATGTATATTCCATATGTGTTTTTCCTAAAAATAATTTTGGGGATGTTCAAAATATGATTGATCTCAAAATTGCTATTTTACATTGAGGAAAAGGCTTTTTGGGTGTTGTGAGCTAGCAAAAAAATGTTGGAGTATCTGAAAAAAAGATGGGGCACACAAAATGAAATTACTCAGTGTTTTTCAATGGGATATTTAATTATTTACACACTTGGATTTGGGTTTTTCCCAATCTTAGTTTAATGTTTGTGTGGTTTGTTGACATAAAGTTATAAATTCATTCATTTGAAAATTTGAGGAGGCTTGGAATGTGGCCTAATTTTGTTATAACTCAATTTAATCAGGCAGAACCCACATAATTTAGTTTCATAAATTGACTTAATCTAGCTTTACATATGATTACAAGTTTCCAGTTGAAAAAGCATGAGTGGAAGCCCAATTGAGATACATAGAATACTGGATAAAACTTTCACAATATCCAATGTTGCATCCAAACACGTTTTTCCCTATTCTTTAGAGGAATAATAGAAAAAATACACTATTCCCAATATTCCTAAGATGTTTGAGTGGTTTCCATTAAGCTTGATGGCTTGGAGACTTGAGCTCTGAGAAAGGAAACCACATCTGTGAGATCAACTTCTGGAAGTAAACTCAAGGCTCTTTTTTCAACAGGAGTTATATCCTGCAGGGTTTCCTTGCTTATCCAGTTGTGGGTTATTGAGGTAGGAAGTGAAGGTGGGTCATCACCTCCTGTCAAATTTTTGGGTTTGGAAAGACTTCTAATTTTCACTTTTCTTTCCCTCTTGATGCGTGGGTTTTTTCCTAGTTGAATGTATGCTTCATCAAGGTAATTATAAATGTGGGATATTTGTTCATCCCTCCAGATATTTGCATTATCAAACAATTCTTCATCTTCAACCTCAACATCAGAAATGAAGCCACTATCCAAGAAAAGAGCAGAAGTCTCAGGGAACAAATGCATCATTTCCAACTCTACTGCAGTTATCTTCCTGATTTCCTTCTTATTATTCTGTATTTAAAACAATCATGAATAGTTAGTCATTGAACAGTGAGAGAAATTTATACAGTTTCAGAATATTCTTTTGACATACTTTCTTCTTTTTTAAACTCTGGGAGGCAGAAACATTTGGATTCCTGCTCCTGGAGCCTCCTTCTACCTTTCTTTCCTTCTTCCAAAGAGCCTTCTTTGATAGGAGCCAAAAATTGATTATGCCAAAACAGTTTGCTTGGGTTTTGTCATTCTTGGTTATTGAATAGGCAGAAGTACCCCCACATTCATGGCACATCTCCCATGCTCTGATTATTATTGCAGTAAGAGAGGAATTCCAGCTGGATGTTGGATTCTGTTCCCAGTGGTAGGTACATCTAGGAATACCGGAATTTTGGATGAGAGACCATGCATGGTATATAAATGTATCATAATGAGAGTTGATTTGGCCAATAGAAGTGGCTTCTTGTGATTGAGATTTTGAATAAATGTTTTGTTGCAATTGGCGCAATGCATCCTTCTTGACAAGTTTGAGCTCCTTTTCACGTAGGTGTGGATTGGAATTGTATTGGTTGGGTTAACCAGTGTTTGATAATATGGCATTGGTGATGGATTCCTTCTTCTTTGAGATATGATTTTGCAGGGAAGATAGTTCACCAGCAGTTGGAGGATCAGGGAGCTTGTTTTTGTTGGAATCCATTCCAAGAATTGCTTTATTCCAATCAAGTAAGGATTTGGAAATACCACTAGAAGAAGGCGGGATCCCAAGATTACGTGCATGAGAAGAGATTGAATATTGTTCCTGGGGCATACGTTTCTTCTTCTTCTGGTGTTGGTGGGATTGGGAAATTTGTTGGGCAATCATAAACTATGATGGGGCTGCAAAGTTATCAAATTCATCATCTTGCTCAAAAACTTCCATATTGGCTTGGTCATCTGGAAGGGGGACATTTGATGGTTCAATGGTTGGTGGTGATTAATTAACTGAGCTTTCTGTTGTTTAGTAACATAAAATGAATGAAAAAAAGAATTTAGATTTGGGATTGTATCATGGTTATGCAGGCTTTGTGCTAGGGGAATTAGATCTTACCCAGTTGCATTTCTGAATTTCCAATTTGATAACCAGATGATAATGATCCTGATTTGATGGTTAGGTATTGATTTCCTTCAAACTGATAAATAGGAGGTCAGATTGTCTCTTGTTGGCAATCTGAAAAATTTCAGAAACCAAGAGATTATATATTATGATTTCCCTTTGTTCCCAAATTTGTCTTCCAAGTGGCCAAATGGTATGTATATAAGTATAATTCCATAATAACAGTAAGGGATTAATTGCATCAAAGTACAGTATTGTGGAAAATCATATCATCATCAAGGTGAAAAGAGGTGGTATTTTCCTCACCCTCCACCAAAGTTTTAGTGATTATGTTTGGTGAAGGCAGTGCAGAATCCCAAAGAATATCCCGTGGAAAAATAGAATCTGCAACATTTAAATTTTTCATTTTTTAAATTATGTAGAAAAGAAATTACTTTACAATTGAACAATTTGAATCCAGAAAATCTTCTGCAATGACAAAGATCTTTGAACATGATTTGGGTGAGAGAATATTTCAATTTATACATACATGGGATACACCTATTATGATTGAATGGGAATATCAAATCAATTGTATAATTAAATATGGAAATTATTTGAGTGGAAGTTTGTTGAAAAATCAAATGAACCATATTATATATTTTAGATGCATGCTTTCCAAACTAATTAATTTGGTTAAACATCCAATTGAATTAGTTTCATAAGTAGAGATGGAAATTAAAGGCACAGCTCAGTATTTATTTTTTGGTGAAGGATTTTAGCATCAAAATCCAGAAAATTTGGTTGTGAAAAGGCAATGGAGCAGGCTGGACAAGGAAAATTGGCATGCATGGAGGTTCAATTTTTGGAAGGTTGATTTTGAAGAACTTTGAAGTATAAAAAAATATTCTGATTGACTTCATCATATTGATTTGTGCCCAATTTTTTGCACGGAAATCGGGATTAGGACTTTCATCTTCCAATTTTTTAGAAAAAAAAATATATTTTATCTCATTATATAAGCAGATAAGCGCTTTGGAAGATCATCCCTGGATCCATAGTGCATTCTAAAGTGAATTTAGAAGTGTAATTCATGGGGCAGTGGTTCTAAAACTTCCTTATTTCTGGTTGGTCACAATCCATTCCTTAAAATAAAAATGATTACTGAAGATATTTTATTATTTGCTAATCAAGAAAATATAAAACAAATTGAAATTTAGGGATTGTTTTCAAGTTTAACTAAAAATAGCCAGCATGAAAAATTGTGACTACTTCAAGCCATTACACAAAAAAGTGGGAAATGCATAACAATTAGAAGATTTGTGTAAAAACACTGAATAAAGATTTTTTGATGAACAATATTAAGCAATCAAAGTGAATTTTTCCAAATGAAAATCACATCAAGAAATCAATAAAGGATAGATATTCTATTCTTCTATTACTTGATAAGAGATCAATATATAATTCCCAATGCAACTTTCCATTTCCTATTGACCAGAGGGTAAGATTTTCAAACCAATAATAGAAGTATACAAGCATTCAGTTTTAGGATCTCAAATTTTAAAGAATTTTCTGCATGATAAATGTGCACAACTTTAACATCAAGAAAAACTCCAAAATCTATGTTTGGATTTGATGGAATAAAGTATCAGGCATTGAATTTCTGTATTATACAGACAATTTTTTGTTTGTTTCCAGTGTGAATTGTTGAAAAAACCGTCCAATTACAATCACTAGTTGTTTTCAATCCAAGAAAAATCAAATCATCATTGAGTGAGACAAAGAGTATTGGTGTGTAAGGATCATGAAGCTTGTGATGCATTTTACCTTAATCTGCATAGTTGTTTGTTATCTAGAGCTGTTTTATTTGATATGGATAATGCAGGATACCTGTGTGTTATTCATCTTGAAAATAAATAAATAAAAATGAGTTTTTGAGAAGAAAATTAGTTTTTAAATCCATCTCAAAAATTTCATTTTATCCCAGAAATGACACAGCTTGATATCAAATGAATTCTTAAGTGAATCATTTTGGGATGCATAATGATGCAACAGATGGGTTGGTTTCCTAACAATTTTGAGCCATCTATCCAAAAAGAAATAACACTAATGAAAAGTGGGGGTAGTCATGAGCTATTTGTTCTGGTATTGTTTGTCTGTGCTTCTCAACACCATGGTGCACTTAGGCTAAGTGCACCATGGTGCTGGAATTGGTTCCAACATTGTTGTTCAACTGCTGTAATGATTGTGGTTAATTACTGGTAACTTGGAATAATCATGGCAGACTGTAACTCTGAATTATTCCATGCAATTTGTTGTGGTAAGGACCAATGCCCTCAGGCATGATGGAGAATTTTTTGGGAGGGTGGTGCACTTAGGCTAAATGCACACTTCTCCCACAAACTTTTGGTATTTTTGACAACTCACAAAAATACTTTTTATTGATATTTCTACTTTTTGAAACAAATGTTTTATTTTGTTTTTATCCTAAACCATTTGTGATCCCAAAGAATGAAATCTGAATTCTGGAAACCCTTTTGCTGTTGCAGGAGTTTGATGAAGTTCTGGAAATTTTTATTGGATGAATTTCAAGCCCTCAATGTTGAAATGCAACAAAACCTCACCAAAATTTTTTAAAAGAATTGATCAGTTATGGTTGTGTATTCATGGGACTTCAGAACATGCATTTTGTGGGTTGATGGAATAAGCATTTACAAGGCAACAAACAATAAACGTTGAATTATATATTATTTCAGGTTTTTGGTTTGCACATTTTAAGATGCTAATTCACTGAAGAAAGCAGGTCTATGTAAAGCAGATCTATTTTTAGATGGATTGATTGAAAGCACAAAAAATTTCAGAAGATGGCGTTTTCTAACTCCCAACTGAAAATGAAATTTATTTACAGTTTTTGATATCATTTCATTCTGATGGAAATCTTGAGGAGCATGGAATTTGAATTCATTTATGAAAGAAGAATAGATAAGATTAAATTAATTGCATACCATTGTAAGTATCTTGCGTTTTGGTAGGTTTGATTTTTTCTTTGCAGGATTGCTAATTTCAAATGCATTATAGTAAATTCTTTGGTGTAGGTATTGAGGCAGATTTATTTTGGATAAGGAATCATTAAATAGGAAACATTATTAAGCCCCATCATTCTTTCAATTAGCACAAACTGTCATAAAATCTTTTGTAACCATAAAAATACCTAAGAAAAGAAAAGAAATTGCAATTCAGGCTTGCAAAAGCTAACTCATGCATTAATATGGATGACAGCTGGTGATTTGTAACCAAAATTCCTAGCAAGTTTTTCATTTGCGGAAATTTTGACTGCCCCCACAGATTACCCAGGTGGTTAAGCATCAAATAATGCATTAGGCTTAGGTTCATAGTGTTTTGGTGATGGTAGAATCATGACACAACAATTCACTGAAAGAGTGTATGGGGAATAAAAAATAATCTTTATAAAGCCTCCTCATTTTTTCTGTTGTTGGAAAGGTTTCATTTGCTTTTGACTATTTTCTGATGAAAAAGCATTTCAATCCACAATGAATGAGTTGAAGCAGCTGTTGGTTGGAACCTGCTATTCAAAATTTCTAACAGCTGGTAGATATAGTTTGCAAAATTTAATATGTCTCAAAAAAAAGTGCAGGAAGACCAGGTGAAGTGTCTTTGAAAAGGATTTAGGCAGGACCATAAACAAGATCCCTTGATTGCACAAGTGGATTTTGCAGAGGATGTGATAACTTGAATCATGAATTCCAAAAAGAAAGGGATTTACTTTTCTTGCACATTAGGTTTCCAAGTTCACATTGAATGTCTACATATGAGATGGACTGAAGTTTTGGAGGATTTTCCTTGAAAAACATGTTCAAACAACATGGTGTCTCCAAAATAAACATTATTTTAGGCATATTTTATTGATTGTTAGAAGCCAATCATACACTTGGCAAGGTGAGAAAATCATGAATATTTGGGCTATCTTGATCAATCCAGGAAAGAAGTTTGTGCTCTATTTCTAAGAATGCATTCTTTCTGAAGAAAAAAATAATAAATTGGAGGCAACTATAATCAGTGAATCAGGCTACATGGATTTCAATATGTTTGCAAAAGCATTTGGAAGTTTTTGAAGATTTAATTGAACTGAATTCAAAACAAGACCAGCAGACTTCAAAATACAGAGTAATGAGTGTGAGTTTTCTAAAAAAAATTTAAGGAAAGGGAAAGAGCGTGTAAAATCATGAAAGAAAAGAAAGTAGCAGATGGAGATCTTACAACTAGACAGATCAAAGAAATGGTTGATTTGATAGGCTAGGAAATGTTGAGGAAAGATAATGGGCCAGTTGATTGAGATGGTGAGAGGATTGGATGGAGACAAAGAGATTATTGAGATTTGTATGAATGAATGAAATGAGGATTTGGAAGGAATCAGAGAATGGTGTAGAATGGGAGGAGAGAAAATTAGAATGGGAAAGTGGAGAATGAGAATGGGAGATTGGAATGGTTTGATGGAACGAGGAAATGAGGGGTTCAATTGGTCAGAGTGAAGCATGAGGACTCAAGGAGACAGAGAGAGATTCAAATTGGAGGATTTCAAATTGAAGTAACCACACCTCATCAGTGTCAAGGTTTCGCGGTCAAATTGCCGCAGATATCAACTATTTCTACAAACCGCCGTGTCTAGAAGGAAGATTGAGGACCTTGGATGTTAAATTGATCACGGATGGTTTGATGGCCGGCTTGGTGAGGGAATTGGCGAGCATCTCCGCAGATGTGATTAGAGTGGTGAGAAGATTTCCTTTGTTTTTCTTTTCTCGCAGCCATTTGATGTGTATGTCGATGTGTTTCAGATTGTTGTGATGAGAGTCAAGATTGACTAAGTCGTGGAGGGCTTTACTATTGATGTAAGCGCAGTGATTCAATTTCAACTCAGGGTTTAGTTCAAGGAGAAGATTTTGGAGCCAAATCTTTTCTTGTGTGGCAAGAACCAGAGATTTGAGCTCTCCTTTGGTCAAGGAGAGCGATATGGTGGACTGTAGCTTGCTGTGCCATGCGACTGGGCTCCCGTAAAGCATGATTATGAAACCGGTGTGGCTTCTTCTACTGGTTGGATCATCTCCACCGTTGGAGTCACTAAAGCATTTGATGTCGTATTTGAAGTTTGGGGATGTTAAGCGCAGGGCAAGGTCATGGGTGGCGTTAACGTACCTCCAGACGTGCTTGGCCTGTTCCCAGTGGGAAATTCCAGGTTGATTGTTGAAAAGTGAAAGGTTGCAGACTGCGTATGAAAGGTCTGGTCTGGTGCGACTGGCAATGAAGTTCAAATATCCCATTGCTGGACGGTAGTTGATATTGAGTTGCATGAATTTTGCGTGATCTTCTTCCAAGGCGGGAGTTAACTTAATATTAGGGGTCATTGGAGTGGTGATGGGGTTGTGTTGGGGAGTGTACGGTTCAAAGGTTGAATGAAGGATTCCATTTTTGGAGAAGAAGGAGGTTAGTTGAGAGTTCAGGAATTCACCGCCATTGTTGGAATGGAATTTTTTTAATTTCTTGTTGAATTGATTGGAGTAAAGTTGAATGAATTTAATGATTTCTTTGGTGGCGTCAGATTTGAATTTGAGAGGTATACAGGTCTTGAAGCGGGAGAAATTGTTGGTGAGGACAAGGAAGAACCTATTTCCAGTTTTGGAGGGAGGAGAGATGGGGCCGCAGAGATTGGCGTGGATTTTGTCAAATTTGTCTTTGCTCTTGGGAAATATTCCTTTGAAGGGAGTCCTGTGGATCTTTCCTTGGGCGCAGGAGATGCAATCGTGGTTATCCCACCTAAGTTTTGGGGATTCTCGAGCGAGCAGCTTGACAGAATCGGAATGAGAGTGGCCAAATCTTTTGTGGAGGGTGGAGAAAAAAATGAAGGAAAAGGCGGTAGGTGAGATGGGATCAATGGATTCCTCAACAAACATGAGGTTATCTTCAATGTAGCCTTCAAGGATGACTTCTGTATTGGTAACAATGACAAATCTATTCGTGGTGGTGAGTTGTAAGGAGCAACCTCAGAGAATCAGTTGGCCTAGCAAAATCAAGTTTATGGCTATATCTGGGACAAGGAGAGAGTTTTTGAGGTTGAGTTTGGAATGAGAAGTGATGATGGTTGCAATACCTTGTCCCAACGCAACTATTGAGGATCCCAATTTTCCTGTTTGGATGATGGTGTTTTCATCCTTCAGACTACTTAAGAATTGGGAATCATTAAACATACTCTGGGAGGCACCGGAGTCAAGAATTATCTGGCTTCAATCTAGGCAATGGGAGTGAGTCATAGCAAATGTGAATGCAAGGTGTGCTGAGGCGGCAGGGTTTGAGCTGGAGGGATTAGCTTTATTGGAGAATGAGGAAGGTGAGGAGGCTGTGAAGTTTGGTCTCAGATGGGGAAATAGCCAGTAGCATTGTTCCTTTTGGTGATTGGCTTGAGGATTGTGCCAGTTTGCCTTGCATCTTAACAGATTTTGTTGCATGATCATGGCGGAGGCTTGAGATCCCAAGGCGGTTTTGTGTTTAACTTGGTTAAGATGTCTCAGAACTAGATCTCCGTCAATTTTCCTTTCGCCGAGGGAGTGAGTGATGGTGGTTTTCAGATGATCCAATTGAGGAGGAAATTTGTAGAGAAGAAGGTAGGCTATTATATCGTCATCCATTTTGATGCCGATTTCAGTGATTTGCATTAAACATGACTTGGCTTCAGTGATGAATTTCTCAATATTTCTTGGATCAAATTGGAGGTTGAGGAAGTTAAAGAAAAGCCTCAATCGATTTGCGGTTTGGGATGAAGCAAAGAATTTGTTTATAAAGTTCCACAGATTGATGCCATTGGTCAGATGGTGTTCCTTCACGCAATTCACATAAGTTTTGTTGTCTAATTTGGCAAGGATGTATCCGACAATTTCAAGGTTTATTTTGACTGGACATTTTTCCGGTTTGGTTGAAGAGAGCCATGGATTGATGCCTTTGAGGGAAAAGATCCTGAGAATTTTTGATTGCCACAAGGAGAAATTATTTTCCGAGAGATTGGGGATTGAATCTGTCAAGGTCTTCAGGAGCAAAGAGTTGGAGTCCGCTGGTCCTGGGGTAGTCATCGTCGCCAGGTTTGCTGAGTTGGGGATCTTTTGGCTTTTAACCGTGAAGATTTAATTGAACTGAATTCAAAACAAGACCAGCAGATTTCAAAATACAGAGTAATGAGTGTGAGTTTTCTAAACAAAATTTAAGGAAAGGGAAAGAGCGTGTAAAATCATGAAAGAAAAGAAAGTAGCAGATGGAGATCTTACAACTAGACAGATCAAAGAAATGGTTGATTGGATAGGCTAGGAAATGTTGAGGAAAGATAATGGGCCAGTTGATCAAGATCGTGAGAGGATTGGATGGAGACAAAGAGATTGTTGAGATTCGTATGAATGAATGAAATGAGGATTTGGAAGGAATTGGAGAATGGTGTAGAATGGGAGGAGATCAAATGAGAATGGGAAAGTGGAGAATGAGAATGGGAGATTGGAATGGTTGGATGGAACAAGGAAATGAGGGGTGCAATCAGTCAGAGTGAAGCATGAGGACTCAAGGAGACAGAGCAAGATTCGAATCGGAGGATTTTGAATTGAAGTAACCACACCCCATCAGTGTCAAGGTGTCGCGGTCGAAGTGCCGCAGAGATCAACTATTTCTACAGTTTTCTTATTGGAATCAATCAAAAAATCATTTTTAAACTGAAAATGGATTATCCAACATTTTATGGGTGTCTTGGACAACTTAGGCCAAGTCATCCACCCCTCCACATCTACTTTGAAACTTTGGGGAAAAGAGCCAATATAACCAATTCAATATGTCATGGGCAGGTATAATGGGGTTTGAATCTGTTCTGAAATTTTATTCTGGTAACCATTGGATGGGTATTTGACCCTTTGGCCATCAAATAAAAACAAACAAGAATAAATCCAAGCCAGAATGACATTCAAAGGCACCATGATGGAGTTGCCTGCTTGGCTGTTTGTTGCATGCACCTGATAGTTCATTATCCACATCATTGAATGATTGCAAGCACCCTTCAATTTTAATTTTTCAAGAAAACTCCAATACTTGAATAAACTGAAGAACCTCTTTCAGATGTAACCAGGTCACCAATTTTGTTATAATGATCATAAAAACTGGAAGAATTAGTTATGAGGCCTTAAGGAAACTCAGCTCTATTGTGTTTGGTTGAATGGTCAAAAAATGATGTAATTTTGGTCTCAATTAATATTTTGAAAAATTAATTGAATTTCTTGTGAGTTTTTTGGAAAGCAAAAAAATTAATTGGGTATTGAAACATACTTGAATTTGGACTGCATCCAAATTTGGGTATAAATATTGAGATCTTTATAGAGTCACACAAGATAGTTTAAAGATAAGATGTTGCTGAATAATCCTTGGTAAGGGGCCTGTCTTTCTCACCCTGGATTCAAAAAAGGCTACTGTAATAGACAAGGTAGTCAACCCTTTTTTTAAAGCTTCAATCAATTACACTGCTGGTTACAATTCAAGGAAATATGAATAAATTTTGTGAAAATTGTTTCTCTGATGAAAATCAAACACAAACTTTGATGGTGATCCTCCCAAAAATTATTCCAAGGACAAATACTCTGGTGTGATGTAAGGAGTGGAAGGTTAGCTTTTTTAGTATTTAGGACCACGAATTGTGATTCTTTGAAGAGTGGAAATTTTTGGTTATATTGCAATAATAGTAATTTTGGATTATTTTTGGATATTCCAGATTTTGTCTAGGCTTACCTGAATGCATGAGCAAGGAATGATTCTTGTGGCCAACAATTCAAATTAACTTTGTTCATTGCTTTCTAATTTTTTCCCACTTAGTTCTTTCTTGTTGTGGACATGTCTTTTATGTGATTTGGTGCTTTCTGGAATAGGTTCATAAATTCCAAAAGATGGGAAATGATGTATATCAGATTTCCTAGTCCCACAACCACGGTCAACTGTTCTTCAGCAGCATGGTGCACTTAGGCTTGTACATTGTCAGCAGCATGGTGCACTTAGGCTAAGTCAGCATTAACTGATTACCCCAGTTCTTTTGATGAAACCCTTTGTATACACCACAGCCTCAAATGATTTTCAACAATTTGTTATCCAAAATCATCATGGCCAACATACTCTCAACCACTTGGGATCATGAATACATGAATTAATCCCCTCCCAAGGAAATTTATTTATAGATAAATATTTAAATCATTAATAATACAGTGCCATAATCAGTTCTGAATGTGCTAATAAAATTTTTTTCACATTTCTTTAAATTTGTTTTCTGAATTGAAAAAATATCAGCATATGAGTTTTGTGGATGGCAGTCAAATTTTAAGAATCATGAAAATATTTTTGATGTCAATATTTTGAGCCATAAAATCCCGCCAGACCTTTTTGAAGTCTCTTTTCCAGCATCATACAAGTTTTCAAATGTATTTCCTTAATTTCAGCTAAATCCATAACATGAACCAATCTTTCAATGAATTATACTCTTTCTGAAAGTTATATCTCACAGTAACAGTAATTTTGTCAATGAAACTTTTGAAATGAAGCTGACTGCAAGCCAAAAGTAACATTTGTTGCAATGGTACATTTGATATTACTACATCAAAATCTTTCATTCAAGTTTTTTCTTTACCCTTGAAAGGCAGTGTGCAGTCATTATTCCTGAAATAGTGAAATTTTCACAATATCACCCATAACCCTATTTTATACATGGTCAATTTTAGCATAATTACTTCATTTCCATCTATTTCTGGTGTAAACTGACCAAAACATTTGGACTCAGAAATATTCTTTTGTATCTAAGCCCCAATTCTTTTATTTTCTGGTTACTTCTTCAAAAACACTCAACATCTATTGTTTTACTATTCAAAAATACCGGGTTCACCCTTTTTGGATGGTACACACTCTTTATTTTGCAATCACCATTTTTGATTAAATTTTTTTAGGATCTCTTTTTTTAACCAGATTGTGCTGATGCACAACCAATTTAAATTGTCGCCTCAACACCTGCCAAACAAATCGCTCCCACCATCATGATGCAGGGATTCCTTGTGGCCACAACAAATCCCTTGATCCCCAGCCGCGCGGCTTCCAAAACATCCTGGCCACCCCCTTGCGCCCCCCGAACCATCCAATTTGAAATTTTGGGGGGCGGCGCGGCCTTTCTATGCTGAAGGCCACGCAAGCAAGCCAGATGAGTGTGGGAGACATGTCCCGACTCGCATAGCTCGCATGTGGGTGCGCATGGACCTCAATCCTTGCCCAAACCTTGGAGTTGTGCCTGGTTATTGCTTGCACACCTTGGAACCTGCCAAAATCACAGTTTGCTGTAGAAATGCTCCTTGATTCAGCAATTAAACCGTCTCCACCTTCAGGAAACCTTGCAACAAGGGCCAGCCCAATCCCGCGGTGAGTTCTCATCACTTTCCTTCCTCTCCACTTTCTTCGCGCCAATGGACTGATCGCACTGATTCTTCTATCTTTCCTGCATCATTCCTAGGCCTCATCCCACCACAAGGATCCCTCCTCCAATTTTGTTTGCCGATAACCTTGACTGTTTTGAACCCCTTCATTGCAAGCCTGTTTTGTGTTTTTCTTTGTTTCTCTTTGCCAGCATCTGTTTCTCTTTATCTGGTAAGCACTCCTCCCACCGCTTCCCCCTTGATAATCATCACCTTTCAAACATTTAATTCCCATTCAAATCACCTCCCACCTTTCATCCATTGTCTCTTCCCAAAATTCATGAAATCAAGCTGACGCTTATAAACTATTTGCCTATCTTCTCTTTTTTCTTCCATTGGTTCAACATTGCCCATTCTTTACTCGTGATTGAATCCTCAATAATGTGGTCCCCTGCTCCTCATGGATATCTTTTCAATCCACATCCTCTTTCTCATCATCCCCCAACCTTTTTGCTGCTGATTATGCTTCTTTGTTCCCACTTCTCATCATAACCAAATTCAAGCCATTTTATCACGTTTTTCCTCTACCAGTCCACTCTGAATCCCCTTGAAATGAATCCACAATCAACCTCAGATCCTCCACTGTTGCCACAAAACCTCATCAATGAGTGTAAACCCCTCCAAAGTGCTCAAAGTAGCCATACGTATGTATTTTTAAAACCATCAAGATCATTTCATCTTACTCATGATTATTTCATGTTTTATTTGTTGATTTTTGGGACTTGCACATCTGTGAATGCTTCCAAAACACAGTTTGTAGGAAAGATGAGCTAGTGTCTCAGAAGCAGGATCAGTTTTCAACACCAGAATTGACTTATAAATCCAGGCCAGCACTCCACTTCATTCAATCAGAACCAGCCAAATCCAGAGCACATAAAAAACATTGGAAAGCTCAAAGTGATCACTGCAATTGGGAAAAAACCTCTGAACCAGCCTACTTTGTTGATCTTAGGCCAAATCTTCAACCTTGCCAAGTTATAGTACCTCTTACAGGGCCACCAACCACCCTTCATGTTGTTTGTAATTGTAAATATGACTCATACCTAGTATTGAAGTATCATACCCTCAACCAGCGTCCTTATACCTTACTGGCAACTCAATTCTCAGAAATGATATCTGATCTCTACACCATGGCCCTCAACCAAATCAACCTTAACAAAACCAATCAAAATACCAAATCTGGCTCCATGTATGGGCTTGGCTTTTGCCAGGGAACTGATTGAGAATATTCTGCAGGTATTCTGATTTTAATTATAAATTTTTCATCATCAAATAACAATTGAATTAATAAACAAATTATTTCTAAATCAGGAATATATGCTTGAAGAAGAGACTTTACTGAAGAAGAAATTGCAAATGATGATGCCTTGTGGGCTAAGCTTCCATTTCACAACAAACTGGTCTTCAATTGTATTAAAGGTCTCTCCAACACTGCCCATATGAAGCACAAGAAAGTATCTGAAGAGTTCAAAATACCAAACTGAACATCTCCAGAGTGGGGTGATCAAAGACAATCTTTCCTTCATGCATCCAATGTCATTGTGACTTTTCATGACTTTTCAAATGTTGTTCATACTGATGAGGATGATTTGAATTGTTATACTTATGGTTTGTTCTCATATATTGAAAAACCCACAGGCACCCCCATTCCACCTCCCTCCATTGAAACAGGCCATGGTCTCTCCTTCCCAACACTTGGTTTAATGGTTGATTATGCAAAGGTTGAGGGTATTGTTGAGATATTATGGCAAACTTGTGTTTTTCCACATCATACTACTTTCCCTCTACCCAGTCTCCAATCAACGGAACATCATACCCATTTTGGATGCTCATTCCAAATAAAAAAAAAACTTGTCCATTGCTCCCTGAAACTCAAAAGTTGTTCTCCTAATGAAATTGTATCTAAAGTAAATGGAAAAAAGCTAGATATGGGTATTGAATTAATTTTTTCCATGAAATTCAAAGAATAGCTGTTTTGGAAATATATCCTGCAGTTTTCCTCCAAACCCAATGTGAAAATCCACATGAATTGTACAATTTTTTGTGATAAGTGCATTTTCAGACACAATCTCATTGTAGTGATGGACAACTTATGCTAAGTTGTCCACCATCCCACAGTATTAAAGACATCAAATTAATTCAATAAGAGTTTTATCAGGTTTTAGGACCATGGTTGCATTATGATAAGTAGTCCATGGTGCCAGGAAGCCAGGACTCAGGATACACATGACCTGTAAAGACAATGCAAGAAACTGGTGAGCGCATGGACGACTTATGCTAAGTTTTCCTCAATACAATGAAGAGACACTCAACTTCAAAATCCTCAAAAAGGCACCCACAGCCTTGGTGGACTGGTGAACAACTTAGCATAAGTCATCCATGCCCCCCAGGTTTGTCACATCACTGTTACTGGTCATGTGTAACCCAAGTCCCCTTGGCCTGGCACCATGGACAACTTATTGTAACGCAAACATGGTCCCGGTACAGGACACAAATTTTTAAATTATGCACTTACTCAGAAACAATGTTGATTCCCCAGCTTATTTCCACAAATAAGCATGTTTATCCAACACACTGTACATACATCTGTCCATCATATTTCACACACCTGTTAGATGATTTCTGTTTTTTCCAATATTTGGGCAGGTAATCCATAGCCAAGGAGTGCTTTCCCATTCTGATCTCAACCAACTAATACCCCATCAGATTACAGAAAAAACATCTTGCCCTTCTCAACCTGACCAACCTTCTTGAATACACCATGGCCAATTTTCCTGGTAACAATATTTATTTTCTGAGTTGTGTGTGTTCTGATAATGATGAGGAATCCCTACTTAAATTTTGTAGAACAACGCACTCTTAATCAACTTAATGCTCTACTGGGTGATGCCCATGTTGAACAATCAAATAAGAAAGTTTTGCAGTCAATGCTTGAGCTCTATAAGCACAAGTATGATGCAAAGGTGGAGCATTTGAGGTTGCAAACAGCCAAAGCTGTCGGCCTACCAAAACCTTCAACTGACTCAGACAAAGAGCCAACAGACAAGGATCCTTCCCATTGACAATCAACAAACCTGTCAATCCCACTAAAACAACTCCTAATGCAGACCAATCTGTTACCCAGCTTACACCAGTGCCTGCAAATGACCGGGTGGAGCAACCCAGTGAGTTGAATAAACCATTTGATTCACAAAAACCTTTGTTGGAATGATTTGAAATATGCATAACTGATACAGTCCCAATATATGTAGTTGAATCTGAAATACCATCTGAAACTTCTCTAGTGGAAAATCCAATTGAAGCCCCAGAGCATGTTGCTGTTGCTCATCCTACTGTTGAGGCATTGGATACCCTATTGCACCCCCCAGTTGTTGCACCTCAAGGCCCAGCCATGGGTTCTGAAAATTGGGCATCTGCTCGCCTGGAAGCCCAAGCTGCTTTGCAAGCACCTAGAAGATCTGCACACCGGCACCCCTCAAGCTCACAAGCATCATCTGACTCCTCTGATTCTGACTCTGAATCATCAGATTCAGACAATGTTCCACCAGAGGAACCCAAAGTAATTTTCTTGAACCATCACCCAGGAGTCCCACTCCAGCTCCCACCCTAGTTCCAACATCTCCTGAGCAGGTCAGTTGCCTCTCCTCCACAATTTGCTTGATCCTTTACAGAAAAATGACTTGACATTTGAATTTCATTTCTGAATCAGAATGAATAATCCAGAATACCCCAAAGAAGGAATGCTTTTAATTCTGGAATCATCACTGAGGATGAAACTCAAAGGAATTCCCATCCAAGAATTTAGGAGCCGTCAGGAAATCCACCATGCCAGGCTGAAGGTGAAGCTAGTACCCAAATTACAACCCAGGCCCAAATTACTCTGCCAATAGATCCACCTGGTTAGTTGAATCAAGATGTTATGAAATGAAAAGCATGGGAGTTGACTTTATTCCATTACCCAGAACTATTTTTTGGCTTAACCAAGGAACACCTCTTAAGTTTGTTGTACTGGGAAGAAATCAAGGAAAATTCAACCCCTTCAAGCTATTCTAAAATTATAAACAGAACACAGTTTCTAATATCCAACACTCTTAACCTGCTTGGTGGGAGGATCTTGGCAAGCCCCCCTGAAACATCAAAAATCCTAAAATCATTGGACCTTTGTTTGAACAGGTGCAAAGATGGTAAATTCTGATTACAAAATACTCAAATCCTCTGCAAATAAACTGATTCTTATGTTCTATCTTCTCAGAAAAGATTTTTCTTGGCAAGGATGATGATGTCTTTGTTGGAAATACATTCATCAACACCTCCTCTCTCTCTTGCTCCAAGAAGGCAGCTGAAAAACACATGCATCCACTTTCAGAGATCCTGATGTAAACAAGAGAGCCAATACATGGAGCCTATGTGAAATTGAAGCATACATTGAATGACATCATAGGTGTGGTCTCACACAAAATTTCAAGAAATGTTCTCTCATCTATGGAAGGGATTGATGGGACTTCCAATGAAGCTCTACTCAAAGCACAAAGCTACTTTGCCAACCTGCAGGCAGCTGTCATTGATGATCCAACATTCCTTCAAAACAAGAGGTTGGGTTCTAACCACAATGCTGAGGTCACAAGTGGAAGAGGCGGTTTGAATACAGTGTTTGAATACGTAGTCTCTCTAGTGACTGGGCTCATCAACTTACAACTTGATGAAAGGGAAGATAATCAACAGCCTTTTATATCTAAGGACTCAGCTGAAAAGAAGAATTAATGGGGGGTCAATTCTCTAGCATGTGTTGCACAAATGTTGGTTTTTGGTCCTGCTGCAATATGGATATGTCCTGGAAATCAAAGAGTCATGCCCAGATGGAAGGCTGGCATGCTGCTTGAGTTTGGGACCCTTGTCCTTGAATCAACGTTGAAGGGTGGCTTGCCTGCTGATCCCCTCTGGGGTCAACTGGTTAACACAAGGGCATATGTTCTCATGGCCTTGCATGATATGGGTTTGAGTAAAGATAAGAAAATTGATTGGAGATGTTTAATAAATATTTTCACTGAAAGATGAAATTATTCCAATCTAGCTGAAGTTCTTCTGGAGGATATTTTTCTGGTTACTGACTATGAGCTTGGCAGAAATTTTAAAACTGCCTGGGCTTTAGAAAAGGCTGCATTAAATAATTTTACTGAAATAACCTCTGGCGCTGTTTCTTCTAACACTTCTGCTGCATGAGCTTATAGTGTGATGTTATTGCAAATTATGGCTGGATTTTCCACATTTTTTTGGTTCATAAAATTATTTTTTGTGTGGTCTTGTAAACATTCTTTTTTTTCAAAAGGATTTGTGCTGAGATTGATACACGCAAAATTAATATACAACTTAACTTGTCTGGTAACATAGTCAATTTCCAGGTCAAAAGTACTCCATTTCCCACTTAAACCCATGAAACATTCAAAAATTTTGACAAGTGAATTAAAAGAGGTTTTATTGAAAAATGATGTAAATTTCCTTATACTTCCAATTCTGAAACATTGATCAATTGTCTCCAAAAAACTTTCAAATTATCAAAGTGTGAGAGTTTTTTGAAAACTAAGGAAGCCTGTTTGTATAATTTTTTTTCAATTTTAGACATTACTGCGTTTTCAAAGCCAATACTCCTGTGATCTTCAAACTGAATCAATTCAAAAACTGGAATATTTTTCCCCAACTACTTGCATCAAAAACTTCAAAACCTTGATTGGTTTGGTTTTTTTTTACAAAATAGTTATTCTCAGTTAAGGAAAGGTCACGTTCAATCAAGCAGCCTCTCACCCCAGAAACAATTTCTGGAAGTCTCAAAAATTATCCATTGGTTTTTTTTTCTTTGTTGAAGCATAGAGAACCAAGGATGAAATTAACATCCATCAAAGTATTGAGGATACAGAATATGAAGTACAATCATCAAAAGCGCAAAAGAAAAACTAATTCAAATTAGTATTTCACATTGTAAGCCATCCTTTATCTGATTTTTGAAATCAATTTTGGTATGTCAGAATAACATGTGATTCATAAAATTTGATTCATTTGTTAAGACCCGTAACATCCCTCAAAAAAATGGGCCTCTTTTTATCACATTTATATATTTGATAAAAAAAAGACATCCAAATCTTAATTATCACATGTCCATCAAATTTTTTTAACATTGATTTGTTGATTTGAAACAGTCTTTGACATAGAATGGTTAGTCATTCTAAATGATTTGCTATTAAGTATTTGCTCTTAATCAAAATATTTCTTTCCCTTTTCTTTATTCAGAGTATTCCTATATCTTGCATATTCAATTTGTTCTTATTCAATAAGAAATCAACCTTCCTTCACCTATAAATAGAAACACAAAATGGGATCTCTCTGAGTCTAGAAAGTAAACTCATCAATCACAGAAAAAAAAATAACCATAATTTGTATGGCTCAAATTCCATTTCTTAAAAAATGACCAAATTGGCTCAAGAAAAAGAACTTTGGCTGCAAAATACACATGAAGACATTGAACGCGAGCTCAAAAATAATTTGGAGCCATTTCCAAACAACTGGGCCAAAACAGAGGGATGGTTGCACAATAAGCACACTTCACAAGTCATGGTTCACAGTTTGCAGAAAATATTCAACCAGGGAGCTGAAGAATTCAATATTCCAGTGGAAATAATCCCAAATTTCTACAATTTATGGATGGAGAGGCGTGCATCACTTGGACTGGGTAAGTTACCATATTCTTCAAAACCACAGTATTACATATCTGACATGTGTCCATTCAACTACCAGCTGCCCCTTTGGTTATGGATTGAATTCAAAATTCCATTGATAACTAAATATTTATGATGCATATATATTAGTAATATTCATTATTATGCATCTAACCATTTTGGCTGCTATGTTATACTCCAATATTTCCCATCATTTTCAATTATTCAAGATAAGAGTTTGAATATGCCTCATGATTGATCCAAATTGTTATCAAAAAATCCTTATAAATGGAATTGGATAAAGAAGCCTCATTTACCTTCCATCAGTTGAAATAAAAACAAGAAAGATATCCTCACTGTCCTGATGTTGGTTGGTGTACCATTTTTAATTGAAAAATTAAGTTATATTTCAATGTATATCACAGGTGATTGTGAAAATATTTTGAGCTTTGCTCATGGGAAATTGAATCATATTATTAAAAAAAATTGTTCCTGTTTTTCCAACAGAGATCTCACACCCAAAAATATAACATATTTTTATTTTCAGTCACCAATCTATAAAGTCTTGAACTGAGCCAGAAAACATTAGTGAAATCTATCCCCAAATTAACCAGGTTATCCAGAGAAACAAACCAACATTGAATTCAGTTAAAATCCATCTGACTAATACCCAATTGGAAAGTTTGAAATATTAATTAAATCTGAAGTGTTGTGAATGAAATATAAAACTTTCCTATTTTTATTAATTTTCTCACCAATCTCTCCTCACCCCCAGAGCTAGAACATTAAGGAAAATCACAAGGTTTATCAATAGTAATTGGCAAATTC
Source organism: Puccinia polysora (assembly GCA_025617555.3). Lineage (NCBI taxonomy): Eukaryota > Fungi > Basidiomycota > Pucciniomycetes > Pucciniales > Pucciniaceae > Puccinia > Puccinia polysora. The sequence continues at coordinate 29,916,967 of CM062632.1, read as the reverse complement.
TTTCTTTGTATCATTCACTAGATTCCACTCAAATAATCCAATTGATGATCAATTCCAACTATAGTGAAATGAACAGTCCTTAATGAAGAATTCAGGGCAAATGAAGGGTAAAATCCACAACCATTTTCATTTCATGTTGCTTTGATTTCTTAATTATTCATGAAAAATGGTATATTGGCATAAATTGAAGGCAACCCATGAATTTTGTTAAGAATATTTACATGGACCTGCAAACAATGAGGAGGAAATTCAGCATAGCATGTTTCACATAAATCTTCATTAGAAAACCTGCAATAATTGTTCAATTCCTTGAGTTACTTTTACCATTAGTGCTATTTTGTTCATCCACAGCAGAATATGTGCTAAATTAATTATCAGCTGACCAGGTGATTTGGATATGATGACCATATGTAATACATTCAGACATATATTCTTTGTTTCCTGGGTTTTCCAAAGCAATGCAAAATTCATTTCTAGCTGGGAAGATGAATAAATGGTCCAACATTTTCTCCATACAAATCCTCAAACTTCAGTTCTATGCACAATATCAATGTCAATATACTTGTAGAACATTTTAAGATGTTGTTTATACCAATTTCTCTGCTCATCCAAGTCATTTTTTGAAATAACCAGTTTAAATTGGATATTTCAACGGGTATTTATGTATGTAAAATGGGAACCTTGAATTTTGGAACAATGTTCATTTCAGGTTCATAGAAAAGCCATTTCATCATTTCATCACTCAAACTCAGGTTAAGAATTTAAATATGTTTTGGTGATGAATTATTTAACCCTATGAGGGCATTTAAAAATGTGTGATTCATACTATTAATAATAAATTCAAAATATAATATTTTCAAAAAAGATGCACTTTCAAGGGAGATGCAAATGTCACATGTGGCCATTGTCTAGCTTTAAGGAACATTCAAAATATTTTCTTCCTGACACAATTTTTTTTCTTTCAACAAAAGATGGATCCACTGTCTCATTTAATGAATTTTTCATTTTGAATAATATTGATAATGAATTCTCATCAGTCATTATGAATATGAACTCTTCATAAAATACCACAAATAACCAGATTTACTGTTGGATGTGCTCAGATCCAATCATCTGTATTTTATCTTTTTTTCTAACAGATAAATCACTCAAAAACTCCCCAACTTGAACAAAAACCTTATTTAACATCTTTTCACCACAAAATGGATTTGAGGGCTTCTCATAGTTCAAAATCCATCAAAACCAGAACACTCATTAAAGAAGTAGATGAAAATTTTCCCAAATTTAATGACCCCATCAGTCTATGCCTATGGGACTACATCAAAAATGTTTTGAATATGAAACCTTGTGGCAACATGGTTCCACCACCACCCTCTAAAGATCAAGTACAAGAGTTGAATTTGAAACAACTTGGATCCATTTATGAAAACAATCTTTTTTTCACCCTGCAAACAACTGACACCAACCTCTATGGTGGAAAGAAAAGCATACCTGGAAAGTTCAAAGAGCAATGTCAGAAAGAGTTGGAAAGCTTTGGCATGAAGGCTCCAACTTTCCAATGGGACTGCCATAATTTTACAAAGTGGGACAAATTCTTGTCAGAAGTTATCATAAAGCATTGTTTCCATGCTAAGACGAATGGCGCATTTACCAATTATGCACTTGATGTTGGATTTTGCAAAAAGGAAATACTTTTTGGAATTCTTGAACAATGGCTACGTGGAAAAAAGGACCAATAAATGAAGCCTCAAACTTGTAACAAGAAGCCCAGATCTAGAGTTAAACACAGAGGGAGCCTGAAATTCCTCTTAATTTCCTACTGCTGTGAGCTGAGGATTCCTACATTGAATGAAAGAGATATACAGAAACTGCTTAGCAACCTCAAAACACCATTTGGGAAATGATTTGGCCAGAAATCTCCTTCCTAGGGTGGATTGTTGCTCTGATACTGAGGAAGACAATCAAGGAAAATATCATTCTGTTCAAGTCTACTGGAGAAGCAAAACATACTCAAAATTTTTACACAACCTTGATAACAACACTCTAAACTATATTTCTGAGATGAAGGGTGAAAGTCATGCTAAAAGAAACGTAGAATATGAAAGAACTTACAATGAAATAGTTCCAAATTATGAGATGAAACCTTGTGAAGGCCTTCCTTCTAATTGTTACTGTCCTATATTCCTTGAAAGATTAACTTGGACAGAGAAATTGGTTTTGGAAATGAATCCAGTAGAGGATAGACTGGAGAGATTAGCTATCTCACTTGAAATTGAACTTTGGTTTGAATGAAAGTATTTATTAATATTTATTTATTTGCTAAAGCCTTATCACACAAAATTTCTTCAAAATCCTAATTTCCTTGACAAGATCTCTCCATTTCTTTCAAAAAAATCAGTAAAATAATAATAAAAAATTTGAAGATACTATCATTAGTCTTAGATTCTCTATGATATATTTCTAATTTTGAGAAAGAAAGAAGATGTCAGAGATTTTGAATTGATTCTGAAATTTTGTTTTTAATTGTTTTGATTCATCATTTTTGTAAAAATTACAATTTTATTGAGATTTTAGTTTTGATTGAATTTCTTGTCAAATGGAATTTTTCAGCTATTTTGGAAACCATATGATATATCAAAAAAAAGCTAGAATTTTTTATGAACTTTGAGCAGAGCTTGGGATTTTGAAGTGTATCCGAGTGGTCAAATTCTGATTGATATAATTTCTATGAATACTAAAAGAATACTCAACACCTAAGCTGGATGTTCTTCAGAAATAGGATTGAACTAAAATCACAGTTAAAAAAAAAAAACAAGAAACAGACAACATTTAGAAAATTGAAAAAGGAAAAAGAAAAAGTATTCTATTTGCAATTTTGCCAAATTTCTAGGTGTGTTGTGTCAAAGTGGTTGAATCTCACATATTATATTTGATGGAACAACTCCCTGATTAGCGTACATCAAATTGAATTCCCCATAATTCCAAATCTTCTATATTCCATGCATGCACTAGAATTCCTTGGAATACTCAAGAACCAGTACAAACAACTTTCCTCAAGTTCCTACTCAAGTTAGAAACCAAATTTTCACAGAGTAAAAACCAAACCAAAACAAGTTCCAGGGGCTACACCTGCCGGCAGGTGCAGCCATTTTTTTCATGGTGAATGATCAAGGTAAGGCAATGGGCAATCAGAACCAAGATCTAGGCGCTGTATTGCACTACACACTGACGCTATCAAAACCATTGCCCCAGAGCAGATTGATCAGCACCAGAACAACCAGAATCAAGACATGTGGACCTAACCCACAGAGACAAGAGCAGCCCTAGAGGTGAGAAGTTACTCACCCAATAAGTGGCAGAATATGCATGAGTACTGATACAATTGTGATTGCGCGCACCAGAAGAGGATCAACAGTTAGTCATTTATCAACCAAAAGCCGCTGTTCCTATCATTCTTTGCCTCCATTGATCACTTGTTGTGTTATCATCAATTTTATGTTCATGTGAGACTTTTACAGCAATGTTGTTGCTCTCTTTTCAATTTAATTCATCCAACCATTGTATTGCCATTTGTAAGAATGTGAAAATAACATGTGTCCTCTGGGAATTGAACCCAGGTCTCTCATGTGCATGGCAAGTGTACTACCAACTATACTAAGGACACTTGCTTCCCAGCGATCAAGATATGCTTGTAGAGGTCAATGACAATGTCACTTTGTGAGGACATATGATGAATGAGTAACCAACTACAAGCATGCAGGGACTGAGGTCCTGAAGACTGCATGAAAGCATTGATCATATCTCAACACCATTATCTTCTAAAGAACCTCAGAGCCGCCTTTAATAAATTAATCAAACTCAGCTAGTAATTTTATCAAAGTAATCATAGAAAAAAAATTAAATTAAATTACGATTGAGAGGCTGGAAAAAGACATTATTTGAACAGGAGTTGAGCAAGACGAGAGATTGATGATTATAATAGAGAAATTAGAAGGAAGAAATTAAGCCCGCGATCAGATGTCAAAAAATTGCAGAAAACAAAAATATTAAAAGCGCCATGAAAATCAAAGAAAATGGTTTAGGGATTCCTCATGGAGCACCAAGGAATATGAAAATTCAAGGTTTGGGTGCGGTCAGCTTACTGGGACTAGGTACAATTTTGAAGTTTTGCGGAAAGCTCCCGATCGCGACGGGCGAATTGGTGTCTTTAACAGGAGAAGGAGCCCCCGTGGGGGGTTTGGGCAAGTTTTCGATAGGGGCACCAGTATTGGAATTAGCATTACGCATTGGGATGTTGTTGGAAAGTGATGAGATGTTGTCAAACAGGTGAGTGTTGCTCGATGGGTCGATAGGAGCTGGTAGACTGGGAGCGGGAGGTGCGGATGCTGCTTCAGGACCTTGAGGGGGCATCGGTGGATGAATAGAATTGACAGGAGTAGGTGGACTGGCAGGGTTTGGTTGCATTTTATTGGGAAGCAAGTTGCCATTACTTAAAACTCTAGAGGGTCCGGATGTAACCACGTTTCCCAATTTATGAGGTGGATTAATCGTTGTAGCGGAGGATCGATCGCGGGATATAGGTAACATGCCCAGGTTTCTGGGTTGTTGTGCGGCTTCGAAATCGGGACCAGAGGGTGGCGAGTTGGGGAATTCCGTGATGAACTCACGTTCGTTGGCTAAATTACTGTCTGTTTGAGGCTTGTGAGTGAGGGATAAAGGATGGACATTACGCTGGACGTCTTGGGTTAGGTATTGAGCCGGTTGCTTGGAATCTTGACTGAAAGATTTGATCGCCGTTTGCTCGGAAACGTTGTGGGGTTCATCTTTCGCTGGTTGGGAGATTGCATCGCGATATTTTTCGATAGCCGAAAGGAGTGCTACTTCGGGCGTCGCTATCTTCCTCCCAATCATTGCCTGCTTCGACATCAACTCTCGAGCTTCCCGATCCTGCTCGCTCTTCTTGCTCTTGCTTTCGTTTCCATTTGCTTCCGAAGGATTCACTCGCGTATTCTTGTACGCTGGAGCTCTTGACATTTCCGTTACATCAGCTGGTTTCTTTCCAACCCCGACAGAGATTTCCGAGCTCTCTCGTTGGTTTTTTTGCGTCACACTATCAGAGGACGACTGTGGACTTAGACGCTGTCGGGAACGGTACTTCTTCCGTGATTCAGCCTCCATGGGCTCGTGATCGCCTGAACCAGGATACCCTAAATTATCTGCATCAGAGGTCGCGGTCTTATTGGAGGCTTGGTACGATGATGGATCAATTGAATCTTGGCTCGAGGGTACAGATGATGATGTTGCATTCCAGTCGTCACCCGCAAGCTCTGATCTCTTGTGCAGACTAGTGGAGGTGGCAAGATGCAAAGGTTCCTTTGGATGTTTGAATTCATGATCGCCTGATGGATTAGCTCCCAAGGATCGTGCTTCGGTCAAAGTAGCTAGACGAGATTATAAAAAAAATAAAACATAATGTTTGAATAACGGTAAAGGTTATAGATCAACTTCTCACTCCGACTCACCACCAATCACAAACGCTCCAGTTGCAACGCGGTAAAAACGCATCTTCGAATGTGATGTTGAGTTTTTATGGAAATTTTGCTAGGACTGGATAAAAGGAATGAATGGGCTAGATGATTAATATGAATAAGTATGAATAAGTATGTAAGGGGTAAGTTTAGAAGCCCGAGAAGTGGATTAAGATGAGGAGGAATGTGTAAGGAAGGCTTTGATGCCTGATTCAGGTTTGAGTATTTATAGACATTTGTCAAGCTCCAATCAGCCTGTGAATCCTCATTAGACCGTTCTGTTCCCTCTGCCATGATAGAAAAAAGACTTGCGGCCACCTGCCTTGAAAGTAGTGATTCCAGCCCACCTTACCAGGTAGAGGGTAAGTTTTGATACAGGCCACGCAAAAGTTGAGATTGAAGGCTTTGTTCAAAGAACTCCGGTTAGTCCAAATTGGAATATCAGCCAATCGTTGATTGGACTACATTCATGAAATCGGCTAGCAGCGCGTCCCAGGAGAATAAGATCACACACCCATCACGATTGAGCAGAATATGGAGCTCATGCGACATTAAATGACGGTCTGAGTCCAAGCGAGTAAGCTCTGATTTGGATCTAAATGAAAAGGAATGGCGAATTCTCGCTTGACTGACCAGCCACGTGGATTGTTCCTCAAACTTCATGACGCGTCGAGTTCAATCTTCCAAGCGTGCGAAAAAGTCGCGTAGAATCAAAGACAGATATCCATACGAGAGATAAATCGGAAGAAACGGAATGATAACGGGTCTTGGTACCTCCATAGATGGATTATCCTGAAGTGGGCATCCGGTGGCCTCTTGAAAACCATTTCAAATAACCAGTATCTGCTAAGTAATATGGGGATGAGACCCGATCAAGCGAGAGCGAGCTGCAACTACCCTCGCGTCCACAGGAGGCGGAGACAAAGGTAGTGAAGTCAAAGGTTAGTTATTTCGAAGCAGGTTTTCAGATTCTGATGCCAGCTCCTCGTGCGTGCCACTAGACAGACAAAACCTGGAACTACCTGCTAGAATTCTAGTCACCTTAATGTGCTGCCTAGTTCTTGAGTACTGACAATTCGCATGCTTTGTATCCTGTCTTGAGCTCATGTGCGCATTTGTCTAGTGATCCCTTTCCATTAACTAGATCGTTATGTTCCAATTGTGTTCTGTGATATTACAAAATACTCTTTGTTGCAATGTTGTATAACAACTCTTGTAGCAGTATATCCTTAGAGGGCAACTAGTGTATTGCCCACAAATTAGGAGACCCATTGGAAAAAAGTGGGCTTTTGTGGGATTTGAATGTATAAATTTTAAAACTAGACTGATATATCTTCCGGAAACAACGAAAAAAATTACAAAAAAACAGATTTATAAAATGATACAATTGGCAGGTTGAGGAAAAGGCATTATTAAAATAAAATATGTCCATTAGAAAAGTGGCAATGTTAAATTCATGACTCAAATGATTTGTGTACACAACTCATTTGAGTCATGTGGCACGGCTACACAACTACATTTGAGCGTGTAAAGCCCCACACAGCCCAAATGTGGTTGGGCTGTAGGCCACATCACCAGGGCCAAATTGGGGTCTCTGGCCAGCCAGTGACTTCATGTCACCATCCAGTCACATTTCCTGGCCCATTGAGTCACTTCAGAGGGAACTTCTATTCACCAATGAATATTCTTGAGTTCACCTCATTTTACATCAAAAAGAAAATATGATTCACATTGTATTCACCATGGTGGAAAATGAATTTCAGTTTTAATTCCCCAATCAAAAAAGCTGAACTCACTTGGATGTTCATGTTGATTCAACTGGCACTCACTTCAAATTCCCCATCAAATAAAAATTTGCAATACAAGATTGTGTATTTTGATATCCCAGCTCAAATTTTTGTGATCAATGTTTTATTCAGTGGCCAGTTGCATTCTGATTAATGTCAGCATTTATAAAACAACTGATATTTTCCAGTTCATTTCACATTTATTTTTTTTGGAATTACCAAGTCTGTATCACAATTTTCACCATTGTTTTTCCAGCCTTTCAACTGGTTTGACATCTGGTTCATTTCTAAAAAATAGGTTATCCTTCATGACACTTTTGTTGATGGAAACTGGCGCTTGGTCTCCAAATTTTGGTTGGGGTTTGTGGGTAACATGCCAATTTTCATTCTGCTCAGAAACTTTGATCAGAAAGTGTAGGAATAATTTAAAATCTAAAATGATAAAATAAATGGGGTATCATGTTTTCATATTGTATGTCATCTGTAATGATGGGGAAAAGGCTAATGCAGTCAGTGGGAATCCCACCCACACTGATGGATTGCATGTGGCTTGCTCTAACCATTGAGTTAAAAATGCTTGGAGCAAGGTTTACATCACAACACTATGGAATTGACTTTGAAAGCTCCAAAATTTAAATGAATCTTTAGAGCATGTACCACTGTCTTGACAAGTCTGCTTGAGACATGGACTTATTGAGGATTTATCCCATCAAGCCACCATTGTCTGCTCAATAGGGCTTGACATACATTCTTCCCAATTGGTTGGATTTTTCTTCTTCTCTTTTTGAACTCAAAATGATCCCATAACTGTTTTTTTTCATGTTTGGTGCAGTCCCAACTGTTATTGAGCAGGCATTCATGGAAGCAACAACAGTGGGTCCCACTCCCTAACAGCTGGATAACTGTTGTGTGGGCCTGATTTATTGCAACAAGGAAGCAAAATCAAATTTTTTACAGTTATCCAACCTTGCATGCCTCAAAAACTTGTCAAATTTGTCAAGACAGTGGTAGATACTCTTAGGCATTGACTAGAACATGCTAACAATGTTGTGATGTACACCTTGCACTAAGCAGTCTAGCTCAACAGGTATAGAAACCCACATGAAATTGGTCCATGTTGGTTCAAATCCCAGCAACTTTGTTATGCTTTTCCCCAATTCATTGAAAAATTGCATTGCAGTTTTTTCTGCAAGATTTTTCACAATATAGATCACATGGATTGGCTTTGAAGTAATCAGTGATATGTATAACAAGCATGATATGCCAATTTTTCAATTTTGCACGTTGATGTTTATGAGTGCCCTTGGATTTGTATTGATGTGTTTCATAATGGTATGACTTGGCACAAATTTACAAACAAAAGCCAAAATAAAAAGTTTAACCTGCTCAGGCATCAGGGGAAATAGCCACCAATGCACGTTTGTTCATTTCCATTGAGAAAAATCAGCATCGGGACTTAAAAAATGTTTATTTTACTATTTGGTTATTAATTTGTGACAAATCATGCATTTCAGATTGGCTCCAATCACCAAGGATGGCATTGCTTCATACTTGATCTTCAATCAAAGAAATGTAGCTTTAAGGCTTTCCAAAAATATAAATAGGTTCATCCTTGGTGGTTTGGCATGCTCTGTATCCTCCTCTCTTCACTTTCAAACCATTTACAATGGAATTTTTACTATTGGAGATCTATTCTCATCTCATTTCCAAAATTCCAGTTGATTGTGAGTGGTTTTGTGGTATTTAAAATCACTTTTGTAAAACTCATGCGCTTTGAATTGTTCAAAGTTAACTCAAGCTTTGGAAAGTTGATCTGTGTGTCAATTACAGCACATGCGGTCCAGATCTAAAAGATTAATGCTTGATTGAAGTTACAGATAACCCAGTTACACATCAATATACAGAGTCTTTGCCAATGAGTTCATCAGAAAAGAGTATTGATAAAGCTGATAGGCCAAGTGGGCAGTTCAAATTTTTCACAGGTTGAAAATGGCATGAATTAATCACAGAAAGACTTTGACAATTTTTTTGGCACAGGTTCTGTACCAATTTCAGTATCACAGGAAAAAAACGAGTCAACTGGGTTGCAGTCTTCAAAAAAGAGCCTACCAAAGGCAGGAAATGTTTATCCAACAAGTTGTATGTTCTCCTATTTATGGGAGAGATGTTTGTGGGCTTATGTAATAATGCAATCTTGATCCAGTCCGCACTCCAAGGTCCCCAGTGGCTCCATCTGGAAGTCAAGGTAGGTATTCATAAATGTTTGCAGAAATGGTTCCTTGTAAATTTATCACATTCCACTTTTTAGGAAAAGTGACTAGTTATGAACGGGAAATGAAAAATGAACAAAGACAAGCTGAAGCAGCAGCAAGGAGAGAAAAATTATTACTCCAACGCAGAAAGAACAAAGAGGTTATTGGAAAATCTTTCTCCTCAAAGAAGCAAATAGAATTGCATGGTGCAGATGCAAATAAGTTGGCAGCCCCAGGAGTGACCTCTGTGGGCATTGCCTTGGAACAAAATTTTGATATGGAAGATGAACGTTGGTGTATCTAAATGTGCTTGAATCAAACAAAATGACTGATAATTGGTTAAAATTCTTTTGAAAAGAGAGACTAGTAAACCCGCTTGAATCAAGAAGAGAAACTAGCAATACTTGTGAGTGAAGCAGGACAATGTTCTTAGAATCCTTCACATTTCCAAAATGTTTTTTTATAGTGGCTTCATCTGAATTTTCCACATCTGAGGCATTGAAAAAAACCATACAGACAATAAATCCAACAGGTATGTGGAAATTATGTGTGACTTCTAACCTTTGGCAGGAATTTTGATTTGACTTATTAAAATTGTCAAATTAGGCATGGAAGAAAATGCACCACAATCTTCAGAAACACTATCAGGGGCCAAAACAAAAAACATGACACACTTGAATCTGCTGGTTCAATTGGAGAATCAAGCTCAGGGAGACAATATGTGGATGTTCTCATGACACAGATTCTAGGTGGGCGTATTGATATCATAAGTGTGTTTGATCTCAAACATTGATTTGAAATTATAGAACTGAAAATTTTATTCCACAGCTCAAAACACACGCTTGCCATCCCGTGGTGACACAGATTGTAATTTATTTCAGAAATGTAACACACTTAAGAAATTTGATGGGAAATTCTTTTTAATATTAAATATAGGGTCAGGCCCTGAGAGTCAAATTTCTGGGAAAAAAAGGATAGGTCTGATCAGATATCAACCAGCTCAATTGCAGAGAGATCATTAAGGCTCCCGGTTGCTGAATTGCATGATAGCAGCCCTAGTGAATCCATTTCCAGAGATGTGCGTGATATGCTAAGCCCAACAGGTTTGGGAAATGTCCCTGGTGTTTGGGAGAGTTCTGGTTTGGGTTGGAGAAATTCATCCAGGGGAAGTGAGTCGGAAGAATCAATCAGGCCGCATCTGTTCCAACCAGGGCAGGAAAATTGGGATTTTTGGCGTGGCAGATTGAATTCCCAGGGTGATTAACATGGTATTTTGAAAATTATGTGTATGGGCACAATGGCTTATTTATGACCAATTTAGAACGCTCCAGTTCTTCACAACAATCACACAATATCTGGGATAATCAAAAATCTGACAGTGGAAAAGGATTTGAGACAAGTACTCTAATACTTTGTGATGGAGAAGGTTGGGAATCAATTGATGAGGACACAGAAAATGTTGAAAGTATGTGATGAATTGATATGATTCCTGACAATATTGATATTGATTTATCTTTAAATCCATACCTAATTGACAAGCCCAAAATCAGACAAAATGAGAAACAGTTCAAATTTGCATGATGGTGCTTCAAAATCACAGGAAGATTTAAGGCATATGGCTGGAGAACTGGGAAATATGGAACGGTTTGAGAGTGGGGATCAATGTGAATTGGATGGTACAAATTCTAGCTTTGCATGAATAATGTTTCCAGAAATCCCAGTGGTGATAATAATTTATTTTAGGATGCAAGAACAAGAATAGCCAGAGCAATTACACACTTGGAAAGAAAGCCCAGCAACCAGAGAATTGGAAGATGGAAGGTAAATTACCTGTTTAGTCAATTAATTACTGGCTGCTGACAAAATCATCTAAAGCTGCCGCTGGGGACATATCAAAGAGAATGTCTATGAGGCTTCAAGATTTTGATAGAGAAATTCAAATGGGACTTTGGAAAAAAGGTAAAAGTTTGATTTGAAATCTAGAAAGAGGAAAACAACCTGATTGGTAGCATGCTTCATTTTTTTAGGGTGAAGCAGCAATCAGCCTTCAAGGACTAAGAAAAATAATTTTGGCCACCATAGGGGGATCTCAGCACCTCCTAGAATAAATCCTCCTGTAAAATCAGGATCTCAATTGAGATCCAAGAGACTTGCAGAAGATGCATTTCCAACTCAACATAAGAATTTTTTATCCCAGGGAAATGATGGTAAATATTCATAAAATGAGGTTCTTCAAAGAATCATCAATTAAAGTTTTTGGAATATTTTTAATTAGATGATTTCCTCATTATTCCCAAGAAAGTCCATTTTGAATATCTGGAAGAGAGTGGAGAAGGTATTTTTTCCCCTGAAATTTCATATGGCATTAGCTAGACCATAATGAATCTAATCCATAGCTGGTGTCTTACAAGAAGAATTATCATCTCCTATTGCAAGGATGGAGAAAGGCAAGCAAAGAGCAATTAGCCCAGGTGAGGATTTTCAATGTTCAAGCATTTTTTCAAGAGCTAAGCATTAGGATTAAATACAGATATATATGTGGAAGTTGCACAATTACCCTCAATATTCAGTGTGGTTGCATTAGCACAGGGTTCAAGCCAGAGGAGAGTAATACGGGCTCCAGGTCCCAGAGGTAAGAAAATAATCACAGGAAGAAATATTATCCAATTATTTAATTGATTTTGAATTGGTAAATAGATGTGGCCTCACTTGAGGAAAACATTTCTAGGGCTCAAGAAGCTGCAGTCTATATAAAAGTCCCAGGCAGAATTCAATCACCAATTCCAGGAAGAACACACCAAGAAGTGCCATTTACTACCAGTGCAAGTGAACAATGCCCCACAGGTACTCCTCAGCGTATATTCACTGGAAGAGCCCCTGAGTGGAGAACTACACCTTTCACCACCCCACATGCCGCTGGAGCTGTGACTTTGCAAGATCTTCCTCATGCAAGAGAGACCCATAATTCAAAGTTTGCAACACAAGCACAACGAGAAGCAATGCCTGCTGCACCAAATACATGTGAGCCATTGGTCTTAAAAGATTTTTGATCATTATTTCACTTGCTAATTATTATTTTGGCTTGTAGCACAATCAATGAACAAAATTCAAATTCAAGATGAACATTTATCCAATGATCAGGGCAAGTTTTTTTGTAGTGTATGCCTGGTTGTTGGAAAAGAAAATTGACTCTTATGTCACAAACTTTAGTGGACCCAGTTGAAGCTGAGGATTATGCTGCAGACTCTAGAGCACGTTGACATCAAGGAATTTGGAGGAAAGAAGCCCAATCAGCCAAACTTCAAACCCAAAAAGAGAGGATGAAGGAACTTAGAGGAGAGCTTCCGGATGGAAGTGAAATCATGAAGACAATTTTCCATCAACATTCCAGGCTCCTCATGGATGTGGAAGGAACTGACCTCCAAAACCTCCCTGCACCACCACTACAAGATGAGAGGGACCTTGCAGTTCAACGTTCAAAGAGTCTCAGTTTCATTCAGCCTACACCAACAGCCCCTGAAACAATCAATAACAACACAAAAGCATAAAAAAGCTGGGTCCAAACATAAATCTGGGAGCTTTGGCTAACACGTTTCACATTTTATTGGCAAAGCTCATGGAAGCATCCATTCAACCAGCTCATGGACCTGCTGTTTTTCAGGACACTTGACATGGCCCTACATTTGGTGGAATATAATAGGTACCTGTGGTCCCCCAATCATGCTACTCATGCAGTTGTGTCAGTTATCCTTGAAAGGTATTTTTTCACACCTGCAGTCTCAATGGAAGCTGGTGCAAAGATCTGGTGAACAGGCTTTGGGGCATCAGAAAGCCAAGGCATGTGCCCTCAAGACAAGGAAAATAGTGAGTGAAATTTGCTGATAGAATTCTGAATTGATGAAGGGCCACTGAATTTATTCAAAATAAATCACAGCTTGCTGAAAGAAGGCAGAAGTGGTTTGATTAAAATGGTTATTTTGAGCTGGCAGCACAGTTCAATGACCCGGCCATATGCTCTGACACCAAGGAAGTTTTAGTTGGCCAAGTGACACAGCATCACCAAGCAAAACTTGAATGGAGGTCAGATTCATTTTCCAACCTGATCAAAGTTATAGACCATCAAATACAAGTGGGTGCAAGAATAGGAAAAAGCAGAAAACAAACACACTTCATTATCAGAGAAGATGGAACTGAATATGAAAATAATCAACGTATACCAGAGAATAAAGCACTCCAAGTGTACAACCCTTCTTGGTTGGCCACATTGACAGCTGAAACAAGAGAGAGCCTTAAAATCACAAACACCAAGATCATGACAGAGGATGGCCAACCCTCAACTTCCTAAAGGCCTTAGTCTAAAATAAATTTCCCCCTTGATATAAATTTGTATTTTTGCAAATGATTTCAGTTCAAGAAAGCTTGTAATAACTCCCTCCAATCAGTTGTGGTCAAAATGGTTGACCTGATATATTAGAAAGAATCATGAGATACATGCAATTATTGAGAAATTCATGATCAAAAAACTTACTGTGCCAGCTGCTCCTTAAGCCTTTGCACCTATGTGATTCATGTGTTTCCAAAATGAGTCAATCAATCAAGTTTAAATCTTGTGTTGAAAGGAAAAATCTTGCCATTTGAATTTTGGTCTCTATTGTGTCTGGGTAATGAGATGTAATACTTGAACTTTTTTTTTTGACCAATTCTGTGCAGAAAGTCAACAGCTTGGGCTTCAACAGTTGGATTCCAATGGGGCTCCTAGTGGCAACATTAATGCTGATTGAGACTGTCATTCCAATTTTCCAAAATGCTTGTGGGAATCATACATGCCATTAGAATTACATGTAATATTGAGCCCCACTCCAGCTGCTTGGATTGAAGCAAGGAGGATTGAGATGTTACTTTTTGTTTCAAACTGGCACAAGCAGCTGTCTTGCTCATTTGCATCCACTTGTCCATCCAGCCTTAGAAATGGAATTCCTCTGTCTTCAAATACAACAGAAAGACTAGGAACATTGGAATTTAGTGCTTTTCAGGAAGGATGGAATACTTAATCACAACTCACATGTCAAGCATACGTGTCCAAATAGAAAAAATGACCACTTTGAGTTTTTTTTGCATATAATCAGACATTGGTGAGACAATTTGGAGTATTGCAGATATCTTGGAGCTCAGGAGACATAGCTTTGGATTTATTTTATGTATGATGAGTTCCTTTGTCACTTTTTGTGATTGCTGTGAGTCAAATTTGGTGATTTCCCCTGAAGAAGTGAGGCCAAGAGCAGGATTGTGAAGCAGGGGATGATCACAAATCTCACGCAGGCCTTGGATCATGTGGAGAAAGTTTGACTGTGTTCTTTGGCCAGTATGAGGGAGTTTTTTGCCAGGATGAGGGAGTTTTTTGCCAAAACAAGTCAAAAACATTTGATAATTCTTGTTTTAATATTCCTTGACATGGATGAACAGGGGTTTCAGGATTGTTTTGTGAGTTGTTGGCAGCAAAAAAGGCAGTTCTCTTGATTTGGTCCTTTGAAGCAGACAATGTCGGAGAATCAACTGAATTGGCTTGACATTGGAGTTTTGAAGATGCGGAAGCAGCATTTGTGGCCAGTCATTCAAAGAATTCTGATGATTCATGCACAGAAATGTGAGCAATGATAGTAAATCATGAATACTGTTCTTTAAGGGAGTTGTAGTCAGACAGACACGTTTTCAAGCCTTGAGGTGACAAATTGCAATCTGTGTTTTTGATTCATTCGTCCTGATTTTGCTTAAAAATTAACAGGATCAATATGATGTTTCATAGATGAACTGAATATTAGTTAAACTGCTTACTGTGCTTCATCAAGTATGAGCCTGTGCCAAGTGTAAGAAAAAATACTTGATTTTGTGGACATTGGACTTTCTTTGTGAAGCAAAAATTCTCTTGTGATGATGAAGTATGTTGTCAGAACTAAATTGGAGCTTGTGACTGCATACAAGGCTATATTGTGCCGAGAGGGCCCATGATACAGGACACATTTAATTGTTTTTGGCCAGGTATGCTTGATTATTTTTTTCTCCAAATTATGGAGCACACGTGAAGGACATATGAGCAATGTTGAATGAAGGAAATGTCCAGGATCCCCTTGCAGTTGCAAAGAAGAGGTCTTCCCAAGGTTTGTGGCAATAAGGGAAATGGCTTGGAGTGATTTTCCCAGTGCCATGTCATCCGCAAGGATAGATCCAAGTGGAGCATTGCGAATTGAGAGTGGATTGGAAACCAATATTGTTTTTCCACTGACAATATGCTCCAACAAAAAAGATCCATTAGAGGGCATTATCTTCCACAGTGATTTTGAGGATTCTGAAGAGGAATTTTCTCAATTGAGGAGGAAGGCCAGTCCCTGTTCTTGATGTGGCAGAAGCTTTTTCCAAATAATAGCCTGCGGGGGAGTTTGGGGTGGAAGTTCACAACCACTGGGAATCAAGAGAAGCTGTGAATCCAGATGTGGATTAAATCTCAAACTGATAGGATTTGTAAGGGGAAAGGTTGAAAGCTGGCAGCCAGAATGTTGTTCAGGCTGGTAGTTGCAAGGCCATGTTGGAATGATCCCAGCATCAAGCATATCATTAAGCAGCTTTTTTGATTTCTCAATGGTACAGAATATCCACAGAGCCATGTCAAAGTGAATTAAATTGGACGTTATTACATTAATTACTAGCTCCACACAAATGGAATTGTTAATGAAGTGCTCTGATTTCCAACCATCCACCAGTCCCGGAGTGGTTGTGGAAGGATGGTGTGAAAAGAGAGCTTTTGAAACATGTGTAGGTATTTTTCCCACAAAGAGTATTGCCATTAGCAAGGAATATATCTACTAGATCATCTGACTTCTTCAGATAGCCCCAGAACAATGTTGATTTCTGGGCAATTTACTTAGAAAAGCAGGATTGAGTGCTATTGGGGAGCAAGAGATAATTCCAAGGCAAACCAGAGAGGGAGGCATTCTTTCTATGGTGCCAAAATATTGTGTGAATGAATGCAGAGCAACCAGGGTGGGCTGGGGTTTATATATTGTGGAAGAAGCCTCGGATGGGTGGATCATTTGATATTTTGTGGCTGCCTTTACAAAATACTTTGGGGCACTATCCTTGGGGGCAATGGAGACAATTATCATGATTACTCATCATGCAGAATGATGTTGATGGATGTTTGTCATCACAAACTGTTTTGGATACTCACAAAACATACTTGAATTAGCTGCATGTTTTGATCCATTCAGTGGTAGGGCATTCATCCTAATACTATCATAGATGTCCAACTCACATACAACATTTTCAATTACTTTATACATGCCCAGAAGCATAGTTCCAGTGCAAGTAAGGCTGTTGCAAATCCTAGTGAGTGTCCATGGCTCAATGCGTCGCACTACATCCTGGACCAGAATCTTAGTGTTTTGATTTATGCATGCAAACACTAGCGTTTTGGTGCCAGTGTCCATTGTAGCATGAGTGGCACTGCCACATTCAAGGTGGTTGCACCAGAATCTTAGTGTTTGGATGTATGCATGCAAACACTAGCGTTTTGGTGCCAGTGTCCATTGTAGCATGAGTGGCACTGCCACATGAAAGGTGGTTGCACCAGAATCTTAGTGTTTGGATGTATGCATGCAAACACCAGCATTTTGGTGCAAGTGTCCATTGTAGCATGTGTGGCACTGCCACATGCAAGGTGGTTGCACCAGAATCTTAGTGTTTGGATGTATGCATCCAAAAACTAGGGTTTTTGTGAAAGTGACCATGGTAGGATGAGCTGCACTACCACATTCAAAGTAGATAGTTGCACCAGAATCTTAGTGTTTGGATGTATGCATCCAAACACTAGGCTTTTCATGCAAGTGAAAATGTTAGGATGAGCTGAACTGCCACATTCAGCAGAGTTGCACCAGAATCTTAGTGTTCGGATGCATGCATCCACACACTAGAATTTTTGTGCAAGTGCCCATGGTAAGCTTGGGGCACTGCTGCATTGAAGGTGATTGCACCAGAATCTTAGTGTTTGGATGTATGCATCCAAACACTAGGCTTTTCATGCAAGTGAAAATGGTAGCATGAGCTGCACTGCCGCATTACTAAATCTGGGTTTCTAATAAATTTTCTGAACTTGAGTAGCTCCTCCTTCAATACCCATAAACCTTCCTTCCCAGCTTCAATTTCATCAGTACTGATGCCAAAATCTGCTAGAAGTAGTTTTTCAAACTTTTCCATAGAGATTTTCATAAGAGAATCCCAATCCTTAATTAACTGTATTGTTTCTGTCCTCTTTCCAGGATGGTCAACTGCAATAGGTTTTTCCACATACGCTCCAACACAGTAGAACAAGAATAGATGTTTCTCTATTTTGCCTGTGACTTTTGAATATTATTTTGAGATATCTGTGGCACTCATTCAACTCCTCAATAACCTTCTGGGTCATCTTGAAGGATCTGAAATTTCTATTGTCTAGCTCAGCTGGCACATACTTTTGGTGATGATCCTCAAGCAAACTAACAGACATGAGCACTTAATCCCAATCAGGCCCTTGCAACGCCATTTCACATACGCCCTCAGACCTAAGTTAGCATAACCGGTAGCAATTGCATGAAATAACTTGTGATCACACCTACCAACCTGCATCCCAGTTTGGCTGGAACTCCCAACTACTACAAAAGGAAAGATAAAAGGTTAGATGCTTTCTGCAAAACAGACTATTTCCTACTACAAGGCAAATTCTATCTATTGGAGAAAGCCAAATTTGCAGACTACCAGAGCAGCAATGGCTAAGAGTCTGCTGACTTGATCTCTCCAAGAAAGCGGTCAAGGCACACGTGAACAGGAATAGTTCCTTAGAGTTATGTTGCAGAAAGCAAAGGGTGGAGGCTGGGAAGAATATCACCAGCTCATAGGTACAGCCATCACCACTCGTGTGCTTTCTTGAGGCAAGATTCAACTGATTATTTATTTTCAGAATCAACTCCAAGACTTTTCTGATCACCGCCTTGATTGTGCACATGAGCGCTGTTTGTATGCATTTGAGATACTTGGTGACCTGCTGGGTGCACTAGTGTATACATACGCCCCCAAAACATAGCTAAAATTGAATGAGTATTTGGACAAGGTTGCCTGACCTTCATGTGTATGTAGCCTAGAAGACAAGCCATCCTTCAGGTTGCAATTGTGGTGATTCCCTTTACCAAACTTTGAAATCTCTAATAAACAAAAAATGAATGTTAGTCTCCCTTTCGGGTCAAAGCAAGAGGAGGGCTTTTTCTAGCCCACAAAGAAAGCAAACTGTAAGCGGCAAGCAGACCTGACTATCAATTGTGCAACCGGCCTGCACCTTGGTATCCTTGAGATCATCAAAATTTATGGTGGTTCAGTCTGTTACCAAAGAAAGGCATATACAAAAAATGATGAGAAACTTCATCTGTAAAGTCTCAAGAATTTTGAGCTTATCATTGATTTCTATGATTATGCTATATTTAACTGGGAGGGAGTCAATCCCCCCTGTCATGGGGAAACAAAACGTATCTTTAACACCAATGTTGTACAAATAGGAAAAATGGAAATCAAACCACAACTTGGCCACATATTGTTGAGATGAAACAGAGAGGAAGGCAAGAAGAGATGTACATACAACAGGAAGGGGGAATGGCTACATGCATTGGTAACCAATTGTTTCCGAAATGGTATGAATGAAAAAGTATTTGGGAAATTTAACAACAGTATTTTGGGAAATTTGGAAAAAGTATTCCTTGGTTAATATTTGGGAAGTAAAGGAGTTTGAGGGAGAAAACCAATGATCTTGTGAAGCAGGACGGCTTGTGCGTGTGGGAGCTTGTTCATCACCCCCCCATTGGCTGGCTGCAAGCAAGGGGAGAACCATCCCCACCTGCTAGCTGCAACCAAGGGGGGGAAGGCCACAGGCAATGGGGGCAGCTTCCCGCCGTGTGTGGGAGTTCATCACCCCCCCACCGGTGTGGTGTCAATTTATAGACACAGATTGGGAACTGCGTCGCGGCTGCGCGCTCAGCATTGGAGGCAAGCAGGCTCAGAATTAGGGTATGAGGAGTGCTCAGAAGCAGCCGCTGTTTGGCTCCGCACCTAGTGGACTGGTTGGGCTCAGCATCAAATGCAGCGTGGGCGGCAATCCGCCCCAGAGATTGGATTTGGAAGGTAGTGCGCTCGACTAGGTTTGCGGGCGCGCCGGTTCGGATACGTAGGGGTGGAGCAATCCGCGGGCTATAAAGGAACGGGCGGATCATGCCAGATAATACCGGAAATCCACAACGGGTGCGGACAAACGGATACAGACAGGCGCGGGGGGCTCCGAGTAGGGCGCAGTGCAAGGACCACGTCATGAGAAGGACAAACTGGATGGACAGAACGGCATACGGACGTTGGGGGAGTTTTGTACGGAGGAGGTGTGGAGAGGAGGCTAGGGTTTCTGTCTTGGGATTGTTTTCTGTTTTGTTTTCATACTGTTATTTGCGCGTGTACTTAGGTTAGGGTTGAGAGGGAGGACTTATCCTCACTCTCAACTCCGGGTTGGGGAGGGGGGCATGCATGGAATCAGACCATCACATCATTTGGATTTGGATCAATCATCTCACCAAGAGATTAAAGGAACTCATAACGGATACACATCCAGGTGGAAAGTTCTTAGGATTGAAGGATTGGAAATTTCACTCTCTCTCTACTTTTCTTTATCTCTTATCTCCTTATTTCTATCTCTCATTTAAGTGCAACTTTGGGCATCCTCATCTCCTTTCAGACACAGGGAACCGTTAACTTCCAAACCTTGGGACAATTATAGGGGGAAAACCCTTATTCTTTCCACATCTGGGGGTCTGGCCAGGAAATAACCTTCTGTTTCTTGTCTTTTGAAGGTAACTGGGCGTGATGTCCTATCCATACCTCCCTACAGTTGCTTCCTCTTCTTCTTCTTCTTCCCCTTCCGTTTCCCGGTCCGCTACTCCAACCCCACTCGCGTCTTCCATCCCTCCTCCTCCTCCTCCCTCCGCTTGACCCAGGAAAAGCTACACCATTCCCCCATTGGTCTCCAGTGACCATGAACCCACTCGTCTGGTTTGCATCAGGCTGCGCGACTACCCTCACATCCAATTCAACACTGTGGATGTGGAGCAATTCATCTTGAGATACAAAGGTATTGCAGATGCGGAAGGTGCGTCGGACGCCAATAAGGCCTGGCTTGTCATCCTGTTCATTATGGACAAAGAGAAGCTCCGGGATGTGGAGGAGATGGAAGGCTACAAGAATCAGGATTGGCCAAAACTGAAGGCGGAGATCCTAATGCAGGGGGTAGGCGTGAACCTCAATTCCGGGAAAGCAATTTTGACCGTATGGCTTTGGAGGCGAGCGCGCGCGGAGGAGTCAGGACTCGGGTGGAGCTGGCGGATTACACCTTGACATTTGATTGGATCTATTGGTACTTGTCAAAGAACAAGGTTGTGGCGGGACAGACGGGGGCCATGAAACGCGCATTTCTGGGCGGTTTAGGCGCTCAACTCCGGGCAAGGGTGCAGCGGCATCTTTACAATCACAACTTGGTAAAGAGGTCATTGGACGGGAGCATTGCGCTCCTTCCGGAGTTGGCTGTCATTTGCCAGGCTGTGGAGAGTGAGCTTGACTTAGAAGAGCTTATTGAGGATACTGCTAAGTCCTTCCCAGCGGGACTGAAGAAATCTGCCCCCCAGGTTTTGGCTCTGGCACAATTTCTGGCCCCGGTTCCACCTACTCCCATGCGTGTTCCGGTTCCTCAACCCGCGCCCGCCCCTCCGGTAAGTGAATTGACGGAACTGATGAAGGACTTGAAGATCTGCATGAGCGGTATGGGCCAGCAGCAGCTGCGAGGGCCTCCACCTCACATGGTGGAAGGGTTTCGGCCACCCAGTACCTTTGTTCTGCGGGGGTGCTTGTACTGCGGGGCAAACAGTCATTGGCGATTGGCATGCGAGGAGCTTAAGAAGGATCTCAACGCTGGATTGGTTTGACCGGCAGGGATGGGGTACATGTTTCCAACGGGCAAACAGATTCCAATGGAGCCAAGCCAGCCAACCGCAATGCAGCAGGTGCGCACACGGGGTCAGGAGGCGGGAACGACGGCGCAAGCGTCACTAGGCATTGTTACTGGTCCTGGATTGTGGCAACCACCTTGGGTGGAAGCTGAGGTAAGGGTAGTGGCAACAGAAGAGAAGGTGGCGGTCTCCGATAAGATGGAGGTGGATGCAAAGGAGCAACCCCCGTCAAAAGTTCCAAAACCGGCCGCACGCGTGCCTGGAATTGAGGCGCCGGCAGCAAATCCTGCAGGGAAGAAGAAAGCGGCGGACATTGTGCGTAGGGTGATGGGGAACAAGACTGCGGTCCCCCTGACCTTGCAGGAACTGGAAGCTGTGTCTCCGGTGGTGGTAGACGAGATGGTTCAGGCGTTGGGGGATTGGGGTCAGGGCCAGGTACCTCAGACGGTGCAGCAGGTTCATGTGGCGCGAGGAGTGTGAGTTGAAATTGCTTTTGACTCCGCTTGCTTACGTTCCAATGGTCATAGCGGGGAGGAAGGTGTGGGTTATGGTGGACAGCAGTTCAATGGTGAACCTGCTGCCATTGTGGATGGTGGATGAATTGGGGTTGGTTTGGCAGAAATGCGCAATGGGTCTCCGCGCGCTTAACGGAGGGGAGTGTTGTGTGGATGGGGTAGTTGAGGAGGAGGAGGTTGAGGTCACAAGGGTCTGTAAGCCTCTTTCTTTTCTTTTGGTGGATTGTGGGGATGTGATTTTGGGAAGGCCGTTCATTTTTGGGTTCCGAGCACAAATTGTTTTCAATCCGGAGGCAGGAATGGAGGCGTTGACGGTGGAGGATTTGTACAGAAGAAGGTTTGAGAAAACTATCTGCAATCATGGGAAAGGAAAGTGGAGGAGAGTGTTGGGGTATGAGGAGGAACCGGACGCGGGGTTGGCCTGAAACGGGCAACCCTTGGAGGATTTTTTCTTGTCAACAGAGGAGACCGCACGGAACAAGCTCCGTTTTTGCGCGGGCGGTCAACTAATGAGAAGCAGGGAGGGGGAGGAAGGAAAGTGCAGGGCGCGCACGTTGCAGAAGTAAGTCCCTTTTCTCAGTATGCATTGCCCAAGGGTACTATGCTTCAAAAACCCTATCATCGCGCCACACTCGTGAGCAAAGGCAAAAGCCGCGGTTCCATTCTGTGCAGGACCTACAGCAAAGGATGTGTGCGGATGATGCGGTGCACTTCTGGCAAGTACAAGCCGGTGTCGCAGAAGGTCCAACCAAGGAATGATCCAACGCCCCAGGAATTGAACGGACGGCTTTGACCAATCGCTTGGTCACGGGACCCTTGGGTCACGCCAATTAAGGCTTCGGGGTGGGTTACTAGTTCGGCGTGGATCACGGAGGAGCAGATTGCAGCTTTCAATTTCGGCCCAACGGGATGGTTGAGTACGGAGGAGCGTGAGTTGCTGTTATTGGTTCTGGTTCTTCAGGAAAGAGCGCTCGCGTTCAGACCTGAAGAGCGGGGGCTTCTGAAAAACAATATTGGTAACCCCTATGTCATCCCCACTGTTGAACACAAGCCGTGGAAGATCAAGCCAATTCTAATACCGCGGGCGGTCCGGGAGCAGTTTCTGGTGTTGGTGTGGGAAAAGGTGAAGACTGGCCTTTACAAACAGTCAACGTCTTGTTACTCCAGTCCGATCTTTGCAGTAGTTAAGCAGGACGGAAAGTTGTTGAGGATTGTCCATGATCTACAGCAGCTCAACTCTTTTACAATCCGGGACGCAGGACGGCCCCCTCGCGTTGACGAGTTCCTTGAGTCAATGGCAGGGCACGCTTGTTACGGTTTAGTGGATGTGATGGGGGGATACAACCAGCGCGAGTTGGATCCTTGCTTGCGGCCTCTAACCGCATTTGAGACTGGGTTGGGAAGAATGCAGCTGACTTGGCTCCCGCAGGGCGAGACCAATTCTGTGGTGGTGTACCAGGCGCAAATGGCTTGGATCCTGAAGGACGATCTTCCAGAGGGAGTCCAAATCTTCATCAACAATGCGGGCATCAAAGGTCCAAAATCCGATTATGGAGGAGCAGAGCTGGTTGAAGTTCCCGGCGTCCAACATTTTGTGTGGGAATATGCGCAGACGTTGGAACGCATCCTGTTTTGCATTGAGGAGGCAGGACTGACGGTGTTGGGGAAGAACATGGCGGTTTGTGTTCCGGTGCTCAAAGTCCTTGGCCATGTTGTTGCTTCTGACGGCCGGTGCATTGCAGAGAAGAAGCGGAACAAGGTCCTTGAATGGCTGACCCTGTGGACGGTGTCGCATATCCTTCAGTTCTTGGGATTATGTAGCTATGTCTGTATGTTCATAAAGAGGTTTGCAGAGGTGGCGAGCCCGCTCCAATCACCAACGCCGAAAGGCGTGAAGTGGAAGTGGGGAGAAGAGTGCAATTGCGCGTTCCGGAAGCTCAAGGAGATTGTGGGACGTGACATTGTGCTCCACAATCTCAACTACAACGCAGGAGGAATTAGGCTAGTGTTCGATTCCAGCAAATTTGGCACAGGGGGGGGGGGTTCTCAATCAAGAGGAAGACGGCAAGGATATGCCGGTGCTTTATGAGTTGGTCACCTTCACTCCAACGGAAAGCCGGTACTCTCAGCCAAAGTTGGAGTTGTGCGGGGTCACCAAGATTGTGCGGCTGCTTCAGTATCTCTTGTGGGGGGTTCACTTTGAGCTTTTGGTGCATGCAGAGGCGCTGGCGCGGATGATCAATTCCCCAGCGTTGCCCAATGCTCCCATGACCTGGTGGGTGGCGTTTCTTCAACTTTTTTCCTTTGCTGTTGTTCATGTTCCGGGAAAGCTTTCACTATGCCCAACGCGTTGTTGCAGTATCCAAGGGACGACCCGTTCAAGGACGCGGAACTGCTTGATGTGGAGGCCCCGGTTGTCAAGGTAGGGGTTGTGGAGGCGGGCGTTCAGCTGCTGCTCCGGCAGACCAGGCAGTACTTGATTCTTTGCGATTACTTGGGGGACCTTCTTTTTCCCAATGGAACTATGGACAAGCACATGCAATGGGCAAGGCGGCGAGCAGGAAACTTCTACGTACAGGAGGGGCAGCTTTGGCGGCGGAAGAATCCGGTTCCTCTTGTGGTTACCACTTCAAGGGCGGATCAGGAAGCTATCCTCCAAAGCCTTCATGACGATCTTGGCCATCAAGGGGAAGTCAAAACGCAGAGGCGGGTAAAAGAGCGGTTCTGGTGGCCAGGGGTAGTGCGTGCGGTACAGAAATGGTTGGCGTCCTGCAAAGCCTTTCAACGGCGGAGCGCAAGATTGCCTAAGGAAGTCGGAAACCCCACAGGGAAAGACACCCTCTTTGGTTGAGTCTCACTTGATGTTGTCCACATCAAGGCTGGTAAGTTTGCCTATCTGCTTGTCGCGCGGGAAGACCTGTCCGGTTGGGTGGAAGCGCATCCGTTGGTCCAGCTCTCGGAGGACAAAGTTGCTCTGTTTCTTGAGGAAGATTGGTTTGCGCGGTATGGGTAGCTTTGTCTGGTTACAGTGGACGGAGGGGCTGAGTTTTGCGTTTGTTTGGTTGAGTTGGTGAAGAGTTGCGGAGCCAAGTTTGGCCGAGTAACGGAGTATTATCCCAAGGGGGCCGGCATGATCAAACGCGGGCATCAACCAATCAAGGAAACCCTGGTCAAGATGTGCAGGGAGGACGGTAAGCGCTGGCAGGAGACGCTTCCAATGGTTCTGTTTGCGGATCAGATTTTGGTGAAGCGGTCGACAGGCTACTCACCGTACAAGTTACTTTTTGGACAGCGCCCTGTGCTTCCGGTGGACATTGAGTTGGAGACGTTCCTGGGGGTTGACTAGTGGAAGGTGAAGACCTCCGTCAAATTGCTTGAGGCTCACGCCAAACAGCTCCTTTGACGGGACGGGAAGCTTGCAAAGGCCGCGGACCGGCTGAAGAAGACTTGGACGGCATCGGTGCGCTATTGGGACAAGCGCTGCTTGCATTGTCTCCGGGATCCCTTGCCAAAGGGGGATTTGGTGCTCCTGTACAACCGGAGTCTGGAGTCTCAGTGGGGGAAGTTAGTTGCTAACCGGTGGAACGGCCTGTTCCGCGTGTTGTCCAAGTTTGAGGGCGGCAGCTATCAGTTGGAGGAATTAGACGGTACTCCTCTGAAACGGAAGGCGGCAGCTTCGCATTTCAAGCGCTTCTTTGCGCAAGGATCTACCTTGTTTGACAAGACAGCGGAAGGGGGTGACGGATCTGACGAGGGGAGTGTGGAGCGTGGCAATGGTGTTGGAATGTATTCTGGGGATTTGTCTTTGGGCGGAGAGGCGGAAAACGTGCCATTGCAATGGAGTAGGCGGTTGCGACCAGCTGGGGACAGTGGCCAAGTTGGGGGGGGAGGTGTAGGGGAAGGGGATAAGTCTTGATTTGGTGAGGGGGTGCTCTAGCCGTTTCACAGCCAGAACAACTAGACACCCCAGAATGTTTGTTTCTCTATGTTTCTTTCTTTTCTGGATTGTGGGGTCTTTGCCGGCTTGGGGTTTTTGCAGGAAACGCGGGCGCGGCACAAAGCTGGGTCCGTGAACGCAAGGAAAAGCCCCGCGGAACTGGGAGGCAAGGACAATCCCACGGAACTGGGACGCAAGAAAAATCCCGCAGATGAGGGAAGCGGGACAAAGAGCAATTTGCGGGCGGTCTACGGGCGTTGCGCAAAAAAAAAATGTGTTCTTTTCTATTTTTCTTCTCTGTTGGTTTCTTTTTCTCTTTTTCTTTTCTCTCAGGATATCTCAAAGATGGGTGGTTGGTATGGGAATAAGCTTGATTTGGTGAGGGGGTTTTCTAGCCGGTTCACAGCTGGGACAACTAGACACCCCAGAATGTCCGTTCTCTTACTCTCTCTCTCTCTCTCTTCCCTTATGGTGGCGCACGCTGGTGTTTGGTTGTTGTGTTTGTTACAGGATGGATATGGGGAACTGTGTGGAAGTTCATCTGGGGGGGACCAGTTGCCCCTTTTGGAACGGCTGGTCACTTACGGTTGCTCACGGAGCAAAGCGCGCGGACACGGACCTCAATCTCAATCTCAAGCTCATTCTCACAAAGCGCGGTCACACACTTTTTCTCAGAAGGTTAAGACCTCGCGTAGATACGTGTATTTTCTTAGGAAAAAGGAAGCGCGGTACAACCAAAAGAAAAAAAGAAAGGGAAGAAGGGGAAGGGGGGGCGATGCGCCTAAGCCATCCTCATCATCTCCTCCATTTCCGCCCTTGACAACGCCAGTAAGGCCCGGAAAGACGCCAGGAGCTCGGGCAGGGATTCCAAGGATTGAGTGCCGGGAATCGCAAGGAAATCCCAAAGCATCGTGGTCAACCTTTCCCCAAAAACCTCAAAGCCAGCTGCTGGGAGTGCCATTACAATTGAGATTTCTGGGATCTTGGGAGGGCTGGGGGGAGGAGCGGCCAGTGAAGACGGGGCCTCCGGGGAACCAACAGGGGGGCTCGGTTCAGCTGGAGGAGATGACGGGACAATGATGGGTGACGGAGGCGGAGGGGGTGTCGGCGGTTGTGGAGGAGAAGGAGAGGGTGCTGGCGCGGCCGCAGGTTGTCCGGAAAGCCTTGGGTCCGGTACCGTTTGATTCACACCAACAGCGGCGGCCCAAGCGTGGGTTGCCACGCACCATTCCTCCAAGGTTTTGTATTTGCTTTGTTGCGGAGGTCCAGCCCGGCGGAGAGGTGATGCCAAGTTGCGGCTCAGGTGCAAGGTGGGGGGTGATGGAGCTCGGGGGCGGAGGGATGAAGGTGAACCGGGGGGTGTCCACGAGCCTTCCAAGATCAAGTTGTTGTCTGAAACTACAAATGGGTCCGGACGAGCCCTCTTGCGCATCCTGGGGCGAGAGCTGGATTGGGGGGGAGCTTGGGGCATGCTGTCACTAAGCAAGCAGCGATGGTGGCCGCGACGGCAAGCAACACAGGCGCGTTGACCAGGGACAATTGAACACGCGTGCCCGTTCCAGGCGCAGAACTTGCATGGGAGCATGGTGGCGATGGAGCGGGAGGAGGATGGGGGAAGGTGGTAGTGGGAGTGGTGGGGGTGGTAATGGAAGTAGCGGGAGTGGTAGTATGGTGAAGCAATGGAAGACTTCTGGGGACAGAACTCAAGTTGGGGGGGGATGTGGTGTCAATTTATAGACACGGATTGGGAACTGCGTTGCGGCTGCGTGCTCAGCATTGGAGGAAAGCGGGCTCAGAATTAGGGTATGCGGAGTGCTCAGCAGCAGCCGCTGTTTGGCTCCGCACCTAGTGGACGGGTTGGGCTCAGCATCAAATGTGGCCTGGTCGGCAATCCGCCCCGGAGATTGGATTTGGAAGGTAGTGCGCTCGACTAGGTTTGCGGGCGCGCCGGTTTGGATACGTAGGGGCGGAGCAATCCACGGGCTATAAAGGAACGGATGGAGCGCGCATGCAAACGCGCGGATCACGGCGGATAATACCAGACATCCACGACAGGCGCGGACAAACAGATACGGACAGGCGCGGGGGCTGCAAGTAGGGTGTGGTGCAAGGACCGCGTCATGAGAAGGAAAAACTGGATGGACGGAACGGCGTATGGACTTTGGGGGGAGTTTGGTACGGAGGAGGTTTGGAGAGGAGGCTAGGGTTTCTTTCTTGGGATTTTTTTCTGTTTTTTTTCATACTGTTATTTGCGCGTGTACTTAGGTTAGGTTTGAGAGGGAGGACTTATCCTCACTCTCAACTCCGGGTTGGGGAGGGGGGCATGCATGGAATCAGACCATCACATCATTTGGATTTGGATCAATCATCTCACCAAGAGATTAAAGGAACTCATACCGGATACACATCCAGGTGGAAAGTTCTTAGGATTGAAGGATTGGAAATTTCACTCTCTATCTACTTTTCTTTATCTCTTATCTCCTTATTTCTATCTCTCATTTAAGTGCAACTTTGGGCATCCTCATCTCCTTTCAGAAGCAGGGAACCGTTAACTTCCAAACCTTGGGACAATTATAGGGGTAAAACCCTTATTCTTTCCACACCGGCTAGCTGCAAGCAAGGGGGGAACTGCCCCCCACCTGCTAGCTCCAACCGAGGGGGGAACCGCCCCCCACCTGATAGCTCCAATTGTGGGGGGAACAGCCCCCACCTGCTAGCTCAGACCAAGGGGGGAACCGCCCTCCACCTGCTAGCTCAGACCAAGGGGGGGAAGGCCGCGGGCCATGGGGGCAGCCTCCTGGTGCGTGTGGGAGCTCCTTCATCACCCCCCATTGGCTAGCTGCAAGCAAGGGGGGAAGTTCTCAGGCACGGGGGTGAAGCCTCCAAGCAAGGGTGGAATTTCATCACCCCCCACCACCCAGCAATCAAGGGGGGGACGGTCAGCTGTCAGCAGCAATGGCAATGGCTGCAACAACGTCCAAGCTGTCCCCCCACCCCATTTGACCTGCTCTAAGGAGCACACAGCTGCAGCTGTATCCTGAATCAACCAAGCAGTCACAGCAATGACATTTCAGGATAAAATGGCAGGTGCGCTTGAGTGATGCTCACAGCAGGCTCAAAAACAGAGTCAATGATGAATGCTTCCACAGGCTGGTGTACCCCATTGACATTAATATAAAAGGATGCCTCTACTTGCCTTGCCTCTTTGCAACATTCTTCCCCTCAAGCATTGAAATTTTGAAATGAAGGATCCATCCACTACTCTCTTGACAAAAGTGAATAATCCCATTCTTCACTTATTCCATGTTTCCCTAAAAGGTGCTTTGGTTTTTCAACCAAAGCATGCCGGAGATTGAATGCCTTGTATGAATGCGTCCATTAAGGAAACCATGCAAAGTGCTTTCTAATTGATGATGGTATTTGATTGATTGGGCTGTGGCCGCGCCATGCCTGAAACATTGAACCTTTCCTTTACTTGACCCTTGGTTTTCATAATATCACCCATCTCATTCCAATAAAATACTTCTGACAGGCACTTGAGAAAAACTTATTGACATTCCTTTCTTGATTGGCAGAAAAAAGAATGTCATTGCTCAGTAGCAGCCCTTGAACCCCGTGCCCTGAGACATCAAGAAAACAATGAAATGCAGAGGATTATGACAGAAAGTCAAGCTCAGCATCAAGTCCATGTCCACTCCATGATTGTGCATCAACCACGGAGAAACTCTGCAAAACATGACATTGCCACACCATTCCCTGAGAATAGCTACAATCATGGGAAGCGACAGAAATCATATAAACAGGCCTGAATTGAAATGCTACAGCATTTACCAGGATTTTCATTTTCTTGCAACCAACCCAACAACCTGGGGTCCCGTAAATGTCCAGATGTGCATTTGATCCACCATACAAAGGAGGTACTCCAATGTTACAGGTATCTCAGGCCACCAGGGCCTGCTGTTGTGCATGTGAATGGAAAAAAGGAAATTGGCCTAGTGGTAAAATTTACTCAATGGAGGGATATGAGTCCGGTTGAATATGCTGACCTCCGCTTTTTCACCACCACCCTTGTTCAGTTGGGGTCTTTCTATGGAAACCAGCAAAATGGCTCCTTCTTTTCAGGGATCATGAAAGCATTTGGTTGGCGTCCAGGTTATGGCTATCATGGAGAAAATTCTGGTAAATTTCAAATAATTGTAATTGGCTATATCATATTGGCTGACAATAAATTGTCCCAGGCCAGTATGTGCCAGTGCCTGCATCAGGAAACACAAACCAGAAACATGTACATTGAATTAACCTTGTGAACTGTCTACCAAGGATTGAACAAATATTGGGGAATCGGTTCAAAACCATGGTACCAGGTTTCCACAGGCAATCTATTGATCAAATGCATCAATTTTCAATACCAGGATTTGCATCTAGAGAATATGGGTCTGTTGCTGAAGAAGTTTTTGCTGGAAATTTAACTGCCACTTGGAATGAATTTTATAATTCAGCCCATTTTGGTAACAACATCAGTGGTATGGCTTATGGTGGCTTCTGTGGTATTTTTGAGGAGACAGGGGAACCTGCCCATAGGCACCAGGGCTTTGATGTTAAATATGGACAATTTGTCTTGCCTGGGATTCAGACTTATATTGACTTTCAATGCAATGATGGTTGGACTGATGTAATCTGGGCATCAAATTATCTGTTCCATCAGACATTCCAATTGCTGAGACCCCCTGGCAGTCCTTTCACAGGCTTAGGAATCTCAGTCCAAATTAACAAAAACCTGGCGGAGGTTTGCAAGAAGGCACAAGTAACAGGTTCAGGAAATTTGGGTGGAAATAGTGCAAGGGAGGAAATTGTTATCAATCGGCTTGCTTCTTCATCCAGATGTTAGTTTTCCATCTATCTTGATTGCCACACCTTGTTTCTATTTAAAAATGCTTGACACATGTAAATTATTTGTTGCCACCATGAAAATCTCACAATTGATCAGTCAAAATGCATTGCATGCTCAGATGTGACTTGTCTGGATCATAAACATGCATATTCTACATGCTTGCCTGTAAATCTGCTCACCCACAAACTACAGTTTTTTTCTTCAATTGGTTCCCATGGTTGCCTTAAATACCAGGATTGAGTGGATCTCCCATCCCTTCCTCATCAAAATTTCCCCCCTTTCCTGCGTGCAATATATTTATTATATAAGGCACTTGTGAGTCAGGCAATGTCCTTTCCCCCCCAACAATAGAAATCCCTCTCCTCACCTTTGTGATCTATTTGTCCCTGAAAAAAATGATCTTGTAGCTAGTGACCTTGCCCAGCCAGGTTACTCAACCCAAATTCCAGAAATTAACCCTGATCATGCAACATGGACTGACCTTCTTGCTGATAATTTTTCATTCATAGACTTGTTAACATTTGAATGAGTTGACCTCTTCAATGCCCCAAACACTGCTCCTTTGAATCCATCATCAAATCCCGTTTTCCCACCTACCATGCCACTTTTGGCAAATGAAACATCCAAACCACAATCATCAACAGCCCTACAAAATCCAACGTCCACCAACCTTCCTGCACCCCACTGGCCACAACTAGAAGCACATCAAAGACCCAATCTTGAACCTTTTTCAGCCCCCCACCTCCACCAATGACAGGGACCTTCCTAGATGAGTCGGAGATTTCTATAGTTCCCCAGGCAGAGTTTCTTGAAAACATCCAACAAATGCAACACCAATTTGAAAAAGCCCACAATGATAAGACCTTTCCCAAGTCAGTTTGTGACCATGCACAAAAGGCTATGGATGCCATAGATGAATCCAATAGAGGTGAGCACATTTCTTGAAATCCATTTCTCTCCAATCATCCTATGATAACCAAAAATTCTTGCCTTTCAAAGTTGTTTCAAGTGGTCAGGATCTGCCAGTTGAAGAGCAGGTGAAGATAGGGTCTGGGAATCTGCTATCTAAATTCTCTCATCAATCCAAATATACTCTCCGGCCTTCCAAAAGACGGAATTGTTTCACATCAAATTCCAGCACATCAAATTTGAGCAAAACAAATTACAATATCATTTTGCCTGAGAGCCAGCAGATCACAACTGATGAAAATCCCAAACCTAGTATCCAAATGTTTGATTTTGAGGCATCCTTTCCACCCAACTTTCAAAGCTCTACCACAAATGAACATTGGCCACCGCCACCACCTGGAACCATCTATCCTGATATGCTCTAACTTCCCGGTGAAGTTCCCCATCAGCCCCAGCCTCAACCTATGCCCCCTGCAACATCTGATCCTTTGTTGGCAATACCAACAGCAACTTCTGAAAACCAAACAAACCAACATTCCCAGTTCCAATCTGCATGCAAGTCGCAGCCCAATCCACCTCCAAAAGCCAATGCTCTACCTGCCACACTGCCAGAATCTTCCCAAGGCTAACCTAGCCAAAAATCCAACGGATCAACCATATTCATGAAACACACCAATGCAATCCTTCCTATAATTCAACTTTACTATACAACACTCCTCCATGATGCTTATTCCATGGCACATGAATCAGTAGTCAAGCTTCACACCATGCAAATAAATAAACTCCAGCCAATGAGCAGCTACAGTGATACCCTGCCATCAATGATTTTATTACGTAAACTGACTAACACTGGTATCAAACAGTGGTTAAAGAAAATGCTGGATGATGGTCTGTTGAACCTTTACTTTTGAATCAAACCCTCAATTTTGATTTGAATTATGTTTTCTTTTGATTGAAATCAGGAATCAATGTTTTCAAGCCATCATTGAATGAACCACTCTTGAAACCAGATGTTTGGAACATTCCCACAATAGAAAATCACACTGCTCCATCAAATTTACTGGGTCATGAATTAATTACACTGCTCAATATGTTGTTCCATCCTACCAAGCATCAATAGCAAAATTGGAAAAAAATCTTTTTCCAGTCCATGGCACTGGTTGCTAAGGATATAACACCTTTACCAGCATATGAAGCTCCAACCTACCCAAATGATGACTTGGCACAAGAGATAGCAATGATACATTATCTCATACAATGTCTTACCAGCCATAGCACCAGTTCCAAAATCACTGATTCCACTGCATCATCCAATGAAAGAAGTATCAAAATTGATTTAAAGGCTCTAGACAGGCTGTTTGATAATTTCTACGATCTATTGATTTCATTTTCCATATTAAAAGCCAGGTGCAAAATCAATTGGTCAGAAAAATCTCTTCAGCGTTATACCTCCCAATTTGATCAACTTCCCAAGGAGTACACTTCAAGGCCATTTTATTCCCTCTTGGCTGCTTATTGTGTTTCAGGAATTTTTGGGATTCTTTTGAGTCTTAGTGATTACAGAAATCTACCAGCCTCCAGTTGCCTTGAACTCATTTCCATTGTTTCCAAGCTGAATGAACTTGAAGCCAACAACATTGATGAACCCATATGGAAAAGAACCAACACGTACATTTTTTCCATAATTCAAAAGACTTTCTTTTCTGAAGATGGATTTTTTCCTTGCCGCGTAAAAAGATTTGAGCTTTCTAAGTTCATTGTGCTTGACTTCAGTGAATAATGGCTAAATTCTCATCCCAATGGAGACCAATTTTTCAATCTTCCAAGAGGGGCTGATATTACTGATGCAACAATTCAAACGCTATGATTTGTTTTCTGTCCTATTTTTTTTAATTGTGGATAACCATTTGTAATTTAAAATTTTGAAGCTTCTTGCAAAACATGTTTCAAAACTGCACCAAAACCCCTGCTTGCTGAGTTCCAAGACTCATCCACTTTATTTTGGTTACAATTTTGAGATGAAATTGTTCACTGAAATGCATCAGGACACTTCTATATAAGATGTCTACTTTGTCTACTTTTGTTCCCCCATTAAGGTTTTTTGGATTACCATTTGGAAAGAAAATACACCCAACACTAGTAAGAACTATTCATTAGCATTTCACCACAAAAAAAGCACATCATCTGCAAATTTGATTATTGTAATTCCAAGACCCACATGACAATTCATGGGTTGAGACCTGGGTTGGCTTTTTCAACTTCCCAGAATCAACATCACATAGCAAGAAGAGAAAAAACCAAAATCACTCCACCCAGGAATCCATCAAATCAGAAATACTTTGAAGCTTCCAGCAGTGAACCAAGATCATCCAAACCAAAAAAATTACAGAGCACCTCTGATTCAGCTTTTCATTCCTCTGACTCTCATTCAGATTCAGTCATCTTTGATACGTCAAATTATTCTCCAATCCCTTGGAGACTCAATGAAAGACCATTTGTGCTCTCTCTAGTGATTTCTGCTATTTTGAATCTTGAACATTTTATCAGCAGGGATGCATCCAGATTTCTGTTGTTTGTATTGAATTTGCACAAGCAGACCATTCTAAATCACTCTCCAAATATTCAATTAACAAACCACCTAAATATGGATACTTTTTTTGAATAACTGAATGTCAACCCCACCTTGAATATATATGCTTGCTGTCCATAATGTTTCTTTCTCCCTGCATTGGTGAAGGACATTGAGAATGAAGAAATCAAGTGTACCAGACATCTCAATTATGGCCAATTCATTCCAGCATGTACAAAATCTATTGGGCAAATGAAGAAATCATCAAACAAAAATCCAAAAATGAAAGAAATTATTGAATCACAGTTCTCCCCTAGGAAAACATTTGTGTACCAACCTTTTAAGGCATGGCTAGCAAGTTTTTTTGCAACGCAATGGAATTGAAAAGTATCTTTCTTCTCACCTGGAAAGATCACCAAGGGATATCATTACCAATATTTGGGATGGTTTTGTTTGGAAAAGATTCAAAGGAATTGGTGAATCAGAATGCTTCCTTTCAAAAAAGGAACATTTGGCCTTTACACTTTACGTCGATTGGTTCAATGCATTTGGAAAATCAAGCAGGCATGTAAGCTTGGGATCAATAGTCTTGGTTTGTCTCAATCTTCCTCCTGAAAAATGTCACAAACCAGAAAATTTATATATTGCTGGAATCATACCTGGACCCAAGGAGTCTACTGGACCCCAGTTGAACTATCTACTACAAACCCTTTTTGAAGAACCAAAAGAACTTTGGAATGGTATTTTATTCTCAAAAAAAGCTCTAAATACAAATGGATCCTTCATCAGAGTTGCTATTTTGACTGTAATTGCTGATGTTGTAGCTATGAGGAAGCCCACTGGTTTCACAAGTCATGCAGGAACCAAGTTTTGCAATTTCTTCCATATTGAGAAATCCCAAATGGATGTTGTTCAGCCATTCCTGTTCCCAAATTGCAACTTGAAGGAACACAAGGAAAGTGTCCAGAATTTGCTTCAGGCAGCCTCAATTAATGCACGTGAGGAAGTCATTCGAAAAACAGGTGTGAGATATTCAATCCTTGAAGACCTGCATTATTGGGATGCAACCAAGATGATAAATCTTGATGTGATGCACAATATGGTCCTTGGAGCTTTGAAAGATCATGCCACAAAAAAACTCTTCCTGCCAGAATCAACATGGAAGAAGAACAAGAGCAAAAAGGAATTTTTTTCCAGTAGTGACACACTCTCAAGAGGTAAAAGTGAAAATGAAGATTACATACTAAATAAAGACATTGACTCAAGAGAAGTGAGATATCTGAGGAGGGAGGCCATTCCAGATCTTCAGAGCATACCTAAAACCCTCCACAAAAATATTTCCAACAATCAGAAAAATACCACCACTACCTATTTAGAAAGGAGTGCCAACTTTCTTCACACCTCAGGAACCAGAAATAAATGTAATGATGATTTGGACCATGTTCCAATATCAAGCATCACTAGCTCTGATTTTCAGTCTGAAAGGGTTGATGGAAAAATGATTCCAAGATTTACATTTGACTCACAAACTCTGAATGAAATCCAAAACTTGATTGAAAGGACACCCATTCCCTCCAATTGGACCAGGGTGCCAATGAATCTTGGTGTGGCTGCTCATGGAAGCTTGAAAGCTGCAGAATGGCTCTTGATATATAAACTTTATCTCCCCCTTTTATTTATAACAAGAGACAAAGGGGGAAATCCACTTCCTTCAGAGATTGTTGAAAACACTTTTCACCTTGTGAGCACACTCAACATAGCTACCAGCTGGGTTTTTACTCAACATTCTGCTCCAGACTTTACCAAACATTGGAAAAAATACCAAAATAGTTGTCAGAAGCTTTTTCCTGCATGAAAATCCAAACCAAACCATCAACTTTCCACACATATACCTGAGCTCCTAATGCAATGGGGTCCTGCTCCTTGTTCTGCCACATGGGCATATGAAAGAATACATGGGCTTTTTTCCCGTATTAACCATTACAATTCAACAGGTACAAGATAAGCTCAAATTTTGAATCATATTAATCACAAAAAACTAATTTTCATTTCTTTCTGATTGCAGAAAATATACCCTTGACTCTTTTGCAGAGATTCTCCAGATCTAACAACTTGAAGAACATTTTGAACAACCCTGAAGCCCCCCCAGAAGTAAGAATTATGACATCATATTGAAAAAGCAAAGATGCAAATGATAATCAGATTAATTCAAAACCAAATCTGGCAGAAAGGAAAGATTAAACTGATTTCCTTGATCATTTGAGGAAGGTAAAACCACATATTAACTGGATTGGTCATGATTTTCCAACTAATTCATGTGACTCTTGGAACATCATTTTGTCCCCATGGTGGAGATACCACCATCATCTTAACTGAAAGAATTCAACCTTCACCACACACAATAAACATATGGGCAATAGCATTGTTTGTTTTTATCTAGATAATACTCCACATTTTGGTAAGATTACAAAAATTATCAATAATTTTGATCCTGTTCATGATTTCCCAAATTTTTATATTTTCATCACTTTGTTTGAAACAAATAC
This sequence comes from Puccinia polysora, assembly GCA_025617555.3. Classification (NCBI taxonomy): domain Eukaryota; kingdom Fungi; phylum Basidiomycota; class Pucciniomycetes; order Pucciniales; family Pucciniaceae; genus Puccinia; species Puccinia polysora. Next base: position 29,879,977 of record CM062632.1, on the reverse strand, counting down.
ACAATTCCTTTCAAGTTGGGAACATCTGAATGTTTTTCAAGTAAGAGCAACCAATAATTGGCAGATCATAACTTGTGGTGATATTGATTGTCATGCTGCGCTGTCTGAACAAGATTTCCTGTCTAAATTAGTTTGGCTCCACTCAACAGATTTGGAATTATAAAAAGCATTTTGATATTTTTATGGGCATTTATGAAATCAATAAAATAAGGTGAAAACCACCTTGAATTCACAACATTTTCCTGTGAAATGCACGTACAAACAGTTGTGTGAAAATTAAAATTTCACCCTGTGAAACATCCACTGCTTTTTTGTTGGGGTGACATTCACTTATGAGTAAATGACTATAAAATTGAAAAAAACTGCACATGCAATTAAAAAAAAAGTGTTACAATTTTGAAAATATTCAAATTTATTGCTTTTTGTCTGGTGATGTGATACGGAAAACAAAGTTAATCATTGGGTAAATCAGTTTGAATTTCATTTTCCACAAAGGTGAAACCAACTGAATTTGATTTTAACCAAGGTGAAAACCAGTTGACTTTTATTTTCCATCAAGGTGAAATCCACAATCAACCCGGTATATGTTATGGTAAATTACAGAATCCATCATTGCCTTTTCATGGTGAAACTTTTGATACTTATTTGAGACAACATTGGCCACATATAGTGACTTCATGTCACTGGTCAGCCAGAGACCCCAATTTGGCCCTGGTGTGTTACAAAAATCTCTTTGATATGGAATATTCTATGATTCATATACTCAAGCACATCCTCATGGTCTTCCAAGAAACACTTTATACCAGTCATAATTTCAGAAACACAAAAATAGGAAGGTTAAAAGTAGAGGAAGTTATTTGGCACTTAATCTAAGTTCTGCATCATTGACCTCTGCCTCCTCCTTGTTTTTGAGGCCCCATACTTAGCCCACAGAGAAAAAAAGATTTTCCACCCCTCAATTTCATTATTCAAGCGCACTTTAAAGTTTGCTTGTATGTTTTTAAACAAGTGCAATTGACAATGCTGTCTTTTTTACTCAGGGAAACTTTGTTCCATAGCACAAATCAGAGATTTTTCACAGTCTGTCACAAAGACTTTGTGAAGTCCCTCAGGATCATAAGCCAGCTCCTTTAGTGCATTTACAGACCAACTGTAGAACTCAAAAATTTCTTTTTTAATGAAAGCAAGAGCTTTTGTGAAAGTTCTTTGGTTTTCCGTAATTCCTAAAACATGCAATAGGGTGATGTTGTACTTATTTGTTTTATAAGTACAATCCATAATAGCAATATGGTGGAATTTCTTGCAAAGCTTCAATGACTTAGGGTGAGCCATGAATAGGACCTATAAGTGACCCTCTCCACTGAATTTGCTTGATGAACCAAACCTGAATCACCAAGTTGTTCAAAGAGGACCTCCATAAAAACTTTTACCTTTATTTCTGAAGGAGCTACCTTAAACTTAGTGTGATATATGGTTTGGTCATCAACATATTTGCTGCAATCAATCTTTCTCAATTTTTTTTCAGTTGAATATTATTGAGCCCATTATTCATGCCTTATTTTAAATTCACTAAGCCCATCCCACAGATTTGACTCAGGTTAGGATGCATTGAGGGGTGCGGAGATTGCTGATGGTTATGATGATCATTTATGTAGGAGTTTTGCCACAAGGGGGTGGCCTTTGGGCAACTTTCACGGATTAAAGACTTGCACCCAACCTTCCTTTTTGAGTTTTCCTTGACCATCTGCTGAGCAATTTCCCAGAGTAGGAGCCATTTCTATCACAGGCTAAATCCACATATTTATCATGCTTTGACTTGAAAAATTTTAAATTGTAACCATGCCCCATTCTCCATGTTTCAAAATAGTTTTTTGCCTCTTCCCTAGTAGGAAAGGCTCTCACAGGAGGTTGGTGAAGTTGATCTGTCATAGTTACATAGTTACATAGTGACCAGATTTCAAGCATTTTCCATCAAATTAAATGAGGCAAAGACCAGAGTAACATAAAATTTTACTCACCAAAAGAGGGCATGTCAATTTTTGAAACATTTTTTTCCCCAATTTTCACCCTAGATGAGGATGCAATTGTGGCTTCCAATGATTCATTACCCAAATACTTTTTTTTCCCCAGCTTTGTTCATGGCACTATCTGTTAGAATTATGACCAGCAATTAGCTGAGGCAAATGAGCAATATTTAAAGAAAAAGAAATGCTGGGCACTGGGTGTCAATATTGTCTAATGGGCCTCTCACAATGGGGAAATATCTTGGATGAATTTAATTGGAATGATGAATGGATGGATGGAAAACAACAGGTAGAAGGGCTCCTTAAGTAGAAAAGATTGGCCTCTTGTGAGCCCATGATACAACAAGCCAAAAGGTAAATTTTCCGCCCCAAAAGAGCTCTACAGGCTCTACTGGCCTTGTTACTTGGTTTGGACTACATCAGCCCACATGGCATCAGTCCCTGTACCCTTACAACCAGCCTATTCCGGTTATTTCTGGTGTTTCCACCTCAATGGGGCTGAACCAGCCCCTTAACTGTTCAATCACCTTGGCTGGTTGTCCGTTACAACCAGCCATGATGACCTCATCGCCTTGTTTATGGGCTGTTTGCCTTATGCAGCCAGCCCCTGGACCCTCAAATGGGCCAGGTGGGACCCAGGGCACACCTGGGTCTGGTCTCAGACTCACATGGGGGGGGGTGTGACCAGCGGACATGCTGTCCCCCCCCTCTTTCTCTCAAATCCCTGGTGGGGGCGGTCAAATCCCCTCACCAGAGGCCCTGGGGGTTGATACCCCCAGGGAGTCGTCAAGTAAGTTGGCCTGGGAGGGGATCAGGTCCTCCCAGGCCCATTGCTCCTCCCCCTTGGTAAAGGGGGGGGGAGAGCGCCCCTAATTGGTCCCTTCAACCGCTCAATGGTGGAGGGGTGATGAACTCCCCCCCACCTGCTGGTCGCTCAGCTTGCGGCCAGCGCCGCCACCTCCTTGGGCAAGGGGGTGGTCAGGTCCCCCCTGCCCTGACCAACCTCGCTGTTGCGGTTGGTTGCTGGCTGGTTCAACCCAGCCAGCTTGCCCCCATCCCCCTTGCAACAGCAAGCAAGGGGAGGGGGAGCGAGCCAGGGCCACGAGCCCCGGCTCCGTGGCGCTGGTTGCCTAGTTCAACCAGCCGGGCCCGCGCGACAGCCCAGCGGCGGGCTGTCGGGCCCCGCGTGGGGCGCACCAAGGAACACAGGCGGCCCCAAACGGGCCGCGACGCAGGCAGCGGCCCCAATGGGCCGCCCCAAGCCTAAATTGTGAGAATTACATACTTTGGCGGGCCAGCCCGTCTGGCCAAGTATGTCCATAATGGGGCTTGGGCCCTTCTATGCCCAAATAAGCCCATCTGGCTTGGGTGGCCCATCCACCCTGGCGGGCCTGTGAGGGCCCGTGTCACAAAAGACCATAAAAACATGTTTTGGCGCCCAAATGCCCAAAAGCAATAACACCCACATAGGCCCACGTGGCCCACGTGATGTCCAATGGGCCGTGGAGGCCCATTTTCGCATCCCATTTGGATTACACACTCCTATGCACATTACCTGAGTGCATCTGCATTTTAACACTATCAATGAAGTCCTTCAAGCCAGCCACTTTACAAAAAGGAGGGCTTGCCACTGGTCCCATAATTTAAAATAAATGAAAAATTATTTCAGTATTCAATCCAACTTTCAATTGAACAACTACCAATTTTTCTCAATTTTGAGTTGAGAAATGTCAAGTTTAGTGGGATGTTTGTTTGTACTTTCACTTTATTTTCAATTGAAACTCACTTTAATCCACTTGAGATTTACTTTAGTTTCACTTGGGGATTGCTAGGTGTGGTCCAAAGGTCCCACATAGTATGCATTGATCCCAAATTTGGGTTGATGGAACCCAAATGTGGTCCAGGCGGTCCCAAAGATTTTGGAACATCCCCCAGGGGGTTTTATACCCCCAAAAAGGCCTCAAAATGGCTGTGTACAGGGGTACAAAACTCAAAAATGCCGTGTGCTGGGGTATAAAACCCCCCAGGGGTTGTGCATGTTTGAAACAACACTTTCAACGCGTTTACACTCATTTTTTGGCCCACAAGCGCGCTTTTGATGCGTCTATGGGCCCCCATGCATCCATTGGGCCATTTAGGTCCTCACACAACTCTCAACTGCCTGGCAGTCATGAATTTATCATCACCTAAAATAAATTCATAGACAAAAAAGGAGTGGGAAATCTATGCAGAGTGATGCAATATTGGATTTCCCATCAAAAATTAGGTAGTTTCACTGAATGACCCCACCTTTGAATTGTCACTCCTTCATTTTCAAAATAATTTATTAAGAAAAATAACCAATAATCACAACACCACAGCATTGAATTTTTGGCCAATTTAATATTTCACATGTTTTTTCACGTAAAGGTTTCACACCTAAAATGCAGTCATAATTTGAGTGTTGTGCATATTCTAGGAGTTATAGACAGATTTTTGCTTTTTCAGAATTCCTGCATGTAGCCCCACCTCCACATAATTCTAGCTGCCTGTGTAAAACCTCAATAAAGCTGACAAATGAAAGGAAAACTGCATGCAATATGCACCTGTTCACTGCATGCATCCAAACCTCAAAGCCCTTCCCACAGTTGTCAAGCCTTTATGCATCAAACCTGCCAATGACAACTCCTGACAACAAGGTACAGCAAACTATAGCTACAAATAATATGCATGCAAGATGCATATGTAAAAATGTGACTGATGGATAAGGGATAATTTGAAACCTCTAAAAGTCAAATGAAAACATATAGAATCAAATTAAAAAACAGACCAATCAAGGAAAACAATAATAAAGGTTGTCACAAAAACAACATCATCAAATCTTTATGGACCACAAAACACCCCAAGGAGTCTACATAAAAATCATTAAAAATTATGAAAAATGATCAGAGGATAAAATATAATCTACAAATACCCGCTTTTGTAAATCTTCCCCAAATAAATATAGTACAAAAAATCAAATTTATCAAAACTATAAAAATTTCAAATTACTATCAAGACTATTTTTGACATAGTTATCACACATAAAAACTGCGGAGAGAGTTTCAGCTGAGTGACAGCACTAAGATTGTGTCCTGAAAAAGCCCTGACCCCCCTGATAGCCTTAGACCAGGAAAATACCCCTTCTACATACCCTGAGGAAACTTATTCCACCACAAAAAGTTATATATAAAGTATCTTTTGGATGTTTTAACCCCATTTAATTTTATTTATCAATCCAGAAATTTTTCCATCCATGACCAGGTGCTTATAAAAGAAACGCAAGTCATATATGGCCTCAGTATTATAGTATAATGATCAATTCAACAAGCCTCACCATTCCATTTGAATTAAATCAAAAATAACCCCACCTTTGATCTGAGACCCTTCAAACAATGAATCCCAGCAGATATTTTGTGAGTAAATACTCAAATTAAATTATTTACTTCCTGCTGAGGCTTGTTTGCTGTTTAGCCCCGCCATCCCCACCATTCCTTTGGGTGTGAACCCTTTTTGTGAATTAATAAGGAGCCCATTGTCCCAGGGTTTTATACGGTGCAAAGTAATACCCTGAAGAGAGGTTGCTAAAGCAGTAAAGATCCCCATTTTTGTATGAGCTGTGGCCCCTCTTTATAAAATATTGAAAAAAATTTGAACCAAACCATTAAACCTGTTGAAATCAAATCTGCTCTTATGCAGACTGCCACCCAATGATTCTAAGTCTTGGTACTGAAAGCCTGAACATCATTGTCAAACAAAACACATCATGTCTTTACAGCTAAACCCAAGAAAACCCTTGTTGAGTGGACAGGCACAATGTCCCATCCCGCAATGGCGCAGTTAGCTTAGTGGTTGAAGGTTCACTCATGAATATTGAGGTCATGGGTTCATATCCCATAGTGCACAACTACATTTTGGATTCTGACATGGTAGCAAGAGTCTTAAGCCAAACAGCACACCCTAACAGGTGGAAAAAGACAAGATTACCAGAACCAAATTGAGTTGTGAATAGCTGTATGCACTCTGCACAGAGCCAGGGGGAGTGTTGGAGTCAAATCTGCTCTTATGCAGACTGCCGCGACCCAAGGATTCTAAGTCTTGGTACTGAAAGCCCTAACAGAATTTTCAAAAAAAACACATCAGGTCTTAAAGCTAAACCCAAGCGAACGCTTGTTGAGGTGACAGGCACAATTGCCCATCCAGCAATGGCGCACTTAGCTCAGTAATTAAATCATCACTCATGAATGTTGAGATCATGGGTTCAAATCCCAAAGTGCACAAATAAATTTTGGATTCTAAAAAAACCTTGCACTAGTTTTAGGTGCTTATTCTTGTAATATTATTATTCCACCACTGCATCACTTTCTGTAGCTAAAGTACTGCAAGGTTCCTGGCATCAGGAATCTGAAATTTCTTTATGGTAACAAGTGGCAGTCTTCATGTTTTTTTGAACTAGACAAGTTATAATCTTGTTAACCAAAATGTATTTAGGAATTTTCATACTCAGTCACACTCGAAAACTATGAGTTACACATGATTGTGTAGATATAATGAGATGTTAAGGTGTATATAAGACTTAGCCAATCCACCAAGTATAAACTGACACTTTCCCTCCTTTTTTTGTTGTTGATCTAAACCAACCAATCCTAATGGTAGGTTCTCAGAAATACAGAAATCCTAACCCTCAACTGGTGTACCTATCTACAAATTCTTATTTTTTTTTAAAGAAATTACAGTTTTCAAAAGAAACTCTGTTGTTTGACCTTTGAATCCATTCATTCTATGGAGAATTCTCCATGAATGTATTGTGTGTCCACCCCATTCTTTTTGGCTGAAAACTCAGTGTTTTTTTTGTTAAAACAAATTTGGTGGGTGCTCAAAGCCACATGGTAGTTTTTCATCCACTGCTTTTCATGTGGTCAACCAATGGGGGTGTGCCATACACTTGGCCATGGAAAGTTTCTACTGAAGCCACCAAGGTGATTTCTTTCTTTTTTTATATCAGTAAATTTAAAAAAAAAGTTTTTAAAAAAAAACATCATGGCCCTGCTAGGAGAGGGCCTATAATAGGCTGCATCTATACACAGGGGTTGATTTTTAATTCACGGCTACATGGCTACACCTTAGCTGTGCAGACCCCACATGATTTGAGTGTGGTTGGGCTGTACTCCACAGGGTGCCTGACCGCTGTGTGGTGGCCACACGGCTACAAGTCTGGCGGGCAAAAAAAAATAAAAATAAATAATAATAATAATAATAATAATAATAATAATAATAATAATAATAATAATAATAATAATAATAATAATAATAATAATAATAATAATAATAATAATAATAATAATAATAAATAAATAAATAAAATAATGAAGGGTATAAAATAAACCAAAATAAACTAAATAAAAATACAAAAAAAAAAAAAAAAAAAAAAAAACAGAAATCAACCAAAAGATCAAAAAGAGTAGATTTTATGGTTTAAAAAACAAAGAAATAAGAAATAAAATTAAAATAAGTAAAACAAAAAACAATGAACACTGAAGGGGGCGCGCACCCCCAAATAAGGCTCAAAACAGCCATGTACAGGGGTACAAGGCTCAGATACGCCATGTACGGGGTGTATACGGCCCCCGGGGGTTGTGTGTGTTTGAGACAACCCCTTGGGCGCGTCTAGACGCTTTTTTTTTCCTGAATGCACGTCTTGGACGCTTTTATGTGCCCCAATGCATATATTGGGTCATTTAGGGTCCTACACAACTCCCAAACGACTAGGAGTTGGGAATTTAACGACACCCATACACAGGACCAATAAAATAGCTTGCAGTAATTATTTTGTTTCAAATTTTTGTGGCTATAAGAGCCTCTTGAATTGCTTGCTTGATGTGATGGAAAAGCTCAGATTTATTGAGGGGCTTTTGTGATTGAATGTACTCCTTGATTTTATGGAATGAGTACTCAATTGGATTGATAAATGGGGAGTAAGGAGGCGCGAATTTGATGGAGATTTCCTTTGACATTCTTAGGTTCCGCCTAATCTCCTCAAATTTCTGTCTGCAGTGGATTGGGGAATTTTGCATGATTATAATGGCCTTGGGAGGGAGTTGCAATCCAAGGCTTTGAAAAAAGAAACAGAAATCCTTGGCCCCAGCCCCCTTGGCCATTGTTCCATTGGAATTCAAGAGTTAATAGTGGTTCTAACCCTGGTGGAAATAGCGCCAATCAGGGTTACTTTCTTGGCTTTGTTGACTATGCTGAGAAAAGCAGGATGGCCTAAAAAAAGAAGAAAAAGAAGTAAGAAAAAAAATAAAGGGAATGGAGAGATGGAAAAAAACGAGTGTGGGAATAACCACAGGCCCAATGTATTTTTAAGTCAAATCCAGATTCATAAACAAAGACAATGAATTTTTGATGATCCAAAACTTGAAACCCAAAAAAGGTGGCTATTTGTTCAAGTAAATCTTATCAATTACAAGACGCTGGTATTTTTTATACTTTTCCAGTTGATAATGAGCTGATTTCAAACCTTGCTGATTGCTTGAGGGATGACAGAGACTTCAAATTGTTCTTTAAGAAACTTACTCATTTCTTTCAGGGTATTTTTTGATTCCCCTTTGAGGTTGGCCAAACACTCAGTGACCTCAGGAGAAATCTTGCATTCTCTCTTCTTGTTGAAATTCACCAGGATTGGCTGGTCCTTGATGATGAACTGAATCTGTTTGACTGATAAATTAAATATTTTGTCTGCCTCCTTCTGAGTCATTGATTTTTCTAGCACATTCATTTGGATCAGATTCCTAACCTTTGAGGTGATGATTGCATTTGGATGGAAGTCTTTGTGAGTCAATAAATTTTTTTGATGAGTTTTCTTCTCATCTAATTTTTCTGAGAATTCTTAATTTTCTTGCAATGGAATCCCCTTTTGTTTAGTTTGGAAATCCAATGGGAAAGATGTTGTGCCTCTTCATCATCAGCCTAATCTTCAAGGTCTTCAAAGGCTTTGACATCAATGATTTTTCTGCTGGAGGCTATCTTCCTATTTTTAATGGTAATGAGGACCTGATAAGAAACATCCACCTTGTCTTGTTTCCCTGAGTTGATCAGCAACTTGGTCAAGTTGATGAATGTCACACAACCACCCCACATACTATAGGGAAATCTTAGATGATTGTGAGTGCAAAGGAAGAGACTGAGTGTTAGGGAAAGTGCAAGGTAGCAAAGCTAAATGCAAAGTTCAAACTTATGGTTGGGTAACTTGACACACAGTGAGGGGGATGAATTGTTCCAATGGAAAGGAAACTAAAGCCAAGCCCAATGTGATGACTGGATTTAGCAAAATGCATGAACATATGAACTTAACCAACTGAGGAGAAAATCTTCAGGCAAGGGGTGTAGCCTTTATAAGGTTATCCAAAGTGACTAGATACAACCTGATGGATGGCCAGCTACAGTTAAGAGGCAATGAAGCAATGAATGACATGAACGGATTGAGAAATGAAATAACAGTATACATTTTTCCAAATTCATAATGTAGATGCAAGGCAATAGATTCTGAGTGTACAAGGGTGTAACAGATTAGATAGGAAGGAGTGACGTGAGAGACAATGCAAATAGGAGTATTTAGTTTATGCAGGGTAAGGTACTAGTCCAATTTCAAACTATACAGTTGGTGTGGATAACTAGCATGGGTGAGAGCTAGCAAGAGTGCATGAATGGGAATGGGAACCCAAGGGCTATTGTTACCCAGGGTGAAAGAGCAGAGCTTGAATGGAAGGTTGACTGGAGTAGAGTTAACTGCAAGGTTTTCAAGTAGATTCTGAGTCAGTCCCAAGAGTGGAAGGTTGTTATGCAATCCAGAGTTGATAAGCCAAAGGCACCATTGATGCTTTGCTTCTATTTTTGTCACAAGTATGGACTGAGGTATATGGTACTGAGGAAAGGATATGTCAAAGTGAAGAAGACAACAATCCTTAAGCTTGAAGCGTGATGGTTTCCCAGTTATAAAGATGCAAGCTCCTGCAAGCTTTCAGATGATTTTCCCATTGATTCCAAAATTTGTTGTGAGTAATTTATACCCCTAGTTAGTATCCTACTTATTTGTCTCTCAAATAAATTTATAATTAAATATTTTGTCAACGTCATCTTGTTGTTGTGGAAACTGTATTTGTCAAAATGAACAATGTGTCCCTAGTACTGCTACAGGGGGTGTCCAAGGAAAATGCAAGCAATGTTGTCTATGCAAGGTTGCTTGCACTTTTCCTATAAATAGAAATTCAATAGTGGATACCCCCCTAGCGCCTAGGAGTGAGGTGCAAAGCCAAAGTTGTGAGCTGCAAGTGAATTATCATATACCACCAGTGCTGGAGATCAAATTCTTAGGTTTCCAAAACCCTGGTAATTTTAAGACTTTGAGACTAACAATAAATAAAAATAAAAAGAAATGGAACTAATATATTTTTTGTTTTTGATATTACTACCACAATTCAGAAGGTACAATCCTAATAAACCTCTGCTTCCACCACCGTATATTGGACCATTGTCAAAATTCAAGGTGAATCAGATGAATCCCCAGGTGCTAGTTGAATTAAAAGCAAAGGAATCAGCAGTAGTCAAAGAATAAAGGGAGAAAGAGACAGTAGCTGAAGGAGAGGGTGGTATGGAACGGAGGGAAGGAAATGAAGAAGAGGGAAGGGATGGAACCGAACAAGAGATAGAGAAACAGGGTGGAATGGAAGGCAGTGGAATGGAAGGCCAAGATGGAGGGAACCAGGTGGAATTAAAAGCACCCATGAAAACTGATGCAAGGCAATTAACTGGCAAATTTGGAGAAATTTTTTCAAGTGGCCAAAGGAATAGAGCATATGAGGAGCTCTTGGAGAAAGGTGGATGGAATGCCTGGCCAAAGAGGGCTTGGAATTCAAGTTTCAAGGAAATCTTTGAAAGGCACCTGGTGACCCAAGTAATTGTGTTGCAAAGGATGTCTTCTTTGATAAACAACAAGGATTTGAATGAAATTAGGTCAATGGTAGAGGAACTGACCAAAAATTGGGATGAAGCAGAAAGAGAATAAAGGAAAATTTGTAGAAATGTATTTTATTAGTAATCTTATTTTATATTCTAATATATATAGGTTATTTTATTATTATTATTATATAATTTTTGGGTAATGTTAAATTCACCACTCATTGAGCTCTGCACACGGTTCAAATTGGGCTGTGTGGCATGCCACATGGTCCAATCCAAGCCTTGTACAACCCCCCATGGCTCAAAGAGTTGCGCAGCCCACCCAGCCTGGTCCAACAGCATGTTGGATTCCACACAACTACATTGAAGTTGTGTGGAGTTGTACAGGGCTCAAATGTAGTCGTGTGCCATCCAACATGCCAACGCACGGAGTTGAGCCAAAAAAAAACTGAATAAAAGGGCACTAACATAACCAATGAATCAAATAAACCTTCCAAAAAACAGGAATCAACCAAAAAATCAAAGAAATCAAAAAATATTTATTTTTTGGTTAAAAAAAAAAAATAAATAAATAACTAAATAAATAAAAAAATAAATAAATAAATTAATAAATAAATAAATAAATAAATAAATAAATAAATAAATAAATTAATAAATTAATTAATTAATTAATTAATTAATAAATAAATAAATAAATAAATAAATAAATAAATAAATAAATAAATAAATAAATAAATAAATAAATAAATAAATAAATAAATAAATAAATAAATAAATAAATAAATAAATAAATAAATAAATAAATAAATAAATAAATAAATAAATAAATAAATAAATAAATAAATAAATAAATAAATAAATAAATAAATAAATAAATAAATAAATAAATAAATACATAAATACATAAATAAAAAACAAAAAAACTGGGACTATCCAATGGACTAGCCCTAAAGTAAAAAGACCCAAAAAATACAAGTAACTGGACTAGCCCTAAACTAAAAAAACCAAAAAAACAGACAATTAACTTGAAAAGCCCTAAATTTAAAACACCAAAAAAAAGACAATTAAAATGACAATCCCTAAAGTAAAAACACCAAAAAAAAATACTAGTAACTTGACAAGCCCTAAAGTAAAAACACCAAAAAAAAAGACTAGTTACTTGACAAGCCCTAAAGTAAAAACACCAAAAAAAATACAACTTGACAAGCCTTAAAGTAAAAACACCAAAAAAAAGACAAGTAACTTGACAAGCCCTCAATTAAAAACACCAAAAAAAAAGTAACTTCACAAGAACTAAAGTAAAAACACTAAAAAAAAGACAAGTAACTTGACAAGTCCTAAGGTAAAAACACAAAAAAAAACAGTTCAACTTGTGTTAAGCTGATCCCATCATAAGGAGTATTTTACTCCTTATGATGGAATCAGCCCAACACAACTTGAAAAGAATTAACATTCAAATCTCATTCAAAACACTCAATATAATGATTTTAACTCAAAACACTCAACATAATGATGTTTAAAATGTGATAACCCTTTATATTAATAGAACTTGTTAGCTGCATTAGAATTAAAATTTATATGAAACCCAATGATCAAATGAAGTCAAATTCTATAGTCTCTATAATCTAGAATACTTTTGCAGTTGATCTTTGAGATGATCAACCAAACCAGAGGCTTTTTTAGGAATCAAGGAAAGCAGTTTTGCTACAATGGGTGGCATTGGAATCATTTTCTCCCTCAAATACTAATAGAACCCAGTGGTAATTGTTTACAAAGGAAATGAAAATTGGATCTGATTGATCAGTAACACCATTTTTCATTTGAGTAAAAGTATGAAATAACTCGAATGAAATGAAACATATAGGTCTGGAATATTTGCCTGCTATGATTTGATCCATATCTAATTTGGCCAGCCATTTTGAGGAGGGAATCTTTTCATTGATGTCTTCAACATCAAGTCTTTTTTTAATCTTTTCATCCTCCTTTGCACCACCAAGCATCTTAATTTAGCATGCTTTATGTTTCTGCAATTTTTGTATCATTTCTTGTCTCACTTTAAACCAACCATGTTCTTCATAACCAAGAGATTAAGAAATGACTCTAAATCCACAATTCCCATCTCCAATTGGATCCCAAACTTCACCCAAGAACTTATGGAATTTCTTGGGTATTTGATTGAGGTATTTTACGTTTGGTTCCTATCATGAAAACTTACTTAGTATTCATTTCTTTAATCAGATCAATTAAATGAATACTCACCAAAGATGAGCTTCTGGTTGAGCCTTGCTGCACGTTCTCTTGCTCTGAAGAGGATTCTGATTCCAAATTAAGTGATCCCAATTCACTTTCATTCTCTTCCTCTGAAATATGAAATTCAGATTCACATTCTGCCAAATTTGACTAAAATTTCATCATTAGTTAGTAACTAAGTTCATTAAACCAAAAAAATGAACAAATCACAAAAGAAAAGACTTACAATCTTTCCTCTTTTCTTATTTGGAGCCCTTCTAGTCCTTTTTTCCCCCTTGATTTTTTTTCAAAAATGCTCAAACCAAGATGGTTCTTGCTGCGTATCTGTAAATTTTTGCCTTCCCCTACTTGATTGTAAGACTTTAGGTTCAAGTCTTGGCTTTGATTTATATTTTTTAATCTTCGGAATAATATACTTCAATAGGCTGCTTTGCTCATGGTCAGGAGATTCAAAGAGCATTGCATTCACTTTTTCACGTAACTGAGGAATGCTTAGCATTTTATCAACATTGCACTTGAAAAATTTGAAAGGATCAACCATTTTTGAATTAGGAATCATTAATCAAAAAGCATTAATCACATAGTGATTTGAACAATCCAACTTGAACAATCCAACTTAAGCCAACTTAAAGAACTAGAACTGCAAGGGTCATAGTCCAACCTTCACTGAGGATGAACATCTTTGGGTACCATGCATCCTCTGAATGCTAGACAGTCACCTATTTGGTGGGAACAGGGAGAACCCATAGTCTTGGAATATGACTTGGTGCACACTTTGCCATCATGATCATGTTTGAACTTCTCAAATTGTTCCCTAATAAGCTGAATTGCCTCTAAAGACAATTTTTAACCCAATGGTAACAGTCCAGGTGGAAGAACTGTCCCTAACTTAATTCAAGAGTTATAAAGTGACACATGAACCAATTTAATTTGATTTGAAACTGTTCCATCAAGGCTTTTCAAAACATCCAACATGTTTTTCAAAGATTTTGAAAGGAATCTCATGAGAGTTGCATGGGCAACTTCAACCCAAGATGTTTTTTTGTTTCCAAAATCTGGGTTTATACAAGTCCACGCTGTTACAAATGTCTGTTTGATAGGGAAAAGTTTATTTTCCATATACTCAAGTTCATCCTCATAGTATTTAAAGAAACACTATACAATTGAAAAGGTCAGAACCCAAAACTAGGAAGAATAAGAAGTAGTTATTTGGACCTACTCTGAGTTCCACATCATGGACCTCCGCCTCCTCCTTGGTCTTTGAGGCCCCATACTTTTCCCAAAGATTCATAAAGCTTTTCCATCCTTCAACATCATTAACAAATCATGCTTTACAGTTTGCTTGTATTTTCTTATACAAGTGCCAAGTGCAACATTGTCTTGATGAATCAGGGAAACTAGATTCAATGGCACAAATCAGAGCTTTTTCATGGTCCGTCAAAAAGACTTTTGGAAGTCTCTCAGGATCATAAGCCAACTCCTTTAATGCATTTACAGACCAAATGTGGTACTCAAATTTTTATTTTGTTATAAAAACAAGATCTTTTGTGAAAGTTTTCCAATTGGCTGTCATTCCTACAACAGGAAATAGCAGGGTTTTGTAATTATTTGTCTTATAATTACAATCCAACATAGCAATATGATGGAATTGTTTTGAAAGCTTTACTGCCTTTGCCTCCAAGTGACTCTCTCCACTTAACTTTGACTGGTAAATCCAACTTGTTTTATCAAGATGTTCATTGAGTACCTCCCTAACACTTTTCCCCTTGAGTTCTGCAGGAGTTACCTTCCTCTTAGTTTTATAGATTTTTTGTTCATCAACATAATCCCCTCCATCAATCTTGCTTGATTTCCTCTTAAGCTGAAACATATTGAGCCCATCATTCATGCCCTCTATTAGATTGTATAAGGCCACCCCCAAGATTCTCCTCAGTTGAGGATGCACAGAGGGAGGTTCAGATGGTTTATGGTTATTTTGGGTTTCTTTGTAGGAGAG
Source organism: Puccinia polysora (assembly GCA_025617555.3). Lineage (NCBI taxonomy): Eukaryota > Fungi > Basidiomycota > Pucciniomycetes > Pucciniales > Pucciniaceae > Puccinia > Puccinia polysora. The sequence continues at coordinate 29,864,731 of CM062632.1, read as the reverse complement.
TTACCACAAGGGGTCTGCCTTTGTGTGACTTTCATGGATTAAAAACTTGCACCCAAACTTCCTTGTGTGATTTTTTCTAGACTGTTTGGTAAGAATTTGAACCAGATAGGAACCATGGCAATCACAGGACAAATCCGCATATTTATCTTTCTTCAAGTTAAAAACCATCAGAGCTTAACCATGCTTCATATCCCATGTTTGACAATAGTTTTGGGACTCTTCCCCAGTAGGAAAAGTTCTCACAGGAGGTGGTTCAAGTGGATTTATCAAGCATTCATTGGTTAAGTCATAGTTTCAGTTACATGCAACCCATTAGTTTCAATAAAATTAAATCAAGCAAAGACCTCAGTAACATAAAATCTTACTCACAACCCAAGGTTGCATCCCACTGTGAAACATCTTGTTCCTCAATTGTCACCCTTGACAAGGATGCAATTGGGGCTTCCAATGTTTCATTAGCCAAATCCTTTTTTTCTTTTTCCAAAGCTTTGTGGATGGAAATATCAATGTAGACCTTCCACGCAGCCATGTCAGAAGAAGGAGGGCTTTCCTTTGTTCCCATGCAAATACATGCAATGGTATAATTCAGTATTCAATCCAACTTTCAATGGAACAAACAAAGTTTGCTCACTTTCAAGTTGAGAAAGAATTTTTTGCAGATTTTTATATTATTTCAATTTTCACTATACTTTTTCTTTGGGGCACTTTAAAGTCACTTTTGAATCACTAGTTGTGGAACAACAGTCCCACAAATTATGCATTGATCCCAAATTTGGGTTGAGGTAACCCAATTGTGGTCCAGGGGGTGCCCAAAATTTTGGCAAAACTTCTGGGGTGTTGCACACCCCCAAAAACAGTGGTTTTGAGCCGTGTATGGGGGTACACGGGTCCAAATTTCTTTTTTGGGGGGGTAACTGGCTCCTATACAACCCCCTGGAGTCACGTGTGTTTGGAACCGCCCTTTGTCCTTGTCTATGGGCTTCCAAGGCTAATTTGAGCCTTTTAGGGACCTACACAACTCCCACAAGACTAGAGTTTTGAATTTAACATTACCCATAATTTTTTATTTTTTTTTTGAAATAAACAAACATGAAAGATTAAAAGATTGTGAAAAGAAAATGGATAATTTTTTGGAATTGAAAAGGAGATAAAGTAATTAAATGGGATGGATTGATGGGATGGAATGAGATGCAAGTGCAGAATGGGATTGGAGTCATGATTGGCAAGGTTTGTGTTGAGTCAATAGCTCTGATGACGCTGAGGATACTGAGGATACTCAGAGATATGGTAGCGGACAGAAAGATGAGGATGAATTATCAAATCAGAAAGAGCTTAACCACAAACAGAAACAAATTTGATGAGAATAAAAGAAACATAGCAGTAAAAAAGGTACTCACCTGAGGATACTCAGAGATATGGTAGCGGACAGAAAGATGAGGGAGAAAATCTTTCTGTGCAACCAGTCTCTGTCCTCAGGTGATGGACTGACAGCAGATGTCACATTGCCATGAAATACAACTTGTGTGATATTTGAGTTAGCTCATGCGGGCTTTGATGATGAAGTGGGAGAGAAGGTTGAGGGACATATTAAAAGCATGCAAAGAGAAATGAAGATGAGATATGAAATATGAGATATTGGCCAACCATGTATTTTGTAAAGATTGAGCATAATGAGTTCACAAAAATAAAGAAAAGTAAAAAAGCACAGAAAGAGATTGATGGTGCGTGTACTCCAACACACCCCCTTGCTGAACACATCATGAGAGACTGAGCAGGCAGAGTTTAGATTGTAGGAGAGCGCGCAAAAGAGCTTTTGTGAGCATTTTGGCAATCATGTCTGAAGTGGAGACATGGCTTACACATAAAACTTGATTTTTGATGCACTCACAAATGAAATAGTTCCAGGAGTCAATATGTTTGGTCCTAGAGTGATGTTGTGGGTTCTTGGCAAGGGCTTTGGCGCTGCTGTTGTCAACGTAAAGAGTGATGGCTGTGGAGTCCCAAAGCTTGAGCTTGCAGAGAATGTTTTGAAGCCACAGAACTTCTTTGCAAGCATCAGAGAGAGCCTTGTATTCTGCTTCTGTGCTGGATAGTGATACGGTTGTCTGCTTCTTAGACTTCCATGATATGGTGCTGTTTACTACTTGAAAACTGTAGCCAGAGGTGGATCTTTGATCTTCAATGCTTTTGGCCCAATTGGAATCAGCATAGCCTTCCAGATTGAAATAATGCCCATCAAGCACTAAACGCAGGGTGCAGGTGGTGCAAAGGTAGCGTAGAATGCGCATTGCTGCATGCCAATGAGCACAAGAAGGATCTTGGAGAAATTGGGATAACGGGTGGACAGAAAATGCGACGTTGGGCCTGGTTCACTGAGATACCCAGAGGAGAGATCCTATGAGCTGATTGTACTGGGGGGAAGCACCTTTGCACTTGGCCAACTGTTGATCAAGAAACTTGAACTTTCCATCCATTGGTGATTGGACTGTTTTTGAGTCACCGGGGGGAAGGAAAGCCAAACATATGGAATCAATGTAGTGTGACTGACCTAACAAGACGGTCCTGGCCAATTTTTTGCATTGAATAGAGGTGGAGAGAAAAAGATGGAGGTTCTCATTGGAGCCTACCTGGAACTTCTGCTTGATGCTTTGCACAAATGACGTGACAAAGTTGGGTGTACCTACTATTGCAAGATTTTCCATGTGAGCAGTGATTGCTCCCACAAGACAGCCACCTTCAACTCTGAAATATAGTGATGGATTGTAGCTGGATTGCTGGAGACCTAGGGATACAAGAGTCGTTTCCAGCTCCAGATTTCATTGTTGCGGCAATTGCTTGAGGCCATATATTTCCCAAGTAACCTTTCAAACCTAATTAGGATGATCAGGATCATCAAAGTCCAGTGGCTGAGACATGTAGACTGGCTTGTCAAGCTTCCCGTTCAGAAATGAAGTTTTGAAGTCAATCTGACAACCAATCAAGTCCTTGTGGCCAAGAAGAGCAAGCAGAAGATGGAGGGTCTCAAGCCGCAGTGTGGGGGCAAAGACTTTGGAGAATTCCAAGCCTTTAACCTGAGAGAAATCCATGGCCACTAGGCAAGCCTTTATTTTCACAATGCAGCCATCCTCCCAGCGCTTCACTCAGAAAACCTACTTGCAGCGTATGACCTTGTGATTCTTGAGTGGAGGTACTAGGGTCCATGTGCCCATGCCTTTGAGGGATGCAATTTCCTCCTGGGCCAACAGAATACACCGGTTCCTATGTGGCAACTTGAGTATCTTTTTCCAGGAGGTAGGAGCAATGAGATTTTCCTTTACCAATGCAGAGCAAGAGAAATTTCCAAACCATTGCAGGGAGCGTTGCAATCTGGTGGAACGGCAAGGCTGGGAGGAGTTGGATGGAGGCTGGGAAGGAGGCAGTAATGTAGGGACAGGGTCAGGAGAGCAAGATGGAATGAGGGGTGAGTCAGGCGGTGTGATTTGATGCAGCAAAGGCAGGGAGTCAGAGCCAGAGGAGATGATGCTTGTTGAGCGCAGACAAGACATGCGAGGAACAAGGGAGCTGGGAGGGTCAAGGGCCACTTGGGGAGTTGGATGGCTGTCAGGTTTAGGTGGACTAGCCAACATATTGGGTTTATTGGATGGGCAGGGAGGGAATGACAAGGGATGGTGCAATGTGATCAATGACGGTGGCGTTTTGTTGCGAGGCAATGGAGGTGCTGAGATTGATACAAGCGTAACGGGTGGGTTGGGAGAAGTGGTGTCCTTCAATTCTCCATTGTTACTCATGTTGTATGGGAAAGAGGAGTCATTGAACAGACAGTTGTGGGACTTGACCACTGACTTGTTTGCAAGGTCCAGCAGTTGATATCCGTTTCCTTGGCTGAAATATGATAGGAGGACAGCGGTCCCAGCTTTGTTGTTGAGTTTAGTACAGTTGTCTTCTGGCACCTTGTACCAAGCAAGACAGCCAAAAGGGTGAAGATAGGATAGGGGTATGTCTTCTTGTTGGAGGATGGAGTTGGGTGACCTGAGGCCTTGTGGGGTTTTAAATGGATACCAGTTGATGGAGAAAAGTGAATTGCAAAGAGCATCAACCCAGAACAACTTGGTTAAGTTGGACAAGCTTAGGGCAGATTGGATCAGGTTATTGAGGGTTTTATTGGATTGTTCTGCGACACCGTTGAGTTGAGGAGAATGGGGAGGACCCGGTTTGTGTACAATGCCTTTTGAGGAGAGAAAAGCTTTCATCTCATTACTAATTTATTTTCCCCCATTTTTGGTGCGCAAGGAAGAGACGTGATGCTGATATTGATTTTCAAAAAAAGAAATGAAGAGTTGGGTACATTGAAGGGAGTCCAATTTGAGTTGCATGGGGTAGGCAAATAAGGCTTTTGAGCAGTCTTCAATGAAATTAATGAATTATCTGTAGCCTTCCCTTGATTGAGTTTCAAAACTACAAATGTTGGAATGGATTATCTCGCCTGGACAAGTGGATCTGTAACTGAGTCATGTGTGAAAAGGAAGCCTTGGAATTTTTGATTTTATACATGTTTTGCATTGCTGCACTTCCAGCTTGTTGAAGGGTTTAGCAGAGATTCTCTGGTTTTTGAGGATTTCTTTCAGAGACTTCAGGTTCAGATGTGAGAGTCAGCAGTGATAGCCAAAGAGGCTTTTGTCAGTAGCTTGCAAGGCACAGGATTTAGATGACACTTGAAGAATGCTTACCACTCCTTGTGGGAGGTAGTATAATTTTCCATTTTGGTACCCGTGTTGCAATGCTTTTTCATCCAAAAGTCCTTGGTTGCAAATGCTGGAAACTGAAAGAAGAGGCTCATGTAGACTTGGCACAAGAAGAGATTTTTTCGGCATAATGACAAGTTCGATCTCCCTTGTTTGACTGAATTGATTTGCAATCCATTGGCAAGTCTGACAGGGGTGAGATTTGTTTTCATATCCGTCAGCTGATGTTCATATGGGTTCATAGAGACAGAACATTCCAGGTTGAGATTGAGATCTCTATTCAGGTTCAGATTTGAGTGAATCAATTTTCACAATGGTGATCCGGCGTGAATTATAATTTTGCAATTGGAGAAATCATCATCCTCATTGGACATTGGATGCAGAATTGCTTTGACTTTTCCAAGGTTAGCTTTTGGAGAATTGGATTGCTTTCCTTTTGATTGGTTGCTGTTCTTCTTTGATTTTTTCAGAGCCTCCAGGACTTCAGGGCAAGGTGAGAACAAGTGACCCTCATTTAGCAATTGGTGCAGTAGTAAACTCTTGGAGGACCTCTACTATAGGCTTGAGGTGCAGGATGTTCAGTTTTGGAAGAGGACTGTTGCAGCTTGAGATGTGCGTTTGTGGAGTTAACCATAGCCTCTTTGCTACGTGTCTGTCTTCTCAGATGTTCCTGCTTAAGAACTGTGATGATTTTTGATGACAGAACCAATTCTTCATTCATTCATCATACCCAAGACACAATTGAGTCAATCATCAGGAAGAGATAGAAGGATGGCTGTAGATTGCAAATTGTTGGCGGTGAGAGTATTTTTGGGAGTAATGAGAGAGGAGAGTTTCTCTCCATACAATACTATCTTGGAAAGATGGATGGTCATGTCCTTGTTGTTTAGTTTGGTGAGTAAGAGTTTTCAAAGCCAGTACATTTGTCCTCTGGAGGAGTTGTCTTTATGGTCTTCTTTAAGAGCATTCCACATTCCAAGCGCATTTTCTTTGTATTTTTAAATGAATTGGAAGTTCAATGCATTTATTGACCTTGAGATGACTGAACACATGGCTAGGTTGTCTTTGGACCAGGTTTTGCGGTTTTTTTTTCAGAATTGCTGCTCATCAGATATCCAATGCCAGAAGCTTGGAAATGAATGCAGAGAATCATGGATCAGTCAAGATAGTTTGAGTCAGCTCTGGGATATTTAAGAGGAATGATTGCCGGAGTTTTGAGAACTGGGTGGGAAGATGAGGGTTCTTCCATGATTTTTTATTGAAACTCATGATGGATGGTGATGGATCTTTCTGTGAGCTTTTGGTGGAAGACTTTTGCTCTGGGCTCATAACCTGTTGAGTCAATAGCTCTGATGACTCTGAGGATACTGAGGATACTCAGAGATATGGTAGTGGAAAGAAAGATGATGATGAATTACCAAATCAGAAAGAGCTTAACTACAAACAGAAACAGATTTGATGAGAATAAAAGAAACATAGCAGTAAAGAAGTTAATCACCTGAAGATACTCAGAGATATGGTAGCGGACAGAAATATGAGGGAGAAAATCTTTCTGTGCAACCAGTCTCTGTCCTCAGGTGATGGACTGACAGCAGATGTCACATTGATGTGAAATACAACTTGTATGATATTTGAGTTAGGTCACGCGGGCTTTGATGATGAAGTGGGAGAGAAGTTTGAGGAACATATTGAAAGTACGCAAAGAGAAATGAAGATGAGATATGAAATATGAGATATTGGCCATACATGTATTGTGTACACATTAAGCATGATGAGTTAACAAAAATAAAGAAAAGGAGAAAAGCACAAAAAGAGATTGATTTTGCATGTACTCCAACAGTTTGCAAGGGTAACTTGCATGAAAGTATTGAACCAAATCAGGAGATTTGGGAAGGTAATTGGCTGGTTCCCACAAGGTGTAATCTTTTTTGGACTGGAAGCCAGTACATTTGACAAGGTATTGAATTTTTCCTTTGCATAACCTGGAATCCAGAATACAACTTACTTCCCACTCTAACTGATGTTGGACGTTGACTGGTTCAGGAGGGGGATGAGTCTTGCACGGGTATAAGACTTGAGCTGGCTCTAGGAGGGACACATGAAAGACTGGGTGGATACCTTTCCATTTTTCAGGTAAGGTGATTTTAAAAGAGTTAGGGGAAATGACTAATTTGCCTTTGAAGTTGCCAAGTTTTCTTTCAGAGAGTTTTTGGGTTGGGCAAGTACTGCAAATATTGCAAGCATTGAGCCATAACTGATCTCCTACTGCAAAGGTTGGGGCCAAAGTGCAAAGTTGGTCTGCTTGTTCCTTGTAGCGCTGGTTTTCTGCTTCAAAGTTGTTCCAAAGTTGTGTTTGAAGAGAATGAATGTGATTAATTTAATTGGTAGCAGGTTGATAAGGTTCTATGTGAATAGAAGAGAAAGTCAGTTTTCTACCATAAAGAGTCTGGAAGGGCAACTTTTTGGTGGAAGAATGAGTGGATTTTTTGTAGTCAAACTTGGCCAATGGGAGCCATTGCGGCCAGTTGTCCTGTTGGTAGGCAATGTACATTTGAAGTTACTGTTTGAGAATCTGATTGACTCGCTTGTTTTGTGCATCTGTTTCTGGGTGGTAAGTTGTTGATAAATTACAAGTGATCTTAAAATTTTGGAAAAGAGAGCTCCAGAAGCTAGAGACAAACAACAATCCACAATAAATAATGATTTTATCAGGGAGACCATGTTTCAAGAATACATATTCTATGAATAAATGAGCTAAGTCTTCTGAGGAGGCCATCACATTACTGAAAAGGAATAAAGCCATCTTTGAGAAGCAATCTACTACTACTTAAATAGCATCATAACCAATAGAAATATTTAATTGCAAAATGAAATCCATAGACAGCAAGTGCCAAGGAATAGGCCGAATTGGAAGTGGCTGGAGCAACCCATACTTCAGTTTTTTTGAGGAATTTTTACAATTAAAATCATAGCAAGCGTTAACATAGTCTTTTACTTCCTTGGTCATACCAGGTCAGTAGAAGTCTTCTGCAATCAATTGGTAGGTTTTATCCTTCCCATGATGACCAGCAAGCAGGAAATCATGCCTTGAATTGAAGATATCTAACTTAATGCAAGGATTATCTGGTACTACTACATGGTCCTTATAAACTAAATAACCATTTTTGTCAATACTGTAACCACTATCTAATATATTTTCACTCTTGCAAAGTCTGGTACACTTGGGATCATTGATTTGGGCTTGTCATAGTTTGGAAGCTGTATCTCAAATGTGAGTGATGATTGAACTGAGTTGGGCAGATTGGGTTGAGAAGATTTTCCTGACGTTTTCAGGGTTGTTGTCGGCAAAGGTGCTCCGCCCCCCCCCTGAGTGAATGTTGTCCCAAAATGATAAAGCATCAGGGACTACCGCTTGTTTCTGTCACACGACCACCCCATGTACTATGGGGCAATTCTTAGATGATTGTGAGTGCAAAGGAATGCCAAGTGCAAGGACAAGTGCGAATAGCAAGAATCAGTTGGAAAGTGCAAACTTGATTATGCCACTCAACAAACAGCGAGAGGAATGGAATGTGTTCCGAAGAAGGAAACTCAAACTTAGTCCGATGTGATAACTAGGTTGTAGCAAAATGCAAGAACTTATGAAATTAACTAACTGAGGAGACAATCATCAGGCAAGGGGATAGCCCTTATAAGGTAATCCAAAGTGACTAGATACAACCTGGTGATGAGCCAACTACATTTGAAGCGGTGAGGCAATGAATGACAGGAACAGGATAGGAAATGAAGCAGTAGTACATTATCCAAGGTCATAGCGTAAGTGCAAGACAATAGAATCTGAGCGTATACTTGTATGACAAATTGGGACAGGAGCAAGTGACGTTGAAGGTAATGCCAATGAGAAGTAATAGTGTATGCAGGGTAGGGACTAGTCCAATTGCAAACTGTACAGTAATGATGGCTTAGTTAGACGTAGATGCGAACTAACAAACAATGCGTGACCAAAGATGGAAGTCCAAGGCTGTTGATTGGCCAGGGAAGGAGATTGGATCTCATAATGGATGGCTGACCTGTATGGAGTTAACCGCAAAGTTTGCAAGTATATACTGAGTTTTTTGCCAAGATTGGAAGGTCAACGCAAGCCAGAGGAAGTAGTGGATTGCACCATTGATGTTGTGCTTTATTTGTGTCACGCTTTTAGACTGAGGTAGATGGTACTGAGGAGAGGAAATGTCAAAGTGATGAAGACAATAATCCTAAGTGCAAAGCGTGACAGTTGCCCGGGTATAAAGACGCGAGCTCCTGCAAGCGCTCAGACAAATTTTCCCATTGAATTCAAGTTGTTAATAAGTACTGTATACCCTTACACATTATTTAATTCATTACTTGATAGATTTATACTTTATATAAAATATTGTCATCCTTGTCCCGCCGTTGCAAAAACTTTATCCGCCAAAACAAGCGATGTGTCCCTAGTACTGCCGTCCGAGGCCTCCAAGGCAAGTGCAAGCAATGTTGCCTTTGCAAAATGGCATGTAATTTCCTTATAAATTTTGAGTTGACTGTCAAGGGTCCCGTGGAGTCATTGAGGGAGATGCAGAGTCATAGGTCCGCGCCAAGGGTTAACTAAAAGATACCACCGTTGCCGGAGATCAAATACTTGGGGAACCAAGTTCCTGGTGAGTACTAATCTGGACTGACTAATGATCATAAAATAGTAACTAAATTTTGCTTGCTTTGCTAGTGTTGCCCCATTTCCAAAGGTATACTACGAATACACCACCACCACCACCACCACCTTACTGGGGACCGCCGACTAAACTCTTGGGGGCCCAGATGAATGCCAAGGTGCAAGGAGAAGTGCCTGGTGCGGAACCGGTTGGAGTCATAACCGAGGAAGCAAGGGAGGAGGAAAGAAACAAAGCAGAAGGAGAATTGGGAAATGGAGGAAACGGAAAAGGAGGGAGCAGAAATGGAGGGAGAGAAGGAGCGGATGAATTAGGAGAAGGAAATGAAGGAGATGGAAGGGATGGAGTGGATGGAACGGAAGGAATGGAGGGCCAAGGTAAAGCGGATCCGGTGCGAGTTGTAGGGCTGGTCAAAACGGATGCAAGGTGGCTGACGGGCAATATTGGAGAAGGCACGTTGGGAGGCCAAAGGAAGAGAGGGTACAAAGAGCTCTTGGAGGAAGTTGGATGGAATTCTCTGCCAAAGAGAGCTTGGATTGCAAGGTGCAAGGAAATCTTTGAGAGGCATATTGTAACGGAAGTGCTAGTTTTCCAAAGAATGTCCGCACTAATCAACAATGAAGACCTGGATACTTTTCGATCCATGGTTGCGGAATTGACTGCAAATTGGGAGGATGTGGAGAAGGAAATAAAGAAAACTTTGTAATTATTTATTATAAATATATATTTTCTTCTTTTTATATATATATATATATATATATATATAATTAAAAATAGAAATATATATATATATATATATATTTAATAAGGAATGAAGTTTTTATTTAGTAGAAATGAAAGGGAAATGAGAAAAAGGGATAACACAGTGAGATGGAGGATTTGACTGATGGGATGTTGATGTGAAGTAAAATGGGGTTAGATGAGATGGAATGTGGAATGGAATGGGAATAGATGAGATAGAATGTGGAATGAAATGAGATTGGATGAGATAGAATGTGGAATGAAATGGGATTTGATGGGATGGGATGGAATGTGGAATGTAATGGGATTTGATGGGATGGAATCATCATTGTTGAGGTTTGCAAGGGTAGCTCGCATGGAAGTCTCAAATCAGATTGGGTGAATTGCAAAGGTGATGGGCTGGTTCCCACAAGGTGCAATCTTTGTTGGACTGGAAGCCAGACCATTTGACAAGGTATTGAAGTTTTCCTTTGCATAACCTGGAATCCAGAATACGGCTTACTTCCCACTCTTGATGATTAAGGACAGTGACCGGTTCAGGAGGGGGATGAGTCTTGCCTGGGTATAGGACTTGAGCTGGCTCTAGGAGAGGAACATGAAAGACCAGGTGGATACCTTTCCATTTTGCAGGTAAAGTAAGTTTAAAGGCGTTAGGGGAGATGACTGATTCTACTTTAAAGGGGCCAAGCTTTCTTTTGGAGAGTTTGCGAGTTGGGCGAGTGCTGCGAATGTTGCAAGCATCAAGCCATACTTGATCTCCTACTGTGAAGGTTGGAGCTGAAGTTCAAGATTGGTCTGCTTTCTCCTTATAGCGCTGGTTTGCTTCTTTGAGGTTGGTTCAAAGTTGTGATTGAAGGGATTGAATTTGTTCAAGGTAATCAGTAGCAGGTTGAGAAGGTGCTACATGAAGGGAAGAGAAAGTTGGTTTTCTACCATAAAGAGTTTGGAAGGGCAACTGTTTGGTGGAGGAATGAGTGGAGTTTTTGTAGGCAAATTTGGCTAGTGGGAGCCATTGCGACCAGTTGTCTTGTTGATAGGTGACATACATTCAAAGATATTGTTTGAGAATCTGATTAACTCGCTTGGTTTGCCCATCCGTTTCCGGGTGGGAAGCCGTTGATAAATTGCAAGTGATCTTTAAATGTTGGCATAGCGAGGTCCAGAAGCTTGAGACAAACAGAGATCCACAATCACTAACTATATTATCAGGGAGACCATGTTTTGAAAATACATATTCTATGAACAAGTTAGCTAAGTCTTCTGAAGAGGCCGTCACATTACTGCGCAAAAATAAAGCCATCTTTGAGAAGCGATCTACTATTACTACAATAGCATCATATCCACTAGTAGAAGGTAATTGAGAGATGAAATCCATAGAAAGCAAGTGCCAAGGACAAGGCAGAATTGGAAGTGGCTGAAGCAGCCCATACTTCCGGTGTTTAAAGGACTTGTTACGATTGCAATCATAGCACATGCTAACATAGTCTTTTACTTCTTTGGTCATACCAGGCCAGTAGAAGTCTTGTGCAATCAATTTGTAGGTTTTATCCTGCCCATGATGACCAGCAAGCGGAGAATTGTGGCGTGACTCAAAGATATCTAACTTAATGCAAGAATTATCTGGTACTACTATACAATTGTCATAGACTAAAAAGTCATTATCATCAATACTGTAACTACTATCTAATAAGTTCGCACTTTTGCAAAGTTTGATGCACTTGGGGTTGTCGCGTTGAGTTTGTTGGGGTTTGGAAGCCAAATCTTGCAAGTGAGCAATGATCAAACTGAGTTGGGCAGATTGGGTTGAGAAGAGTGTCCTAACGTTTTCAGGGTTGTTTTTGGCAAAGGTTCTCCCCCCCCTGGGTGAACGTTGTCCCAATGTGATAAAGCATCAGGAACTACCGCTTGTTTCCCAGGATGGTACGTGATTGTAAAGTGGAACTTGGAGAGGTATTTGGCCCATTGTGCCTGTCTACATGTGAGGACTTTTGAGCTCATGAAATACTTTAAAGAATTATTATCAGTTGAAACCTCAAAGGATTCCCTAAGGCTCAAAAGGTATGAACGCCATTTCTTCAAGCAATAAACGATTGCAAGAAGTTCCTTGTCATGAATCTCATAGTTAAGCTCTGCAGCAAGCAACTTGCAAGACTCAAAATCTACGGGATGAAAGAGAGAAGTGGAGGAAGAGAACTGCAAGATTACTCCTGGGATGGCATATTTGCTTGCGTCTGTTTTGACAATAGTGCAAGCTAGCTTGTTGAAGTGAGCAAGTATTGGAGCAGTGGTGAATGCTTTCTTCAGAGCTTCAAACTCCAAAGCAGCTTGTTTGGTAAAAACAAAAGGAGTGTCTTTTTGAAGAAGGTTAGTAAGATTCACGGCTTTTTCGGCGTAATGCGCAATAAACCTTCTATAGAAATTACTGAAACCAAGGAAAAATTGAAGGGTTTTAACAGAAGAAGGTTGGGGCCAGTTCAATATGGGTTTGCTTTTGGCTGGGTCCATTGATATTCCTTGCTGCAAGACTACAACACCTAGAAACCAAAGAGAAGAGGAATGGAACTTGCACTTAGAGGCCTTTGCAAACAGGTCATTCTTGCAAAGTTGCTGCAGCACCTCTTGCACATGTGCGATGTGATCTTCAAGGTTCCTCAAGTAGACTAGTATATCATCAAGATATACCACGAGGTATTTACCTACAAGATTGGAGAAAATGTTGTTGACAAAATGTTGAAAAGTGGAAGGAGCGTTACAGAGGCCAAAAGGCATGACGGTATACTCATAACTGCCAAACCGGGTTCTCATTGCGGTCAAATACTCATGACCTTCCCTAATGCAAATTAGGTTATAGGCACCTCGAAGGTCTAACTTTGAGAAATAAGCAGCTCCATGGAAGAGGGTAAGGAGATGTGACATAGGCAGTACTGGATAGGCATTCTTCCGGGTTACCTGGTTCAGTTTCCTGTAGTCAACACAAAGGCAAAGTCCGCAGTCCTTTTTTGGAAAAAATAGGACAGGTGAACCGGTATTTGAATCCCTTGGTCGAAGAAATCCTTTTGCTACATTTTCCGCAATGTAGTCTTGAAGCGCAATTGATTCTTGCGTCAAGAGAGAGTAAACTGGTCCTGGTGCCGGAGGTTGGCCAGTAAGTTTGATCTTGTGATTGTAAGGACGGGATGGAGGCAGTTTATCTGCTCTTTGAGCTGAGAAGACGTCAGCAAAGTCATGATAAACTGAAGGTAAAGACTCTCAAATGATTTCTAAATCTTCAATCTTGTCATCTTCAAGCACCAGTTTTGAGGTGCTTGCATGGTGCGAGAGGATTAGAGAGCTCAAAATACACCATTTGGTTGGTGTCTGTTTCTCTTTGAAGGAACAGGAAAGAGGTAAGCTGGATAGTTAAGCAATAACTCCTAAATCTGAAGAGGGAATTTGGGAATGGAGGTCAGGATATTGCAAATCTCCTGGCGGAAAAGTGTCATCCAACTCAATGACAGTGTCAGGTAGGCTGTTTAATTCCTGATTGAAGGAAAGATTAGCGTTCTGGGGGTGCAAGGTTTGAAGGTTAATTACTCCTTCCTGCCAATTCACATCCGGATTCCAGTAAACTAGGAAATCATGGCCTAGAATGGTATCATCCATTCCGGGTATAGCCAAGACAAATAAATCCCATTCAAAGCTGGGGAAATTGGAGAATGCAAAGGTCCATTTTTCCTTTTGGGAAACCCAATAAGACGGTTCAGTTGCACTACTTACTAAATAGATAGGAAATTTATCTATCTCGGAATGCATAAGATTTTTGGAAGTGGCAAAATATTCACTGATGAAGGAAACATTAACGCCGGAATCAAGTAATACTTGATAAGGAGTGTTGTCGGAATGGAATAGGATAAATCTTGAAATCTGAGCACCTAGTGACTTGCAAGTGCAAAGATTTACTTGCAGTGATTTAGATAATGTGTAGTTATCCTTGCAAGTATCAGAAAAACTACAAGCTAATTTTATGACTGCTTAGCCGCTTCACGCGCTAACCGCTTTGCACAACTGTTGACATCATTTTTTCCTCCACAATACATACACAGACCGTTCTTTTCCCTTTGTAGCCCTTCCTTGTTCCGTAGCATTCCGGTTTCTTTATCCAAGAACTTCGGAGTTTTGGTGACCGTTTTCCCTTTTGAGTTGGAGTTTGAAGTCGGGGTTGGTTTGGATGGTTTTTGGTTCCTTGTGTTTTGCTTTGAGGAGTCGTCCACCCTTGGAGCTGAGGTGGATGGTCCATGGTTTTTTTTCCAAGAGCCATTCTTGTAGTGATAGCCATTATCAAGCTCAATCACTCAATCAATTAGCTGCTGAAGCAAGGTTGTCTTATGACCCCCAACTGCAAGCTGTTTGATTAAGTGTGCCGGTAGACCCTTTCCGAAATGGAATAGAAGAGCGGCCTCATTCCGCTGGATGCAAGACTTCAAGGTTTGAAAATGAGAAATATAAACAGAAGCTCTACTACTTTCCTTCATAAATAAAATATTAAGTTCGTATTTGGCGTTTTGTACTTCATTGGGGTCGCCAAAAAGGGTGAACAGTTGTTGCTCAAACCTGTCCCAGTTGTTGAGAATACAAGTGGGACTGTCGTTGGACAAAAGTTTGAGGTACGGTTTGAACCACTGCGAGGCTCTACCTCCTAAGAAGGACAAAGCATACATAACTTTATGTCTATCGTAAGGGAAATTGTTGGAGTTGTTTGAAAAGATGATTTTACAAGACTGTAGGTAGGATCTAAGCTTATGAGGGTGTCCTCCCGTAAAGTGATTGGGTTGTTTCATGCCCGGAGTGCGAAAGCTAGGAGTACTCGGACTAGATCGCTGGGCAACATGAGTGAGGGCCTGGATCAATGTCAAAAGCAGGGTCAGGGCATTGGGCTCGGGAGCAGTAGTGCAAACCCCTGGTCTACCAGGAGTTGAGTTTTCATTGGAAGAATGGTCTGAATCTGCGAATTCCGCCAGAGGGTCCATTGGAACATCCCGTGAAGGATTCCAAGGATCATCAAGGTGTTCAACAGATGGCTATTTTGAAGGAGGAACGGGATCTAAGGGTTGTTGGGCCCAAGGAGCGCTGGTTCTCCCTACCCGATGAATCTCATCATTGTAAGGGGAGAGGGAAGTGTTCCCGGTTGAGCAAGTACGTGACATTGAGAAAAAGAAGTCTACTATAGGTTTGCAGGCTACAATAGATGAGTTGAGTTAGTTAATTTACTGTCACACGACCACCCCACATACTATAGGGCAATTCTTAGATCATTGTGAGCGTGAAGGAATGCCAAGTGCAAGGACAAGTGCAAATAGCAAGACTCAGTTGCAAAGTGCAAACTTGATTATGCCACTCAACAAACGGCAAGAGGAATGGAATGTGTTCCAAAAGAGGAAACTTCAACCTGAGTCCGATGTGATAACTAGGTTGTAGCAAAATGCAAGAACTTATGAAATTAACTAACTGAGGAGACAATCATCAGGCAAGGGGATAGCCCTTATAAGGTAATCCAAAGTGACTACATACAACCTGGTGATGAGCTAACTACAGTTGAAGCAGTGAGGCAATGAATGACAGGAACGGGATAGGAAATGAAGCAGTAGTACATTATCTGAGGTCATAGCGTAAGTGCAAGACAATAGAATCTGAGCGTATACTTGTATGACAGATTGTGACAGGAGCAAGTGATGTTGAAGGTAATGCCAATGAGAAGTAATAGTGTATGCAGGGTAGGGACTATTCCAATTGCGAACTGTACAGTAATGATGGCTTAGTTAGACATAGATGCAAACTAATGAACAATGCGTGACCAAAGATGGAAGTCAAAGGCTGTTGATTGGCCAGGGAAGGAGATTGGATCTCATAATGGATGGCCAACCGGTATGGAGTTAACCGCAAAGTTTGCAAGTATATACTGAGTTGGTCACGGAGATTGGAAGGTCAACGCGAGCCAGAGGAAGTAGAGGATTGCACCATTGATTTTGTGCTTTATTTGTGTCACGCTTTTAGACTGAGGTAGATGGTACTGAGGAGAGGACATGTCAAAGTGATGAAGACAGTAATCCTAAGTGCAAAGCGTGACAGTTTCCCAGGATGGTACGTGATTGCAAAGTTGAACTCAGAGAGTTATCTGGCCCATTTTGCCTGTCTGCATGTAAGGAATTTTGATCTCATGAAATATTTTAAAGAATTGTGATCAGTTAGGACCTCAAAGGGTTTCATAAGACTCAAAAGTTATGAATGCAATTTTTTCAAGAAAAAAACAATTGAAAGAATTTCCTTGTCATGGATCTTGTAATTCAGCTCTGCAGCAAGCAATTTGCAAGACTTGAAAGCCACAGGATGAAAGAGGGAAGAAGAGGAGGAAAACTGCAAGATTACTCCTTCAACCGCATATTTTCTTGCATCTGTTTCTACAATAGTGTGAGCTAGCTTGTTGAAGGGAGAAATTATTGGAGAAGTAGTGAATGCTTTCTTCAGAGCTTCAAACTCTAAAGCAGCTTTTTCCGTAAAAACAAAAGGAGTGTCTTTTTGAAGAAGGTTAGTAATGCTTAAAGTTTTCTTTGCATAATACTCAATAAACCTCCTGTAAGAATTACTGGAACAAAGGAAAACTAGAAGGGATTTGACAGAAGAAGGTGGGGGCCAGTCCAATATGCACTGAATCTTGGCTGGATCCATTGATAGTCCTTGCTGCAAGACTATGACACCTAGAAACTGAAGAGAAGGAGTATGGAATTTGCACTTAGAGGCTTTTGCAAACAGGTCATTCTTGCAAAGTTTCTGTAGCACCTCTTGCACATGTGCAATGTGATCCTCAAGATTTTCTGAGTAGACTAGTATATTGTCAAGATACACCACAAGGTATTTCTCTACAAGGTCAGAAAAAATTTTGTTGAAAAAGTGTTGAAAAGTGGAAGGAGCATTTCAGAGGCCAAAAGGCATCCCAGTATACTCATAACTGCCAAACCATGCTCTCATTGCGGTCAAATATTCATGACCTTTTTCAATGCAAACTAGGTTATAGGCGCCTCAAAGGTCTAACTTTGAGAAATAAGCAGCTCCATGGAGGAGAGTGAGGAGGTGCAACATAGGCAGTACTGGGTAGGCATTCTTCCAGGTTACCTGGTTTAGTTTCCTGTGGTCAAAACATAGGCAAAGTTGGCCATCTTCCTTTGGAACAAATAGGACAGGTGAGCTGGTATTTGAATTGCTTTGTCAAAGAAATCCTTTCAATACATTTTCTGAAATGTATTCTTGAAGTTCAGTTGATTCTTGCTTTGAGAGAGAGTAGACTAGTCCCGGTGCCGGAGGTGGGCCAGTAAGTTTTATCCTGTGATCATAAGAAAGGGATGGGGGAAGTTTATCTGCCTTTACATCTGAAAAGACATCAGCAAAGTCATGATAAACCGGAGGTAAAGACTCTCAAATGATTTCTTGATCTTCAATCTTTTCATCTTCAAGCATGGGTTTTGAAGTGCTTGCATGATGCAAGAGGATTAAGGAGCTCAAGATAAACCGTTTGGTTGGTTCCTGTTTCTCTTCAAAGAAACAAGGAAAGGTTAATTTGGACAAATAAGCAATAACTCCTGAATCTGAAGAGGGGACTTGGGAATGTAGGTCAGGATATTGCAAATCTCCTGGCGGAAAAGTGTCATCCAGCTTAATGACAGTGTCAGTTAGGTTGTTTAATTCCTGTTTGATGGAAGGGTTAGTTTCCTGGGGTTGCAATGTTCAAAGGTTAATTACTCCTTCTTGCCAGTTCACATCCGGATTCCAGTGAACTAGGAAGTTGTGGCCTAGGATGGTATCATCCATTCTGGGAATATCCAAGACAAATAAGTCCCATTCAAAGCTGGGGAAATTGGAGAATTTGAAGGTCCATTTTGCCTTTTGGGAAACCCAATGAGACCGCTTGGTTGCACTACTTACTAATTAGATGGGAAACGTATTTAAATTGGAACGCATAAGATTTTTTGAAGTGGCAAAAGATTCACTTATAAAAGAAATTTTAGCACTAGAATCAAGCAAAAATTGATAAGGGGAGTTTTTGAAATAAAAAAGGACAAATCTTGAACTTGGAGCACCTAGCAACCTGCAAGTGCAAAGATTGACTTTCTGTAATTTAGATAATGTGTAGTTTACCTTGCAAGTATTAGAAAAACTACAAGCTAATTTTTTGACTTTCTAGCTGCTTTGCACAACTATAAACATCATGTTTTCCTCCACAATACATACATAACCCATTCTTTTCCCTCCTTAGCCATTCATTGTTCTGGAGCATCCCAGTTTCTTTTTCCAGGAACTTTGGAGTTTTGGCAAAGGTCTCCCCTTTCAGGTTGGAGTGTGAGTTTGGGTTTGGTTTTGATTTTTTTGGATTCTTCAAGGATTTTTTTGAGGAGTTTTCTGCCTTTTGATCCAAGTTTGACAGTCCATGGTTGTTTTTTTGAGAGCAGTTCTTGTTTTGATAGCCATTATCAAGCTCAATCAACCAGTCAATTAACTGCTGAAGGGAGGTTTTCTTATGTCCCCCAACTGCAAGTTGCTCAATTAGGCATGCTGGTAAACCTTTTCAAAAATGAAATTGGAGAGCTACCTTGTTCCATTGGATGCAAGACTGCAAAGTTTGTAAATTGGAGATATCAATGGAAACTCTACTAGTCTCCTTCATGACTAAGTTATTAAGTTTGTATTCTGTGTTTCAGACTTCATGAGGGGTTTCCAAACAGGGTGACCAATTGCTGCTTGAACTTGTCCCAGTTGTTGAGGATACAAGTGGGGCTAGCATTATCTAATAGTTTGAGGTAAGTCTCAAACCACTGCAAGGCGTTTCCACCAGGGAAGTAAGAAGCATACATAACTCTATGTCTATCAGTAGGAAATTTATGAGGATTTTTCAAAAAAATGATTTTACAGGACTGTAAGTAGGCTCTAATTTTATGGGGGTGTCCCCCAGTAAAATAATCAGACTGCTTCATGCCAGTAGTACAAAAGCTAGGGCCACTTGCACCAGATTGCAAGGCAGTTTGGGTAAGAGCCTGGATCAGGGTTGAGAGCAAGGTAAAAGCCTTGGTTTTGAGAGCATTAGTGCAAGCCCTTGATGTACCACGAGTCAAGGTTTCATTGGAAGATTGGTTGGAGTCTTTGATTTCTTTGAGGGGATCCACTGATTCCCAAGGAGGGGAAAGGGGATGATCAGGAGGTTCAACCAAAGGGGATTTAGAAGAAGGAAAAGGGTCTAAAGGTTGTCTGGCCCAAGAAACTCTGGATCTCCCTACCTGATTGATATCATCATTATAAGGGATGAGGGAAGGGTTCCTGGTTGAGTGAGTATGTGACATGGTAAAAGGCATCTATTATAGGTTGGAAAACTACAATAGATGAGTTGAGTTAGTTAATTTACTGTCACACAACAACCCCACATACTATAGGGCAATCCTAGATGATTGTGAGTGCAAAGGAAGAGACTGAGTGTAAGGGCAAGTGTGAGGTAGCAAAGCTAACTGCAAAGTGAAAACTTATGGTTGGGTAATTTGACACACAGTGAATTTGGTGAATTGTTCCAATGGAAAGGAAACTATAGCCAAGCCCAATTTGATGACTGGATTTAGCAAAATGCAAGAACGTATGAAATTAACTAACTGAGGAGACAATCTTCAGAAAAGGTGCGTAGCCTTTATAAGGTAACCCAAAGTGACTAAATATAACCTGATGGATGGCCAGCTACAGTTAAGAGGCAATGAGGCAATGAATGAAATGAAGGTATTGGGAAATTAAATAAAAGTATAGATGTTTCCAAGGTCATAACGTAGATGCAAGGAAATAGAGTCTGAGTGTACAAGGGTGTAACGGATGAGATAGGAAGGATTGACGTGAGAGACAATGCAAATATGAGGATATAGTTTATGCAGGGTAAGGTACTAGTCCAATTTCAAACTATACAGCTGGTGTGGATAACTAGCATGGGTGCAAGCTAGCAAGAGTGCATGACTGGGAATGGGAACCTGAGGGCTATTTATACCCACAGTGGAAGAGCAGAGCTCCAATGGATGATTTACTGGAGTAGAGTTTACTGCCAGGTTTTCAAGTAGATGCTGGGTCAGTTGCCAAGAATGGAAGGTTTTTATGCAAGCCAGAGTTGATAAGTGGAAGGCACCATTGATTTTTTGCTTCTATTTGTGTCACAAGTATGGACTGAGGTAGATGGTACTGAGGAAAGGATATTTCAAAGTGAAGAAGACCATAATCCTTAAGCTTGAAGCCTGACAATGAGCCAACAGTATGGGGTCCCCTTGGATTTTTCCCCATCAACCAATTTGGTCTGGCCATCAACCACAGCTTTTTGCATGACCAGTGGGAGTATACAACCCAACCCAACTCACTGGATACACCATTTGTACAAATCTCCAATCCACATCATATCAAAAAGAAAGATCCTCACTCTGTCACACCATACAATCCATCACTTCAGATTGTATGTACTGCACATACATACACCTTACCACCACTCATACCCCTCATCCATTCAAATCACACACATCACCACCAATCATACAAATATTTCACTCTCAAAATTTTTTCTCCTAATCAAGCTTGAGAAAGCTAGTTCAGAAAAAAACCTACAACCAAAAAAACTGAATGTTTGTTCCTAACATTTCAATCTGAATGGGACTCTGAAGTCAGGATCTGGCATGAGGTGATCCGCTTCAGTTCTCTATCAGAAATCACCTACTAAGCTCTCCAGATTAATTAGAGATGGAGTAGCATCCTAAGGATCAAAGCAAAAGATCTTCCACTTTATTCCCCCCCTCACTCAAAAAAGAACCAAAACTTTGTCCCTAAGCCTGTCTTTCAAACCTTCTTGGGGTGACTGCATATTCATTATTATTAGGGTGATTATAAATTAACAACTCCCAGTCGTGTGGAAGTCTTTTAGGTCCCCACAAAACCCAATCAATGTGTGGGGGCCCATACACGCGTTGAAGGGGTTGTTCCAAACACAATTTTTTTTATCTATCTATCTATCTTTTTATTTATTTATTAACTTATTTAATGATTCATTTAATTAATTAATTATTTCTTTAATTATTGATTTCTTTAATTATTTATTTCTTTATTTATTTAAGAACCCCACATGGCCCAAATGTGGTTGGGATGTTTGTATGGTACAGAAAAACAACTAAATTCAGACCGTGTAGAGCCCCACATGGCCCAAATGTAGTCGTGCAGCCCCCACATGGCATTCCAGTGCCTTGTGGCCTACAGCCCAGCCACATTTGGGCCATGTGGGGATCTACATGGCTCAAATATAATTGTGTAGCTGTGCCACACAACACAAATTAGTTGTGTACATGATTCATTTGAGTTGTGAGTTTAAAATTTCCCTTTTTTTGGAGATAGATGAAAGATAAAACAAATCTTAAAATTTTCCCCTTTTTATGAGGTTTCCTAAATTGGTCAACATATCTCTCCCCAGCTTAAAAGCTATCCTTAGTCTGTATCTTGATTTGGAAGATATCAAGAAAAAGGGGGAAACAAAGAAATTTAAACAGAAGAATTGCCATTTCCTGATCTTGTTAGTTATTGAAGAGTTGAAAAAAATTTCTTGATCCATCCAAAAGAGCCCTAGAAAAAGCAGAGATAAAAAACAGAAGGCGTCCCAGGTGCTCACATATGTGGCATAAAGTAGAGTTTTACAACAAAAAACACAGCAGATGGCCCTGGCAGTGCACAATTGGGAGGACTTACTTTTAGGATAAGTTGCCTCCACAACAATAAAACCTTTTAAAATGATCAGCAGAGAAACTTCTGGCTAGCTTAGTACCATCCAGTTCTTCCAAAACATATGATCCACCTCTGACAAGACTGACCACCCAATAAGGAACATTCCATTGATTCAATAAAAGCTTTCCCCACTGGGTCACAAAGGATTTATTATTGGGTAAGCTGAGGATATCCAGAGATGAGAGTCAGAACAGAAGGATTATATTTCATAACATGAAGATGAGAAAAAAAATAAAATAGGAAACACAACTTACCTAAGGATATCCAGAGATGAGAGTCAGAACAGAAGGATTATTTTTCATAACATGAAGATGAGAAAACAAATAAAATGGGAAACACAACTTACCTAAGGATATCCAGAGATGAGAGTCAGAACAGAAGGATGAGAGAAGATTCCATCTGTCTGACTCCCATTCTGTCCTCAGGTATAGGCAAATTTGATGAGTGTCACAAACAGTGTGACATGAAAAGTAGGAGAGCATGCCACATAGATGTGGGAAGCAGACTGATGAATGACAATAAAAGGAGACTTGATAGATGAAATTAAATGATCTAAACAGAATGGAATGAAGAATGAAATGATAGAAACAAAATGGAAAGAGAACAAGGAAATTTGGAAAGAACAGAAAATGAGGAGATACAAGTACTCCAACATTTATTATAGGCTAAAACTAGATCACCGGGTTTTAAGGGATCCCTGATTTGATTTGAGTACTTATCTTCCCAATCATTAATCAATTTTTTTCTTGATTCCATCATCTTCTTATAATCTTCATTACAAAAATCTTCACTACACTCCAGTTTCTTAGATATGGCAACTAATATATCAGTGGCTGAGGACGCCTCTTCCCACAAGATACCCAAGAAAGATTCCATTTCCAGGTCCAAAGAATACCTGCTCTTTGACCAAAGATGATTTTATAAGGTGAGTAGCCAGTGGTTTGTTTGGTTGAGATTTGATCAGAGAAGAGAGACAGAGGAAGAAATTTGTGACAATTCTTCCAGCTTTCACCAGCCAGTTTAACAATTGCAGCCTTCAAAAGATCATGGCCTCTTTCCACCATGCCTTGGCCTTCAGGATAATAAGGAGTAGTAACCCTATGTTTTCCAGGAAGAGATTGGATCATTGTAGCAAGCTTGCCACCAAATTCAGAGCCACCATCAGTAGAGTAAGATTGAGCCAAGACATAATGCATTTTCCAAGTCTCATAAAGGAAAGCTTCCACTGATTCAGAGCTAATATTCTGAAGAAGTTTGGATTCAACCCATCCAGAAAAATCATCTCTAGCCACAATGAGTTACTTAGCACCAACTTCCTTGATATGAACCACATCCATAGCAATCCTTCCAAAGACAGCGGACTCTCCTGTAGGATAACAAATTTCAGCTGGGTGCCTAAGATTGTGTTTTCAAAAAACTTCACAACTCTTAAACCATTTAGAAATTTATTTCTTCAGAGATGGCCACCAGAATCATTTGGATAATTGTAACTAAGTTTTGGTTTCCCCACAATGGCCAAGACCCTCATAGAGACTTTCAAGGATTGAATCTTGTTTAGGAGGGATAGTAACAATAAGAGCACAAGGATTACCTCTTTTCATAAGCCTAGAGCCTTGTACAAAGAAATTAGAGTAATTTCTTTTAAGGGATCAAAATTCATTAGCAGAAAGATCAGGAGGCTTTTGAAGATTTGAAATTTACTGCCTAATTTAAGCCAGAACCCTTTCTGAAATCCAGAATGATGCTGAGAGGAGAAGGAGAAGACAAGATGAATGAAAAGTTCTTCTTCATCAAAATCTACCCAAAAATAAAATTCCTCATCTCCACAAGGACGTCAATACAAACCATCCGGCATGGTGGAATATTTTCCAGGTCTGTGAACAATATCAAAAGAGAAAATCTGAATAAAGGCCACCCAACAATTCATAGGATCATTTGGGAGGCTGGAAGAATTGTTCATTTCAATCATGGATCAAGCATTGACTTGTAATTTGAAATTTTGACCCCAGAGGACAGTTTGGAGCTTCTTTAACAATCAAGCCACACTGCAGATTCCAGTTTTGGTTGAGCCACACCGCAGATTCCAGTTTTGGTTGAGATTATCTGGATTCTACGTCTCAAAGTAAAAAAGATTCATAGAGAGCAGGATAGCCCCAACCATTTTCATCTTCCCAAGGAAGGAAAAACCCAATAGATTGATAACTAGAATCAACATCCAGCTTGATCTTTCCAGCTCCAGGTCCATAAAAGATTTTTTTCAAAACTATGTCTTTACCAACAATCATTTTGAGCTACTGAAACAAATGTTTTCAATCTTGTGTCCAAATCCATTCAGGTTCTTTCCTGGTTATACAATGCAAGGGAGTAAAGCTTTTGGATAAAGATGGGAAAAAGATTTGAACATAAGTCACAACACCTAGAAAGCTTCTAACTTCAGTAGAATTGATTGGAGTGGGCCAAGAGATGATCTTGTTGACTTTGGCTGGTGCCATCCTTCTTCCCTACTAGCAGACCAAATGACCAAAAATTTTCAGGGCAGGGACACAAGCAGCCAATTTTGATCCAGAGACAGTAAGGCTAGACTCCTCAATAAAAAACAGAATCCTTTCCAAAGTAGTAGCATATTCCTAGATTAATTGAAAAATTATTGAATGCCAAGGTACAAGCTCTTTATCATAGTCATAAACTGGACCTTTAATTCCGCAATTTTCAATAAAGATACCAGCATGATCAGGTATTTAATCCTGGATTATCCTAATCATCTGAGACTGATAGACTGCAACCAAATTAGTGGCACCTTGAGGAAATTTATTAAGTTTGAATTGACCAAGACGGGTATCAAAATCAGTGAGAGGGCAAGAGATAGAATTTAAGGACTTTTTGTAATAACCACCCATAATGTCCCCTAGGCCATAGAAATCTCTCCCAGAGAAAGATTCCACAAATCCTTCAGTGGCAGGAGGAATACCAGATTCTTTAATAGTAAATTTATTTAGAGGTTGAATATTGTGAACTATTCTGAGTTTACCATTACTTTTTAGGACACATAAGACAGGGCTGGAATAACTGGAAGTTGAGTGTTAATATAGACCAGTACAAACTTGTTTGCAGACTAATTTGATAAATTCTTTGAATTTAGCAGCAGGGATTGGAATCTTCTTATTTTGCCAAGGATTATTTTCAACTACTGGGATGATATAATGGAGACCATAGGATTCTTTCAAGAGACCTCTCTCTTCTTCATAGAAGGCAATATATTTTTCCCTTAGAGATAAGAAATTTTTATAAAATTGAACTAATCAGGAAAAAGCCATCCATCTGGACAAATTTTGACCAATTTCAGAAGTTCTTCTGTGACACAACCACAGGGAACAGAGGTACAAGTAAGAGATTGATATAGACCACAGTAAGGATCACAAGATAAGGGGGGAAGCATGAGAGGAGGATTGAGATTGAGAGACATAGTATTTTTGACTGGTTGGACCTTTTTTGCAACTGGTTTTTACTTTGTAGCAAAAGATAGAAGTTCTTGTTTCCTCAAAGAATTTACCAGAAAAACTTGAATATTAAAACTGAGCTCAAGTTCCAACATCTTCTGCATCCAATGTTCTGCAACTTCCTTGAAGGTTGCCTTTTCAATAAAAGGAGAACCAGGAGATAAAACTTTGCTCAAATGTGTTGCAATAGGTAGGGTTTTGAAAACAACGGTAGAAGATGGCCCTAGAAGTGATTAATTTGGAGGACTTACTTTTAACCCAAATTACCTCCACTCAAGCCCATATTCTGTCATAACAAAGCCACCAAGAATAGAATCAAGATCAGGATCTAATTTATACTCATTTCTGAGATTTGAAACAGAAATGAGAAGAGATTGATCAGACTTAAGAGTAAAAGGAAAATAAGATATAACAGATCCAGAGAGAGAGAAAATATTTTTAGAATTTTATATTTTGACATGTTTTTGATTTTTAATGCTTTCCAGATCAGAAGAAAATGTTGAGAAAAAAGAAAAATAGGCATCAGGGATGAGAATTGATCCCTGAGTTGAAGTCCAAGGCTGAGAAGAAATAAAACTATCAGTAGAATCAACTATTCCAATAAAAAATGAGAGTAATTAGAATTATCCTTCTGCTTCCCCTTTGAAATTGATTTAGGAGGATGACCAGGGAAATCTCTTTCCTAATGACCAGAATCCAAAGAGCAGAGAGGGACTTCAATTTTTCTACCATCAGCATCAGGGAGGAGAATTCTCTCCCCAACTTGATCACAAAAAATCAGGGTAGCACCAAAATCCATTAAGAATGGTCAACCCAAGATCATAGGACCTTCCAAACAAGTGATACAAAAGTGACAAGTGCAAACAATATTTTGAACAATGTGAACTGGGAAATCTTCAGAAAGACCAACCACTTCACAAGATTGATTCCCTATCCCATCAACCACAGAATTGAAGCTGACCCTAGGACTAAGCTTGAGTTTGCAGGCAATAGCATCCAAAATTAAGTTGTGCTCAAAACCATAATTCACAACAATAGAAACCATTTTAACTGAATCACCAAGATAACAAGGAAGGAAACCAAGAGGAAAGCAGTAAAGGTTGGAATCTGATGAAGGATCTGTTCCACCAGAGTCCTCCATCAAAGTGCCAGAGGAAACCTTTAATTTGTCAGGACAAATCTCCACATGTCAATGAGAGACCCATTTCTTCATTTCTTCAGCAACAGATGGAGATATTGATAGGATTTTGGCCACAGATAGATCAGGAATTTTTGGATCTGAAATTTTTTTTAATTCACCTTCCACAGAATTGGGGTGGTCCTTTGAAATTCCCCTCTCAAAACAAAATTTGGGCTGGGTTGAGGAAGGAAGTTCAGGTGAAGCAGAGACTAAGATAGGATCAGAAGGTTGAGGTTGAGGTGGTTTAAAAGATGATGGAGTAGGATTAGAGTGGTATTGAAACATTTCCATGAGTTGTTCCTTTTCCACCTCCATGTCTTCCACATAAGAGGCAGGAGGCTCAGGTGAAGATCACTGTTTAACTGGTTTTTGAAGGATTGAAGTTGGAAAGGAACAAGATTTATGAGTTTTGGGCTCCTCATGTTGTTTCCTAGCTGGGTCAGATTGATAAGCGCCAAACAGAGAGGAGGAGGAGATGGCTGGAGGGTACCAAGGATCAAGGGTGCCACAGGAATTTTGAAAATCCAAAGAAGCCAAAGATGCCTTCTTAGGGGTTTATGGCTGGAAAGATGCCACTACATGACAAATAGGTCAAGATGGATCAAAATGAATCAAAGCACCATTAGTAAGAAAGAAATTGTTTCCCTTCTGTTCCACCAATTTTTCTTCTTTATCCTTCTGGAGTTTGAGACATCAACCAGTTCCATGGCCTTGCCTATTACAGTAGTAGCAGACCAAAGTGGATTTATGAACAGAATTAGAGGGTTTGGGAGTAGCAAGAGAAGTAATCTTTTGATCAATTTTGTTCTCAAAAGCTTGTAGTAGCTTGGTGTTCTCATCTATAGTGTTATTTTCCTTGCTGGGCTGAGGATTTGGTTTGGTCCTTCAATTTGCCTCCATCTTATTCATAATTTTATTTGATTCTCTGAAAGAAGGAACCTGGACTGGTTCAGTGGTTCTAGTTTTTTCAAAAGTTAAAGTGGTTTGAACTCTTGTGACTTTATCCACAGCACTCCTAATGACAAGAAAAACAGGGAGCTTGAATTGATTATCCCTTGTTGTGATCATCAATCCAAATTTGACCAATTCATCCCTAATCATTTCCTGCACTCCCAGCAAAAAATATTGAAAAAATCAAACTCAAAATTTTTCCATCATATCAATATGATTGTTTTGGACTAGATAAGATTGGTTTGGGTCCCATGAATTCCTAAAAGACTGATATTCAGAGGCTGAAGAGACACCACCATTTGAGATCCACTGAGAGACAAGAGCATCCAAGTCCTTCAAAGTAAATTGGGCTAAATCTGTTTTTCCCCAATATGCCAACATTGCTTCCCTTAGAAGCGTACAGTGATGGGATTGGAATCAATAAAACAACTCAATTACTTCTATGACTTCATCAGAGGAGATAAAAAATTGTAACTGGTAGGCCATATTGTATTCACTTTCCCCATCCACTTGAGCAGCCATTTTGAAGATTCCAAGAACCATTCCACATTCCTCCCATTGAAACCTAAGTTCTTGTTTGGAGGTTTGATCTTGACCATATTAGCACGAAAAGCGGTGGAGGGAGCATGGGTAGATACCATTCTTTATAGTAGAGTTCCTAGAGGATCCAAAGAGCAGAATTCAAAAGTGGCTCATGGGTGTGGCAAGAGTAGGTTTTCACAAAAAACAACATTAATCTTGCCTGGATGTTGCACAATTGGGATGGCGTACTTCTAGGATAAGTTTTCTCCATAGGTCAGATCTTATAAAAGGAAAACAGAGAGAAAAAAAAAAGAAAAGGATTTTATTTCAAATTTGATTCAAAAGTTTTGGGACTGTAAATCAAAAGAAAAAAGAAAAGGATTGTGTTTCAAAGTTGATTCCAAAGGTTTGGCACTGTAAATCCCAAGGTTATTGGTTTGATCCACGCCCATGGCACCAAATTTAAGACTCCAAATGGTTCTGGACATAAGAAGTTCTTTGGAGGGTAAAGGTGCTTTTTAGGCTGCCCTCCTGAGTGTTACAAAAATATTTAAGTGTAACCGGAATCAAGGTCCAGAACATTGTAAATAAGGAATCAACTGGAAGGGATGATTTTGAGAGTAATCAGTAGCAACAAAACAACACTATCTAAGGCCAGGTGGTGCGGGAAAATACTTGAAAAAAATAAGTTAGATTTTTTTTCAGAGTTCAATTGAACAAGGAAGTTGTAAGTAATAAATACCACATGCCAATAACTCTTTTTGTCAGCAGAAGATTAGGAAAGGTCAACTCAATCCCAACCCACCTCCAGGTTCTCAATGAACCTGCCCAATTCTCCGCAATCAAGTGCTTGAAGGGCACCAGATAACTGTGGGTGGCTATACAAAACAAATCAATTTTTTTTATGAAGCTCTGGAAGCAAAGCAATAAATAATTTAGGCAGGAATTACCCAACACTTCTCAAGGGACTCAAGACTAGCATGGCAAAATGCAATTTCTGAGGTGTCCAAAATTGGTCACCAGACCAGAGAGATCATTCTTTATTTGAACATTTTTGGGAAGCAACTTAAGCAGGAAAAGATAATTAGAGGGGCACCAAATAAGAAAACACAAAATATTGTAAGTCTTTTCTTTTTTGAAATGTTCATTTTTTGGATTTATTGAACTGATGATGATATGGTGTCAGTTTTTAGTCAAAGTCTGCAGGATCAGAATCTGAACTTCATAGTTCTGAGGGAGGGACTGAAAGTGAATTAGCTAAACTTGATTTGAATTTTGAATCATCTTCAGAGGTAGAAGACATGCAGGAATCATCAACCAGAATCTCATCTTTGGTGAGTATTGATGTGATTAATTAATTTTATTGGAATTTTGGCTGATTGGGTTTTGATTATAGAAACCCAAAGTGAAAAACCTCAATCAATACCTGAGAAATTACCTAAGTTCTTGGGTGTGGTTTGAGATCCAATGGTTGATGGGATTTCAGATTTATATTCATTGCTAAATCACTTGGTTATGATTAACATGGTTGGTTTAAATTGAGAAAGGAAATGATTGAAACATTGGAGAAACATAAAGGATGCCACATCAAGATTCTTGGTGGTTCAAAAGAGTTAGGAAATATTTAAAAAAGACTTGATGTTGAATAAATCAATGAAAAACTTCCCTCTTCAAAATGGCTGGCTAATTTAGATATGGCACAAATAATAGCAGATACATATGCCACACCTATATGTTTCATTTCATTGGAGTCATGTTGTAATTATAATCCAGTGAAAAATGGCATTACAGATCAATCAGAGCCTTTATATATTTCCTTTTTCAACAACAACCACTGGGTTCTATTATTACTTGAGGGAGAAATTATTCCTATCCCTCCCATTGCATCAAAACCCTCTGCTTTCATTTTAAATAAAGCTTCTGGTTGGCTTGATCATCTCAAAGATCAGCTGCATGTGTATGTTGGAATACTTCCCTCTTCTTTGTTCAATAATATCTTCATATCTTCCTATCTTCCACTCTCTCTCATTACCATCACCACATTCATTACAATTCAATACTGTCATCACCCACCATCATAAAATAACTGTCACCACTCCATTCCAACTTCATCTCTATCACCATCACTGTCACCATCACCATTACTATCACCATCACCATCACCATCATCATTACCATCATAATTATCATTACCATCATCATCATCATCATCATCATCATCATCATCATCATCATCATCATCATCATCATCATCATCATCTTCATCATCATCATCATCATCATCATCATCATCATCATCATCATCATCATCATCATCATCATCATCATCATCATCATCATCATCATCATCATCATCATAATCCCCATATCATGCTAGGCAACTATTCCTGAGGTCCTTTTTGCCCCTCTTAAAATAGGCTATCATATCTCATATCATGCTAGGCAACTATGCCTGAGGTCCTCTTTCCTCCTCTTAAAATAGGCTACTATTTCCCCATCTCATATCCTGACAAGTTGGTGTCTTGTCATTTATTAATCAACTCTCATCTCTCTATCATTCTCATATTCTCCTTTCATTTCTCATGAATCTCTGGAATGTTGGCTGGTCTTAAATTGGTTCCTAAATTTTTCAGTTAAGGTGGTGTGTTGTCTTTTTGATGTTCCTATTCTTTCACTAAAAAATTTAGTTACCTTATTGCTATCTTACTGTTTTCATTGGCTCATTACCCATGTCTTAGTCCCCCTCTGGGGCTCTCTAGTTGTTTTAACCCTGCTACCTTAGGCCCCCTTTGGGGTTCTCTAGTTGTGCCTAAATACTGGTCCTCCCCTTGGACCAGGAATGAAATTCATCTGATCACCAGACAACTAAACCGGAGTGTCCCTTTCTCATCTTCAGATCAGTTCCACTTGACTTTACAAGTAATATCTCCTCCCCTTTGGCTCTTTTTAGCCTTATCAATACTCCTCCTTTGGCTATTCAGAAGCCTACCATATTCCTTCCTTCTCTAAATTACCCTTCTCCACATTTTAAACTTTTCAGTGTATTATAGGTTATAGACTTCAATTATAGATATCATTTTATCATTGGATTTCCATAAAACTTTTAATTCTGATGCAGTTAACTTGAAATTCTATTAACATAAATGGTTATCACATTTTGAACATCATTACGTTGAGCGTTTTGAGTTAATTTCATTATGATGAGTGTTTTGAATGAGATTTTATTGATTAATCAGTTCAACTTTTGTTGGGACAATCCCGTCATGAGGAGTATTTTTTACTTTGTATTCTGAGATCAGCTCAACACAAGTTGAATTTGGTTTCTTTTTTGCTTTTACTTTAGGGCTTTCAAGTTACTTTTTTTTGGGGGGGTTTACTTCAGGGCTTGTCAAGTGACTTGTGTTTTTTTTTTTTGGATTTTTTACTTTAGGGCTTTTCAAGTTGAAATTTCATTTTTTGGCACTTTTACTTCAGGGCTAATCAAGTTTAACTTATATTTTTTGCACTTATAATTTAGGGCTGCTCCATAGACTCTTTCATTGTTTCTTTAATTTTTGGTTTTTTGGTTGTCTTCAGTGTTTTTTTTTCATTATTTATTTATTTTCACTTATTTTGATTTATTTATTTTCAATTATTTTTATTTACTTATTTTCACTTATCTTTATCTTTATTTTTATTTTTTATTTTTTTTTTAAAAAAAAACCAAAAAATCAACATTTTTTGATCTTTTGATTGATTTCTGTTTTTTTTTGTATTTTTATTTATTTTCTTTTAGCCTTTTATTTATTTTATTTTATCTTTTTGTTTGTTCTGTTTATTTTTTTTTGGCCCAAAACACTTAAAGTTGTGTGGCACAGAACAGAACTACATTTGAGTCATGTGCAAGCCCACACAACTTGAATGTAGTCTGGTGTTGTGCCACACAATCCAAGCTGTTATGTGAGGGATGCACAACTACACTCAAGGCATACGGCAGCTACAAAACTACAATTGAGTCGTGTAGTGCGTCACATGGCCTAAATGAGTTGTGTACACAGCTCATTTGGGCTTTGAATTTATCATCACCCATTTATTTTTTTTCTACTATGAAATTTTGTTCTTTGTAAGTAGCATGCTGTGGAGACTCCTTTGGGATTGGGTAAAAAAGTAGCAAATAGCTTGCTCGCAGTCACTTAAGGGGGAATTTAGTATTGCAACTACAAATAAGATAGAGGAATACTAAGGGTGGTTTTGAATTGCCTGCCCCTCTGAGTACTATAGTAGTCTCACAACAATAAAAGAAAAAGAGAAAAGGTGGCTGATTTTCAAATAGAGTTGCTACTATAGTAGTCTCTATCAGACCTAGGATCAATGTATTCAAGCTTGATAAGGAAGAAATGATGGAACAGATAGGTGACCTGGTGGATAGAAGCTGAGTAAGGGAAGATTCCTTTCTCCAGTCTTTTCCTTTATATATTTTTATATTTATTTTATTGGTTACTGATTGATACTCCTTTGGTGATACAGGTGATGATTTGAATAAAGCTTGAAATGGTTGGGCCTATAGTTGATGACTGATGATGATGTTTGATGATGATGATGATTGATGAAGTAGGTGATGATGATGGATGATGATGGATGAGGTAGGTGATGCTGATGACTGATGATGGTCAAGGTAGGTGATGATGATGGATGATGATGATGACTGGTGATGATGATGATGATGGTGAGTGATGATGATGGATGATGGTCAAGGTAGGTGATTTTGATGATTGATGGTGATGATGATGATGACCAATGGTGATTATGGTAGGTGATGATGATGACTGATGATGATGATGGTAGGTGATGATGATGACTGATGATGATGATGATGGTAGGTGATGATGTTCAGGTTATGGGCACATGGTGGTGATGTTCACAGGTATGGGTTATGGAGTAAATAATGGTGGTGGTGGATGGTCAAAAGTATGGGTTATTGGATTGGGTCACGGTCAAAATTATGTGTTGATGATGGTGATGGTGATGGTGATGGTTGATGGTGATGATGATGGTGATGGTGATGGTGATGGTGATGATATGGGATATGGTATTGGTGATGATGATAGTATGGGTTATGGGATAATGGTTGAGGGTAGTAAAGTATGGGTTAAGGGTGCCTAAGAGGCATGGTGGTCCCTTGGAGGGAAGGATGGGGGGAACTGATGATGGGACCTGGATGGGGGAGAGAGGCCCTCTATTTATAGAAAATCCTGCCCTCAGGGCTGCCCCTGAGGGTCTCCCTGGTACAGTGAATACAGTTCATGAGGCATTTTTGCTGGTCAGAGGAGGAGGCTGTGCAGGATCTACATGCATGTACACCCTTGCATGCATTGCTGTGCTGCATTGATACAGGTGCCCCCTGCATAAATTACTTCTGTATAGTGTCCTGTATGATGCTGTACAGCCTCTGCATGCAGTGTCTTCCATATATTGCTGTGTATACAGGTGATTTGTTTGGTTCTCCATGCAGTGCCTTGCATATATTGTTTCTGTATTATGTCCTGTATGATTCTGTACAGCCTCTGCATGCAGTGTCTTGCATATATTGCTGTGTAAACAGGTGATTTGTTTGGTTCTTCATGCAGTGTCTTGCATATATTGCTGTGTATACAGGTGGTTTGTTTGGTTCTTCATGCAGTGCCTTGCATATATTAATTATGTATACTTCTGCAGGTTTTTTTGGTGCTGTATGGTTTTACTGTATGGGGTATTTACTTGAAGGAATCCAGGGTATGTCCATGAACCTTCACTGGTCTGTGACACCTGGTAGGGGTATGGGTAGGCCAGGGTTGATTTAAGCTGTATCTTCTAAACCATGAGAGATAGAGGGGTACTTTGGCTGAGTGAATAGGGGTTTCTTTTGGTTTAGAATCCATGTTTGAGGTCTGTTTGATGATTGGAGCTGTTCTCATACTAGAAAAGTGAGTCTGATGGCTTTAGGTTAGGTTTTGGAGCACCACATCCCCCCCCCCCCCCAAATTAATGCTGTCCGCAGCATTCCTGCCTATAGACATCAGGCTCTCTTTTCAACAACTATGGCTTCTTCTTCTCTTCTTCTTCTCTTCTCTTGATCCAAAATTAAATAAATATATATAAAATAATAATAAAAAAATAGAGGTTCCAGGAATCCTAGTCAATCCAGTTAGGCCTGTTGACTCTCTTGATGATCTACCTTCAAATCTTCCCTTCTTCATTCATTCTTGATTTATCCATGCAGTAATTCAAAGCATAATTTATCCCTTCCATTCTTCTAGATTGTTGATTTATAGTTTGGTTCTCCTGGGAAAAAGACAGGTTCTGTTCATCATTCTTCAAACTTCCTTTCCCTTCTCCATACCCATCTATGATATGGTACCTCCTGGACAAGGACAAATACCCCAATGACTTTCTTAAACTTTAACTTTCTTCCTAATCTTCATCAATTTTCAAACCTTGATGCCCTGTTTTCATCTATTTCAACTTGATAGATTCCTTTTCCTTGGTATACCCCCTATAACATCTTCATTCTGAATTTTATGGTTAAAGATGAATTAACCATTTTTACTTATTACATTGACACATCTTGAAATCTTGAATTGGATCCAATTGGAAGTTCAACCAATCTTGAGGTCTTCAGGTCTTCCCTTCTTCCTAGCATTCCATTTCCTTGTTCAAATTTAAAACTTAATAATCTTCTTGATTTATTTATTTTTTTTATAGTTTAATATCACATTCCTTTTTTTTTGTGTGGGAAGTTTAAGGTCTTACCAAGGACCACAATTATTCTTTTATCAAGATTGATTATCATTTATTTCTTCATTTGATTATTTTCTTTTATTCCTTTTATATTAATTTCCTCTTTGAGTGTAGGCAGTTTCA
This sequence comes from Puccinia polysora, assembly GCA_025617555.3. Lineage (NCBI taxonomy): Eukaryota > Fungi > Basidiomycota > Pucciniomycetes > Pucciniales > Pucciniaceae > Puccinia > Puccinia polysora. Next base: position 29,829,726 of record CM062632.1, on the reverse strand, counting down.
GGTCTTACCAAGGACCAAGATAATTTTTATTTATTTATTATTATATTTTATGCCTTTTATTGTAATTTTCTTTGAGTGTAGGCAGTTTCAGGTCTTACCAAGGACCAAATGATGGTTTTATTTATTTTATTTTTTTATGTCCCCCCCCCCTTCATGTTTTTATTTTATTATTTTTTTTATGTGGGTGATTTTGTTTTATTTGTATTTCATTTATTTTTTATTTTTATTATTTGAGGGGAAGAATTGGTTGTGTTCTGCAGTTTAAGGTCTTACAGGGGACCATCGAGGTGTTTTATTTTGAATGGTGCCCAGGCGCGGTGTGCGCGATTCAGTTGCGGGAGGGATTTTTTTGGTGCGAGGTGTGGAAGGGCGCGCAAGGTGGGCGGCAGGTTGCGTGGTAGTTGTTTCTGGCATTCATATCTGACCATCAATTGCCGCGACTCCAATTGACCTAAATCTTTGGGGCCATCACCCAATGTTGGATTGCAAAGGATACAGGGATGAGGCGTTTTTTAATTATTTGGTAAGTCCCATGTTTGTTCTTCCATTCCTGTATTCTTCTTCACTTTACTTATTCATTCTTTTATTTATCTTATAATTAATATTATTATTAATTAATTTTTTTGTTTTTGGCATTTAGCCGGTTTTCATGTTGTGCCTTGGGTTCAATAGCACGTAGCTGGCAAAGATCACTTGGGCGGTCCAATCAGATGCAGGCTCAAATTTCCCTTTACAACTGGGGTCTTTGCAGGCGGTGCAAGTAAGTGTTCCATACTTTATCTGTTGATCAATTGATATTTTAATCTTATTTTTTTTATTTATTTTTCTATTAATATACATTTTTTTTTTGGAACCCTTTCAATTGAGGTAGGATGTTTTGATCGCGCATGATTGCCAACGACCACTCAAGCGATCTGATTGGATGCAAGATCAAATTTTCCTAGGCAACCAGGGTCGTCGTGGGCAGTGTATGGCAGCAGGTGATTGTGAGTACTGTTTGGTTTCATATTCACTTGTCTACAGTTTTAATTCATCTAGTTGTATTTATTTTCTTCTTCTTCCTAATGACACGCATGACTAGATTTCATTAACTGATTGACTTCTTCTTCCAATTTGAGGCAGGTTCTGCAGCAAACCGCGTGGCCGACCGGTTGATCTTCAATGGAATTAGTCATTCCAATTGACCAACCACCCGGATCATTGACATTTTACTAGGCAACCGGTGTCATCGAGGGTGGTGTATGGAATTATTTGATTGTAAGATTTGTTTGGTCCGATCTTCTTTTTTTTACAGTTTCAATTTATCTGGTTGTATTTATTAATCTTCTTCTTTTTTCTCGGTCCTTCCAATTGGCAGACAGGACAATTAGATTGACTGATTGACTTGTGCAATTGGTAGAGGTGGGAGTGTCTCTGTATTGCGCATGGTTACCAACGGCCGCTTGCGTGATCGGACCGTATGCAAGCTAAGTAATCTTTTACTTTTTTTTAATTAATATATATTTTTTTATTATATAATTTTGTTTCTTCTTCTCAATCCTTCCAATCAATGCAGGACCTGCAGGGACCAAGTTACGCAAATTGAAAGATTGATTGGACGATCTCCGGTTGCATTTATTTATTTGATTGGCCAATTTACTTGTACAATTGACATCTTTGTAGGCAACTGGGGTTGTTGTGGGGAGTGCCATGGGGGTGGTGTATGGCAGAAGCTGATTGTGAGATCTCTGTTTGGCTTTGTTCTGTTTATTTATGACTTCTGTTTAATCTATCAAATTTACTTCCTTCTTCCTCTTCCTTCCAAACAAGGCAGCTTGGCAGCAATAAGGCCCACAAATTGCAAGATTGGTTGGTCAATCTTTAGTTTCATTACTTAATTGGATTGACTGATTGCTTGCATAATTGATTCATTGGTGCATGGGAACAGGCTGATCACAATCGGAGGGTCCCCACTTTTTTTTAATTAATTCCATTCTCTATTCTTCTCAATCCTTCCCATCGGCGGATGGGCAGAGGTTGAGTTGCAGCCATTGGTGTTTTTTCCTCCGATCAGATTGGGGTTGCCACAACAATGGTCGCGCTTTCTTCAGGTACGCCTTGTTCTTTCTTCTTTTTTTTTTCTTCTTTCTTTTTCTTTTCTTCCTTCTACTTCTTATTGATACAGATGGGCAGGGGCCCACTTGCACGATTGATGCAAGGTGAGTTTCTTCTTCCCTCTTTGTTTTCTTCTCCAACCGGCGGATGATCAATATTGCCGCTTGGACCTGTCCAAGATTGTTGGACTATTGCGGTTGGAGCAGTTGGCAGTCGGGAGCGAGGTCCTCCCCTCCTACCAATGTCTATAAAAAGCCAACGGGGTGGAGCCTGTTTTGTCTCCATCCATCCATCACTCCCCCAGCTTTTATACGCTGCGCGGCCCAACATGATTAAGGGACTTAATGATAGCGCCAACCGGTTTATGTCACAGTTTTTGTAAGCCGTCAATTGTTCATTCATCCGTTTTTTTTAAATCAATCACCGTCTTGTTGCCATCACTGATCCCCTTTTTTTTGATCTTAGGGTACAAGCAAATGCATCATTCCCAACATCTTGGCTTCTTTGATTGTACTTGTTTGGCTGGTCTTATGGTGAGTCTGATTCTTTTGTTGGTTTTATATATATATAAGGGTAAACTTGATGCTGATTACTCAATATTGTTTTTTTTTAACATGTATTTTACAGCAACAATAAAGTGCCCACCCATTCCCTCAGCTCATTGAAGGAAACCAATGGCCTACTACTGCATCAATAAATGTTTTTTTTTTTATATATACTTGTGTTTAGGGTTGGAATAAAGATATTGTGAGTCTCTCTTTTTTTATTATTGTTTTTGTTCTTATGACCTGAGGAATAAACTCAAACTGATTCTTTTTTTTTTTTGTGTGTGTGTGTGTTTTAGGTTTATGTTGTATTCTACCAGTATGATACTTTGTAATATTTTTTTTGCAATGAACAACCTTTGTTTGTCAAGACCATGAGTTTTTTTGCCTTTAATGGTAATTAATTTTTTTTGAGGTTGAGGTGATGAATACGGTGAGTTTTCTTTTCTTTTCTTTTTTTTATTCTATTTTTTTTTTATTTTGGAGAAAGACCAATACTGAATGATTTTTTTTTCTTATTTTAGGAGCACAGATAAGAGACAAGGCTTGGAAGTTTAATGTCATGCTGGACGTTAAAATACTTGATGCTCATATTGTTCCAGGAGGTGGTGAGGTATCTCCTTGAAGTGCTCCCAGTATCTTTGGATACTTTCTTCTTTCCAGAGGATTAGTCCTTCAAACCAATACTCTGCCAAGGGCTCCTGATAATATAACCCTACCCTGAACTCTGGTGAGATATATCCATAGTCTGAGTCCCAATCACCATTTTTGAGAAAACCAAGAGATCCAGTGCCTGTAAGTAAGTCCATGAATTCTAAGTTGGTAAGTCCCCAGCCAGGTAAGTTGTCCATTGCTGTTTTGTTTGCTGGATTTTCTTCTTGAATGAACCAGTCTGAAAAAACTCTTTGAAACAAGTTTCCTGGTTGGTCATTTGATGTCCATTACTCCCAGGGGATTTCTGTGGTATCATCCAGTTCTTCTTTCTCTTCCAGACTCCTTCCCCATTCCATTTCTTGACACTGAGTTAGTGACTGGTCCAGTTCCATCTTGGTTTCACCTTCATCCCTCTTGAAGTCTTCCTTGAGTTCTCCTTCTTCCATTTCCTCATCTGTTTCAATCAAGTCTTCCCACTGAACTTTCCTGAGGGTCATTCCAGCCCTGTTAAGTCTTCTTGGTGGTTCCATTTCCCACCCTGCTTGACCTGGTTTGCAAATTGGTATACATAACCTCTCCCCTCCAGGTAGTTCATAACTGAGGATTTCACCCCTCTTTTGAGACAGCTCCAACCTGACTTTATAGTCAGCCAGGAAGGGTCTCCCAAGAAAAGTATGAACACTCCCTTTTTCTACAAAAAAGTTGGCCAGTCTTGGTTCCCCTGGGTTGATTTCAAATGGGATCCTCTCTGCTAGTCCAATCAGAGGTTTTGAGTGTCCTCCAATTCCAGTAATGTTCATCAACATTTCTTTGGTTACCAATCCTACTTGGTTGGCCAGGTGTTCAGGTATGACGTTGAGTTCAGCTCTACTATCCACCAAGGCTCTTACCTTCCTGTTCTTGATCCAAATGTCTATGAATCCAAGAGGACAAGCATAGTTAAGGTTCTGCCTGGGTCAAAACCATTCATCTTCATCCTCTGGATCCAAATGGTGTTGACAAGCTTTGACCTTCCTACTTTCTGGTACAGGTACTTTTGCTGTAGTCCCCTCCTCAGTGTTGGTACTCTGAAGTTGTTGGAGAATTTTTGGTGAAATGGCCAAAAGTTCCTCAATGGTAAGTGTGAAATTTTGCTTGAGTATCTTCCTTTTTAAATTTGTCCCAATCTTGAACTCATCGATATTGTTTGCTGTTTCCAGGTCTCTTGAAGTTCTCTCAGCTTCAGGTTCCACATTTTCATTGATTTCCCTTGTCCTTCTGGTAAATTTTTCTTGGGTGGGCTGGACTTCTTCTTCCTCTGAGGTTGAATCTTTCTGGTCATCCTCTATCCAGGCTCCAGGGTAACTTGGTTTCCTCTTTCTTGGGGCCTTGCCTTCCTTCTTCTTTTTTGATCCATCTACTTCATCCTCTGGCCCTGTCTGATGGTTTTGGGAGGGTTTGAGTCTAGGTGATTTCCTTATACCAAACTGGATCTGCTGTATGTGTTCTGGGATGTTGACTTCTGGTGGCTGCCAGGATCCCCATTCTCCAACTTGAATGACTGCAGTTACCGGAACTGTCTTCTCCTCTGGTTTTGGTTGGTTAGTGGTTTCTTCTTTTGGTTGGTTTGAGGCATGAAACTTGTTGACCAATTCCTTCAATGTTTCAGGTGTGTTATTTGGGATGGGTTGTTGGTTTGGATAGTAGTAGTTTGGACCTAGCTTGATAACTTTCTTAGATTTTATATCCTCACTAAGGTCTGTACAAGTATAGGAAGTGTGAGTTTCATCTTTGCAATAATGACATTTTGGAGGCCATCTTGGTGCAAGAGTTGGGACTCCTGGTGGTCTATAGGGTTGTTGTCCTATTGAACTGTCAAAATGTGGTGGGGTTTGTTTTTGATTGTTGAGAGCAGTGGTGAGCTTATTGACTTGGTCCTTTAGTTGTTTTATTTCTTCCTTGTTGTCCACAGGTTGCTGAAATTTAACCTCTTTCTTAACTTCCTTCTTTTCTTGGATTGGTTAATTTCCTTCAGAAATATCCCACAGGGCCGGAGCTGTTTCCACATGTTCCTTAAATATTTCCAATTCTGGAGCCAAATAACATCCATCAAGGGACTTCCTAATTTTCCTGGCTTGAACCAGTCCTCTGGTGACTTCCCTCTTGAGTTCCAATGATAAGGCCTTCCAAAGTATGTCACCCTTTTCCCAGTTGGTATTATCATACCCCATCCTAATGAAGTAGACAACCATTTCTTCATAGTTTCCAATAAACTTTCTGTATTCTTCCTTAGTGCTGATGCCTCCCTTCTCCTGGGTGTGTTTGAGTAGGTTAGGTATGGACTGTTCATTGAATCTTCTGTGGGGTGTGGCTCTTCCCCACTTCCTCTTGATTTCCTTCTTGAGGAGCTCCCAGTCCCTGGTTTCATGACCCTCCATGTTTTCCACAGACTCCCTGAGTTTGATGTCCTTGATGATAAAAGGTAGCTGAAAGGCCAAGTCCTTCCCTCCAGCACCATGAAGTTCTGCCAATTTTTCAATCCTGTTAATAAAGAGTTCCACTTCAGTTCCATTGAACTCAAGCTGGGCTTTGGAGGTATCTAAAACTACTCCATTCTGGACATCCTTTATCCTAGAGTTTGTTGGAGAGGGGAGGTCAATAGTGGTGTTCCTTGGGTGATGGTTCATAGGAATGAACTGGGAGTGCTGATGGTTTCTTTCTTCTTCAGTGTGTCCTGGGAATGTGGTAACCTCTGGACTATCTTCTGGTGGGTCTGATTCTGATAATATTCTGACTGGGCCTTGTCTGATTCCAGTCCTGGGGGTAGAGGTGAACCTAACTGATTGGGTATATGGGGTTTCTGGTATTCCTTGCATGGTTCTTTCTTGAGTACTTTCCATGAAGGCTTTGAACATTTGGGACATATTATCCAGTGAGTCTTGCATTGATTTCATTTGATCCCTAGTCTCTTGGAGTTCCTTTTGGGTGGTCTTCATTTCCTTGGACTGATCCATGATCTTTTGTTCTTGTTCCTTTATCCTATCCATGGTGGTATCTGCTATGGTAGGCTCTTCTGAGGCCATTTTGTCTTGATTCAATGAGAGGGTTTCCTGTATTTTACTGACTAGATCCTTGATTCTCTCCCTAGCAGGTGATTCAAATCCTTGGTCTTGAATGGTTCCTGGTATTATTCTTGCTTGTTAATTCTTGAGGTTATTGATCCAAAATATGAAGATTATCGGCCACTGTTGGGACACCAGATGTGGAGAATCCTTTGGGATTGGGTAAAAAAGTAGCAAATAGCTTGCTGGCAGTCACTTGAGGGGGAATTTAGTATTGAAACTACAAATAAGATAGAGGAATACTAAGGGTGGTTTTGAATTGCCTGCCCCTCTGAGTACTATAGTAGTCTCACAACAATAAAAGAAAAAGAGAAAAGGTGGTTGATTTTCAAATAGAGTTGCTACTATAGTAGTCTCTATCAGACCTAGGATCAATGTATTCAAGCTTGATAAGGAAGAAATGATGGAACAGATAGGTGACCTGGTGGATAGAAGCTGAGTAAGGGAAGATTCCTTTCTCCAGTCTTTTTCTTTATATATTTTTATATTTATTTTATTGGTTACTGATTGATACTCCTTTGGTGATACAGGTGATGATTTGAATAAAGCTTGAAATGGTTGGGCCTATAGTTGATGACTGATGATGATGTTTGATGATGATGATGATTGATGAAGTAGGTGATGATTATGGATGATGATGGATGAGGTAGGTGATGCTGATGACTGATGATGGTCAAGGTAGGTGATGATGATGGATGATGATGATGACTGATGATGATGATGATGATGGTGAGTGATGATGATGGATGATGGTCAAGGTAGGTGATTTTGATGATGGATGGTGATGATGATGATGACCAATGGTGATGATGGTAGGTGATGATGATGATGATGGTAGGTGATGATGTTCAGGTTATGGGCACATGGTGGTGATGTTCACAGGTATGGGTTATGGAGTAAATAATGGTGGTGGTGGATGGTCAAAAGTATGGGTTATTGGATTGGGTCATGGTCAAAATTATGTGTTGATGATGGTGATGGTGATGGTGATGGTTGATGGTGATGATGATGGTGATGGTGATGGTGATGGTGATGATATGGGATATGGTATTGGTGATGACGATAGTATTGGTTATGGGATAATGGTTGAGGGTAGTAAAGTATGGGTTAAGGGTGCCCAAGAGGCATGGTGGTCCCTTGGAGGGAAGGATGGGGGGAACTGATGATGGGACCTGGATGGGGGAGAGAGGCCCTCTATTTATAGAAAATCCTGCCCTCAGGGCTGCCCCTAAGGGTCTCCCTGGTACAGTGAATACAGTTCATGAGGCATTTTTGCTGGTCAGAGGAGGAGGCTGTGCAGGATCTACATGCATGTACACCCTTGCATGAATTGCTGTGCTGCATTGATACAGGTGCCCCCTGCATAAATTACTTCTGTATAGTGTCCTGTATGATGCTGTACAGCCTCTGCATGCAGTGTCTTCCATATATTGCTGTGTATACAGGTGATTTGTTTGGTTGTCCGTGCAGTGCCTTGCATATATTGTTTCTTTATTATGTCCTGTGTGATTCTGTACAGCGTCTGCATGCAGTGTCTTGCATATATTGCTGTGTAAACAGGTGATTTGTTTGGTTCTTCATGCAGTGTCTTGCATATATTGCTGTGTATACAGGTGGTTTGTTTGGTTCTTCATGCAGTGCCTTGCATATATTAATTATGTATACTTCTGCAGGTTGTTTTGGTGCTGTATGGTTGTACTGTATGGGGTATTTACTTGAAGGCATCCAGGGTATGTCCATGAACCTTCACTGGTCTGTGACACCTGGTAGGGGTATGGGTAGGCCAGGGTTGATTTAAGCTGTATCTTCTAAACCATGAGAGATAGAGGGGTACTTTGGCTGAGTGACTAGGGGTTACTTTTGGTGTAGAATCCATTTTTGAGTTCTGTTAGATGATTAAAGCTGTCCTTATACTAGAAAAGTGAGTCTGATGGCTATAGGTTAGGTTTTGGAGCACCACAACGCTGACAAAAAAAGGAGGTTTTCAAGCCATCTCAAGGTTTAAAACCACCACTTGGAGAAGATTCAAACTAATTTCCCTAGGCATCAGGGGCCGCTTTATAAGTTGGGGGGACTTGAAACTCCCTGAGTGGTATGGTCAATCCAGATTAGATTTATATTTTGAAATTGAGTGTATGGCACCAGAGATTGACTGGATGTATGTATATACAACTGCATAAATAAATACATGGAGAATTACATTTACTGAAACTCAGGGTGCTTATTGGGTTAGGACCACCCCTTTATGGTGAGTTTCATACCTTGCACCCCTGCAAACCAACTGAGAGACAAGGCCTTACCAGAAGGCTATGAAACTGGCTGAAATACCAGTCAATTTTGAAGTTGTTATGGTTTCACATACCACCGTGTGGAAGTACCCCTGGGTTTTAGGGAACTTTGTCTCAAAGTATGTATGGCTGGTGGCACTAAACAATGTGTCCCAAACATGGAGCCATATTCAGATACACTCCTGAAGGCCATAAGGAGCCACCAAGACTTGGGAGTCTTTCCATTGACAGGTGGAAAACCCAACAATTGTCACAGGAACAAGCCAAACCCAAAGCTTTTCCTGATTTCAAATTGAGAATGTAACAGGGTAAGCCAGTTGACTGTCATACCTCACACAGCTTCAAGCCAACTGAGAGGCAAGGCCTTACCAAAATTCTATGAAACTGGCTGAAATACCAGTCCCTTTTGTATTTTTTTTCAGCCTCCTGGATGCCAAGATCCTGGCTATCCTTTAGCTCCCAGAGGTGATATAATAAATAATAAAAATATTATTCAATAAATGCAGCAAAAATCCCTCAAATATTTTGATAAAGCTTATTGCAAGGTTAATTGGTTTGAATATGGTTTATTGTTATAAATCAATATAGATAAATTGATTATTAAATATTTTTATGGAGGGGCCACAATTATATTGGGGATCTTTAACACCTCTCTTCAGGGAATTCAGTATGAAAACACATAGGCCTGGTTACTTTGGAACCTTTAGTTTTAAGGATATTTTTCCCAAAGATAATACGTATATAAAATATACGGTGGAGTGGCAGGGATTTGTAACCAAGCTGCCACGACAGAGAAAGGATAATAAGACTCACTGGTATATTATTAAATTCTTTGGGTACCTGTTTGGGACGTGCACTGATGGGTTAAACCTGTATACTGGGGTTATAAGGTTGTTCAGCAGTTTAAATTGATAAAAGAGGGTTGAGGATAGATATTATTAATTAGAATAAAGCAATAAATCACTTACCTATCTCTTATAAGTATTTGATTACCTTGGCATGGTGTCTGCATATAAATATAACTGGGTCTCTGGGTATCAATATCATTAAAAGAGCTCTTTATTTATAGCTTTTGGAGTCCCAATATTGTCCTTCTGAGGGGTACCGGGGCTCAAAGGGACAAACACTGAGGCTAGCAGCGTAACCAATGGTAGCCTGTCACATGTTCTTGGTGCTGTAACACGGGTAGCATCTAATTCCCCAGGGTATGTGAATTATTCTACTTTATAATTGATGTTTGGACGTGTGAATAACACTAATCTGTCCTTTTTATTTATTATTCAATTAATTATCCTTAGTAAATGTTCCAATTAAGTTAATGATTATTTTAATAGAAATTCCTACAGATATTGTGATTTCAGGTGAGTTCTCATTATGTATTAAATATTTTGAGTAAAGTCATGATATTTATTTTACTCCTCATGTTTGAAATTCAGTTGATTTACTAAAATAATTACTTAAAAATGTAAGTCATGGGTATTAATATAATATTTTTACATAATAAGCTTTCTTAGTATTTCACAAAAATGTTGATGTCTAGAAATTCTCATAAAAGTATATTAAAGTATTTTAATATATTTTTAGAAGTTTTCATTGTTTTATTTTTGACATTCTTGGTACTTTGAATTATATTTAATAAAAAATAGGTATAAGGGTTATTTAAGTATTTTTATAAAATTTTATGTACTTTTAGACTATCTACTATCCACGGGAACATTTATTACATATGTAGAATGTTCCTGTGTAGGTTGTAGCATGTTTACGCAGTACCTAGGTTTCTCAGGCCGCCTGTCACTTTGTCAATCCATAGTCCCGCGGCTGTGTACTTGTCAGAGGCCCGGGGCTGCATACACGGCTTTGAAAGAGTGACAGAGCTGTATCTCAGCCCCGCGCGGGTGCATTGGCTGTGGTGGCTTTGTGTGGGAATGGTGACAGAACACATTTCTGTCTGTAACTCCTAAAATATACACAACACCTCAATTCTGATTGAATTTTAGGTGTGAAACCTATACATGACAATACATGTGAAATATTTAATTGGCCAAAAAATTCAATAGTGGTGCCGTGGTATTTTGGTCTTTCTTTTTTTAATTATTTAAAAATATAAGGAGTTGGATTTCAAAGGTTGGGTCAGTGAGTGACCCTACCTAATTTTGGGTGGAAAATCCATTTTTGCAATAATATTTATGGTTTTCCTACTCCTTCTTAGGTTTATTTTATTATTGTCATTTTTATGTTATTTCTGTTACTTTTGCAGCTTTCTCTGCAATAGTAGCAAGCTGATATTTTTTATGGTGTCACATACCACTGTGTGACATTGAGCCTAAAATAAGGCCCACAGATAAGCAGGCTTTGGCAGGCCAGGTAAACTCAAGGTTTTTACAATCCCAAAATTTTGGGCTTTTGTGGGGTTTGGGCCAGTTAGTGGGCCCCCAGGAATTTTTTTTAACTGAAGGCTATTTGCTTCACTTTCAAACAGCTCAATGTAATTTGGGAAAGAAGTTGATGCACTTTAAAATCATGAAAAAATGCAGTTGTGAGGGGAAAAAAAAAATATTTTTGATTGATAGAAAGAAGAGCTGAAGACATCATATTTCATTCTTCATCCAATCTTGACTGCAAATCAGTGCTTCAGGGGTCTCTGGAGTCTGTTTTGTTCTGAAATCATCCAAAACATGACCACTGGTGGAGAAGGCCTAAAAGAGTAAAAATAAAAATAAGTTAATTATCACACAAAAAATTCAATAAAGGAAGGAGATGAGTCTTCCTGATTCTGATGCAATAGAGGTCATTGGAACCATCAACCTTGTCTTTGCCAAAAAAATTAATGTTGGAAATCAACCTGTATTTTCTTTCCACCAGTTGAGTAAGCTAAATTCTGAATCATGTTCCAATATTTCAATCAAAGGGGTTCTTGAAGTTATAAGTTCAATTCAGAAAATGGAGTGCTTGATTGAGATTGTGTGTTTCCTTGTAAAAACTTACAAAAACCATCTCATTCCAAAACTTCCATAGGATTCTTCAACATGAATATAACTAGAATTAATTTTTTTTTTCTTTGACTGATGAATTGGGAGAATAATATTCAAGCAATAGATGCATTGTCTTTCTGAGGTCTTTTATGTAGTTATCAACTGATTCAATATCTGTATTCCTTGGAATGGTGTATTCTGTTAGAATATATGGCTGGGCACAATTATGTCACAGGTTCCCACCCCAGGTATTTCACAGATTCTGACATGTCACACACTTTGTAGATAGCTATAATACTTGAAAATCCATCCACCTGGGACCCTTCTCTCCTCATCAAGATTTGGATCCTGGTATGGCCAAAACCTAGAGCTAACGGTTGATGGTGGTGGATGGATAGGTGAGTCTTATTTAATGAAAATCATTGAGATTTGGATCCTGGTATGACCAAAACCTAGAGCTAATGGTTGATGGTGGTGGATGGATAGCTGAGACATTTTACATAATCTATGTATCTGAACTTGTAGAAGGGATCAAAAATGATTGCAAGAGCTAGGAATTCATTCATGTTGGATGTCCAGAGTAAGGAAATATAGGTTGGAAGTTGAATATTTTTTACTAGGGAGCTCATCTGTGCACCCTGTCACCCCTCATGGATTCCCTGGTCTATGTAATACTCCCAACAATAACATCAACCCCACATTTGAGACCTTTGAAGTGTTAGTTTCATCCATTCAGAAGAAGCCAGAATATCATTCCCCTCCTCACATATTTATGTAATTAGGCCATCCTTCCTGCAGGAGGTAAATGGCAGAGCCAAACCCAATTTACCTCCCAGCCAGCCAAGAATCAACTGTCCCATGGTTGCTATCCACAGTGTTATTTTACGTTGGGAGGTATATGAGGGTCTTGGGTTGCCACATCTGGAATCCATATACCTCCTGTGATATCCTTCAATATCCAATACATCCATCTGCAATACATGCAAATGCCACTGGACATCTTCATGTCCACCTCCCCTAAAGGTTGCCACTGCCCCTCCCTCCCCCCAAACTGCTCAATTGTTTGGCCTCGTTGGCTGGGAATCACACATGAATACCTCCCAGTGGTATTGATGCAGCAGTTTGGGAAGTCAAATCCTGCTGTGCAAACCTTATTTTTACGGTTCTCCTTCCAACTTTTATCCCCTGCGGTCAGGATACCCTCATGATGTGATGCCATGCAGTCAGATTTCCGCCTCTCGATTTGTCAAAAACTGCCTCAAAACTCCTCCACCATCTCTTCATCAGGTGCCCGCACAGCGGCCCGAATTCCCATTACCTGACGTCCGAGCCCGACCCCCGCCGGACTTCCCCAAGATCCGATTTCGGTCTCAGTGGTAAGCCCAAGCCCGACCTCCAAGCCGTCGGGTACGACCTGCCCGGCCTCATCAGCACCCTGAACTGTAACGAGACGATTCGATCGGCATGAAAGTCAAAATTTAAAGTGTCGAGAGAGAAATTCGAATGTAGAATCGAAATCTGAAAAGAGAGAGAGAGGGAGAGCTCCCGATCGTCATCCTACATCTTCTTTCTATTTCGAATCAAGGTTAAAGTTGTTTAGAGATCCGATCGGATGTGGTTTCGATGGATTAATGGAGAGTAGCGTTCGTTGATTAGGATCCTAGATCGGATCCCTCGGAGATGGTACAAGCTTTAGGTGGTGGTGAGGAGGAAGATTGATTAGCTTTCGAGATCCCAGGATCCTTTCAGACTTGCTCACCTAATAGATCCATCTCATTCTCTCTCTCTCCTGCCTCCTCTGAGAATGAATCCCACTTTGGGGGGGGGGGGGGGGGTTGGAGGTGTTATAGCTCTCTCTCTCTCTCTCTTTACTCGCGCGTGGGCTCTCAAGACCAGGGAGATGAGTAGTGGTCAGCCTGATGGATCATGATCAGCGCGCTGGTTGAGTGTCAGTCACGATCGCAGTTCGGAGGCTCGATGAGATCTGGATCTTTTGACTCTTTGGATCGAACGAATGTATTTGTTTTCTGGGTCTTGATAGATTAGGAGATGATGGATCGAATCATCCAAGACTTATGATTTCGTCTATCCATGACACCCGGAGTCTAAGGATGAAGGCTTGGAAGAGGAAGAGGAGGCTCGGGGGAACGGAAGGAACTGATCGAAGGATTCGGACACGATAGATAGGGTTCGATCGATGAATCGAATGGAGACTAGTAGAAGCAGAAGTTCGTTCGAGATGGATCTTGGAGATTGAAAGGGGTTGAGTTTAGAATAGCTAGGAGTAGGAGGACTTCATCCCAGGCTGGGCAGTCGATGTGGTGAGTCTCGAATCGGTTGGATTGATACTCTTGAATTTAGATAGATAGATAAGTTCACTCCTAGTAGAGAAGCCAGTCGGAATCGAGTTACTCTCGAGGTCTTTCGTGGTCCTACAGACTCAAGTCTCCATCCAGTCCAGCATCGAAACCACTTCGATGGATCAACACATGAGACCATCGATCATCGTCATTCGAATTCAAAGGAACTAACCGACATCCCACCAACCACTCTTGGGAATCAGCACACACAACACCCTCTCACGATCGAGGATCGAGGTGACCCCTGCCCAAGAGGACAACTGTCCAACGAGATGCTTCCGATGATCAGGTTCAAGTCGGATGACCACTCGAGATTACCATCGATCTCTCCCGTGACCAAGAGTATGATCATCATCCTAGCCTTCGTAGGATACTACCTCCTGGCCGATTCACATCACCATCCCAATCACCCGAAGCACCATCAAGACGATCGGAGCGATGGACGACGGCTATCGACCCCGATGACGACGACCAAGATCTTCCCTTCGGAGGAGATCAAGAGTAATATCCAGGGATCCTACGAACCATCGAACCAGCAAGCTCACCCTCAGCATGACTTCCATCGAGGCCTGTCCGACACCAGTCGTGCTTCCGATCTCGATCCCATCCCGAGCCTCTCCGCCGCTCAGGATCCCAAGTCTGGTAGTAGTACCACCAAGAACCAGTACGGGATCAACAACGAATCGAGCCCAAGCCGACGACCGGTAGGACGGCTCGAAAGACCGGATCATGAAACTCATCCTCACCACTCCAATCACGATTTCATCCATCCACCCATCCCTGCTCCTGCTCCTGCTCCTGCTCCACCTCACGATCGAGAAGATGTTCATCTTGCTCAAAAAAATAAACTCGTCCTCCATCGCTCCATCAAACGTCTCGTCTCGATCCTCTTCACCACCAAAAATCCAATCTGCTCACTCGCTCTTAGGTCCTTGAGACTCTTGATCGGTCTCATCCTTCGAACCCTGCGCTCGATCCTACTTCAATCCTCCAAACTTTCGATCCATCTCGTCCTGTGGGCTTGGGATGAAATCATCTTGTTCGTCATCCAACCTCCAAAATCTCCTCCTCCTCCTCCTCCTCTTTCCATTCAAACCTCCGATCGATATCGATTGACTGATCATCAACTTGAGCTCGAATCTTGATCATCAGTCCAGCCACGTTCCCGATTCGGATCTTGTACTGGTTGACGATCTCGAAACCGTTAAGGATCTCGATCTCGATCATCCAGAAACTCAAGCCGTTGATCATCTTCTTAATCTCGGCCATCCTCATGGGTATCCTGATCGGTAGATTGGGTTGGACCACTCAGGTTTACATTGGAAATCGATTATTCCCAATCCCGCAGAATAAGAAGAAGAAGAAGAGTACCAGCAAAGAAGGACGACTAGTAGTTGGATTGCATCCCAACCACCGAGTTCATCGGCTCAAAAACTTGGCTTTAAACCTCGGTCACTCACCCGCGGGGAACATCCAACCCGTAGTCGATCCACCCTCACTAGGCTCGTCAACTCGACTCAAATCGGACGGAAAGAGGAAAGAAAAAAAGCGACAAGATCCCTCTCGAGTTCATCCGATCCACTCCTCGTTATCATCATCATCATCATCATCATCATCATCATCATCATCATCACCTTCGAGTCAAAGTTGGAGTGATCGAACCAAGGATGATTGGGAATCATGGGTACCGTCATCATCGTTGATCCGAGAAGCTGAGACGGAATTGAGGAGTGAGATCAAGGCTCATCGATCGAGGTATACATCGGCCATGGAATCGAACGAAGATCTCCATCTAAGCTCCCCGAGGTATCGTCGATCGCACCTCAATCGCCCTACCGATCCTGACTCAACACCCTCTACATCCTCACCTTCGAACTCGAACTCGAAACTTGATCCTACGAACGTCGATGATCATCCTACGAGCCTGGATCATCAGACCCCCCCCCAGGCTCCCGATCCACCTCACCCTCATCCTGTCCTTCCTTCCCTCATCTCCCCCACCACGTCTCCATCGTCGACCACGACGACGACGAGTCATCATCATAAGAAAAAAGTGACGTTCAAGAGCGATTGAAGCTTTCCTCTCGCTTCCTTCGATCCCCTCGTTTCTCATCTCACGCCTTCCTTCTGCCTCCTCTCTCATCCTCATCATGTCTCGACTGAATTCTTTTTTTTTTTTATCCCACGAACAAGCCTTCCCCCCAGCGTGGGTTCACTCTTGGGTTTGTGCATTCTGTCGATGATCTCCCATCCGCTGCCCATCGGGTCGTCTTCTGATCTTTCAACTAGCTCTCTCTCTCTCTCTCTCAGCGTAACTTGAACGGTATTCATTCTTATCCTTTCGACCCTCATCCTGGGGGTTCCCCCCCCTATTCTTATTTAGATCTTCGATGACCTCACTGGCTAAGCTTCGAAGCTCTCTCTCTCTCTCTGTCTGTCTGTCTATTTGCATACTTATCATCTTGGGGCACACCACACCCACCAGCTGGATCCATACCATCGCACGTCGTCACCCCTTATTTCTGGGGGGGGGGCGGGCGACACAGAATCCTGGCCTCCGGTCTGCCTCTGGCCGCCCTGTCCTGCTGTTACTACTAATACCACTGCTCATCCTGTATCTTTCTAACTCGCCCGTCTCTCTCCCCCTCTCTCTCTCATGTAAAAACAATGAAGTACGTCTGGGCCCGTGGCTCGGCATCCCTCTGCACCAACCTTGAATGGCCCTCAAGGAGCCCTGCTCGATCGGTACGCTTGGGCTCGAGTTGGACGCTTGAACGGCTTAGATAAGCGCGGTTAAAAGAAAGGTACTTAAGTGAGAATTCGTCTTTGCATGGGGCTTGAGAGGCCTGCGAGCTTGAACCGATCCGGACCAAAAAATACCCTGGAAGAAAAAAGGGGGGGGGGGGCTGGGTTGATATTTTTTTTTTTGGTGGTGGTGGTGGGTGGTGACTTGAGTTTGTTGTTAGGACGTTGGTGACATGATTGGGTGGATGTACGTACATGTTGAGAGTGAAGGGGTACTTACGGCCGACGAGTGGCCCGACAAGACCGCCGAAGAGGAGCGAGAGAAGGATGAGGATGAGGGTGGAAGGGTGTACCCGGAGGCGCGCGCCGACGTGCCGACCACTCTTGACCAGCATCCACCCACCATCGTTGGTCGATAACTTGTCGTTAGCTAAGCCCTCGCTAGCGCCAAAAGAATTAGTAACCGAGGGCTTCTAGCGACAAGCGAGCGAGTGAGTGTCAGGCGCCATCCCGGTCGCTAGGCCCACTCGCCAGGTAGAGCGCTAACAAGGGTCGACCCGCAATCGTCCAGCCCTCAACAAAACCGACCGCTGGCCAGCGCCAGCACCACAACAGCTAGGATCATGATCACGTATTCAGAACGTTGAGCTTCTTCAGCCAAAGATCTTACGAAAGATCTGATCATCAGAGAGCATGAGTTACACTGCTCTGTCAAGCTACCGTACATCAAGCTGTTCATCAAACGTAGAACCATTCAAAGTGTCAGCTGGCTACTATTCAGAACCAACTGACTAAAGCCCCCAAAAAATAAAATACGGAAATCATCAAATAAAGATAAAGATAAAAATTAAAAAAAAAATTAAACCTTAAACCTGTAAAAAATCTATAAAAAAAAAAAAAAAAAAAAAAAAATTATTATTATTATTATTATTAAAGAAATGGATTTGTGGTGCCAATTTAGGTAGGGTCATCCACTGTTACCACCCCCCAAAAAGTCACTCCTTCAGGTAGAACCATAGTTCACCTGTTTACCCTCTGCAACCTCCCAAAGAAGCTATGGCACATGCCCACCAGCTGCATAACCTCTGCAACCGCGCAAAGAAGCTATGGCACACTTTTGTCCATAGCCCCGCCTGCAGCCACATACCCTACCCAACCGGGCAAGGAAGCTACAGAAGGCGCTGGCCAGCCACATACCCTCTGCAACCACGCAAAGAAGCTATGGCACACACTGGCCCCGCAAAAAGTCAAGCGCGGCCAGCCGCACACCCTCTGCAACCGCCCAAAGAAGCTATGGTACACCCGGGCCCTGCAAGCCGGGGGTGGTTGCTAGTCAGCAAATACCGTGCGCGGCAGTTGGTACCTGTTGCCAGCCCTGCAGATGGTCAAACAACTACCTTGCCCGGGCTCCTAGCAACCAGCTGGACAATTGTGCAAGGCTCACTGGACAGCCCCCCTCTCCCAAAACAGAAATGGTCTGTAGGGTACCACCTATACACCCTACAGCCCTGTTCCACACCACATGGGGCCCAAAGAGCGCCACCATTTGGTGGGGAATAGTATGAAAACAGATAAACCAACAAAGGATCTGGAAAAATGGGTCCTTCAACCTTTTTTAAAAACTGTATCAGAGGTTGTCAGGGCCCCTGTCAAGGGCCCTGTACGGTAGGTTTGGACCTAAAAGGGTACATGTTAGTTACTGTAAAACCCTGAGAGTGTGTAATAAGGATCAACAGAGTCCTAGCCTTGTGCTAGATAGCTCACAAGGTACCAAATACCCATACAACACCACCCTTGTGTCCCTGGCAACTAAAACTGTAGGTCACTAAACATTACTAGGAGTGTACTGTCCAATTAAGTGACTGTAAAACATCCCAAAATGTGAAAAGGAGCCTTGGAATCAAAATAGTCTGGCAGAATGGGGTCCCCAGAGCATGTCTTCAAGCCCCTGGCTTCAGGAAACCATGTCTTATATTTAAAAATATTAATTGAATACTACTTCTTTGGTAGATACGATGAGGTCATTAAGGGTAAAGAAATATGTATCAAGCCCCAAGTATGATGAAATAGGGCTTCCCATACCTCTGTAGTATCCTGAGCAGGTCTACACAAACACACTGATGGCTCCCTGGTCTCAGCACTAGCCTGGGTCACCCTCCTTTGACTGTTAAAAGGACTGTACCATGAGGGGACCCAAACGATATAAATAAAGGCTCTTCACCCCAGCCATTTCTGACTCATTCATCCAGTCATCCAGTCATCATGGCTTCAGATTTTTTTTTTTTTTTTCAATTGATCCATCAAACCCTTATCAGAAATAAGTGTTTGAGCTTGGATCAATCTCTGATAAAATTATAGAAAAAAAACTCTTGAAAATACCTTACTTTTTGTCCAAAATCAAAATTCAAGCCTTCAACCTGCCTCAGCAACAGCTTCCAGCACCTTGAATACCTGAATATTGATTCATCAATCAAGCATAAGTCTAAATCTAGACCTATTAAGTAATAATTCTTACTTAAACTCTTTTGTTAGGTTCTGCATAACCCAAACCCAAAGGAAATTCCACACAACCTTCTTGAAAGGAGTCCTTTTCAACCCCACAGGCACCATAATTGCACCTATATTTTAATTAACAGACATATACCTGTATTCCAGAGTGTTCAACAAAACCATTAAGGTCTTGTAACCTCCTTTTAAGTTTATTTTAATCAATGTATCAATAAATTTAACCCTATTAGCCAAATCACATCTCTCTCTGGTATTTTTTTTTTTTTTTTTTTTAAAAAAAATTTTTTTACTCTAAAGTTTTCATCACCTCTAGTAGATAGAAGGAGCTAGGTCCTTGACATCTAGTAGGCTGACACAAATTCAAAGCAGGAAATAAGAATGATATTTCCATAGTACAAACAACCATTGATGCACTTATGAACAGATGAAAGTCTAGCCAATTCAAGCTTGACTTCCTTAGAAGATCCAGGTTTGATTCTAAGCACCAAGGGGACTGATGTGATTGCTGTAGGTGGTTGATGGTATTAAAATTGCAGTGAAGGGGGGGGGGGGTTGATGATATTCAGATTGGAAGGAGAGGAGGACCTTGATGATGATGGAGGGGTGGACATGGTGGAGTTGTGGAGGGTGCTGTGAATCCGGGCAAGGGTCAGGCTTAGCAAGCTCAGCTCCAGAAGTCTTTGGTAACTTGATTGATTCTCAACCAAACCTATTGAGCATGGTACCTAGCAAGGTCCTATGTGAGATTCCATGACAGCTCGGGCTTGGTAAACTTAGCTATTGAACCAGTCTTACCAGGACAATTGTTGATGCTTGGAGCCAAACAACTCAGGAGACCCTTGCTCTCTCCCCCCCCTTTTTTTTTTTTTTTTTTTTTTTTTTTTTTTTTATTATTAAGGAGAGATGCAGAGAAAGGCTGGTCCCACTTGGGCCTTGGAGGATCATTGCCTGCAGCCATCATGGGCGTGTGAGCCTGGACCGGTTGGGAAGCTTCCACAAGCAAACAAGTGCCACTTTCTTGCTCTCTCTTTCTCTCTCTTGATTTTCTTTTCTCTTGATTGGGTCTCCTTCTTCTTTTTCTATCTTTTTTGCTTTGGTCTCTCCTTTGTATTTTTCTTTTTCTTTTTTTAATTCTTTTCTTTCCCTTTTTCCTTTTATTTGACATTCTTTCCCCTCTTTTTTCTCCCTTTTACCCTTTTTCCCTTTTCCCTATTTTCTTTCATTCTGTTCTTTCTTCTTCTTCTTCTTTTTTTCAGTCTTTTTACTCTTTTTTCTTTCTCACTTTTATTTGTTTTTTTATTTTTCTTTTATTTTTCTTTTATTTTTCTCTTCTTTTTCTTTTCTTTTTCTTTTCTTTTTCTTTTCTTTTTCTTTTCTTTTTCTTTTCTTTTTCTCTTCTTTTTCTTTTTCTTTTCTTTTCTTTTCTTTTCTTTTTCTTTTCTTTTTCTTTTCTTTTTCTTTTCTTTTTCTTTTCTTCTTTCTTTTCTTTTTCTTTTCTTTTTCTTTTCTTTTTCTTTTCTTTTTCTTTTCTTTTTCTTTTCTTTTCTTTTCTTTTTCTCTTCTTTTTCTTTTCTTTTTCTTTTCTTTTCTTTTTCTTTTTCTTTCTTTTCTTTTCTTTTCTTTTCTTTTCTTTTCTTTTCTTTTCTTTTTCTTTTCTTTTCTTTTCTTTTCTTTTCTTTTCTTTTCTTTTCTTTTCTTTTCTTTCTTTTCTTTTCTTTTTCTTTTCTTTTCTTTTCTTTTCTTTTCTTTTCTTTTCTTTTCTTTTTCTTTTCTTTTCTTTTCTTTTCTTTTCTTTTCTTTTCTTTTCTTTTCTTTTCTTTTTCTTTTCTTTTCTTTTCTTTTCTTTTTCTTTTCTTTTCTTTTCTTTTCTTTTCTTTTCTTTTCTTTTCTTTTCTTTTCTTTTCTTTTCTTTTCTTTTCTTTTCTTTTCTTTTCTTTTTCTTTTCTTTTCTTTTCTTTTCTTTTCTTTTCTTTTCTTTTCTTTTCATTTTCTTTCTTTTTCTTTTCTTTTCTTTTCTTTTCTTTTCTTTTCTTTTCTTTTCTTTTCTTTTTCTTTTCTTTTCTTTTCTTTTCTTTTTCTTTTCTTTTCTTTTCTTTCTTTTCCTTTTCTTTTCTTTTCTTTTCTTTTTCCTTTTTCCTTTTTCCTTTTTTCCTTTTTCCTTTTTCCTTTTCTCCTTTTTCCTTTTTCCCTTTTTTCCTTTTTCCTTTTTCCTTTTTCCTTTTTTCCTTTTTCCTTTTTTCCTTTTTCCTTTTTCCTTTTTCCTTTTTCCTTTTTCCTTTTTCCTTTTTCCTTTTTCCTTTTTGGTCTTTCCTTTTCATTTTCAGTTTTCCTTTCCCCTTTTTCATTTTTTCCTTTTCCCTTTTTGCTTTTCCCTTTTTGCTTTTCCCTTTTTGCTTTTTTTCTTTTTCCTTTTTCCTTTTTCCTTTTTCCTTTTTCCTTTTTCCTTTTTCCCTTTTTCCTTTTTTCATTTTTCCTTTCCCCTTTTTCATTTTTCATTTTTCATTTTTCATTTTTTCATTTTTCCTTTTTCCTTTTTGCTTTTTGCTTTTTCCCTTTTCCCTTTTCCTTTTTCCTTTTCCTTTTTTTCTTTTTGTTAGCTTGCTACTATTGCAGAGCAAGCTGCAAAAGTAACAAAATAACATAAATAAATAAATATCTTATTAAAGGAGAAAGAATATCAAAAATATTATTTCAAATTAGGATTCTACATAAAATTAAAGGTAGGGTCACTCACTGACACCTACCTCAAATTCCCACTGCTTATATTTTTAAATAATTCATGAAAATTAAGGGAGAGACGTGGCCTTGGGATTTTGTCCATTTTAATATTTTCACATGAACCCCCACATATAGGTTTCACAGTGAAATTTGTGTCAGAATCCAAGAATTCTGTGATTTAGACGAGTTATGGGCGGAAATGTGATTTGTCACAATCCCTGCACACAGCTGCAGAAACCAACACATCCACACGCGGTTGAGCAGAAGCACTGCCACCCTCTCCGCATACCCTGACAAGCCGTGTATGCACCCCTGGGCATCTGACAGGTATGCAGCTGCGGGACTACAGACTAACATA